>CM049848.1:33520079-34270079 GCA_027422415.1 Schizothorax lantsangensis
ACATAATAGAAATGAATCAATTGCTCTATATTATATTATATTATATTATTAGTTTCTATAAAACAAACTATAGTTTGACAAATTTAATATTTATTAAATCAAAAACAACCTTCTATAAAAACAAAATCTGTTGATACATTGGACACTTAAACTGCACTAAAAATGTCTGAAGGTCATTTGCATTATATACAAAATATCAAAGCAAGTAAAAGCAAGAAAGACAGCACAAATACTTCTAACAAAAGATTTAATAAAGCAAGTTGTTTGGTAGATTTAAATGATAAAAACATGCCTTGTTCACTAACGTCACTTTTCTTCAACATTTAGCTTAATGACCTTGAATCAGCTGGTGTTTGGTGATTTTTAGTAGATGTATGAAGTTGGTTTTTCTCAAAGTGATGCAGGCATTTCATTCAGACATTTGTAAGTGTGGTTTAGGTTTCCAGACACTCTTGGAGCCACTGTAAGCGAGCCTTCATTGTCGTGGAAGTCTTTTAAAGAAAAAACAAAATAAACAAGACTTTGTAACCTGTTATTTCATGACCTGAGTTCAAAGCTCACGTCTGAATTTACATATAAACGGCACTCTGCGAATACAATGAGCGGTTAAACCTTGCTTTCACAGTATTTGTTTTGTTTCTACATAAACTCGGCGCTGGGTTGAGTCATTTCATCACCTTGTCATTAGGGAATGTGGTTACGTTTCCCATAGCCAAATATTTGGAATTATATGTCATATTTATTACTGTCCCCCTGCCTGCTTTCCACAGAATATGGCCCCTTTGAGCCGGGGATCCTCGACAGGGTCGTCCTTCAAGAAGTCCACCAAGCGGAAGGCCCCTCCGCCCCCCACCTCGAGCAGCGCAGCCCCTCCTGATGAAAGCACACAGGACAGAGGCATGACAGGTCAGTCTGAAGACAACACAAACTTCCAAAGAGCATGCTTGTGTTCACCATCAAGAGTTTACTTGGGTCAAAATGACGGTAGCTTAAATGCACTATCAATTATGTTAATGTAAAATAAATTAATCAGTTGCTCAGTAGAGTTTTATGTCATATGTTAGAATGCATTGGATATATGCTATGGATTATGATATGATATATTTGTTTAGTTCAATTTATATAAAACAGACTATAGAAAAGAAAACATAAGTAGCCAAAACACCTTTAGAAACTATAATTACAACTGTAATAAGTATAATATTATAATAACAATTGTTTTAACAATGCAGTATCGACTTCATCCTCTTATATTAGGTTATAAATTATATTTGATTATTTATTGAATGTGAATGTTTACTCTTCAAGGAACATTCAACAGTCATATATATATATATATATATATATTAATGCAGGTTTAACTCTGTGTTTATATGAGCTGAATTTAATATCTCAGCTATTTCATCATGTTTCGTGCTCAGTAATCTGTTGGCAGTATATTATTTATTATAATATATAAAAAATATTATTTAGAGTTAAGAGTATTATTTGAAGTTAATTCATTATTTAGAGGATTTAGAGGGCTTGAATGAGCACAGTGGTTGTACTTTGAACGGGACAGAGGTGTAGGTGGGCATTTGGGGACAATGCTAAGGGGCCACTGTGTGTTGCAATTGACTTTCTCAAGGCTTTGTCTCCACCTAGTGGTTCAATAGACACATCACTGCTTTCTCTGATTTGATTTTTTTTTTTACAATCAGGCAAGTGATGTGATTATGCTGCCTTATTAGATACCTTCTGTGTAAGATACCTGCCACTTGTTAGGTTCTAAATTAATACTATTTTTCCCAATTTTTGTGTATGCCTTCTATATTTGTTAATTAAAGCAAGGGTTTTCAAACTGGGATCTGGTGTGTAAAGCTTAAAAGATGTAAAAATAATTAATAAAAACAATATAAAAAATAGAATAAATGAAAATTAGATTAAAATAACTAGATTAAAATAAGTACATAAATACATAAATATCTAACAGTACAGTACTATATAGAAAAATAGAACAATATTCTAATAATGTAGATTAAAATAAACTAGATTCAAATAAGTAAACAAGCAAATAAATACATAAATATGTAATGTACAGGACTGTATAGAAAAATACTAGAAAAATAATGCAATAATGTAGAATAAATAATTAGGTTAAAATACAAGAAAATTAGATAGATTCAAAAAAGTAAATGAGTAAATAAATACATAAACATCTAACAGTGCAGAAGTACAAAAAATAATAGAAAAGTAATGTAGCTTAATATTTATATATTTAGACATGTGTTTATAATATAAATTTTTCACAGTATAAAATGGGTTTTTATACAAGGAACTAAATAGTTGCTTTCAACATTTTATCACGGGGGTCCATCGCATGAGGAAGATCATATGTGGGGGTCTGTGACAAAAAAAAAAAAAAAAAATTTAGATTATGATGTTAATAAAGCAAAAGATTCTACAGTAACATCTAAGTTGTGTTGGCATCTCAGAGGGCAGATCACGATGTGCTGGATGTGAGCGTTGGGTGGAGGCTGTGCTGGTGAGAATTTACTGGATGAGTTAAATGTTTGCAGCTGCATTAGTTCGACTCGTTCTCACACTCATACACTCGTACGGGCACACAGTTACAAATGAGCGCAGCTGCGGTGTGTGTTTGGGTGTAAACACAGCTCTGACATCAGCATTCATCAGAGCAAGCGTTCAACCTGACATTTTCCTGGATGAGAAATTGAATAATTCTGTTTCCAATTTCACTGAATGATTACAGATTCCTAACGATGATTTAAGTAGGCTGCTTATGAGTTTGACACTGAGTCTTTTTGACCTGTTCATTTAAAGGAATCGACTCGGAATAAGTCTATTGATTGTCTTGTATTTTTTTATACTGCCTGTCTTTCTCTCTCATCACAATCAGTCTGAACTACAAGCTCAGAACATTTCTTTTGTGAAAACAGTTCTTTATTGCTTTAATTTTGTATCTGTTGCCTGTGCATTTGACTCTGAATGTGCTTAGCCACATCTTACAGTATGATATCACAGTTTAGAGTTGAAGTTTTAATGAGACGTCTATCTTCACTTTAATTACTGTTGTACTGAAGACTCTGTTGCCAAGGTAACACACTCATGTTGCATAATTAGTCAGTTTGATCATATCCATCCATCCGTCGTTCTATCATACTTTGTCATCCATCCATCCATCCATCCATCTGTCGTTCTATCATACTTTGCCTTCCATCCATCCATCTGTCGTTCTATCATACTTTGTCATCTATCCATCATCATCCATCCATCCATTGTTCTGTTGAGCTATCTATTGTTCTATCGATTATTCCATTGATCTATCATTCTAACTATCATTCTATTAATCAATCTATCTACCAATTATTCTATCCACCCACCCATGCATGCATCCATCCATTCATCCATTCGTTTGTAGCTTTTCTGCTCTTTAAATTTCTTACAGATATATACAGTATGAAACTAACTTTGTTTGCTTTTACAGCATGTAAACTTTTCTCATTTGTTATATAAATCACGTCTCTTTGGATCAGTTCTATTCTTTTTGTTGCATTTTTAAAAGATTATAATGACCAGGTACATCGCCCTTATTCTCTTCATCTTTTTCTCGTCTCATCTCTGCTGTTTTCATCTTGTTGATGTATCTTCATCTTGTTGATGTATGCATCTTTTAATCTATTTTCACTTCAGACCATGTCTGTGCTGGAAGCGAACGATGCAACAAAACCGGTCCTGTTGTAATCAGTGAAGCATTGCACACTTTGTTACAGCTCACCTGCATTGCACATCTGTGGAGTAAATGCATTAAGAAACAAACATCTCTCTGTAACTTTTATATGCTTTATCTCTGAAAGCACTCATAAAAATACATTGTTTTCTTAAGACGTGGGTTTTCTGTGAAGTAAAAAAGTGAGACGAGGAATGTAAGTGCTCTCTAATCAGGAGCCGAAATCTGCAGGCAGACTTTTCTTTTTGTTCATAACTATACGCCTCCCGAGACCCAGCAGGGATCATTCACTCACTTTTGTTTCTTACAAGTGTGTTTTATGAATGCTTTTGCAACTTTTGCTGAGTTGCATTGTGTCAAGGCTTTTTTTCAATGCAGGGTCGTGTCAACACTGATTGGCTGATAAGGTCTAATAACTTCACTGAGAGAGACTGAGAAAGCAAATAAATAAATAAATAGAGCCCCAAAACACATAAATATGAGCTCAGAGTGGAGCAGAGAGAGAAAGAGCGGCTGCAGAAGGGCTTTGAATCTAAATGTCTGAGAGAGATCACAGAGACAGCTCTCTGGATGTTTCTTCATCTCGCTGCTCTCCAGAGAGGGCGATTGAA
Organism: Schizothorax lantsangensis; assembly: GCA_027422415.1. Taxonomy (NCBI): domain Eukaryota; kingdom Metazoa; phylum Chordata; class Actinopteri; order Cypriniformes; family Cyprinidae; genus Schizothorax; species Schizothorax lantsangensis. The sequence continues at coordinate 33,524,421 of CM049848.1, forward strand.
GAGCTGAATCAGGCGAGAGAAGCGAGACGTCTTAATTAACGGCGCTCGCTCAGTCTGAGGAGCAGAGAATCCATATTAATGCTGCATATGCCAGATCTCTCCCTCTATCAGCTGAGAATGGGCATCACTTCAGTTTGATGTGGAAACCCCTGAGTTAGTGTTGCTGAGGGATACAGTGAAGAGCTCAAAGGATTGGGCTGCACTTTGTAATATTTAAGCATTTGACTTTGTGCATTTGTCGTGATTTTACACTGCAGAAGCGGCGTTGGCGTCTCCTCTGGAGGAGATCAGGGAACAGGAGGAGATGAATGTGAGCGCAGAAGGTCAGGTGGCCACTGTGGAGGAGGAGGACGATGACAGCAGCCTCAACCTGTCCGCTGACATCTCTCTGGACTCGGGCCGGGCTGGGACGGCAACTCCGTCTCAGGATTCAGAGATTCTGGAGAGCGGGATGGCCAGAGACAATCCATCATGTGACCTGTCCACAGATGCGGAGTACGTACTGTGCAGTAGTGTTCATTTTATACAAATCTAAGAGCACAACTAAAACTACCAGTAACACTTCACGTAAAGCCTTTATGTATAATGCATTATAAAGGGTACAAGGCATTATAATTATTCATAATGTGTGTTGTAATACATTATATGTTTTCGTAAATAATTATATCCAAATTTAAAATGCATAGTGTTACAATGAATTGATAAGTGTTATAACATATTAACTGTGGTTACAATTATTCATGAGATTGTACAGTGCATTATAAGGTGCATTACAAGGCATAATTAATGCATTAAAACTACTTTTGTAATGCTTTATACATAAAGGCTTTAAGTAAAGTGTTACCAAAGTACCCTACTGAACCAGCCTGAAGAACCCTATCAACTCCTAAAAACAAGCCAGAACACTCTAGCAAAGCTTAGAAACCCATCAGAAAACCATACTGTGCCTGTTGTTATTGTTAAATAAAAATTAAAATGATCCAATATGATTTTTGGTAATTGCAATAAATATGATACAGAATTAAAATATTAATATATGATGAAACGGTTACACTTTACAATACGGTTCCATTTTTTAACATTAGTTAACAATGACAAATACTAATGAAGCATTTATTAATCTTAGTTAATGTTAAGTTCATTTCATCAATTTCATTCAGTTCATTAAAATCAAAAGTTCTATTTGTTCATATTTAACCAACTTGCGCTAACAAGGAACAATTTTATTTTTATTAACTAACATCAACAAAGACAAAGAAATATGTAACGAATGTATTGTTCATTGTTCGTTAGTCTTAGTTTAACCAACATTAACTTATGGGACCTTATCGTAAAGTGTTACCAAAGAAACTTAAAACATATTATAATATTATAAATTTTGTCTTGCCAAGTAACTGAAATAAAATAAGTTTAAGATTGAAGTACTGTACTAAAATGACTAAAACAAAATTGAAATAAAACTAAATGGAAATAAAAATAAATTAAAATGACAAACAAACATAAATTGACTAAAACTTACTTAAATGAACATGAAAATATAAAAATAAAAAGTAATTCAAAATATAAATAAATATTAACACATTGCAACCATTCTTAAAGGTGCAGTAGGAGATCTTGGAAAATGCTAACTTTAGCCTGATAGCACTGAAAGCGAACGTCCCACCCTCCCTGCAAATCGCTGTCCAAAGCCACGCCTCCTGAACGTTATATACGCACACAAGACCAGACGACCAGAGACAACATTACTACAATACATCATATGTCGTTAACCGGTGAGAAAATTTTATAGCACAGTTAGTAAAAGTACAACAATACCAGGAAGGAAGATCAGGTTGTTAAATGTTTGCCTGCCATTCTCGCTCTGTCTGCACAGTGTACGTGAACGCGCTGATGACGAATCCTGTCTGTGCGAACCGAGTGCACAGCGGTATGCAAATACATACAATGTTGACAGGCAGGTAGAAAGCCAATTAAAACGCTCGGACCGAGCTTTTTGATTGGATGAACATTTCTTGGCCCTACGCCTTCCACAGAATATATAAATACAGATAAATACATTTAGACCACTTAACTTAATGATTGCTATCGGCATGTGAAGAGAATTTCAACCAGCATAACAAAAAAAAAATTCTGAAGACAATCACCTATTGCACCTTTAACACCACAGCAACACCTATAAACCAGCAAAAACAGCCTAGCAACCAACCAGAGCAATCTAGAAATGCCTGAGATTTAGGAGATTTAGGTTCATTTTTATAATTGTATGTAAATGTTTTTTTATTATGTTTTTTATTAAATGTATTTTTCTATGTAGTTTTTAACCTTTGCATGGTTTTTACCTTTGACAGAGTAGCAGATGCCACAGTGAATGGAGAGATTAAGTTGGACCAGGCCACAAGCTCTCATATCATTTCAGAAGAGATAGGTAATCTTCAACCCATGTGTGAGATCCTTCAGCACCTCTGGTTTTTACAGTGTTACACTTTAGTGTACTTTATGCAATTGTTATTCATACCTATGAGTCATTTTTGCAGCTTAGTTTTAATAAATGCTCTGGTTGAGTTCTGAAACTTACAGTAGTACAACAAACTCTTTAATCTCAGAAGATCAAACAGGAAAATTTGATTCATCATGATATGATCTCTATAAAAAGTCAGTTATGACACCATAAGAAAGCGTTGTTTGATGTGCATAGTTTACAGTTAAACACCAGTGACAGAATAAAAGGCTTCGGTGCATGACTTTGTTTTCTCTTTCTCTAGAGCCCCCGACGAAAAAGACAGAAGAAGCGATTCAGACTTCAGAAAGTGGCCCTGTTCTGGAGGAGGTTTCAGTGAGCGCCACAGAAAAGCCTGCATCTTTGTTCAACAAGCTTCAAACCTCCGAATGTGGCATCCAGACATCACATACAGACTTGCAAGCACAGGGCACAAAGTCCAGCCGCGAAGACCAAGTGCCGAAAACCGTCCCCAGTTCAGTCAGCTTCGCTCACACCGAAATGCAAACGCAGATGGAACCCAAGAAACCCTCTAATGAGCCATCGAGCTCATGCACTGAACCCTCCACAGCTCCATCTGAGTCCTCAACCAGACTAAAAAGAGACATGGCCACTTCCACAGAAGACCTGTGTGTTCCTGAACCACCTTTGCCTGCGATCCAACCAACTAAGGATCTTACTCTGACATCCACACCAACCTCTAAAGCAAATACTGTAAAGCATATTGTAGATGCCGAACCCAAACCCAAACCATCCAATGAGCTCACCCGTGAATACATTCCCAAAGTGGGCATGACCACCTACACCATCGTGCCTCAGAAGTCTCTCGAAAAGCTGCGTTTCTTTGAAGTAGAGTTAACTTTGGAGCCCAATGAAGAATACAAACCTGAAACAAAGTCCGTCTCCAATGGTACAGTTGCTGTTAACGGCCATCAGAACGTCTTTGCACAAACTAGTCCTTGTACTTCACCTCTAGCTGCCATTTCATCCCCTGTAGAAGGAACTGAATGCAAGAAAGTTCCACCGGCAACAAGACCCAAACCAGCTTCTTTCCGCCTGCCGCAGCACAAACGAACACCTGGGGATTACGTAGCCTCCGCGGCCGTTCGCCCAGCGAGTGTGGACAGTAATAGCAGCAGCAGCAGTTGTTGTAGCAGTCCTGCAACCCGGCCCAAAGAAACCGCAAGCAGCCCGCAATCAGATGTGTTTACTGCACTGGACAACTTCCCTCCTCCACCGCCACCTGTGCAATGGGAAGTTGAGGAGAACGCAAGAGCCAGTGATGCACCTCGAAATGCAGAGGTGGATGTACCTCTACCCGAAGCTCCCAAATTTCCACCGTTGTCTGTATTGTCCCGTCAGAAGAGCCTTCCCACAAACCCCACACCTTCTCTGAGTCTAGAGAAGCTGAGAAGCTTCGCCGCTCCCAAACCGTACTCACCCTCTTCGCCCTCACGTTTCGCTCAGGCCGTGTCTTCTGCAGTGAAGAGATCCCAGTCGTATTCCCATCAACCCCTGGGGCAGTTACCACGCACGCATCTTCTCACAAAACAGAGCTCCATTACGGAGTCGCCTGAGCCGCCAGCCAGCACTGTGAGTACAACCTAGTAAAACTTTAATTAATAGTGCTCACCTTTTATTTAAATCTGTTTAAGGGCCAAATCTCACAAAAATATGGCCAGATCACAAAAAGAGTATGTTGGGGATGTTGGTTTTTCGTGTGTGTGTGTGTTTAAAGAAATTTTGTATTTATTTACTTTTTTTTTTTGTGCTGGACAACGATTAATCGCGATTAGTCACATCCAAAATAAGATTGTGTGTACATAATATATGTGTGTACTGTGTATATTTATTTTGTATATATAAATACACACACACACACACACATGCATGTATATTTAAGAAATATGTTATGTATATATATTAAATATATTTATATATAATATAAATTATATGAATATAAATGTATACATGCAAATACATTATTTTCAAAATATATACTGTATGTCTGTGTCTTTATATACACATAATAAATATACACAGTGTACACGCATATATTATGTAAACAAAAACTTTTATTTTGGATGCAATTAATCGTTGCCCAGCACTACATTTTTTTATTACAATATTTTGTATTTGAATTGCAATATGCATTGAAAACTTGTTATTTTCATGACAATTCTATATTATTATTATTATTATTATTATTATATTTTAAGTAAAATATTTTTAGTATGTTTTTGTTATAACAAAAAATAAAGACTCCATTTAACAATTTTGCATTGCAAATGCAAAATGAATTGAAAATATATTATTTTTCTGACAGTTATTATAAGAAAAAATATTATATTTTTTTACAAAAAATAAAGAATATTTTAACCAATTTTTGCATTGCAAAATGACCCTTTTTCTTGAATTAAATTTTTCCACCCAGATTTGCTGTAATGCGTTTAAATGTTTTACTTTTGATTTGTAATTCTTATTATTTTAGGTTATAATTCACAATTGATTCTCATGATTCTCAGAATACAGAGCAGAATCATAAAACGAGTTTCATTAGTGCTATTTTGTTTAATTGTTCCTACATCAGATAGATGTCTTTGCATTTTGTTTTGCTGGGGGGTTCAGCGTCTTGCGGCATGAACATTGATTTTTTGAGTGTAGATAAATAAACATAGTTTTACAAATGTGTCAAATCTTTATTCTGTTCCTTTCTGTTGTGTGTTTTATTTTTTAAATGCAAGTACATACTTTTCACTACTTTTAACCAATCGTATCACTGGAATGTGCCACCACAACAAATCTATAAATTAAAAATGAGGCCACATTTTGACATATTTGCTTATAGTTGTTACTGAACATCAGTATGTAAAAAGTTTTGAAAAAATAATATTATTGAGTGATGAGTCATATTGTCACTTCTCATCATTTGATTACAACAAAAACGACAGTTTTTTTTTGTCTTTCTTTTTTTTTAATGTTCCCCCACTATTGCAGGGGAATTGTGCTTAAAAAAATGTCATAATGCAAAGCGGTTTAATTGTCCTAAAATAGACTGCACTTTCTTGAAGAAGAATATAATGTTTAACTTCTTTCTTTTGATTTTGAGGTAAAATAGAGGCTTGTTTCTGACAGATTAGAAGATGAACTAATAATCTGACATTGTGTATACGTATGAGGCATGCAGTGAGAAGGTACGGTGCAGGTGGAGTCGGACCTGTGAGGTTTTTTGGGTGCTGCTGTAGCAGTGCTTGACTCACCTTTGTAGCCTCATTGTACTACAGTTGTTGTGTAAGTAAATATTCTATTGTGAAATCCACCCGGTTTAAACCGGCGCTGGTAAATTAATATTGGGAGTTGGATGACACTCATTGTAATGTATTGACGCACATGGCTCATTAATCTATGTCCTGGATTGACCTGTCTACTCGTCTTTGTTGTTGCGTTGTCGGGGTCAGCTGAGAGCGTGTTTAGAGATGCAGGGCGCTGTTGTGTGCCGTCAGAGTATACAATGTATGTTTGGTCTCATCGGCGTCAAAACAGTCTTGAGTAAAAGCTTTTGTTTGCTGATGGGTTTAAATTATTTTTAAGATCATTTATGAGAAGATTCAGTCAAGTGTGTCTAAACTTTTGACTGATGGTGTATGTACAGCTGTTTTTGACTGTGTTGTTATATTGGTGCATAAAAATGAATATGATTAAATGTTATTCATTCTTCAGAAAACTGCTTGGAAGACATGCCTTGATTATTTTAAAATATATATTAATAATATATTTTTAATAATAGAATAATAATCTTTATATTCAGCAAGGATGCATTAAATTTAGCGAAAATGACAAAGAAAGTTTAAAAAAAATCTTTTGCAACATTAGACATGTCAATTCATCAAAGAATCCTGTAAAAAAGTGTACTTGTTTCCACACAAATATTTAGCAGAACAACTGTTTTCAATATTGATGATAAGATATGTTTCTTGAGCAGCAAATCAGCATATTAGAATGATTTCTGAAGGATCATGTGACACTGAAGACTGGAGTAATGATGCTGAAAATACAGCTTTGATCATAGAAATAAATTACATTTTAAATATAATCAATTGGAAAACAGTTAATTTGATTTGTAATAATATTTCACAATATTACAGTTTTTACTGTATCTTTGACCAAATAAATGCAACCTTGATGAACATAAGTGTCTTCTTTCAAAAACATCTTACTGAACCTAAACTTTTGAACAGTACTGAATTTGTTGAAAAAAAACTATTTAAATGGGTTTTATTTTATTAAAGTAAAAACATTTTTTTTTAATTTATAATATAATATTTATTCCGTTATATTGCCCTTGTCCTGAAATTTTTTTTTGGAAGGTAATTTGTATTTATTTACACTGTGTATATGCAGTATTTTAAACATTAAAAAATATTTTAAAAATAATAATCTTACTGACCCCAAACTTTTGAACAGTACTGAATTTGAGCAATATTTTATTTAAATTTGTTTATAATATAATAATTTATACCTTGGCTTGAACATTTTTAAGCTAAATTTATGTCTATTAACATTAATGTGTATATTCAGTATTTTACATACATGCGTGTGTGTCTGTGTGAGTGAGTGTAGTTTTTCTGATGTGTGTGTGTGTCTGTCAGTGGGGTACAGTGGAACATCTATCTGTGTCTTCATGTGATTTATGCGCGTGACGCAGAAGCAGCAGTGTCTTTTTTTCACAGTCCCTGTGGCTGCCTAGTGTGTATCATCCTCAGCCCTCATTGAGAGAGTGTGTATTGTGTGTTTTCTTCCCCCCTGTGGACCACAGGTGACAGACAATGGAGAAGGACGCACAGAGAGATCCGGAGAGGCCCCATGGCAAACAGCAGGCCACGGCGGCCCAGCGCCGAGCTCCACCCGAGACGGAGGCATGGGAACATGTAAGATTGGAAATACTCAACCGTCACCAGTGAGTGAATCTAACTCTAGATCTAACCATCTCTGAAGCGCTTGCAAACCCTGAGAAAACAGTAACCTTTATTTTAAAGGTCCTTTGTGTGCTTTAACACACTATTAATAATCTGCGATGAATCATTTAATAAAGTCTCTAAAGTATACTTTTCTCTGCACAGGGGTCTGAAGCATCTTTAGCGCCGTCTGCCACATTGAAGGGAATGTCTGAAGTCTTTCATTCAGTGGAAGAATGAAATGTGCCTTCATTGACGGAATTCCAGCGTCACTCGTTCTCAAACATTCCGCAGGTCAAGAGAAGATCTTCCGTCTCCATTTTTGCATAATTTTTTGCATAATCGTGATTTTAGGTTTCTCACAAATCAAAAGACTTTCAACACTTTTTTTTTTTTAAATCCGGATCTGGTCAGAACTGTGTAGAGCACAGTCTTCCACTTTCACCATACTTATCATTCACTTTTTTTTTTGCTTTTTTCCCCCAACACAGCAGTTTTTAATTAGCCTTAAATGAACTCAAAAAAAAAAAAAAAAAAAAAAAAAGAATTTAATTACATTTAAAAATATACATATGAACTGTTTATATATTTTTTATATTATTTGTTTAATATATATAAAAATATATATTTATGTAATATATAAATAAAAAATATAAAATATTTCAAATGTATAAATAAACAACAGTTCATAGAAATCCATATGTCAGTTCATAGTGACCATACAACATATTATTAAATTAGTCTTTTTCTGATGCAGAGCAGACACATGGAGATGAACTACAGCTGTGGATTTCTTTTCATTTATTCTGCATTTGGACAATTAATAGTTTTTTCCCTTCCCTTAATATCTGTTACACTTTTTCCCTCTTAATAATTGTAGCAGAGATGCTATTAATGTTATCATATTTTAAAATGAATATTTTCGGGTTGCTTTGTGACATGAATTACATTATGAAATTTGTAAATATGCAGATGTGAAAGAAAATGCTCGAGGTCTCTTTTTTGTTGGTTTGTTTAAATTATTAGGCGTAGATTTGATTTATATAATTATTATCCAATGAAAAATGGTACTGAAACTTCTTGAGTTACATAAATCCCTCCTTTATTCCCTTGCCAAACATTAGTACACCGTTTATCTATGTTAATTATGGGCTGCAGTTATAATATGTTAAAACAGTAATACGTTATGACATTGAACAGTTTTCTGGAGCCCACAAAAACAAATGATTATTCAAAGCTGTTGCCAAGACAGAAAACACTGGGCTTTTCATTCAGTTTGAGGAGAATACTGCTGTATTATATGTATAAACTCAATTCTCCTCTCTTTTCTGTATTAAAGACTTTTAAAGTTTGCATCCTCTTATTGTGTTATTCTTTTGTCATGTGGGTCTAATTCCAAGTTTCAGTTTTTGACGCTGTAAGGATGTCAAAGTATAATATGTCTTAATTCGAGCATGGAGTGAACAATACAAAGTAGTTGTTTACTTTCCAATTACTGCAATCTGACACTGGCTTGATTTATTTGTGCGTCACCCAGCTGTTACAGGACGTGAGAATGTTTGTTTGATCTCTTTTGCTCTGTTCAGAGGAGGATCTTCTCAGTTTCTCATGAATAAAGGTTTAATGCAGCTGAATGGAGGAACACCAGTCTTTTCCATCAGTCGTACAACAGCGCTAAAGTCTCACTAAAGAAAATGATGTTTTTCTGATCCCAAACTGTGTGAAGAAATGAATGAAGCAACAGTTTGTGTAAAATATCAAAGGAAATAAAGTAAATGTAAAGGATGGGACCCTTCTGATCTCGTGTACCCGGCCAATCCTAGATTTTTCTTTCTTTCTGACCATTTTCTTTATTTTTTCTTTTCTTTTTTGTAATTTTTTTTTTTTTTTTGTATTTGATCTTTTTTTTCTGTATGTTCAGTTTTTGATTCAGTTTTCATAATATTTCTTTCTTTTTTACAAACTTGCAGACTTGCAAACTTAAACTCTTTTTTTGTTTGTTTTTCAGTGTTCTTGCATTTCTTTCTTTCTTTCTTGCATTTTCTTTCATTCATTCAGTCATTCATTCATCAGTCAGTCATGCTCATTGTTTTCCTGTTTTCTTTTCCTTGCTTTTTCTTCCCTGGTTCTCTCATTTTCTTTTCTTTTTCTTCATCTTTCTTCATTTCTTTTAGGTGCATGTTAATTTTTTCCTTTTCTTTTTTGCATTTTTCAACTTTTAATTTTTTTTTTGTTTTCATCTCTTGCAGTTTCTCCATCTTGCAATTTTCTCATCTTTCTTAAACAAGTAAAAATGTTTCTAATCTTGATTTATTTGTTTGGTTTGTTTATTTTTTTATTTTTTTTTTTTTGCATTTTAATTTCTTGCATTTTCATCTATTTCATTCTCTCAGCAGCATGTTTATTTTTACTTTTCTCTCTTGGATTTTCATCTTTCTTTTTTTTCATTTCTTGCATTTTCTCCTCTTTAATTTCTTAATCTTTTCTTGCAGTTTATTCATCTTTATTTCATTCCTTTAGCTGCATGATCATTTTTATTTTTCTTTGCCTGCATTTTTCTCAAGTTCTTTCTTTCCTTTATTTCATTCTCTCTTTCTTTCTCTTTCTTCTTTCTTTCTTTCGTCTTCTCCATCTTTATTTTATTCTTTTGGATGCATGTCGTTCTTTCCCCCTCTTTTTCTTCTACCTCTTGCTTTCTTGCCGTTCTTTTCTTTCAGTCTCTCTCTCTCTCTCCTTCTCCAGACGCACACATCATATCACATCCTCGCGTAGCGCGCGCGCGCGCGTGTGTGTGTGTGTGTGTGTGTGTGTGTGATCGTGACGTCGCGCCGCGGACGGTGCAGACGGTTACCGGCAGCGATGGTGGAGAGAGCGGGAGCGCCGAGCAAAAGCAGGTACAGAGCCGTTTAACACATCACATGACCACAACGCCTTCAAATGCGACGCTAAAGTGCCATCTGTGGGATCTTAAGGCTTGGCAGGGACACTCTTTAGCGTACTGTACTGTACTGTACTGTACTGTTTGAAATATGCATATGTCAGCAAAACAACAACTAGCGTTCACCGCTGCTCTTCAGGACGAGAAGCGAGTCGTAAGTGTCATTTAACCTTACTTTAATGACTGTGTGATGCGTTTATAGGTGTCACGTTTGCTTTATAAACAAATTAATTGGTTGTAACTTCTATGCAGGAGTTATTTCAGGATTTTTTCCCCACTTTTCGTGTTAACCAAGTCTGTTGAATCAATTAAGGGATTCAGGCATCATAACAGTTTGTGAGCGTCATTTATTATTTTTTCATTTATAGCAGTGTGACGGTTATTTATTTATTTGTCCACAAGCCACACATTTCTGGCGTTTTTTAACACATTGATGTAGTTTTGAGTTTTATTAGAATATAAATTCATCTGAGGTAAAAGTGTCCGCCTACTGGTCAGGCTAGACAACTCATATGCCAAACATTTGAATCAGCTCTTTGGTTTTAAAGTTGTTATTGGCCTCGAACACAACAATTAACACTCTTTTTGTGTTGGTATGATATATTCAAATCGTGAGATCTGCTATTTCTGTCAATTATCATCCATGCCAGTTTCTGAGATGTAGCCTATGTTTTTGAAGGAGATACCAATGTTGTCACAAGTTTGGTTTTGCTGATATCAGGTTGGCTGATTTGTTTTTGATAGACATAGATGGATAGATAGAATACATACATACAATAGATACATAGATAGATAGATACTTTATTCATCCCAATGGGAAATTCACAATTTTTCAGCAGTGTCCACACTTAAGGCATCAAAGCATGCAATAAATAAATCTATATATCAGCTATGACTGTTCCCCCTCTGAGCGGGGTGTGGTTTTTGAGAGAGGGCGGATCTAATTTGGTATAACTGTGGAGATTTTGATTTATTTCAGTGAGTTGAATCTTTTGAATCAAATGATTCGATCAGATTTATTCATTTTTTTCATTTATTCATTTTATTCTTTCTGCGGGTCTTATTGTTTCAACCCCCGCACTTGAATATCCTCTAACTACAAATGCTGAAGAAGAATATGTATTATTCATAAAATTATAATCTCAATTGGATCATAACAGGAGTAGTATGGCAGTGTGCTCTCGTGATTGTAAATGGTGGCTGATGTTGAAAGTTAAATGACCCTTTTGATGTTAGATTTTACATGCACATTAATTTAATCTTTAAGTTTTTTATTTGCCTGTTAAGCACTGTGCAGTGTTAATGTTCAAACTGTGTATTAACAATGTTAAAGTTGCCGACAACAATAAATATTCTTATTAGGAATAAAACTGCCTCGTTTTTGAACTGTGCAGAGCTGTAGCTGAATAGTTAGGCCTACTACGCTACTGTATTTTAATGTTGGTCATTATGGTGGTACTCGAAGTGGCAAATATTTTCTGAGGTGGTACTGTATAAAACGTTTGAGAACCACTGTGATAAAGAATTAAAAGTGTTTACATTTTGCTTTAATCAAGGAGGAGTAAAATTGTTATAATGTAGCCGTAACTGCAGCCTCAGTTTGATTCACATCCGTGATCCGTCCTCATTCATCTGCGTGGCTCCGCGCCGCCCGGCCAGATCTACAAAGTGTGTTAGTAACAAGATTGCATGTTAATGCCACATTAGAGAGGGCAGTGTTTGTGAATGCAGTGATTGTAGTGATGGAGCGCATGCAGTTGGCCGCGGGTGGGTGTCTGAGCTTCTGCTACAGGCTATAATTATCTGCTCTTGTATGTCCTGCGACTCTTTTGTGTGGCCCTGCTTCATGCGCTTCAATGAAAAGACCATGTGATAGTCACTCCTCAACCGGTTCCTGCAAAGCATTTACACAGGCAACTGGCTTCACGGAGCGTCGCTTTGCACAAAGAACATGTATCTGATTTAAATGTGCTATGCATTTCACGACTATGTAAATAAAATCAGGCCTAGGAATATTTTGTAAACGGAGTCAGCTTTTGACTTTCAATGAGCCGTTGCTCCACTGGTGTTAGGAACATAAAACGGGTCATTCCTGTTATGCATTGTTTTCATCATGTTTTACTATATTGGATAAAATATTATAAAAAACAGTTTTTAAAGATAGAAATCATGTTAGTTTTCTTTTATCCTAATAATAATAATAGCTTTTATCTTTATCAACATTATTATTATTATTATTTTTATAGTCAAATAAAAATATGAGTATTTATTGTTATTGTTATTTAATTTTATTATTATTATTATTGAATTAGTAAAATTAATATAATGAAGAAACATTACTATTGAAATACATTATACTGTAAACTAAAAATGAGTATTTAATTTATAAAATCATTGTTAAATTGCAAAATATTATTTAAATTAGAATTATTAAACCAAAAATAATTAATTATATATTACTTTGCTGCAATACCTTTACACTGTAAAATAACAACAACAACAATAGTAATAATTATTATTATTATTAATAAATTTCTTTCTTTTTTTTTTTATCCATGTTTGTTGAACCTGGTCGATAAAATGACAAATCAGTTTGACAATAGTTTCAAAAGATATTTTAAATATGATTGTCGTTGGTAGTCTCGCACTGAGTAGCAACTAACTTGAGCTCTTTTTTTCTTTCCTGTTATTTTTCTTGCATTGTGTAAATATATTTATCAGTCATACATGAGTAAAAGAGGTCAGATTTCTGTAATAGCACTAATAAACTGAATATGTTTTAAATACGCAATAACCAGGTTTATATATTTATCAAAAAATCCAGTTTCTCATACATTTTAAATGATTGAATATTGCTTGTTCCACAGCAAGGCATATTTCATCATCATCATTTATGACGATTTTAAATGGTTTGAATAAATGCATTTTGATAAAATATGAATATTTTATTTGAAATATGCATATGATATTTAAATAAAATCAAAGGTGCAAAGTTAATAAAATATGACATGATTTTTAGAGTGCAGAAATTGCAGAAACCTCTTTCTTATTTCTATTTCGTATGGCTGTCAAATACATGCAAACACAAATCTTAAATTTAGTTTAAGATTAGTATTTTATTTATTTTTTGAGTGTGATGAGAATTTTATGGAATGCATTAAAATTCTTACACCAATTCAAGCATTTGAAGGTTAGGTGCTGCATAACACGAATGACCCAAACATGAAACAAGACCAGTAAGCTACTGTTCTGAAAGAAAGGAAAAAAAGAAAAAAAAAGCTTATTCTGTTTTAAAGCAGGATTACAATGCAAAGTAAACACATTCTGTAGGATTTCTCTCTTTAGTTAGTTTAGTGAACTGGTTATCTGCATGCCTTTGCAAAGTATCAGCATCAATATTTCATGAATTTTTTAGATGGTTGCATGCTTAGTGAATGTTCAAAGGCTTGCCGTTTATCTCCTGATAAAAGAGTGTGATTTATAATGCCGTGATTGAATGATATGACTTTAGAGAATGGAGTTGTTGAGGGTTATGTAACGTGCCTTATTAAACAGACTCTTATCATTCAGTCATTAAAAAGATTAGCAAGGAACTCAGACAAAAGGAAGTAGCATTTAGATTGCATTAATATTTACCATTCCATATATATCCACATACTGTATGTATTTGTTTGGAGATATTAACTCGGCACACACAAGTATTTTTGTTGCTATGGATGGAAGGTCATTGTGAATTTCTTTTCATATTGCTTCGATAATCTGGCAAATTTCTGAGTGAAACATGGTATTCAATGAGAAAACACAGGCTGAAACTTCATTTTATCCATTAGGGGTCAACTGGATCATTAAAAGTGAATGATCAGAATCAGAATCAGAATGAGCTTTATTGGCCAGGTATGTTTAGACATACGAGGAATTTGTTATAGTGACAGAAGCTCCACAGTGCATCAGAATGACAGCAACAGTTTGTTTGTTTGTTTGACTGGAGCACAATAAGAAGGTGCATTAAATATAGCTTAAAATGTGTAAAAAATAATGTGTACTGTATGCAATGTTGTTTTAGCTATATCCCAAAATCATTCACATTTATAAGGCAATATATTTTAAATGACCTTTTAGATAACAGGCTTTCACTGATTCTGCATAAAATAAATAAAGAAATAAATCTGCAATTAAATGTTATATTGAGGCAGAGCAAGATATGGAGGTAAATGTATTTATTTTTGTCATGTTTTTATTTATTTTTTTATTTTTATTTTGTTTGATTAATTGGACCATAACAAGAGTAAGAAGGTGCATTAAATTTAGTTTAATTTTGGCATTAAAATGCCCCCCCCCAAAAAAAATCCAGCTCAGCGCCAAACTAGAATCCAATTAAAAATGAAACAAATGATATAGAAGTATAGTAGAAAATGTGTACTGTATATAATGTTGTTTTAGTTATATCCCACTAGGGCTGGGCGATATATCGAATATTAGCGATAATATCGCAATAACTATGACGACGATGTCAAATTTTAAAATATCGTGAATATCGAATATTTCAAATTCAAGCATACTTTCCCAAAAGAACGCGCCAAACGTCCAATATCACATCCCCTTAAGTAACCTATTACCGCGCAAGAGACGTGAGGTACCTTTCATTAGTGCGGTTGCCAGATATCAAGACTTCAAATCCCCGAATCAGAGCGTCCCTGTTACAAGGATACATTTTCTGCCCGGTGTTTTGTTTATTTTAAGCAATCTGGCAACCACGCGCACGTCCTCGCTCCTCATTGCGGAAGCACCACCGCCGATGATCTGAAAACACTGACAAACAAGGCCTGCGTCCCAATGTGCATACTATCCATCCTAAATTCTATGCGATGTTAGTAATTTTCAATACTATTTAGGGCAGATAGGGTGAATAGTATGCACATTGGGCCGCAGGGCAGCTGGAGTTTAGCGATCAAAATGAAAGTGTCGCTCAACCAGACTGTGTTCTGTCATGAGATCTCGACTATTGTTTGCGATCGCTGAATAAATGCACTTACTCAACCGCTGTTGTTTGAACAGAGAAACATAGGCTATTGCAATTTGGAATTACTATTAGGAATTTCACTGTTATTATATTTTTCATTTGTTTTACCAGTTTTCATAATATAGACAGAGAGTGCATAAGTCTTTGGTTTTAATTGTTTTTTTAATCAAAATTAGCTAAGAAATACCTATGTGTTCCAACAACTAGCTCTCCATCTGAGAGGGTTTTTAGTGCCTGTGGGAACATAGTTTCATGCCACAGAGCTTCTCTTAAACCAGAGAAAGTTGACAGATTTGTGTTCTTAGCTAAAAACTTTGACAAAATGCACGTTCTGTACTTGTTTCGCATTACTTCAGTTACATATACATATGTTCATTTAATAAAAAGCAGTAAGTGATCACTTGGTCTAGATTTTTTTTTAAATGCTTAAATTTGCACTAAACATTTTGAATTTACTTTGTAACAATAGCTGTTCTATCTAAATAGTTTTTTTTTTGTTTTTTTTTAATGGGGGCAAAAGAAAATCATGTTTTTTTTTAATTATTTAAAAGCAAACGCAAACATATCGAGATATATATCGAATATCGTAAAAAATTAGAAAATATCGAGATATCAATTTTTTTTATATATCGCCCAGCCCTATATCCCACAATAGGTCTCATTTATGAGGCAGTATATTTCTATTTTGAATTATGCTTTAGATAACAGGCTTTCACTGCTTTTGCTGATTCTTTAAACAAAAAACTGAAAAAAAAATCTAAGCAATTTAAGATTACATGGAGAAGTGAAACATGTGAAGAATGCATGCTGGGATGGTTCTTTAACGAATGTGTCAGTGATTTACAGTGGCAGTTATTAGAGTGGGACAGAACAGCAGCATTCCAGAAACCTGTTTTTGTCCCGGGATGTTCTCCAACTGTGTGAGACCGACTGCTCACTCTACACCAGTGGCTTTTTTAAAGTATTCCACCCAATTTCTATTTCAAAACATCCTATAGGGTCAATCACAGATATAAATGCATAAGATGAATTCACAAGATATTTATAGATTAAAGTGCCCCTATTATGGATTTTTGAAAATGACCTTTCATGCCGTGAGTAACACAGCTCTAAGTGAATGAAAAGTAAAAAAAAAAAAAAAGTTTAAAATCTGAAAGTGCAGCATGTATAAAGTGATTGTCTCTCAAAAGAAAGAGTCGACTCTGAATCATTGAAACCAGTCGTTTTTAAAATGAATCCCAAGCCGTTTAATGGTGATGTCAAAATGAAACGTTAGCATATTGCCCGCCCACTTGTTGCGCACGCAGACCAGGGAAAACTTTGGTCTGCGCAGATTAGAGTCACGCAAAGGAGGGGTTTGGAAAAATTAATCGTTGAACGAATTGTTTGGGAGTCATAGAGCAAATAACGTAAAAATAAATGCATTTTATAAGACAATTAAAGTGTTTTTTGACCTTGCATGCATGTCAACCTGTTGGGAACTCCCAAAGCCAAAATATGAACCTTTCATAACACATAATAGGGGCACTTTAAAATGAATCAAGTTTCTAGAATAATATTTAAAAGAACAACAAAATTTCTGGCAGAGCAAGATATAGAGGTTATTTATATAGAATTATAGTGGAAAATGTCACAATAATTTACATTTATTTATTTAGTTTGATTAATTGGAACACAATAATATTAAGAAGGTGCATTAAATATAGTTTCATTTTGCCATTAAAATCCTTTTTTAATTTTTCCTAAAATTCCATCTTATAATCAAACTTAATTACATATGAACATTTACCTTTAAGTTAAATCATATTTTTAACAGTTTGTTTAGTCACTTTTTCTATATTTTTTTCTTTTAGAAAAAATGTCAAAATACACTGATACTTGTATTGTATACTGTACTTATATAGTATACCAATAATTTCATAATTTTTGTGAAGATGAATTCATTTGTATAGCACTTTTCACAATTGTTTCAAGGTAGATTTACAAAAAAATATATTAATGTTTATAATATCGTTAAAATATATGCTTGATGATATAGTTTACACTTTTTGACGATACAAGCAATCAAGCAGTTGAGATTTGCTTTACATTGTAATTAGTCTATGCTAGTATACTTTATGAATGCAGATAAAGTTGTATATACTTATATATCCAACTTTATATAAAGATTAGGGTGATAGTATAGTTTACATTTTGTGTCAAAATAAAATATGAGATTTGCTATATAGTATATATTGCTTTAGGCAAGAGTATTGTATGTATGTGAATAAAGTTGGATATAATATCAAACTTTATAGAGTTGTGAAATACAGTTTACAATTTTTGAGATTTGCTACATACTATATATTTCTTTGTGAGTGTACTGTATGTACAGTATGTGGATAAAGTAGGATGTATTATATATATCCAACTTTTAATATATCGCTAGTCGATAGTAAACTAGATATCTAAAAGGCCCATTCCAAGTCCCTCTTTCAATGTAAGTCTATGGGGCTTGAACCGAATGTGTGATGAAGCTCTGCTGGAGCTCTAGTGGACTTCATCTAGTGGCTCTTTCAAGGTCAAACGACTAAAAAGGTGGTTAAAGTGTGTGTGTCGTGTCTCTAACGTGCAATTATGGTGGTACGTGACGGTCTAAGAATAAGCGTTTCTGGCCGTCCTTCACAGCACAGATGCATGAATGCTGAGCTGTAAGTAGAGATGATGTGTTCGCTCCCCTGCGGGATCTCGTTAATCTGATAATTACTGCAGACGACACTAGCGATGCTAACGACAGCTCGTATTTCTGCTGAGACCTCTGACACTGTGGTCGTCTGACGAACGCTTCACTCGCTAATGTCTTCCCACAGGAAAGTTCAGTGCTCAGGGACTTCATTCAAGGATCAATTTTGTCCTGAAAATTGCTTGTTATAAATAAATATAGGTGCAAATGAGACAGTTGATTACGTATAGTAAGAGTATAAAATTATTCAATCAATATGCATCACATAGATCAGCTAATTTCAGCATAATTTCTGTCTGTTTTAAAGTTTTGGAGTTATGTTTTTGACAGAAGACTTTTAAGCTCACTGAGGCTGTGTTTATTTGAAGCAGTAAAATCTGTGAAATATTATTACAATTTAAAATAACTGTTTTCTGAATATATTTTAAAATTGAATTTATTCCTGTGATCAAAGCTGAATTTTCAGCATCATTACTCCAGTCTTCAGTATCACATGATCCTTCAGAAATCATTCTAATATGCTGGTTTACTGCTCAAGAAACATTTCTGATTATTATCATCAGTGTTGAAATAGAAATATTTTGCAACATTATAAATGCCACTTTTGAGCAATTTAATAAGTGCAGATTTTGATATTTTGAAGTCGTTTAAGATGGGTTGCATTCGCAGTGCCAACATACAACTTGTTGAATACAGTGCAGTACATTCTGCACACTGTTTTCTAACCCTAGTAAGTGTGTCAGTATGCATTATGTAAACTGTAGTGTACTACATCGTTGCAGGACCTCATTATGTTGCATGGGAGTGACATCCCTAATATTGGGGAGAAAAAATTATTGCAATAATTCAGTTGTTTTTGTAAATAATATTGTTTTGTTAGTCCGAACAAATAATGAGTCAAGAAAGCACAAGTGATATTATTTCTAGTTCATTAATCACACTACAATTGGAAAGTCAAGTCAAGCACAATGCATTGTGGTGTACAGTTTTATATAGTATGCTCTTAGCAAAATAAAGTAGAATATCTTTGTTTTATGCATACATAAAATATGCATATTGTGCAAAATATACATACACTGCAGAGCTAGTGAGATGAGTATGACTATTCTGAACACCAAAACTAAAACTATAAAACTTTATAAAAAAAATTGCTACTTGAAATAATATTTAAAAATTTAAACTTATTTTATTTCTGCTAATTGCCAAGGCAACATTTTTCATTTTCATTTAGTTTATCTTGATTATCTAATACTAAAACTGGAATAGAAATTAGTGAAATCTATATAACTATATCTAAATCTACATATTAAAAAACTAATAAAATTACTAAAAAAATAAGAGATTACAAAACTTTAAAATTTAAATGAAAACAAACAATATAAAAATTAAAATTAATTCAAAATATGAATAAATTAATATTAATAACCCTACTGAACACTAGGGCTGGGTATCGAGTTCGATACTTTTTAGGCACCGACTGAATTGCCTCGATACCACCGAATATCAAAAAACGTCTTGTCGTTCGGTACCAAATTTCGATACCTAAGGGGTTAATCTCATCAACGTCATTGAGGCAATAAGCCTGCAGCACTAGGTGTGTTCGCAGATTGATCAGTGTTTGACATCCGCGAGAGCTATTCGAAACCGTACGGATCAGTCTGCTCTCCACATCGCACGTTTCGTTTACTACACACAGACTGAAGCGTGCTCACGGTGATTTCAGCGTCTGCCGTCTAAATGAGGACATAAACACATGAACAACATCTCCAGAACTGCTCTGAGAGTCACTCCATGAACATTTTACCATTTGATTTGAGTAAAACTAGCATCATATCATATACACACAGAACTGTAAAGGTATTCACGGCAACCCTTCAAAATAAAAGTTTGGTTTAATTTGGAAGACACTGTGGCAGAAATATATTAATATTGTTCAGCAGACAGTGCATACTGCTACTATTAAAATTAAAACTTTTTTTTTTAAGTAATGATCACACAACATTTCTTCCATGTTTTAATTTTAATAGTACAATTTTGTTTGCCAAAATAAATAAATAAAGTTTGATTTTCAATAATTTAAAAGATAAATGAAATTAATGTTTTATGCCTTCATTTGAAAACCAGATACAGAATTTCTGAGGAAAAATAAAACATTTCATAAGGCTATTTTGAGAATAAATTTGAATAAACTAAGTAGTTTTTATGCATTCAAATAATTAGACATACTACAACACAGAATTTAATAACAATAAAACATATATGGTGAAAGAAAATAAAACACCCACTTATGAAAGTAGATAAAGATTTTACATTTCTTGAAGTCTTTAACCTAGAATAAATGAATAGAAATGATGATTCTGTTTGAGCTATGCGTTTTAAAACGAACACGCACTAGTGTAAACTGAAAACTATTTGAGCTTTATTAAAATTATTTGCACTGATTTATTGTGTTGGATATATTTAGTTCCTTTGTGCAGTGGCTCAGGAGATGAGTCTTTGAGTCTGTATAAATGTCAACAAGCTGAAAAAAATAAAACCAAAGTTTTTTGAGATAATGTAATCTTGTTAAAACTGATTTCATAAAATTGGTATCGAAAAAACTATCGTTCAGGAACCGGTATCGAACTCAAGGTATCGGTATCGATATCGAAAAATTTCGAACGATACCCAGCCCTACTGAACACAGCCACATCTGAGATCTCCTGAAACTCTAAATGATGTGAAAATCTTGGGCTCTTTCTGAGCAGCAGGAAATAGTTTCTATTTTACTTTCCAATTAGCCTGATTGCCATCCAGGAGAAACAGTCGAGATCTGGATGAGATGTGATGTTTTTTCCTGTGGGTTTGGACTATGATTGACTGATGGCTTGTGTTTCCTTTCCGTAAATCCAGGTTGAATTCGAAGTTAAATTTCAATGGAGAAATCTCCATTGTGCCTGTTTGATGTTAATATGTAACCTGATATGTATCGAGGTTTATGTGAAGTCAGATTGTTTGATTTAGCAGTGGCCTTGTGTTTCACACCCAAAGCAAACGCACAAGCGGGAAATAGACAGCAGATGTGTTGCTTATGGAGTCATGTTTGTGCTCTGACTGTCTGCGGCACTAGTCGATGCCGATACACGCATGACGTCATGATGTTGAATCATGATGGGGAAAAAAACAGCAGCGGAAGTGTTTGTTTGTTGCTGATTTACTCCTGACATCTCTCAGCATTAATCATTACAAGAAAGCCAGCAAAGTAACACTGAATTAAACCCTCAAGAGGTCTCTGTTTATTCTCCTTCAGTTAACTTTATGACCGAACACTCAGAGGTTACACATGCATTATGATTTCAAACCTTTGCAATGTTCGGATTACATCAGCCTCTTTATAATGTTAATGTGAAATAAAATTGACCCTATTTACAGTTATGCATTTGGTAGATGATTTTATCCAAAGCAACTTGCATTGCATTAAAGGCATCATGCATTCATTCAGTTCATGCATTCAGTTCATGCATATACAACCTATATAGACAGAAATGTTCACAGTTCTGTGATGTCATTTAATGTTCACTTGATATGCAGGGAAACAAATAAAATATTTTATCTTTTAGTAAGTGTTTTATGTTGATTGTTGTTATTTTACAATTATATATTCATTTTGATTTTACCTTCTTATTATTTAATTAATTATTAGCATTTAATCAACTCAAAAACCCATTGCAGTCCCTTACAGACCCCAGTTTGGCGAAACCCTGATCTAATGCAATGATGTTCATATTTTTTTTATATAAGTACGTACATAAGTATGGCTTAAGTGTCCAAATGCTTATTTATTTGTATCTGTATAATTGTTATTATAGTTAACTAAAACTAAAGCCGTTAAAAATAAAAAAGAACTTACTTGAAACATATATATATATATATATATATATATATATTAGGGCTGTCAATCGATTAAAAAATTTAATCGTGATTAATCACATGATTGTCATGAGTTAACTCGCGATTAATCGCAATTAATCGCACATTTGTATTTGTTCTAAATGTACCTTAAATTAATACTTTTCAAATTTTTAATACTCTAATCAACATGGGCATGGACAAATATGGATGCTTTATGCAAATGTACACTATATTGCCAAAAGTATTGGGTCACCCCCTTCTAATGAACAGGTTTGACTACTTTAGTAATTTCTATGAGTACAAATCTTAATGTTAAAGCATATAATGTTATTCTAGGAAATTGTGTGCTTCTAATATTATAGCAACAGTTTGGACAGGACCCTTTTCTATTCTAACATGACAATGTCTCTGTGTATAAGGCAAGGTTCAAAAATAAATTATTGATTCAGTCAGTGTGGAAGAACTGGACTGGTCTGCATAAAACCAAGTCCTAATCCCAGTTTAACACCTCTGGTGTGACTGTAAATGCAGACCTTGAGCCAAAAACTCATCACCAAACACCAATGACTTGTACATATGGGTACAGTCATTTTAGACACTTCCAAAACTGTTGCAACATAGATGGAAATACAATTTTTAAATACATGAATTATGTTCCCATTGTTGTTGCCACAGATTTGGAAGTGCATTTTTCTGTTCTAAAGAAGGGGGTGTCCCAATACTTTTGTCTATATAGTGTATGTACAAGTCATTGGTGTTTGGTGATGAGTTTTTGGCTCAAGGTCTGCATTTACAGTCACACCAGAGGTGTTAAACTGGGATTAGGACTTGGTTTTATGCAGACCAGTCAAGTTCTTCCACACTGACTGAATCAATCATTTTCTTTTTGAACCTTGCCTTATACACAGAGGCATTGTCATGTCATGACATTGTCATGAGGCGTTATTAATGACAGCACTAATATATATATATATATATATATATATATATATATATATATATATATATATATATATACACAGTGCTGTTTGTGAACCCTTTAGAATTTTCTATATTTCTGCATAAATATGACCCAAAACATCATCAGATTTTCATATAAGTCCTTAAAGTAGACAAAGAGAACCGAATCAAACAAGTGAGAGAAAAATATTTTCTTTGTCGTTTATTTATTGAGAAAAATTATCCAGTGTTACATATCTGTGCGTTGCAAAAATATGTGAATCTTAGCTTTCAGTATCTGGTGTGACCCCCTTTTGCTGCAGTAACTGAAGTTAAAGTTTCTTGTAAACGCTGATCAGTCCTGCACAATAACATGTAGGAGTTTTAGTGCAGAACCACTTAAACTCTGTGATGTTGGTGGGTTTCCTCCTATGAACTGCTTGCTTAGGTCCTTCCACAACATTGTAATTGGATTAAGGTCTGGACCTTGACTCAGCCATTCCAAAACATTAACTTTGTTCTTCTTTAACCATTCTTTGGTAGAATGACTTGTGTGCTTGGGGTTGTTGTCTTGCTGCATGACCCAAGTTCTCTTGAGACTCTGTTCTTTGTTTTTTTTTGTTATCAACATTTTTTTTTTTCACACATAACATAACATAACATCCAAAATATAACAAAACAAAACAACAGACATATACTCAATATCTCAAAGTCCAGTCAAAAGGGAGGGAGAGAGGGAAGGACAATAAAAACACAAAACAAGTCACTCCTTTATACAATCACGTATATCAAAAAGAAAACACTGCCAAGCATCAATGGTCGAGGGCCTGGCCCCACCGACTCGCGCCGTTGCACATTCACAAGTCACTATTTGCAGGAGGCTACGGATCCAATATGTTTTTCCACACATGTGTGGTGTAAACCAGTTCTGGATTATTGTCTTCTTCGCAGCTGTAAAGCCAGCAAACAACATTCTCTTTTGCATTGAACTAATACAGAGACCAGAATCATCATTAAGAAGACACAAACTTGGGTTAACAGACCAATCAATTCGCAGTAATGATGACAAAACCAGGTTTATATGTGTCCATAGACTGATGACGACAGGACATTCCCAAAACATATGCAGAAAAGTGCCTGATGATGTAGTGTTACATATATGGCAGTTCAAATTTGACTGTAGTTTAATTTTAAATCTTTTGTAAGGAGTTATGTATGCTCTATGAATGACTTTGAAGTGAATAAGACGATGAGACAGATTTTTAGATGTTAAGCTGAGATTAAACCACACTCTCTCCCAATCGACAGATAAATTAAGGTCAGATAATTCCCTATTCCAAATAGTTTTAATAGAAAGAGGTTTTGTAATGCAATCAATAATTTTAGTATATATTAAGGAAACAGATGGCCGACAAGCAGATGGTGCAATCCAGTCCCGCATAGGATGAGAGGAAATGGAAGAAGACCAAGGAACGCCATACGCTTTGAGAGCAGAACGTAATTGAGGAAAGACAAAATATGCGGAAGCTGGTAGACAAAATTTGGTTCTTAATGTCTGAAATGAACAGAGGCCCCGGTTATCATATATATCACCGCACGTGTTTACACCTAAAGAGGACCAAGAGGGTTGGACAAATGGACGATTTCCGCATACAAAATTAAAATTGTGCCATAAAGGTGTACTGTTACAAAATTTGAAGGGTCCTCCTATCTGACGTTCAACCGTTTTCCAGATTTTAATAGAGTTGGCCACAACCGGACCAAATTTATAATTATCCCCTTTTTTTCCTGTGCCAGTAAATAAAATATCTTTTTATTCCTTTTTGTTCCTGTGGCTCAGTGGTAGAGCATTGCGTTAGCAGCGCAAAAGGTTGTGGGTTCAATTCCCAGGGAACACACGTACTGATAAAAAAAAAAAAAAATGTATAGCCTGAATGTAAGTCGCTTTGGATAAAAGCATCTGCTAAATGCATAAATGTAAATGTAAATCTTGAAGTCTATGTGGTTTAACCTTGTCAGCTTCAATCACTCTCCATGAAACTGTAGATTGAGGATCAACCCAATTATGAAGAGCTTTAAGCTGGAACGACCAATAATATAATTCAAAATTTGGTACAGCCAGTCCTCCTGCGCTATTAGGATGTTGTAATGTGGTAAGTTTAATTCTGGGACATTTATCATTCCAGATAAACTTAGAAATTATGGAGTTGATCTCCTTAAAGTAACCTGGATGGGGAGAAAGTGGTAGCATAGAGAAACATTTTTTAAATCGAGGTAACAAATTAATCTTAACAGTGGAGATTCTTCCTTGGAGAGAGACTTTAAGATTCTTCCATCTTTGAATGTCATTTTTGACCTTAACTAAAATGTTATTAAAATTGTCTCTGGCAATCTTATGAATGTTTTTTATATATGTTAATGCCCAAATAGATGAAAGATTCCTTAATAGGGATAAATGAGGGAAGAGACTCTGTTCTTAAACAGATGTCCTGACGGTTTCCTTTAGAATTTGCTGGTATAATTCAGAATCCATTGTTCCATCAATGATGGCAGGCTGTCCTGGCCAAGATGCAGCAAAACAGGCCGAAGCCATGATACTACCACCACCATGTTTCACAGATGGGATAAGATTCTAAAGCTGGAATGCAGTGTGTTCTTTTCTCCGAACATAACAGTTCCTCATTTAAACCAATAAGTTCTATTTTGGTTTCATCCATCCATTAAACCAGTGGCCGGCAACAGGCGCCCGCAGCCAGATTATTTTGATAGCGGCTGGTTCTGAAATAGATCTGTCATGACAGCAACAGTTACTCACAATCAGAGTACTTGAGCGAAGCGGAGCGCGGAGTAGAGCGGTGTGATTTTGACTGGAGCGAGGAGCGGATTTTTTACAAGTCGGAGCGTCGTGGTTTTCACTTGCGCCACCACCGCTCCATCCCGAGTACAATTCATGCCAACAGCCCATAATATAACTGCATATTTAGCAAGAATTCACATGTTAAACATATTTAGCTAGCTTGATAGAGAAGGATCACTCAAATCAGAAAGAATGTGAAGGCAGTTCTCAAGGAATTAGTTTTTTCCTATACTGAATATTTTCAGCTGAAGGCATGATTTAAACAAGTAATTAAACCCCTTTTCCCATGCAATCGCTCTCTCAATAACGCATTCAAACAAATGTAATCTTACAGTGCTACTTCATCTGTATCTGATTTCGAATGAGCAGAAATCTGTAAGAAATGCATCGATCCGTAGGTAAAATAACTGACGAAAACGTACTGTTATTTTCATCACAAACAGAATTTGCAGTGCAAAAAGCAACAATTATACCTTTTAATGCTGACAACCATGTTATTAGCTCATGTGGTAGGAAAAAAAGTTTGCACACTAGTGTTCCAATAAGCCACGTTGAAACTCTCCTGTTATTTTATTTATTTTAATTTTTAATATACGTTATGAATTGAACTGTGATATTTCAAACCTACTGAAATACTTTTCATGAGATAGCGAAGGCAGAGCGTTGTTTCTGATATCAGCGAGCGAGGAGTGGAGCGGGAGCGGGAAACGGTGAACCCGGAGCGGAGCTGGAGCGGAGTGATTATTAAATGCTCGGAGCACGGAGGGAATATTGTTGACGCTCCACTCCGCTCACATACTCTGCCGGACACCGCCACACAAATGTGGCTTTTTGTTAATGACTGTCCTACTACAGGATTTAACACAGAGTAACAGCTCACTACAAGTTACAAAAGACACTGTAACAGTCTGTCAGGCAATTGTAGTTGTATTTTTTATCAATTCATTTCTTAAATTATCCTTTGACTATGTTCTGGCCCGCCATCTAGTGGGGAATTTTTTTTTCAATAGACTCCAATAGTCCTCTGGCTTGTCCACATGATCTTTAGCAAGCAATTTTCTTTTTGGAGAACAGTGGCTTTCTTTTTGCAACTCTGCCATGCACACCATGGTTGCTCAGTGTTCTCCTGATGGTGGGCTCATGAACATTAACATTAGCCAATGTGAGAAAGGCCTTTAGTTGCTTAGAAGTTACCCTGGGAACTTTTGCAACCTCGCAGACTATTACACGTTCTTCTTTGGAGTGATCTTTGTTGGTCGACCACTTCTCGGGAAGGTAACAGTGGTCTTGAATTTCCTCCATTTGTACACAATCTGTCTGACTGTGGATTTGTGGAGTCCAAACACTTTAGAGATGGTTTTGTAACCTTGTCTAGCCTGATGAGCAACATCAACTCTTTTTCTGAGGTCCTCAGTAATCTCCTTTGTTCATGACATCAATTCCACAAACATGATCAGACTTTGATAGATCCCTGTTCTTTGAATAAAACAGGTCACATACTGACATTTGATAGTCATTGCACTGACTGAAAACACCTGCACAGATGGACTCTAATTTCACCTTTAAATTAACTGCTAATGCAAGAGATTCACATACTTTTTCCACTCACAGATATGCAATATTGGATCATTTTCCTGAATAAATAAATGACAAAGAAAATATTTTTGTCTCATTTGTTTGATTGGGTTCTCTTTGTCTACTTTCAGGACTTGTGCGAAAAGCTGATTGTTTTGGGTCATGTTTATGCAGAAATATAGAAAATTCTAAAGGGTTCACAAATTTTAAGCAGCACTGTATATAAAATATATATATAAAGTAAGTTCTTTTTTTATTTTTAATGGTTTTAGTTAACTATAATAACAATTATACAGATATATAAAACTTATTTAAATTCAGCTAGTTCCAAAGGAAACATTTCTTATTTTCTTTTAGTTTAACTGATGTACTAAAGTAACTGCAATTAAAACTAAAAATAGTTAAAATGATATATATATATATATATATATATATATATATATATATATATATATATATAGACATATTTAAAATAATAAAAATGGCAAAACACAAAAATATTAATAAAAACAAAATATAGTATACTATAATAGTATATCATCAATACTAAAATAAGACTGATCTGTATGTATATTTGCTGCACATTATGTGTATTATATAAATACCCCAAAAAGGGGGTCTTTGTTTTTGTAATAATTTTTACAGTAATTTCTCAGTAAAGAATGGTGCAGTGAACACCAGTCAATGCACAGAAGTAGATTTTGCTCAGCAACAAAAATGACATTAAACACTGGCTGTAAGCAGTGTTAATTTTGTTAACGAAGACGACGATGAAAAATATTCGTTACCAAACCTTTTTTCTGTGACTAAGACGAGATGTTGACGAGCTAAAACTAATATCTGATGATAAAAACTATGACAAATGTATGCCGCGTCTTCGTTAACAAGACGAGACGGGACTAGAATGTTATTTGAGGACTATTGGATATTCAAAATACATCCTAACAGCTAAGTTAACTGTCTTGTCTTTCAAATTGTGCATCCCTGTCATTGGATTGCAATCAGATGAGGGGCGATTGCATATCTAGTCTATGTATGGAAGCCGCAGTGGATGGATAGGCTACCAAAACGTGAACTAGCGATCTGAAACAATGGCCTCAGCACCCGAAGGGTTAGGGATTGGGTGACCAGACATCCCGTTTTTCCCGGGAGTCACAATTCATTGTCGATTAACTTAAAGTTAGTGAAGGCGCGATAGGCGGAATCACGCTGATAGAAGTGCTCTCTCTCTCTCGCGCACGCTCCACATCTTCAGTCTCATACAGCGCACGATCAGTTCTCAGTGCTCAAATACACACATAGCAGTCCAAATGTCTATCATGTAGAGTATCTCACGTAAATACAGTCGGTTATGGCTTAAGTGAATGTAAACAGGTGGGTGAAAACTGAATGTGTGTCAGTATTACATGCATGCCTTCCATCTTAAATGGACAGCATTCCTAAATAAATACCTATCTGTGTCATCAATGTTAACCAACAAAATATGTTAAATAAATGCATACTTGTTAAGTAAACCTACTGTATCTGAAAAATGAGTTTAATTTGTATATTTACCAAAAAATTAAAATTGATCCCAGTTTTTCCCAAATTCAATCCTTGATTCAAATTTCTCATCAGCTTAATTGATTTGGTATAAAGTGAGAAGAATTAATGATTATTTTTGTTTGAAGACTACATAAAATAGCTACCAAAATAAATGTTGGTAACTGCAGTTTGACTAAAAGTTGACTAAAATGCAATGACTTTTCGTCGACTAAAACTAGAGTAAATCTATGAAAGACTCAAATTACTAAAATGTGACTAAGACTATTAAGCATTTTTGTCTCAAGATAAAGACTAAGACTAAATCAAAAATGCCTGCCAAAATTACCACTGTCTGTGAGTGCTGGGAGAGATTTGTTTGCTCATAACCGCTGAGATATGGAAAGGTAAGATGATCAGCGTGAATGCACGTATGGCTATCTATCAGCACAGGCTTCATTCAGCACGTCGCTGTTGCTCTGACCTCGTCTTTCCTCCTCATCGTCAGCTTTTTGAACCCACTTTTTGTGTTGTCCTGTGGCTGTTGCTGTCATGTAGGGCTGCATGCGAGAGAGTCCGGCCTGAACTGAAATAGCCGTGCCTCTTACGTCCCGCTAATGTAATTAGAAAGCATGTGCATTGACTGATAACACAAGAATGTGTTTCAGCCCAGCAATTATTTTAGGAGCGTCATGCTGTCCGGTCCTCTGGTGCCCTTGTCTTAGACCCAGCAAAAGTTTGGGTGATGAGGCTTATGTAAACACCCTTGTTGAAACACAAGAGAAATACAGGTGAATAGTGATGTGCAGTTTGCTCATTTTAATTGTGAGTATTATATATATATATATATATAAAGAAATATGAAAAGGAACAAACTGAGACAGACTAAATCCAGAAGAACTGTGGCAGCGTCTCCAAGATGCTTCAAGAAACCTACCTGCAAAGCTACCTGGAAAAACTATGCGCAAGTGCACCAAGGGCAAAAGCTGCATTAAAAGCAAAGGTTTGTCACACCAAATGCTGATTTAATTTAGTTAATAGAAGTCAATTGATAAAGAAAATCTATTTGTGACATTATTAACAGCATCCTCATTTTACAGCATTTTTACACAAGTGTCTAAAACTTTTAACAGTACTTTAGCTTTGCAGGTAGGTTTCTTGAAGCATCTTGGAGACGTTTCCACAGTTCTTCTGGATTTAGTCTGTCTCAGTTTGTTCTGTTTCTTCATGTCATTCCAGACCAGAGTTCATTTCGTCGACGAAGACGCCGCCGAAAAATATTCGTCAACGAACCTTTTTTCTGTGACTAAGAGAGACGTTGACGAGCTAAAACTAATATCTGATGATAAAAACTGATGAAATGTATGCAGCTTCTTCGTTAACAAGACGAGACGGGACTAAAATGTTATTTGAGGACTACCTGACATTCAAAATACATCCTATAGGCTAAGTTAACTGCCTTGTCTTTCAAAATCTGCATCTCTGTCATTGGATAAGGGGTGTTTGCATATCTAGTCTCAGTATGGCAGCCGCAGCGGACCTATAGGCTACCAAAACACGAACTAGCGATCTGAAACAATGGCATCAGCACCCGAAGGGTTAGGGATTGGGTGACCAGACGTCCCGTTTTTCCCGGGAGTCACAATTCGTTGTCGATTAACTTAAAGTTAGTGAAGGCGGGATAGGCGGAATCGCGCTGATGTTAGTGCTCTCTCTTGCGCACGCTCCACTTCTTCAGTTCTCATACAGCGCACGATCAGTTCTCAGCGCTCAAATACACACACAGCAGTCTATCGTGTAGAGTCAGAGTATCTCACGTAAATACAGTCGGTTATGGCTTAAGTGAGCGTAGTGGGTGAAAACTGAATGTGTGCCAGTATTACATGCATACCTTCCGTCTTAAATGGACAGCATTCCTTATTATCTGTGTCATCAATGTTAACCAACAAAAGATGTTAAATAAATGTATACTTGTTAAGTAAACCTACTGTATCTGAAAAATGAGTTTAATTTGTATCTCTACCAAAAAATGAAAATGTATTCCAGTTTTTCCAAATTCAATCCTTGATTCAAATTTCTCACAAGCTTAATTGATTTGGTCTAAAAAGAGAAGAATTGATGACTATTTTTGTTTGAATACTACATATAAAATAGCTACCAAAATAAATGTTGGTAACTGCAGTTTGACTAAAAGTAATGACTAAAAGTTGACAAATGCAATGACTTTTCGTCGACTAAAACTAGACCAAAACGATGAAAGACTCCATTTAAGACTATTAAGCATTTTTGTCTCAAGATAAAGACTAAGACTAAATCAAAAATGCCTGCCAAAATTACCACTGTTCCAGACAGACTGGATGATGATGAGATCAGATCTCTGTGTGGAGCAAACAAAAATCTCACTAGATTATTACAATTAATGGCAAAATGAATGTTTGGAAATGTAAACTGATATTTCCTACTGACACACTACAGTAAAAGAAAGAAATAACTGACTTAAAACCATTTTTTAGCTGGTGATACTATTATAGTACTATTTTATATCAGTACATTTTTATATTTTTAATATTAGTACTATTTTAACTACATTTTTTGGTTGCATGTTATAATTCGTTATTTTATTTTATTTTTATTTATTTTATTAATTAATTAATTAATTAAAAAAAGTTTAAATAGTAAGTAGGGCTGGACGATATGGCCAAAATTTATATCACGATATATTTCTTAATTTTGGATGATACGATATAATTCCGATATTGATATGAACTATTAAAAAAAGCCTCATAAAAACTGCCAAGAATGCCCACAACAGATGTCTGTACCTACAAACTTATGAAAAATTAATTTGCCAAGTCTATGAAACCTTCTCCTATAAAACTGTATAATATTTTAGGTTAAAAAAAAACCCAGCACAAATAAATTAATGTTCACCTTTTATTTGTTTTAGCCTTCAGACAAACAAGAAATGTGAAATCACTGTCAAATAAACATCTCAGACTCACCTTATTAATATCTTTAACTTCAAACTATAGGCTAACATACACCACCAGTCAAAAGTTTTTGAACAGTAAGATTTTTATGTTTTTTAAAGAATTATCTTTTGCTCACCAAGCCTGCATTTATTCGATCCAACATACAGCATAAACAGTAACATTTAGAAATATTTTTTATTATAAATTTTATTTTAAATTTATTTTAAAATAACTGTTTTCTATGTGAAAATATTTTAAAATGTAAGTTATTCCTGTGATTTCAAAGCTGAATTTTTAGCATCATTACTTCAGTCACATGATCCTTCAGAAATCATTCTAATATTTTTTTAGATTTGCTGCTCAAAAAAACATTTAGTATTGTTGAAAACAGCTGAGTAGAATTTTTTCAGGTTTCTTTGATGAACAGAAAGTTCAGAAGAACAGCATTTATCTGAAATAGAAATAATTTGTAACATTATAAATGTCTTTATCATCACTTTTGATCAATTTAAAGCATCCTTGCTAAATAAAAGTATTAATTTCGATAATTTCTTTCCCAAAAAAATAAAAAAATAAAACATTAAACTGACTCCAAGCTTTTAAATGGAATAGTGTACAAGTCAAGTCAAGTCGAGCTTTATTGTCATTCTGCTACATGTGTGGACATATAGTGGAACGAAATGTCGTGTCTCGCAATCTGATTCTCTGTCAGTAGAAGGCGCTGTGAGAGCGGGAGATCTAGCGGTTTCCCCGGTAACGGCTGTAATCTAAGCTGCTCCGCTCATGAAAGCAACTTTATCAGATAAAATGAAAATGCCATCGAAACTTTTCTAAAGACAGTCGGTTTCCTTCACAGATACATTCATATAAAACACCCGTGCCAAGTTTTGATTTCGAAACGTGTAGTGCTCATGTTTATTCAACGAAGTCAAATGCCACAAATAAATCAATGTATGGGAAACACTGGTAATGTATATCGAAATATCGGAAATGTTTAAAAATCATATCACCGTTATTGAAAAAAAAAATATCGCAATACATATTGATATTTAATTATTGTCCAGCCCTAATAGTAAGAGATACATCACAGCTCATTGCATCAACCAATGCATTAATCTCTGCATTAAAGGGATAGTTCACTTTGAAATTAAAATTTGGTATCTATCAGCTTACCCATCCAAGATGTAGATCTAGGTGTCAGTAGTAGATCCAATTTTGATGTTTTTAGGTCAAACCGTTCTAGTCTGTCAGTCATATAATGGCAGGTATAGGTCACTGTCTCTATAAGAGGGAAAAAGAACATGCACAGAGAAATCCAAATTAAACAATTCCCCATCGTAACTACACATTGATGGCCTAAGACACGAAACGAGCGGTTTGTGTGAGAAAACGAACAGTATTTATATCGTTTTTTACCTCTTGTACACAACCATGTCCAAGTGATCTGAGTGCGCACACGCATCCGGTGTGTGACGTGTGTGTGCGCGCGCTCTGGCTCACGCTGCATTCACACGGGGCGTCGGCGTCAACGCTTGACGGAGGGCATGTCTGAAGCGTGGTGCTGACGCAACTTTTCAAGCGCCAACGGAGGCGTCAGCCAATCAGATCGCCTCATGCAAATACCCAATCCCGTTCATGCAACACCAGAGAAGTATGTGATTGGTTGTTGTAACTATGACGGCGCGTCAGCACCACGCTTCAGACATGCCCTCCGTCAAGCGTTGACGCCGACGCCCCGTGTGAATGCAGCGTGAGCCAGAGCGCGCACACACACGTCACACACCGGATGCGTGTGCGCACTCAGATCACTTGGACATGGTTGTGTACAAGAGGTAAAAAACGATATAAATACTGTTCGTTTTCTCACACAAACCGTTCGTTTCGTGTCTTAGGCCATCAATGTGTAGTTACGATGGGGAATTGTTTAATTTGGATTTCTCTGTGCATGTTCTTTTTCCCTCTTATAGAGACAGTGACCTATACCTGCCATTATATGACTGACAGACTAGAACGGTTTGACCTAAAAACATCAAAATTGGATCTACTGAAGAAAAAAGACACCTACATCTTGGATGCCCTTGGGGTAAGCTGATAGATACCAAATTTTAATTTCAAAGTGAACTATCCCTTTAAGCATTAAACCATGTAGTATTTTGCATTGCATAACTGACAGTAACAAATGCTTCATGTTGGAAAGTTGAAGTACATAATATTGCATCTTCTTATTCACTGTGTTCCAGTTTGTTTTACAAATATTAGAACGTCTTGTTCTTCTGTCTTTATTTGTGATGCAACATTTATGCAACAGACAAATGAGTACAAGAGCACAGTATGAGATCCAATAATGATGCCAGTATCGGTATCAGTGGATCCATAATTTGTGAAGTATATGTACATTCAGGGACGTCATAATGATGGATAATCACCTCAGAGCATTTTGGCACTTACGTGGGTGGACAAAAAGTCAGTACAGCAAATGTGGAAAAAGCACTAAAGTTTAAAACTGTATTGTAATAGTCCTCCAGCATGCTTTCCCTGGGAGCTGAGCTATAAACATGACTGGTACAAATAATTTAGAGCATTAAACTTTGTGTTTATTTCATCCTGCTGTGAAACTCTGGCAGGAGGAACTTTGACCAAAGAGCAGCACATTAATACTTGATCTGAAAGGTAAATTGGAAATGAAGACAGATGTTGACACATGATAACAGAGAACATCATTATCTCATCTGATAGCAGGGTTCAGATCTCTTATCTTTCTTATCTACCTTCATTCTCTGGGCTGGTTGTGAGGTATTTGTAATCTAAAGTGATAAACAGGAAGTCATTCATTTCAGTAAGAGTTCCCAGCGCCATTAGCTATTTGTTTCCATCCAAGGTCATGAATTTAGTTTATGCGCAAAATTGGAATGTTGCATAAAACATCTACGAATGGAGCACCATTTCCATCCAGCAAGACGAAGAGAACAAAATCACTTCCTAATAAACTGGTGCCAAATATCACTAAGAAAAATGTCATTTACTGCAGTAGAAGGAGCCACCATGAGTCTTTTTTCATATATAATAAATGAATAGCGCCTCAGAGCGTGCAGACGAAACGTAATAAATGCGGTCATGTTATCTTGCTTTCAGAGGCAGATGCTTTTTAAATTAGAATTCAGTTCATGAATTTGAATTGAGGCAGGAAACAGAATTCACAATAGCAATTTGAATTTAATGATGTAGAATAAAATCAAAATTCTCAAAATAAGAAATTCAAATAGCTAGTATAATTTTTAACTAAGAAAAGGTTCGTCAACTTCAAGACACTTTGAGTGATGGCTTGACAATCCTTGTTTGAAAGTTTGAAGTCTTGAAAAGTTTTATACCTTAATTTAGATTTATTTACAGTATACTCATGTATATTTAATAAATTGACTCATTTTGTGAACAAAATATACATTTATGTGGATTTTATGTTGAAGAACACTTTATTTCTCAAATTTGCACTGAATTCCTTTAATTTGCAGTTTAATAAATAAAATTTCCCATCACTCCAATTTATTTCAATTCGACTTCCTCTGGGGCCAATTCAAGTCAAATTCACATTCATGATCTGAAAAGCAGCCAATTCTTTCATTCTAAATTAAAGCAAACATGGTCCTCGATTTACAAAGTAATAATGCATCATTTTCTCACCCTTGTCTAGGGCTGGACGATATGGCCAAAATTTATATCACAATATATATTTTAATTTCGGTCGACACGATATAATTCCGATATCGATATGAACACTATTAAAAAAAAGCCTCATAAAAACTGCCAAGAATGCCCACAACAGATGTCTGTACCTACAAAACTTATGAAAAATGAACTTGCCAAGTCTATGAACTCCTCCTATTAAACTATATAATATTTTAGGGAGGGGGGGGGGAACAACACAAATAAATTAATGTTCACCTTTTATTTGTATTTAGCCTTCATACAAACAAGAAATGTGAAATCACTGTCAAATAAACATCTCAGACTCACCTTATTAATATTAATATCTTTAACTTCAAACTATAGGCTAACATACTCTACCAGTCAAAAGTTTTTGAACAGTAAGATTTTAGTTTTTTAAAGAATTCTCTTCTGCTCACCAAGCCTGCATTTATTTGATCCAAAATACACACTCTAAAAAATACTGGGCTGTTTCAACCCAACTTTGGGTCAAAATGGACTAACCCAACTTTTGGGTTAAAAATTTAATGTAAAAATTTAACCCAACGGCTAGGTTAGTCCATATTTGACCCAAAGTTGGGTTGAAACAACCCAGTATTTTTTAGAGTGCAGCAAAAACAGTAACATTTTGAAATATTTTTTACCATTTAAAATAACTGTTTTCTATTTGAAAATTTTTAAAAATGCGAGTTATTCCTGTGATTTCAAAGCTGATTTTTTAGCATCATTACTTCAGTCACATGATCCTTCAGAAATAATTCTTTAAATTCTGATTTGCTGCTCAAAAAATATTAATTATTATGTTGAAAACAGCGGAGTAGATTTTTTTTTAGGTTTCTTTGATGAATAGAAAGTTCAGAAGAACAGCATCTATCTGAAATATAAATCTTTTGTAACATTATAAATGTCTTTATCATCACTTTTGATCAATTTAAAGCATCCTTGCTAAATAAAAGTATTAATTTCGATAATTTCTCCCCCCCCCCAAACAAAAGAAAAAAAAAATTATACTGACTTCAAGTGAGTTGCTGCAGAAAACAAACAAGAAAATTGAGCAACAACAAAAACATGTTGCTGGAGACGACTTATTTTTATTGAAAATGCAATCTGATTCTCTGTCAGTAGAAGGCGCTGTGAGAGCGGGAGTACTAGCGGTTTCCCCGGTAACGGCTGTAATCTAAGCAGCTCCGCTCATGAACGCTACTTTATCAGATAAAATGAAAATGCCATCAAAACTATTCTGAAGACAGTCGGTTCCCTTCAGAGATACACTCATATAAAACACCCGCGACGCGTTTTGATTTTGAAACATGCAGTGCTCATGTTTATTCAACGAAGTCAAACGCCACAAATAAATCAATGTATTAAGGTAATGTATATCGAAATATTGGAAATGTGTTTAAAAATCATATCACCGTTATTGAAAAAAATTATATCGCGATACATATTGATATTTAATTATTGTCCAGCCCTACCCTTGTCATTCCAAACCTGTATGACTTCTATGTTTCAGTGTTTTTTTTTAAATCTTCCAATGTTGTCTGGTCTCCAGTGTTGTTCACACTAACATGAAGTGATCATGCTAGTTTATGCTGGTTTGGTGTTGGTCAAGCTGGTGGATCAAACAACATGGTCTTTCTACTGGGTCTGGTTAAGTTAGTTAGGATGCTGAAGTCATCAGTTGAAAATTCAGTCATCATATACTCAACCTCTTGTCATTCTAAACCTGTTTGACTTTCCTTCTTTTGCAGAACACAAAAGATTATGTTTTGAATGTTGGTTTGAATATTGGTTTCCATGCATTTTGGCAAAAATTGACACTATGAATAAAAACCTAAAGATGGCTGTAAAAACAGAGAACCTCTTTTATAGCTTGTCAGAGACTAAAAAAATAAAGAAATGAGAAATGTAATAATTCCCATCTGTTTTTATTGTGTTAGTGGTCATTCTGACCTTGATGCTCAAAATGAACTGCACAAACACAGACACACAAATGTCTTGACTACTTGTAGTGACTATTTGCATGCTGAGGTGCATATAACGACAAGTAAATAGAAATATTATTTTAACATTATTTGAACTTAATCTAAAAAATTAAAAAAAAAAATTGTGAGATCTCAGAATCCAGAGAAAGTGTCAAAATTGTGAGATAAAGGGCCAGATTTACTGTCTTTTGGCAAATAGTACTGTAAGGATTTACTAAAATGTTTGAAGAATTAGCGCTGAAAAGGCGCTCTGGAGTTTCTCTGTCAGATGCTAAATTTATGGGAGGAGAGTATTAAAATGAATCATGCAACGCGATTTACTAATGTTTGCGCTCGTCAAATTATTGGTATTTGTGCCATTATTTAACGCCCCAAAAAACATGTCTTAAACTGTTTTGCGCTTGAAATGGCTGCATTTGTTGTTGCTATAGATTAGAAGGAGGCACCGCAGAGAACAGAGAGCATGTGGTGGAAGGAAAAAGATTTTTTCCACATGTATTAATTTATTTGGAATGCCAGAAGAACACATTTTCTAAATCTGAACATATCCTTATGATAATCTTTGCTGCGCTTGGTAGATTGCATTGGTCGATATGTATATGAGATGTTGCATCTGTGTTCTTTAATTTGCATGTTGTCAGTAAATCACCCGCAGAAATTTCCACACCCATCCATCGGCGCTGTTTTGGAATTGCGCTCTCGCACTAATTTGCCCTGTTTAGTAAATCTGGCCCATAATCTTAGAATTCGGAGAAAAAAAGTCAGAATGGCGAGATGTAAACTCAGAATTGTGAGAAAAAGTCTGAATTCTGCATTTATATCTGACATTTTTTTCCTTTTTTCCCCCTCATGCAAGAAAAACGTCTGAATTTTGAGATAAAGTTGTAATTATCTATTTTTTCCCCCATAATGAAGTGTTCTTGTTATCAGTTCAGGTCTCTTCATAAGTCCCAAACACACACGCTGCATCTTATCTGAGGAGGTCAACCTCCACGCATGGCTTCAGAGCAGCTGTGGGTGCAGGGCAGTAGAGGAAAGTCCATGACAAAGGAACAGTAGGTTTTACTGTCTGGCCGACCTCCAGCACTCATTACCGAGCTACGTTGCATACCAATAACCAAGAAACCTTTTGTCTGTCTAAGCAGGTCTGCGAGGGAAACAGAAGCGAGAGTTTTTGAGGCCGGATCATGTGTGTGTGTGTGTGCAAGAGCGAGCCAAGCTCATTCAGGAGTCATAGAGTTAAAAATAACTTTATTGCGGATCATGTTTTGGAAGGAGGGATCTACTTCCCAGGCTGGGACAGCCTGCCATGCAGGGGCAGCACAGGCGGAGTGTGTGTGCATGCGTTTGTGCATGTGTGTGTGTGTTTTTGTAGCAGCGGCAGGAGCGTGTTGACTTCACACACAAACACGCTCTTTTTTTGGGCCTGTCCTGATGGTGTCTGTCCTGTCTTGTGCTCCAGATGAGCTGCTGGATGTAACCTGGTTCCATGAGTGCTATGAATGACTCCCTGGATGAGACGCGCAGCCTCGGGGAGAAAGCAGCCATATTTCGGGGAGCGAAAGGCAGTGGGAACGTCGTCAGGTCGGCCTTCATCCCATTGTGCTCGCCCTTGCAGCCACCCAATGCTGCGGTCTCCACGCTCTTCAAGGGAAATAGGTAGGACACGCTTTCTATTGCAACTCATTTTTGTGCATGCAAATGTCCACTGTGTGAACACACTATATAATAAACAACTATCCGGTTCTCTACATCAATACCGTACCTCGTTTCTCAGCGGTTAATCGTTAACGCATCCGATCGGACAAGCAATAGAGCAGCCTTTGTGCTCTCCGCAACATCTATGTGAAAACACCCTAGACTTTGTACCTGTAAACAGACGGGTTGAGCGCAACCATACTGGAATCATATCAAGCACCTGTTACTTTCCAGTGCCGGGGAGGAATCGCGAGTCCCTCTGCTCTGGGACTTTATGTCACGTCTTCCACGTGTTTGTGATACGGTAGCTGTGAGATCATGACGGCATGGCTCGAATGCGGCCCTCAAAGGAGGACTCTTAAGTGTTTATTTGTACCGTAACCAACAAACAACTGAGCTCACTCATATGTAGACACACAAACAAGTGAATTAAACGCACCCTGCTGTGTTCCAGCTTCCTTAGATTAGGCTGGCCGTATTTTCATATGCAGATATGTGTGTCGCCTTTTTTTTTAAAACATTTAACTAATAGCTTTCACCATAGTTCCTCAGTTGGTTGATTATATTAAGAATTGCAAACATTTTGTGTAATACAAGGTTTCAGAAATGTTTTTTTCTCTAAAAAAATCAAGGAAATAATCAAATAATAATCAAGGAAATTTGCTGCTGTACCATGAGTGCAGCAGGCGCAATGATATGACGCAGCAACTGAAAGTAGTCCCCAGCTAGGCAACTAGTATGATATAGCTGGGGACTACTTTCAGGTGCTGCGTCATATCATTGCGCCTGCTGCACTCATGGTACAGCAGCAAATTTCCTTGATTATTACGCCGGAATGAGAGTATAGTTCCAAGCCATATCGGACTAGAAAATCGCAACTTTTAATTTTCCGTCAGTCTTAGTACACGATAACTACAGAAGAGTCAAGCTTTAAATAGGAAAATTATCGAAACTCTTTGGTCAGTTTTGATGACCAAATGCTAATGGTCTAATCCGATTCAATGAACTATGCTAAGCTAAGCTAAAAGTGCTACCGCCAGACCCAGAGATCGGCTGAATGGATTCAAAAACGGTAAAACTCAACTGTTTAACTCTAGGGGAGTTGTAAAATGAGCCTATTTCCAAAAAAAGTGGAGTGTTCCACTTAATAGATTAAGTGGAAGATAATAATAGATAAACATATTAATAGATTAATAGAATAA
Source organism: Schizothorax lantsangensis (assembly GCA_027422415.1). NCBI lineage: Eukaryota > Metazoa > Chordata > Actinopteri > Cypriniformes > Cyprinidae > Schizothorax > Schizothorax lantsangensis. The sequence goes on from CM049848.1 coordinate 33,564,895, forward strand.
AGACCAAAGATTACCTGTTAGATTTACCCAAAATGAAATATCTTATGTTTAACCACAACAGAGACATCAGATCCAGCGGCAAATGTCAGAAGGACTAGCCGAGTTGAGGCTGCTCTCGTCGGGAAACATGAGCACTGAGCGCCCGGTGATCGCATGGAGCTCACGTTTCCGAAATCAGCGTTTTCAGCGCTTTATAAATAAACTGCAGATTTGAGTTTTAAACAACTACATTCTCGCCTGAAATACTTTAAAACTACATTTCATTACACAATAACAGTATACTGTATATATGTAACCCCCCGGGTCCTACCCGCTCCTAGCGGTACTCGAACCCAGGTCTCCGGCATGGGAGGCGGGCGCGCTAAAAAGGAGGCTAAAGACTGCAGCCGCACCTCTTGGGAGTAAGGTTTACTTGCACAGCACTATATATATATATAATTTGATTTCATTTATTTTTGTGATGCAAAGCGTGTCACAGGAATCACAATGTCACATGATCCTTCAGAAATCATTCTAATATGCTGATTTGATGACCAAGAAACATTTCTTATTATCAATGTTGAAAACAGTTGTGCTGCTTCATGTTTTGGTGGAAACCATGAAACATTTTCCTTAAATTCTCCGATGGATGGAAAGTTCAAAAGAACTGCATTTATTTGAAATAGAAATAGTTTGTAATAACATAAATGTCTTTACTGTCGCTTTTGATCAATTTAATGCTTCCTTGTTTAATAGTTTCTTTCTTTCAAAAAGAAAATGAAAAAATAAATCTCATTAAAATATATACATGTTCGATTTAGGAAAATAAAAGCAGTCTCTCTCTCTCTCTCTCTCTCTCTCTCTCTCTCTTCAGTCTTCTCAAGTATCCATTCCTCCTCTTAGTTGGGTGTGCCAGCTGAGATACAGCAAAACACACACAGATGGGCCAAATGAGTTTGCAGCCCCTGCAAGTTACTCTTTATACACATTGCATTATGTCCATGATATCAAAATAAAAAAGGAGATTTTGCATAATGAAAAGTCTATTTTACAACTAGAATTGTAACACAATGATGTGTATATTTAATTCAGCATATATAAAAGGTAGTACAATAATTACTAAAATTATGTGTATAAATACTTTATAATTTAAATAATTTAGCATTATTTGTTCCTACATTATACTGCTGAAAACTATTTTCTTGGGTTATAGGATGAAAATAATTCAACATTTCATAATGCTCCTACAAGCAAGCTTCATTTTCTTTAAGCAAACAATGCAGGTGAAAAATGACCTGTGCACGTTCTCTGCGTTTTTCGTGAGATTTACCCATCAACAGATCTCTCTAAATGGATTATAAATAAGCACATGATCACACAGCATCAGACCGCAGCTCCTCGCTTTACGCCGGCCCTCCGGGGATCACTCAGGTACTGCGATGAAGTCATCTCTGGCTGAAGACCGGCTGTTGCCTGGGAGACAGAACTTCTGTCATCCGGTCTGTCATCATATGACATCAACCGCTGCCTCACACAGCTGCTGTCTGCTGCGCTGAGAATGCAGAACGTCTGCTTTACGAAATGTCATTTGCCTCTCACATACATAAGTGCTATTTTGATGGCGCTAGTCGTCCCTGAGGAGGCAAATTCGCATTTCGTAGACATACAGTACTTTGTGATCTCAGCCAGGGTAAACTAAAACCTTTAGTTACTAAAACTAAAGCCATACAAACATTTCATTACTTGAAATAAACATTAACTTAAATAAAACTACCTATACATTAACTTAAAGGGGTCCTATTATGCTCTTTTACAAAGTCTTGATTTTGTTTTGGGGGTGTACTAGAACATGCTCTCATGCTTGGTGGTTCGAAAATCACATTATTTTTCACATAATTTACATTATTACAATACCTTTCTCCCCAGCCTGACACAAACAGCTCGATTAGTTCCGGGTTTGATGTAGTGTTGTTTTTGGCGGCCTGTTTTAATTTTAGTTTTAGTCTAGTCTTTGTGTGAAGCTGTCATTTTAGTTTTTATTAGTTTTAGTCACGTTCATACTCTTTTTAGTCTAGTCAAGTTTCAGTCAACTAAAAGTCTGAGCATTTTAGTCTTATTTTAGTCAGAATTATCCATGACTATTTTCGTCTAGTTTTAGTCGACGAAAACTGATGACATTTAGTCTAGTTTTAGTCGACAAAAACTGATGACATTTAGTCTAGTTTTAGTCAATGAAAATTGTATTTTAGTCTCTTTTTAGTAATGCAATTCTATTTAACCCAGTCAATATAGTATAAGTACCTAGCAGTATAGACAAAACCAAAATGTTCTTTTAGCCAAATCCATTTCAAACAAGGTTATCTTATTATATTATTGTTACCTTATAGACTCAAGAATACATCCAAAGACACTCTGATTTGAATTTACAACATTTATTTTACCAACCAAACATGTTAGAAGTACACACATAAATTTAAATAAATAAAAACAATAAATAAAATAAAATAGCATCACATGACATTGCCAGAAAAAAAATATATATACATTCAAGTTTAACAAAGAGAAACAAGGTGCTTGAATGCTCGAGCTACAATAACATACTAAAAAGTGCAAATAAAATGTGTGTGCCTGTTACTTGTATTGCTTGTAAACTGAAGTCAGATGAAGCCGGCCATCGGTCCCTTTCTCTGTGTCATACTTAACTTTGTTTGTTGTCGCCTTCTAAATAATGCCGCGAGTGGAGCTTGAGGAAGTGACGTCGCCTGCGTCTGCGCAGAGTGTTGCCATGTCCGCGGTTTTCCCGCGGAATTGGGCTACTTTAACACTGTTGCCGCGGGTTGTATTTCATGTCCGCGGGTTGAAGCGACACCAATAACGTGATATTTAGCCCCTGGAATGCGAACTTTACCGGGGAACCCCCCTCGAAATGCGATTGGGCTAGTTTTGGGCTAGTTTTGAGTAGCAATTGGGCGGGTTTTGTTGCGAAAACCTGGCAACCCTGACAGCCCCTGAAGTGAAACAGAAATACTGCAAAATAATAATAACGCGACTAAACGAGACAAAATATATTATAACATTTATATATTATAACATTTTGTTTCGTCTCGTTTTGGTCAACGAAAATGAAGAGACATTTTAGCATAGTTTTTATTTTGTAAACCACATTTAGTCTCGTTTTTATTCGTCAACAATATTGCATTATACATTTAATTATCGTCATCGTCACATGACCAGCATTTACATTGCGTCTCGTCTCGTTTTCGTCACGTGATAAAGGTTCATTGACGACGATTTTTAGTCATCATTTTCATTGACGAAAGCAACACTAGTTTGATGAAGGCACGCCTTCCGAAAAACGAAATGTGTTGTGATTGGTTAGCTGTCCCAGTGCGTTGTGATTGGCGAACAGCTTAGACGGTGTTTTAGACGGCAAATTAATTCTCTGCCAGCAGGAGGTGCTGTTGGAGCGGGAGAGCTCGAGGTTTCCCCGGTAACACTGTACACAAAACAGAGCTCCGCTCACAAACGCTGCTTTATCAGACATTATATGCAAGATGAAATGAAAATGACATCCAAAATTTTCTGAAAACAGTTGGTTTCCATCAGAAATACAGTGATATAAAAACACCCACACTGGGTTTCGATTTTGAAACGTGCAGTGCTCAACCAAGCGTTCCCCCCCCCCCAACCATTCAAATTTCCGTAGGCGGGATTTATCTTTGTGATATCACAAATACAGGAAAACAACTTTGTAGTCCAGACGAGCCGTTCGTTGTAGTTCTTGAAAAGGGATTTTTAAAAAACGAAATATCTCCCTTTGGAGTGGACTTTGAGATTTGTAACTTTGTAGATCGTTTTATGCCCAAACATACACACTACACACTGACTAAAATTCAAAAAGTGAAAAAGCATAATAGGACCCCTTTAAATAAAACTACCCAATAAAAAAAAAAAAATATATATATATATATATACCGTATTGACCCGAATATAAGACAATGTTTTTTTTCTTGGAAATGCATCTGAAAAAAACGTGGTCTTATATTCAGGGTTTAGATTTTGACATGTCAATAATACACCCACAACAATAGGTGGCGCCAAATACGCGTAAAATGAGTGTGCCATGAAATACGTATGTACTGTATGTGTGTTGTAATGTTAGAACATCGCGAGTGAAAACAAAAGAAAAAGAAAAGATTATAGTGGCATGAGTCATGACTGTCATGTTAGCCTGATGGGACCAAACTTCCTCTGTAAGTGATTTTAAAACGTAAGACAGTATGCAGATTTGAAGACTACAATAAGATTTCACTTCTACATTTTGCTAGGCTACTATGAGGTGGATAGCCTAATTGTTAGGCCTATATAATTCAGATGGGCTACCAGTTATTTTTATGGTTTATCAAAAAGTGTATATTTATTATTATTAGGGGCCAAGCCCAAAGGGCTGTAGCCCCTATTGTAATTGTAGGATTTTTTCTTTTCGTCCAATGGGAGTCTATGGCAGCCCTATGAAGGGAACATAGGAAAATGATGAAAATTGGCACCCTTGTAGTGATGGCCATGAATAGTGATCTGACCAACTTTGGGGTCTCTAGAACCAACTCTATAGCGCCACCACCACTTCAAAAATTCAACATTGAAATGGTAATAACTCCTGAACCCCCAATTCTAGAAAAATGAAACTTTGTACACCTGATTACTCTCTTCATGCTGATCACATTCAATAGCTTACATTAAGACTCCACCCATTACAGTAGCGGCCATTTTGACAAGTACAGTATTCTGTCTTTTCGCTACTCCTCCTTCAAAATTGATCCAATTCTTCCCGAAATTGGCTCAGATGATCTTTGGACTGAGCCGCACAGAAATGACTGAACAGATTTTTTTTATTCATCTTTGTTCAAAAGTTATGATGATCTGAACTTAACAAAGTCGACCCAAAATTGGTTCAGAGGCTGTATCTCGGCCAAACTTTGATCAATCGAAACGAAACTTGGTACGCTTCATCAACACCATGATCTGAGGGTCCCTGCCAAAGTTGGGAACAGCGCCACCTATGGGTCGTGACATACCATAAATTCACATTTTCGCTTATAACTTTTGAACAGTCAGTCAGAAAATTATAATATTTGTGTCTATGGATTCCTTGGGTCATGCTGAATCAAATGATATTAATTTTGCCAGGATTGGCTGAACCACGTGTCCGACATTTTGAAATTTGTCATAAATTGCAATATCTTTTGAACCATTTGACATATCTGCACAAAAATCGGTAGGGATCATTAACACGATGTCCCTGAGGTACACCTGAATAATGAAGACAGCGCCACCTAGTGCTCCAGAGCTATAACAATTCTTGTAAAAGCACTTTTGAACTTTTGAAAATGTTGTCCAAAATGTGTATTTTTTATTTCGTTTTGTTCCCTGGATTATGCCGATTCTGACGATGTCTCATTTGTCATTTTCCATTAATGTACCTGTCAGCCATATTGAATTAAATGAAAAACAGTTTTATTGCTACTCCTCCTTCAAAATCTGTCCAATTCTTCCCAAACTCGGCTCAGATGATCTTCAGACTGAGCTGCACAGAAATGACTGAACAGATCGTTTTGGACGTCTAGTTGAAAAAAAAAGTTATGATGCTGTGAAGGTCGACAAGGTCGACCCACAATTGTTTCAGAGGCTGTATCTCGACCAAAGTTTGATCAATCGACACAAAACTTGGTACGCTTCATCGACACCATGAACTGAGGATATATGCCAAAGTTGGGAACAGCGCCACCTATGGGTCGTGAGATACCAAAAAAAATCATATTTTCCCTTATAACTTTTGAACAGTCAGTCAGATAATAATTATAATCTTGGGGTCTCTAGGACCAACTCTATAGCGCCACCACCAGTTAAAAAATTCAACATTGAAATGGTAATAACTCCTGAACCCCTAATTCTAGCAAAATTAAACTTAGTACACCTGATTACTCTCTTCATGCTGATCACATTCAATAGCTTACATGAAGACTTCAACCATTACAGTAGCAGCCATTTTGACAAGTACAGTATTCAGTTTTTTCGCTACTCCTCTTTCAAAATTGGTCCAATTCTTCCCAAAATTGGCTCAGATAATCTTTGGACCGAGACGCACAGAAATGACTGGACAGAATTTTTTGACCTACCGTTGAAAAAAAAAAGTTATGATGCTGTGAAGGTAACAAGGTCGACCCTAAATAGTTTCAGAGGCTGTATCTCGGCCAAACTTTGATCAATATACACAAAACTTGGTACGCTTCATCGACACCATGAACTGAGGATATATGCCAAAGTTGGGAACAGCGCCACCTATGGGTTATGAGGTAGCAAAAATGCACAATTTTGCTTATAACTTTTGAAAGCACTGTTCAAATTTTGTTATTTCTATATCATTTCATTCCGTGGGATATGCCGATTCTGACTATGTCTCATTTGTCATTTTTCATGAATGTGCCTGTCAGCCATATTGAAGTAAATGAAAAACAGTGTTTTTGCTACTCCTCATTCAAAATTTGACCAATTCTTTCCAAAATCTAATCATATGATATTTGGACCGACCCGCACGGAAATGACTGAACAGATTTTTGATATTCACTACCGCTCCTGAGCAATACCTCTCGGAGGTTGACAGTACCTGTGTTCGTTGTCTTATGCTAGTAATCTAAGCATTCTACTAAGTTACAGGCTAAACAATTACCATTCTGTTTAATATGACTCTATAGCTATCGAATTAACCATAGGCTGCGTTGCAATTAACTTTGCTTTGCGTGTTACGCTGGTTAAAAAGCTAAAGAACATTTTTAGTCAGCTCATTCTCACACCTTAACCTCTCCTAGGCAGCCTGTCAAATCTGCAGTGGCCGAGTGGTGCACTCTGCTAAGCCACTTCCTTTGAAGTTCAAAGCCTGTGGTGTTGTGGGTTCGAATCCCACGTGGAACAACTTTATAAAATTGTGTGTAATGTTGTGCTGTTTCGATTAGTTTCTTATTCAGATCAACATTGTTCATTGTAACACTGTAAATCTTTCATTCTCACCCCTAAACTTCTCTTCTGGAGCCTGTCAAATGTGTAGCGACTGAGTGGCACACTCTGCTAAGCCACTGTCCCTGAACATTTCAGGTAGTGGGTTCGAATCCCGGTTGGCGCATACCCAGACCGCAAGAGGTACAGTAGCCAGAAGCGGTGCAAGCATTGCTTTTGTTCCAGACGTTGGATCTTCCGTGCGTGTTCGTCTTGAATAAGAAACGTGTTTGTTCGTTCTCGTCTGAACTTCTGTTCGTTTTTGAACTTCTGTGCTTCCGAACCTATCTGCTTTTTCCACGTACGTTCCATTTCCGCTTTTTACCTTCTTCCCGCTCTGCGCCGCCCTGCGGGCCCGTTCGCGGGCTTGGCCCCGGAATCGCTGCTTGCAGCTATATTTAAAACTGTGATTGGTGGTACATTTTACCAACATTTACCATACTTTCAAAACAAAAATTTAAATAGGAAAAATATGCAATATGAAAATAATTTAAGAAAAAACAAGATTTGGTTTTCAAAAAGCCTTTTTCCAAAATGTACATCTTGAAAAGAGCGGTTTTATAATCAGGGTCGTCTTATTTTCTGGTCAATACGGTATATAAAACATACAATTATTTTATTTCAGCTAATTGCTAAGGTGCTCAGTTGAAGCAGGGTTATTATAATTAACTAAAAAACTAATTTTTTAGTTTTTTTTAATTAAACTAATACAGCAAAAATACTAAAACTATCTAAAATCAAATTGAAGATAGAAAATATAAGATAAAATCTAATTCAAACTATTAATAAAAATTATAGTAGTATCTCAGTGATATAGCAAAAGTACTAAAATAAAAAAAACTTAAAAACTTTATAGACATATTTAAATAAATAAATAAATAAACCTTGACAAAAGCACAACAAAATGACTAAAACTTTAACTAAAATGAAAACTATATATCCTGGTACCGTCTGGTTCCGGCTCAGACAGTTGGTTCAAAAACTATCCTCCAATCCTTTAGACTCTCTGAACAGTGCTACGGTCTGCCATTATTTTTATTCATGTATTTTATCATTGATTTTTCTCTCCTCAGAAAAAGTAGAGAGGTGGACGAAACACAAATGGGACACGTCCCAAATCCCTTCCCAGAGTTGCTGCCATCCGCTGTCTCTCTAGTGTCTGAGTGTCTGTTGCCCTGGACCAAAAACAGTGCGACTCAGGTGAGGCATGCATGATTTACTCAAGCCACTGCTGTTCAGAAGAGCTGACTCGCTGTCTGCAGCCTACAAAGGGAACATTATGGGACTGGTTTCTGTTTGGAGAATAGATGAAGTTGGCTAAAGGATGTTTCTTAAAAGGCTCCAACAGCTTTTGTGTCTGTAATGTCTTAAAATGCTGCCTACGTAGGCATCTTGGCTTTGGAACAAAGCCATAGTGTATCATATGGAAGCATATGTTTTTGTATGAGTGCATTGATTGGTTAAGCAGTTGGTTGGTTGACTGATTGATTGTCCCTGGTCTTGTTCTCATTTGGTTAAAAAATCCAGAAGCCAAAGCAAACTTTCATCACTTTCTCATTTCATTGCTCCAACGTCTTAGTTTCATTCCCAGTCAGTAACTACAGTACGAATGCTTAGATGGAGTTAATATTTCAGTGTAAGTCCACTAGTAATACTAACTCTAAAAATACAGCATACAAACAGATGCAGACTGATAAGCAGGCAGAATGTGTAAACCTCCCCAGAGCACTAATGACGTATGCTGGAACACAGAGATGTTGAACCAGTTTAGCTGGAATGGAAATGAACTGGGATGGGGAATGCTGTGTCAGCTTTCTGAATCTGTCCATTTTTGGATGTAGTTTCTAATCCAGTACGAAAACAAGGGAAAGGCATGGCAAAGGGCAACGTTGACATTTTTAACAACACTTATGTACTTGATGTACATTGAATGATGAATGAATGAATGATGCAATTATATAGCGCTTTATTGTGTATTGCTGTACACCCAAAGTGCTTTACAATCATGTGGGGGGGGGGGTCTCTCCTCCACCACCACCAGTGTGCAGCATCCACTTGGATGATGCGACGGCAGCCACAGGACAACGGCGCCAGTGTGCTCACCACACACCAGCTACAGGTGGAGAGGAGAGAGAGTCATAGAGCCAATCAAGTGAATGGGGATTATTAGGAGGCCAAGATTGACAAAGGCCAGTGGAGGGAAATTGGCCAGGACACCGGGGTTACCCCCTACTCTTTTACGAGAAGTGCCATGGGATTTTTAATGACCATAGAGAGTCAAGACCGCGGTTTAACGTCTCATCCGAAAGACGGACAAAGACTTTTGTCAAAGACATTGACAGACTTTGATTTGTCAGCTTGACAGAATTGTGCCTGAAATACTTTTAAAAGCATAATACTGTAGTTTAATTGTTATGGTTTTATGAGGGCCAGATGGATGGATGGACAGATGAATGATGGATGGGTGGATGGATGGATGGATGGATAGATGAATGGATGAACGGATGAATGAATGGCCAGATAGATGGATGAATGGATGAATGCATGGATGGACGAATGGATGGATGGATGGATGGATGAATGAATGGACGAATGGATGGATGAATGGACAAATGGATAGATGAATGGATGAATGGACAGATGGAAGGATGGATTGATGAATAGATAAATGTAAAAATGGATAAGTGGACGGATGGATCAATCGATGGACGAAAGGATGGATGGATCAGTTGGCTGAAGTACTATGTTGAGTTTGGTTGATGTAGCTTTAAAACTTTTGTATTAATTACAATCATAATATTTCAATAGAAGTCAATGGGATTTTAGAGATATCTGGTCATTTACTAGAGAAAAACCCATATGTCTGATCATTTCGAAAATATACAGTCAGAACAGGCTGTCCGAATTTTTGTCCGAAATTTTTGCACGTTAAAAAATAAATATGACCTCACGTTGTCAATCACGTTTACACACTGCCTCCGAAACTTTCGTCCATCATAAAAAAATTCAGATCAGTTTAGATTTTCTGCGTTTTTGCATTCGTAGCATGCATTTTGATAGGAAAGAATGAGGAATATGAAAAAATGGAAAAACGCATGCAAAAATTTCGGGCTCAGTGTGCAATGACCTTAAGTGTTTAGTAAAAAACAGTGTGATTATATTTTTTTTACTTGAGTGTTTAATTTCTTGCATTAAACATTATGAATCTAAAAGGCTACAAATAAAGCTGTTTGGTTGAAATTATAGCTATAATTTCAAGAAAAAAAATTGTAAATGTTGAGATATCTCTAATATCACATAGTGATAAAACATGTATAGCCTGAATGCACTGTAAGTCGCTTTGGATAAAAGCGTCTGCTAAATGCATAAATGTAAATGTAAATGTAGATATCTCTAATACCTTGTAAGTTGTTATAATGTCTTCTTTCTATTTTAGCACTAACTGTGAAGAGCTTTAATTTTTTTGTATGAGATTATTTTGGTGCATTATGTGTAATGAAAGCTGAGAGCCGTATATGAGATGCATCCTCACAGCGAGTTTGCTCCAGAACTTATATGGCCAATGCAATCTGCTTACATTGCTGATTTGTAAGACCCCTGTGGATCTCATTATATGACAAATATATGTTATGAACGGCCATCCGGAACAGCTTTGACCTGCAGCAAAATCTGCAAATTACAGCATATTGAAATGTGCCGTCATAATGTGGCTTTGCAGTTTGCCATTATGGGGGCCTTCATTATATTTGAGGCTAGCAGTAATGATCCCTCTCGTATTATATCTGAGGCTAGCAATTAGGGCTGCAGTATATGAGTGAAACGGAGGGAAACCAGAGGGGGATGGGGTGGCAGTGTCACAAAAACTTTTTGCTGTGCTAGTTTCTGCAGTTTGCTGAGGATAGACGATGACCCAGACTGTGTCTGCCGTAAAAGACGGTCCAGGGCTGGGCGGCGACACTAATTACCATCAGATTTTGCACATGTGCACGTCAGAAAGGCTTGCTCACTCCGCAGGCTGAAATAACAGACCATTGATCATAGAGCGGGCCAATATTTAGCAACATTAGTTTGCTGGTGGTCAAATTTGGCAATTTAGCAAAGCCTGTGATCAAAACAATATATACATATATATATATATATATATATACAATTAAATATAATACATTATTTATAATTATTATTATTATTTTAATAATTTAAAATTTAAAAATGTAATAATTTGCCTACAAAACCACCACTGGCTCTGTACCCCTTTACCTAAATTCATTACTTCAGACTTATGTGCCTCTAGAAGCTTGCGTTCTGCAAGTGAACGACACTTTATTGTTCATCCCAGAGAGGCACAAAATCACTTTCACAGACTTTTAAATGAAATGTTCCCTCCTGGTGGAACTGAAATGACCTGCCCAACTCAATCCAAGCAGCTGAGTCCTTAGCCATCTTCAAGAATCGGCTATAAACACATCTCTTCCATCTTTATTTGACCCTCTAACTCTAGCTCTCTCTATTCTAATTCTAACTCTAGCTTTTCTAATCTTTTTGTATTATATCTATTTGTTTTCTTTTTATTTATTATACAATTAACAAAAGCAAAAAAGGCCTCTAACACTAGCTTGCTCTATTCTTTTTCTTTTCTATCTTATATAATAATAAAAAAACACCTTGCTACATGTACTGTGTTAAGCTAACTGAGACTTGTTATAGCACTTGCATATCATTGCTCTTTTGTTGATTTTGATTGCTTCCATTGTCCTCATTTGTAAGTCGCTTTGGATAAAAGCGTCTGCTAAATGACTAAATGTAAATGTAATGTAAATTATTTTTATGAATATAATTGTAATATTAAATAAAAATATATAGAAATATTATGTATGTATTGCTTTATTTATATTAATATAATTAATATAAAATAGTAGATGAATATATACAGTACATATGTGTGTTATTTATTTTTTGTTTATTTTTGTTATTATTGATTTTGTTTAGTGCTGTCAAACGATTAATCGCATTCAAAATAAAAGTTTTTGTTTGCATAATATAAAAACACACACATTCAGTATATATTTACATTATTATATTTTATATTCTATATAAATATATTTAATATATAAACAACATATTTTTCTTAAATGTATAAGTTTTGTTCCCTAGAACATCGTCTAAAGAGCTTGATTGTGCCGAACTCCTCTTTTTGGGGAGTGAAGTGTCCTCTCAAGATACAATCCAGGTCTTGTTACCTGATTCTTTCTTATACACGCCTCAGGCTGCACTTCACTGCATCAGCCGCTGATTGCAATTCTCCAATGCCTGGCCTGTCATTGTTTGAGTGCGCTGATGGGATTATGGGGGATTTGCTTTTGTTTTGGATGATTTAGGGGAGCAGGGAATACTTAAGCTTCAGCTGTGACAGCGAAACGCCTCTTCAGTGACCTCCTGAGCTCTTGTTGGTGTAATTGACCCTTTGCTAAGCACCGCCTTTAAAATCTTACTGAGCAATCGTACCTTGGCAACTGTTGCCTTATGTTCTTTTATTACTTGTATTGATTCTTTTATCGGTTTATCTTTTCATACAAGTTTTTATTATTTTTTAAAATGCAAGTATTTTATATTTAACTCTTTAATAAATGTATCATATTTCATGCTCACATATGTTGCACACAATCTACTACATGCCTTCTGTCATCTGATTGAGAGTTTATACTGTTTTAGCAAGTAAAAGGCCTTTTAGTATAATTGTACAATTACACAACTCATGTTTCACGTGACTTTTTGCTGTGAAATCTTTACTGATTATATAAACATAAGAATAACTTTTATATGGTTAGTAGTATTTAAAAATTAACACTTGCTGGACTGAAGCAACTTTGGTTTACTTGATTATCAATATATCAATATGATCATCAGGCTTTTCAGAAATGTTTATTTTTTCATCTCTCATCATTGTAATGCATTGCATTATATGTTTTGAGCATAAAACTAAGCATTAATATATCGTCTTATTCAGAAGATATTATTGGGAGATAAAGAGTGGTGACTAATTTTTATATATTTTATGTAAGTATCTGCTATACTGATATAAAGATCTCATTGATTTACATTACAAGCATCAGAATTTCATCTTTCGTTTTGTCCATTTAAATATCAGTTTCTGCATCAAATCGCATACGTCTTGCTCAGTTTGGGCCTCTGAATATGAGCCTTGAATATGAGCTTCATATTCTCACTATATCATACTATATTTGTTGCTATATAGGTATATATTTATTTATTTATATTATTATTATTAATTATTTATTCATTCTTTCTTTTTTCTTGAGAGCAATTGTAATATGGCAAGTAATTTCCCCCTGGGATTAATAAAGTTTTTGAATCTGAATCTGAGTCTATATAAGCTGTAAAAGTATAAAATATGATACTCAAAATACATTTATTTTGTCAAATCTTTAAAGAAATGTTGAGAAATGCCTGCTGTGGTCTCTACACTTTTTGATCATGTTACTGTGTACTTCAATAGTTTCTTTAAAGAAAAATGTTGGATAAAATGTTTTGCAATGTCAAAAGAATAATATCAAGCACATTTGATGGAACTCATTCCTATGTGATGTTTTGTAAAGCTAGCAATAGTAATCGAAGGGGTGGGGCTTAGCGAAGGGTCAATTCCTGCGCAGGTCTGCGTCCCGGGGTGCTTTGATTGGCAGGTCTTTTTGAGACGTTGCTCCAAGCGGGACAAAAGGAGAATGTTAGTGGGCACAGCTGTTTGTCTGACAGCACGTCTGAGTCACACGGTCAGCATGCAGAAAGCAGTGACATCATCGCCCTGCCCTGCCCCCAGCCCAGATGAATAGATGTGGAGAGCTTGAGTAAAGTGTTGCATCATTGTCCCGGCCGCCCCTTCACCCCACAACGCTAATGACTCCTCTTGTCTGTGTTGGAGTATTGGTTTTTAGATTTGGAGACACTGAAAGTAATTGTGAGAGATTTTCTTTCTTTCCTTTGTTGCTTGTGAAGCGTCAGTCATGTGTGTGATTTCATGGTTATTTGGCGTTATTTGGAATGATTATTTGAATCAATTCTCAGAACTCTGATTCAATGATTTAATGTCATCCTTTGGAATGTTTATGGAAATCTTACAGTACATGGCATTTTCAAAATACGCCAGACTGTGACAGCAAAATATCATTTTTTGTGTATATGTGTCAAAAACAATGTATTTTAACTTTTTAGCTCTTGCATTAAACATTTTAAATCAAATTGGCTACCAAAAACTGTTTTAATAAATAGTTACGAATTTCAGAAAAAAAAATTAAACATTGAAATCTCTTCAGAAGTCCTTCAGAAATAGTTTTTTAGAACTAACTGTGAAGAGATTTTGTTTTTTGTAATTTTGTAAATTCAGCTCCTGATGTTAATGAAAGACCCTTCAAACGGCTCTGCCCATATGAAAGAAAATATCACAAATGTTTAATATCTCATGATATATATATATATATATATATATATATATATATATATATATAGATAGATAGATGTTATATTTATATATATATGTATAAAAAATATATTAATAAAAAGAATTGTGACGTATTGTCACCCATACTCGAAATTGGTGCTCTGCTTTTAACCCATCCAAGTGCACACACAAAGCAGTGAGTAGTGAACATACACACACACACACACTGTGAACACACACCCGGAGCAGTGGGCAGCCATTGCTCCAGCGCCCGGGGAGCAATTGGGGGTTCGGTGCCTTGCTCAAGGGCACCTCAGTCATGTTAAACAGTTTACAGTGAAAAAAAAAGAAAAGTTTATTGAAATTCATCTTTGGCTGTTTTGGCTGTTTTTTTGAGCATGTTGCCATTATTATTGGCCATTTTTAACTTTGCTTGTCAAAATAGTATCTGAGGGTCTTTCAGACAACACACCGAGTAGTCAATTATGAAAATGTGTTTTTTACACATCCATAATGTGTAAATCTTTTATTCCTCCGAAGGGATTTTAGACGAAAGACAAAGTTGATGCATCAATAAAACCTACAGACCTGAGACCACCTGAGATTTGGAATATAATTTTCATAAAGCAAATACATGCCAGTTGGTATGTGTGGCTGTCACTGGCATCAAGAGGGCAGCATTTTACCGATATCAAAGCCACAAGGCCTTTGCTTTAAAACACACGGTTTGTTGCCACTCTGCAAGAAAAGCGTCTCACCAAAAACTCATCATGCTGATGTAAAACCGAGCCTCGTCCCATGCTTTTTATATTACCAGCTGAGCCCAGAGGCCCTGGCCATTGGCACGGCTTTGTTTTACGTGGTCTTTAAAAGCTATTTTAGTCGTGAGAAAGCACTTCTGTGCTTGCAGTGTCATGATACATTTACATGACAAAGGCTCACAGAGTTAGAAGTGCTGTTTCAGAGCCCTCTGGGTCCGTCAGCCTCTCTAACCTCTCCCAGACACCAGCCCTGATCCGTTTTCACACTTGAGTAGATCCATATGCACTGAAACTGTTTTTATACCCCACAATGAATGAGAGGGATCTGATAGGTCTTGCATTGCATGACGGTTTTCTGTTTCACACAACACTGAGAACTTCTTGAAAAGAGCCTGTGAATAGAAAAGCATATACGTAAAGCAAGCGAGGGTGAGTAAATTTCTTAATGTACTCACCCTTTATTCCTTTAAGTAGCCTATGCTTTTCTATTCAGCATTACATTCCTTGTGTCGTTTCAACCCATGTATTGTTTTCTTGCCTCTGTAAAACACTAAATGAAAGCATGGAGCTCTGAAAATCACATTACTCCGAGTCTTTGGCTCCTTTTGAGTTGGACAATATCACTTCAGTGAGTTGTTAACTGGAGATTTGCTCTCAACAGATCATTGAATCAGTGAGTTGTTAACTGGAGATTTGCTCCCAACAGATCATTGAATCAGTGAGTTGTTAACTGGAGATTTGCTCTCAACAGATCATTGAATCAGTGAGTTGTTAACTGGAGATTTGCTACCAACAGATCATTGAATCAGTGAGTTGTTAACTGGAGATTTGCTCCCAACAGATCATTGAATCAGAGAGTTGTTAACTGGAGATTTGCCCCCAACAGATCATTGAATCAGTGAGTTGTTAACTGGAGATTTGCTCCCAACAGATCATTGAATCAGTGAGTAGTTAACTGGAGATTTGCCCCCAACAGATCATTGAATCAGTGAGTTGTTAACTGGAGATTTGCCCCCAACAGATCATTGAATCAGTGAGTTGTTAACTGGAGATTTGCTCCCAACAGATCATTGAATCAGTGAGTTGTTAACTGGAGATTTGCCCCCAACAGATCATTGAATCAGTGAGTTGTTAACTGGAGATTTGCCCCCAACAGATCATTGAATCAGTGAGTTGTTAACTGGAGATTTGCTCCCAACAGATCATTGAATCAGTGAGTTGTTAACTGGAGATTTGCCCCCAACAGATCATTGAATCAGTGAGTTGTTAACTGGAGATTTGCTCCCAACAGATCATTGAATCAGTGAGTTGTTAACTGGAGATTTGCCCCCAACAGATCATTGAATCAGTGAGTTGTTAACTGGAGATTTGCTCCCAACAGATCATTGAATCAGTGAGTTGTTAACTGGAGATTTGCTCCCAACAGATCATTGAATCAGTGAGTTGTTAACTGCTGCAATCGAATTCTCAAATGAATCATTCAGTGCAACATGTGAACCTGTTCAATGAGAAGAATCATCTCAAAAGAACGAATCATTTATGAATTAAACATTGCTATTGGGTGTCAGAGCATGTCAAATAATGGCAAACAATATATTTTTATTAAATGTAGTGTAAAACAGTAAAATATAAAAATACGTTATCATTGAGATACTATTATAGTTTTTTTATATTTTGAATTAGTTTTTATTTTTTAAATTTTTTTACATTTTAATTTAATTTTAGTTAAAGTTTTAGTAATTTGGTGTTTGTGTTTTTATTGTGTTTTTATTAGTTGTTGTTTTTTTATTCTTTTTTGCTGTTGTTTTTATTCATTTTTATTTCAGCTATCGTTTTAATTATTTTAATGCATCAAGTTAAACTAAATAAAAATTAATGAGATGTGTTGCCTGGGCAACTAGCTAAAATAAAATTTTGAATATTCAAGTTTAAACTTAATATTTCATTTCAGTTAATGTTAATTTTATTTCAAGTAATGAAAATGTTTTTTTTAATGGCTTATTTTTAGCTTAAGTTAGCTATAACAAACCTGGCTCAGACTAACATCTCATTTTGTGTTTCACATTAAAGAGAAAAAAATACTGTTTCAGAACGACATGAAGGAGTGCGCATGATGACAAAATGTTTCATATATTTGTGTCTGCTGTGTAAATTTATGGGATTGTCTGTCACATTAATAATTCCACATGCATTATAGACCACATACAATTTGTCCATCAGAAGTCTTATCTCAGCGTCTCGTCTCTCATCTTGCTTATCACTATAATAGTTAAGAAGGCACTCCGGCACGTATCATCTTATAGCGATTATGTAAGCCTGAACCGCGGCTGAGCAAATTACAGCTTCATTCAGCACAACCCAACACTGCCCATTACAGTTCAAGGACCGCTGGGTTACTCGCTTCCCCCGACACTGACTTGGAACATGCTGCTATATTTCAAGGCAACGGACAAGGTATTATTAGCCATAAATGCTATCGCTCCCTCGTTCTCCGCACCACCGTTTGGCCTTGCTGTATTTGCTGAGTCGGCTAAATTTATCTTCCCAAGATTTGCGAATTCCCAGCTCTCCTTTCATGCACTTTAAACGCAAACAGACGGTGATGTGTCTTCCTGGCCAGGCGTGTTCCAGCTCACTGTACTTCCCCTTTTCTCACGTCGCACATCTAGGAGAGGAACGTTCACATGTAAATGAGACATTTTACTCCAGCGTGAAGAAAACAATGCACGCAGTGAGAAAAGGCTTGTGTTTAATTACATATAGTCACATTCATTTATGACTGACTGAGCAAACATCTGTGTAAGACATTCATTTTAAAGAATGATCTTATGAACCATTTACACAACTTGTGTTAATGAGTTGCAGTGATTCTATATAATACTAAATGTTTTAAATGAAAGTATGCATTTCATTGATTAAAAGTGACAGTAGAAACATTTATAATGTTACAAAAAAAATCAATTTTGAATAAATGCTGTTCTTTTGAATGTTCTATTCATAAAAGTGTCCTGGAACAAAACTGTATCATAGTTTCCACAAAAAATATGAATCAGCACAACTGTTTTCAACATTGATTGTAATAATGTTTTTTGAGCAGCAAATCAGTATATTAGAATGATCTCTAAAGGATCATGTGACACAGAAGACTGAAGTAATGATGCTGAAAATTCAGCTTTACATCATATTTCACAATATTACTGTTTTTAATGTATTTGTGATCAAATAAATGCAGCCTTTGGGGAGCATAATTGACTTAAAATAAATTTCGTAC
Organism: Schizothorax lantsangensis; assembly: GCA_027422415.1. Taxonomy (NCBI): domain Eukaryota; kingdom Metazoa; phylum Chordata; class Actinopteri; order Cypriniformes; family Cyprinidae; genus Schizothorax; species Schizothorax lantsangensis. The sequence continues at coordinate 33,583,406 of CM049848.1, forward strand.
CACTACAATGTATATAAAAACAGTACTGTTCATGTATTTAACGTAATATAAATATATGAAAAGGTATATTTCCAAAAATTATATATTTACCAAAATTATGATATTTAGGCTAATCAGCTATTTAATGATTTTTGTTTTGGAATAAAATATGATCCGATTAATGCACTGAGTTGCAACCTTGGGAAACCTAATCAATCTACAACTATACTTATGAACTATATTACTTGCCAGAAGAGTTGTATTTATTTATTTATTTTGATAATAAATGTGACTATTTAGGGCTCAACTGATGCAAGAAGAACTAAATGAGCTTTGCGAACCACAATCAATGGTTTTCCCTTTTACATGGAACTCCACAGCAACTCTATAGCCATCTTTAAGAGAGAGGGAGGGAAACAAGATCCCTGAAAGGAGAGAAAAAGACACGTCTAGAGAGTTTGTGGATTGTCGGCAGACAGACACATGGCCTGCAGACGTGCTGCTGTTGGCTTTAGACTCATGACTCATAGAGTATGTCTGCTGCAGAGGGGCTATCTGTGTCCCGCTCCGGCTCGCCGGCCTGCTCTACACATGTCTGGAGCAGTGATACATGATCCCAAAACTCCATCCTGAACAAGACCTCCAGAATCTCAGCTGGAATCTGCCCCAAATTTGGCTTTCAGCATTTTACCATTTCCTACAGTGTTTGCAGGGCAGCTTTTTATTGATATCAGTGGGGTTTGTTATGGTAAGCATCACTGCAAAAATTTAATATTTTTTTATTTTCCAGTACAAATATGCACTTTTTATTAGGACAAAGCATACAACAGTATACAGCAATATAACCATTCATTAATCAAAAATTATATATTTTTAAAAATGTTGCAATTCTTTTTTTTTTTTGGCATTTTTTTATTTAACAATGTTTTTCAAATATGCTGTTAATAATCTTAATCTCCTGGAGGAAAGAAATTAAATTAACTTGTAGTGTAATACTGTAAAATTAATGTTGTAATTTTATAGTATATTGTAATAGTATATTTAAATATGTCCGAAATCCTTGAAATTAAAGCTCCAGTCATGTTGCTTAATGATGGTGATGTCATTTTCTTCAGTGGATGAAATTTTAGATTAGAGCGATATAGTTTTTCTTTTGATATTATATTGTACACTACTGTTCAAAAGTTTGAAAACAGTAAGATTTTTGTTTTCTAAAGAAGACTCTTATGCTTGTCAAGGCTTGTCAATAATAAGGCATCTTATGCTTGTCAAATAATAAATATTTGATCAAAAATACTGTAAAAACACAAATATTATGAAATATTTTTAGAATTCAAAATAACTATTCCATTTTAATATACTTTAAAATACAATTTATTTCTGTGATGCAAAGCTGAATTTTCAGCATCATTACTCCAGTCTTCAGTGTCACATGATCCTTAAAGGGGTCATATGATGTTGCTAAAAAGAACATTAGTTTGTGTATTTGGTGTAATGCAATGTGTTTACGCGGTTCGAGGTTAAAACATTATTTTCCACATACTGTACATTATTGTTGCTCCTCTATGCTCCGCCTTTCTGAAACGCGATGATTTTTACAAAGCTCATCGTTCTGAGAAGCGAGGCGTGCTCTGATTTGCCAGATATCCGGTGCGTTGTGATTGGCCGAATACCTCAAGCGTGTGACGGAAATGTTATGCCCCTTACCATGTTGTGATGCCGTGTCCCGGTGCGACGAGACTAAAACAATAAAACCCGCTATAAACGAGGCATTTGTTGCATTCAGTGAGGATATAATTACTGATTATAATGACTCATACAGTATTTTTATGCGTTGCACCGCACCGCGCCGTGTAAACATAACACCATGTCTGCATTTGTGATCGTTGAAATTTTACCAAAATAAGAGAGATCATACAAAATGCATGTTATTTTTTATTTAGTACTGTCCTGAGTAAGATATTTTACATAAGATGTTTATATTTAGTCCACAAGACAAAAAAATAGCTGAAATTATTAAAATAACCCCATTCAAAAGTTTGGGAACCCTTGGTTTTTAATACTGTGTGTGGTTACCTGGATGATCCATGACTGTTTTTTTGTTTTATGATGGTTGTTCATGAGTCCCTTGTTTGTTCTGAACAGTTAAACTGAGCACTGTTCTTCACAAAAATCCTCCATGTCCTGCAGATTCTTCAGTTTTCCAGCATCTTTTGCATATTTGAACCCTTTCCAGCAGTGACTGTATGATCTTGAGATCCATCTTTTCACACTGAGGACAACTGAGGGACTCAAACACAACTATTAAAAAAGGTTCAAATATTCACTGATGCTCCTGAAGGAAACACGATGCATTAAGAGCCGGGGGTGAAAACTTTTTGAATTTGAAGATCAAGGAAAATTGTACTTAATTTGTCTTCCGTGGAAACATGCAAATATCTTATGATCTCTCTTATTTTGTTAAAATTACTCACATTTTCACAGATTCTGCAAGGGGTTCACAAACTTTCAAGCAGCACTGTATATATATATATATATATATATATATATATATATATATATATATATATATATATATTAGGGGTGGCACGGTACATGTATTCGTATCGAACCGTCACGGTACAGGCATCTCGGTTCGGTGCATGGTGCCTTACGACGAATACAGGCAATTCACCCCAATCCAGAAGAGGGCGCCGCAGCAATGCAATGCTGTTTGATAACCGCCAGCAGAAGAACAGCGAATGCCAACGGTGACACAGAGGAGGCCGCGCTGATGTTTGGCTCACTGTATTTTATTTTGATAAAGTACCAACTGGCTGCCAAGTTAGCAATGCTGGAAGTGATGTGTGTGTGTGTGCGCGTGTGCGTGCATGAGTGTGTGTGAGAGTGTGTGTGTGTGCGCGAATCAACTGTTTCCTTATACCAGCAGAATCAACTTTAAACACTTATTGTCTTATTAATAATCACTGTATAAAGGTCTACTTTTATTTGTGAAAACAAAACGGATTTTATATATATAACATGTAATAATATGTAGTATTTTCACATCTAGATGGATTTTTTTTTATTTACACTACTGTCTGTTCAAAATAAATGAAAATAAACCGAGCATAGTAGATTTCTTTTTTTTTTCATGTTGTACCGAAATCGTATCGAACCGTGACCCCTGAACCGAGGTACGTACCGAACCGTGACATCTGTGTACCGTGCCACCCCTAATATATATATATATGTATACAGCATCACACAGAAGTGAGTACACCCCTCACATTTTTGTAAATATTTTATTATATCTTTTCATGTGACAACACTGAAGAAATAACACTTTGCTACAATGTAAAGTAGTGAGTGTACAGCTTGTATAACAGTGTAAATTTGCTGTCCCCTCAAAATAACTCAACACACAGCCATTAATGTCTAAACCGCTGGCCACAAAAGTGAGTACACCCCAAAGTGAAAATGTCCAAATTGGGCCCAATTAGCCATTTTCTCTCCCCGGTGTCATGTGACTCGTTAGTGTTACAAGGTCTCCGGTGTGAATGGGGAGCAGGTGTGTTAAATTTGGTGTTATCGCTCTCACTCCTCATACTGGTCACTGGAAGTTTAACATGGCACCTCATGGCAAAGAACTCTCTTGAGGATCTGAAAAAAATAATTGTTCCTCTACATAAAGATGCGTAGGCTATAAGAAGATTGCCAAGACCCTGAACCTGAGCTGCAGCACGGTGGCCAAGACCATACAGCGGTTTAACAGGACAGGTTCCACTCAGAACAGGCCTCGCCATGGTCGACCAAAGAAGTTGAGTGCACGTGCTCAGCGTCATATCCAGAGGTTGTGTTTGGGAAATAGACGTATGAGTGCTGCCAGCATTGCTGCAGAGGTTGAAGGGGTGGGGGGTCTGCCTGTCAGTGCTCAGACCATACGCCGCACACTGCATCAAATTGGTCTGCATGGCTGTCGTCCCAGAAGGAAGCCTCTTCTAAAGATGATGCACAAGAAAGCCCGCAAACAGTTTGCTGAAGACAAGCAGACTAAGGACATGAATTACTGGAACCATGTCCTGTGGTCTGATGAGACCAAGATAAACTTATTTGGTTCAGATGGTGTCAAGCGTGTGTGGCGGCAACCAGGTGAGGAGTACAAAGACAAGTGTGTCTTTCCTACAGTCAAACATGATGGTGGGAGTGTCATGGTCTGGGGCTGCATGAGTGCTGCTGGCACTGGGGAGCTACAGTTCATTGAGGCAACCATGAATGCCAACATGTACTGTGACATACTGAAGAAGAGCATGATCCCCTCCCTTTGGAGACTAGGCCACAGGGCAGTATTCCAACATGATAACGACCACTGCCTTGCTAAAGAAGCTGAGGGTAAAGGTGATGGACTGGCCAAGCATGTCTCCAGACCTAAACCCTATTGAGCATCTGTGGGGCATCCTCAAACAGAAGGTGGAGGAGCGCAAGGTTTCTAACATCCACCAGCTCCGTGATGTCGTCATGGAGGAGTGGAAGAGGACTCCAGTGGCAACCTGTGAAGCTCTGGTGAACTCCATGCCCAAGAGGGTTAAGGCAGTGCTGGAAATGAATGGTGGCCACACAAAATATTGACACTTTGGGCCCAATTTGGACATTTTCACTTAGGGGTGTACTCACTTTTGTGGCCAGCGGTTTAGACATTAATGGCTGTGTGTTGAGTTATTTTGAGGGGACAGCAAATTTACACTGTTATACAAGCTGTACACTCACTACTTTACATTGTAGCAAAGTGTAATTTCTTCAGTGTTGTCACATGAAAAGATATAATAAAATATTTACAAAAATGTGAGGGGTGTACTCACTTCTGTGAGATACTGTATATATGTATGTAGATGTGTGCATCAGCAGCTGCAGCACACTGCTCTGTTGTTTGGCTCTCAGGGACGGTCAAGGCCGCTGTGTCTGAGTCGGTCAGTGTTTTGAGAATCGAAGAGACTCTGTTATCAGTTGCTTCACTCATTTAAATTATTATTATTTTATTTTTTTTTCATTTCTGTGATAAATTGAAGCGCCTGCCTGTCTGTGCTACCACTGCCCACTGCTGATAAAGACGGCGAGCCTCTCGCTCTCAGGTCAGTTTGGATGAGAGGACGATGGAATTCTGCTCTGATCTTAACAGCATGTGGAGCTTGTGCGGACATGCTGGATGAACAGAGTCTGACTGCAGATTGTGCTTGATAAGTGAGAGCGGGATTAGAGAACTGAGTGTGTGTGTCGGGGGGATGGTGTGAGAATATGTGTGTTTATTTGGGTATAGGGGTGTGTGTGTGTGTGTTTATGGGGGATGGTGTGAGATTACATCACTGCTTCTCAAATGGACTTGCTTCAGGGCTCAGATTTCACATTGGACATCAAGCGGCAACTCAACACAGTAGGCTAGAACAAAAATCTTGTATATTACTGCAAAATGCATAGGCCCAATACTATGCAAATGTATTAACATGACATGGGCTGAAAAGGAAAACAGACCATTTTTAAATCACATAAATTGCAGCAGAAGTGTGAAGTTCAATGGTTTCGTAATTCAGCTAATTACTATGTTGGCAATTAGTCTGTTGATTATTTCTTTAATTTTTCCCATTTTTTTCTGTTTTTATTAAAAAAGTATATTATTTTGCAACCCTTTATAAGAAAAGAAGTGCTGAAGCAGTGAATTCTTTGAGAACTTGTTTGCTGTTAGGATTAGCCTTTTTGCTAAATGAAAATACTCTGAACTTCAAACGTTTAGAGATAAGAATATAACCATTTAAAGTAAGTTACACTCTGGTGAAATCTCCTCTGAAGCGCATTAATCCATCAAAGCACCTGTCACTTCAACCCACATGAAACTGTTATGCTTATGAGCTTGTTTGAAGAGCAGTAGTTCTTTTCCTGTAACTCTGTATAGCATCTGCAATAAAAAAAATAAAAAAAATCTATTATATAATATTTTTAAACAAATACAGCACATTTTGTCAGTACTACTGTAAAATGATATTACTAATAGAGGCTTTCTAAACAATAATGAAATGCATTGTTGACTATTTGCTCTTGGCAGCCATTAATTCAGCATACAAAAACGCATTGTGATTGGCACAATCCATGTTTATTTTCACTGCTAGTCAACCCATATAACCCATAATCTGGGTTATTGTTGTTGTTTTTCTGTAGTTTTGTACAAAAGGAATGGTATTTGAGCATCCAATCCCGAGGTATCAGCATGTCACAAACAACCTGTCTAAACTTAGCAGAGTTTGATATGTATTCAATAAACAAACAGGAAATGACATGGCGTTTTCAAAACACCTAGATGAAAAATCCTCCTTTATTATTTGTTGATATAAATATTTATAAATAAACCTTATTTAATTATTTATTTTATATTTATTTGAAAATATATGTGGTCCCTCCCGTTTGTGCTCATATTTATTTTATTTTAGTTTTAGTTTTTGTATATGGGCCACTTCAGAATTAATCTGTCACATACAAACGCGGCCGATTTTTTTGCGGTGAGCTCGGTCATCTCGATGTTACGACCCTTCAAGAAGGAATCCACTTGGAAAGATTAATTCCAGGAAACCAGCCACATCGGATCCCTCCATCCCCTTGGTAAGCCCACAAGCCGTATGGTGTATCTTCTCGGTGAGTTGCTCTATTTTCTTAAGTCCGTGACTGCATTCCGATCCTGGTAGTTGCCTGCACAGAATCAACGCGGTCACGTGTCTGCTTTGCCGCGGCAGCCATGGCCTCAAACTCCTCTCTCAGCTCTTTAACAGAATTGTTAGTCGCTTGTAAGTCCTCACTCAGTTCACGTATATATGGATTATTGCTTATCAGTTGATCCGTTAGCAATAGCCTCGTCTATATCCTCTCTGAGATGGTGGCTCCCTTCGTCAATATCAGTGCAATTCATAAAGCACAGGCCTCGCGTGCATGAGGTCGAAGGGTCACGTGATCTCCTTGTTGTTGTTTTTCTGTAGTTTTGTACATGGTATTTGAGCATGAGGGCATGTCACACAACCTGTCTACTGCAGAGTTTGATATGTCACAAACAAAAGACAGGAGAGGCGTTTTCTCCTCCTTTATTATTTGTTTATAAATATTTATAAATATTATTTAATTATTTATTTTATTTTATTTTATTTTAAAATATATGTGGTCCCTGTTTGTGCTCATATTTATTTTATTTTATCTTATTTTATTTTATTTGAAAAGATATGTGGTCCATGTTTGTACTCACATTTTATTTTATTTTAGTTTTAGTTTTTGTATATGGGCCACTTTTAAACATACAAACTTTTTTTGTGTGTGTGTTTTAATTTCCTTTATTTGCAAAATGGTGTAAATTATAATATTGGCCATTTATTGGTTCTAAACAAATATATGGATTATTGCTTATCAGTTTCAGCCAGACTGTCAATATCAGTGCAATTCATAAAGCACAGGCCTCATGAACGCTGCAGTTTTCCAGTGTTTTTCAGTCTTGCACGCTCCTGTAATCTGAGACTCCTCTGTAACACCTCCCTCTCTCCTTCTCCAGCAGTGAGTTTTGGGTTCTTGTCAGCAATCTGCTTCCTTCACAATGAGATGCTTTCCGCCTACAGAAATCTCAAAGTGTTACACAGTCAGATTTCAGATAGAAGATGCCGTGCAGAACTTCATGTGAGACTGGAAGTCAATGCATGACTATCACTATCAATACATGAATCCCTGACAAATCAGACCTTCCTGCCCGGGAAAGTTGAAGTGATTTCTGAAGCGTTTGCGGTTATATGCACCAATATTAGTTTCCCTGATGACCTTTGGCTCACCTTAAGCTTGTGTGTTGCAAGAAAGCTGACTGGTCATGAGCTTTGCAAAGCTGTCAGCTAAACAAAAATGGATTAAAGCAAGAGACAGACTTCTTTTTTTTTATCCCAGTGAAACCTCCTCCTTATTATTTAAACCTTTAATTCAGTCTAATTTATCTACAGATAGTGGTTATATAACCCTCCTGCTTGTAAAACATTCTTTAAACCTTTCATTCATTCAGGTAGAGAGGAAGGTGTGCTATTTAATTACTTAAATTAATGTGTAAAATGGATTTCTGTCATTAATTTCTCACCCTCATGTTGTTCTGAACCTGTATGATGTTTTAATCTCATTAAATACTCATAAGCCGCGTGTTCACACAAGACATGACAACATGAATGCACGCAGCCAATGAAAAACACAAGCTGCGTGCCCCACAGCACAAAACACAACACACGTGGACAGGAGAGCGCACAGCCGAGCAAACTCGAGACCGCACGCTCACACAACAAGACAGAACATGGAGCGTGAGTGTCCAAACCCCGACACGAAACCGAAACTCAAGACATGAGTGCCGGGATCCCAACACCACGCTCCAACACGAAACAAGGCACACAAACGAGAGAGCGCACGGCTCGAGCACACTCGAAGCTGCGGGCTCACATGAAAACAGGACATGACGGGAGTGTCAGGACTAACACTAGACCGAAGTGACAGAACCCCGACAGATTTATTTACTTACTTACTGGTCTTTCAAATCAGCTCAAATTATTTTTATTTGATTCTCATTTATTTATTTATTTGTTTGTTAGTTTGTATACTAGTCTTTCAAATGAGCTCAAATTATTTTAATTAGATTCTCATTATTTATTTATTTTCTTTCTTGCTTTGTAGTCTTTTTTATTTTTAATTTTAAACACAGTTGTTTGTTTATTTGCTATACTTTGAGCCTGGATCTAAATTTGACCTCCATCATGAAATCAGTTTGTCAATATTTAGTTCTCAGAAAGAAGAAAAACATCTTTCCATGTCCTGATGAGGATATTCATATGAAAAAAGTTGTGTTTGGCGTCTGATTTGGAGCGTGAATCAATGCGTCCTCTCAGCGGGGGATTTCTACGCTCTAAAAGTGTCGTGCCCCGAAGGCCTCGGTTAACCCTACAACACTAGGGTTGTAATGTGACCAAATAACTCTTAATGTTCACAAAGCCAAAAATAGTTTTTGCTGTCCTCAGCTCTTTAATGAGAGACGGTCTGCAGTGGAGGTCACATCATTCCCTTTTCGAGCTTTTTGAGATAACGTTAGTTTTTCCCCAGATGTCCCTGATGTTCTAACTATACTCCTTTATGTGGCTATTTTATCAGGAGTTTTTATTAGAATAGGGAGCTTTTTCTGCAGAAAAAAAAACACTGATCGAGTTCCCAAGGCCACAGAAGGATGAGTCTAGAGGAGGACGCATTTCACACCGAGTCTCACACGGACGTCGTCCCTGGACAGAAGGCAGACTCCAGAGTCTTATCGTAGATTTAAAAGAGCAGACATTATCGTTTGCTAACTTCACCGCTACAGCTATTTATTAACAACAAACGTCACTCAGATCTGAAGGTGTACGGATCCGGGCTGAGGACAACAGTATGAATTTCCACGCCAGAAGAGTCACGTTGCCTGCTATCACGCCTCTCTGCCTGCAGAAAAGGGTACGAACGTTTGTTTTTGTTTTTTTTATTATTTTTTTAACAGAAACATTGCATTAATTGGTTATGGGAGAGTTTTTAGAGGTTTTTGACAAGGTTAAACAATAGCATACTGTATTTTCTCAATTGTTTGCCTTCACATTGCAGTTACAGCAATGTTGTGACTCTTTTCTTGTTTTATTTTCTTCTCACTGAAGCTGTGAAGGGGAAAAAACTCAACTAAATCTCAGTTAGTCATCTGACCATCAGTCATAATTTCCTGTTGTGTATAGGTGAAAAGTTTATATTATATTATGTTATATTAAAAACAATCATTTACTTTTAAACAAAATTAAATGATTTTTAAAATGTTTTATATAATATATGTATTTATAGAATATATTTATTTATTTATTTATTTATGTGATATAATTGGTATGTAAAATAAGTTGTATTAATAGTATTGTGGTCCATCATTTGTATATACTGTGTGTGTGTGTGTGTGTATGTATAAAACAGTTTTATATAAAAGTGTTTTATTCATATGTTTAAATATTATACAATTCTATTTATACAATAGAAATGTTATTAATATTTTTTTGTTTCAATAAATAAGTACATTTTATATAATTTATATATTTGTTAAAATTGAGATTATAAAGTTGGTTGAAGAATGTCCAGATTTTGCAAAGCTGTAATCTAGACAAAGAAGAAAAATATGAAGATGTTTCATTGTATCATGTTTTGGTTGCTACCTAATTCACATTTTTCCATATTGGTTACTTCATAGTTTTGACAACTTTACTCTTGTTATAATATGTGGAAAACAGTCATAATAAAGAATGGGCAGGTGTGTCCAAACTTTTGACTGGTTATGTATGTCCCCTGCAATACATACAGCATATATTTTGAAAATACTTACATGTATTTACATGTATATATTTATATTCATAAAATGTATATCATATATAAATATGTTTAATATATAAATGTAACATATTTTCCTTAAATACACATACATGCATGTGTGTGTATTTATATATACATAATAAATATACACAGTACACACACATATATTATGTAAACAAAAACTTTTATATTGGATGCAATTAATCACAATCGTTTGACAGCACTATTTTTGATTGATTTATTGATGCAAGTAAAAAGAAACTAATTTATGTTCAAAACTATTAAGTTGCATTTATGTCAAAAGATTTCGCCATATATCATAGTGTCAGTGTAGCAACATTCCCTGGCAAATCACTTTTGGAAGTGGATCCAGTTCATTGCAGGCAATAGCTTGTTTTATGTGAACACAAATCATTTCTTTTTTGCATGTGAATATAGAGGAGCATTCTAGCTGCTCTAAACACCTGTAAATGTCACTGATCTCCTCATCGCTGTTGTCATCACCATATCCGCTGCCAAAAGACGCACTCTCGGCACTCAGTCGAACAGCCTCATACCCCTCTGAGATGAGCTAAACAATGGCCTGACTGTAGTGTGCTGCCAAAAATACTGCAAATCTGACAACTTGTGGAAAAACTTGTCTGGAAGTGCTCTTGGAAAAGCCATGGTGATAAAATGACATTAGTGCAAGAGCTGAGGAAAGGTCAAGCACAATACTGGAGGTTTGTTAACATGCTGTGAGCGGCTGTCTGAAAGTCTTCATGTGCATGATTGTGGAAGGCAATAGTTTGGTTGCTTGCATGATACTTGTCAAGTATATTACTATATTCTTTTTAGGCCATCCAAGATGTAGATGAGTTTGTTCATGGGAGAAGATTTGGAGAAATGTAGCATCACATCACTGCTCACCAATGGATCCTCTGCAGTGAATGGGTGCCGTCAGAATGAGAGTTCAAAGAGCTGATAAAAACATCACAATAATTCTTAAGTAATCCACACCACTCCAAACTTATCTACATCTTGGATGTCCTGAGGGTGAGGACATATATGACATACAAATAGCATATTTTCATTTTTGGATAAACTATTCCTTTAAACGTGACAAATGCACTATATGTGCACATTTTACGCACCATGACTAAATGAGATTACCCTTGAGTATTTAAAGACTTCTCATTTTTATTTTTTATTTTTGTAACTGGTTACAATGGCATGTTGACAGGTCTGATTGGTTTGGTTTGAGCTGTATATGGACACTTTACTCAGTGACTTTCAGTTGCATTTTTAAAAGCTGAATTATTTTTAACTTGTCATGCTGCCTTTGAAACACTCTCTTGACACACTGTGTGCATGACATTGCAGCTCATTTGCATAAAGTGGAACTCTGCTCAACTTTGTCGCATTTCCAAAGGTTGCTGTCACTTATGTTGCCCTAATAGCAAACTCTCAGTGAAAATGAATGACATGATGTTCAACAGAGGAGTGACCTCACTGACCTCTGTTATTGACCTATTAATCTTTCAAATCAGCTCCAAATATATCTATCCATCCATCCATCCATATTATATATATACAGTATATATATATATATATATATATATATATATATATATCGAACCGTCACGGTACGGACCTCTCGGTTCGGTGCATGATGCCTTACGACGAATACAGGCAATTCACCCCCAATCCCGCAGCAATGCAACGCTGTTTGATAACCGCCAGCAGAAGAACAGCGAATGCCAACGGTGACACAGAGGCGGCCGCGCTGATGTTTGGCTCACTGTATTTTATTTTGATAAAGTACCAACTGGCTGTCAGGATAGCAATGCTGGAACTGATGTGTGTGTGCGTGTGCGTGTGCGAGTGTGTGTGTGTGAGTGTGTGTGTGCATGCGCGAGTGTGTGTGTGTGTGTGAGACGCGATCACTTCAACTGTTTCCTTATACCAGCAGAATCAACTTTAAACACTTATTGTCTTATTAATAATCACTGTAAAAAAGTCTACTTTTATTTGTGAAAACAAAACGGATTTTATATATATAACATGTAATAATATGTAGTATTTTCACATCTAGATGGATTTTTTTTTTATTTGCACTACTGTCTGTTCAAAATAAATGAAAAGAAACCGAGCATAGTAGATTACTTTTTTTCCTGTTGTACCGAAATCGTATCGAACCGTGACCCCTGAACCGAGGTACGTACCGAACCGTGACATCTGTGTACCGTGCCACCCCTAATATATATATATATATATATATATTAGGGGTGTAACGATTCGTTTTAACAACGATTCGATTCGTATCACGATTCGTGGTTGTCGATACGATACAAGGACGATATTGGTTCATTTAGAACGATACGATCCGAAACGATTCAGTGACTTGAAATCGATTCAGTAACTTTTTAGCCAAAAATTCAACCAGTGTGACTGAAATAAATACCTGGATACTGGACAGTGCAGGTGAAGTTTCCTAGATTCCTGTTGTTTCTTGTAAGGGAATCAGGTATCAATTAATTATGGATATAAACAAACAAGTAAACAACAATTAATGGCAAATGCATTCACATTTTATTTGAATAAAGTGCAACAAACACTTTAGGTTGAATTAACAGGAAGTTAACCTTTTCTGCTCTCATTTTCAATATTCAATACATTTTCAATAAAAGTACAGTAAGTGCAACCAACATTTCAACAGTAGGTTTACCTGCTACTTCTGCTTTTGTTTTTCAACATAAAAATATTATAATATTAATATCAAAAATAAAGTGCAACCAACATCTCTTCAGGTTGAATTAACAGTAGGTTTACCTGCTACTTTTGCTGTTGTTTTTCAACATAAAAATACAAATACAGTATTAACCAACATTTCTTCAGGTTGAATGAGCAGTGGCTGAACCTGCTACTACTCTCATTTTAATAAACAAACAATATTTAACAAAAGGTCAAGTGTAACCAACTACTCTTCAATGACTCTACAGATTTTTTTTCAAAAATATCAACTGATCAACATGATCTGGCCGCAGAACACTTCTCTGTGCGTTCACTATGTCGCCAGCAGTACTAAAAACTCGCTCTGCTGGCACACTGGTGCCTGGAATGCACAGGTCCTACAAACAGCGAGCGACTTATTTAGAAAATCTCCGTCTTTGCAAAAGCCAAAGTGTTTCCACACATTGGACCGCAATGGTGGCTTGATAATTTCTCGCTCGTCGACTTCTCCTCTGCCATCCGCCATGCTATGTTTTGTTGTCTTTGCGCTGCTGCTGGCGCGTGGCGATGACGTCACAGATAGGCAGACTGAACCGAGTAACGTTTAACGCCTTTATCATTAAAAGACTAAGTGCTAAGAAAAAACATCCATATAAAGTCTGATGTGCTTAAATCCAATGCGTTATTTCCTAGTATCTATACAATCGATTGATTACCTTTTAAAACGATGTTAGATCGATATATGTCGTCCGGAAGGCCAACTTGCCGAGCACAGATCGATGTAGTTGGATCAAATGAATATAAATCGATACATCGATGTAGTTGATGAATCGTTACACCCCTAATATATATATATACACACACTAGTCTTTCAAATCAGATCCAGTTGTATTTAATTATTTGTTTATTTATTTTTAATTTAAGGTGGTTTGTTCTAGGTAAGTTAGGGAGATTGGAAATCTAAAACGTATTGTCTGTACAAAAAAAAACATTTATTTTTGTTAATAATATTGATGTACATTGACCAATTATTTATAAATTTAGCAAGCTGAATGCCATTTTTTGCTGAAATTTTGTATTTAATATTTTAAGCTTGTATAGAGAATGACAGTTTTGCTTTTCAAAAGTACAGTGAAAATCACATATATTTACTTGTAAATGCATCAGAAATTGAAAAGATTAAATTTGTGAATTGACTGATACGAACGAGATTAACTGGCATGGATGGATGATGGATGGAAGGAACACGAGGTAGTGTTTCTGATAGCGCTGCAGCTGTGAAAGAGCAGTTCAAGGTTCATTCAGGATGGTGAACTGGTCTTTATGTTCCCGTCCTTGAGCTAGTGAGTCTCGTTCCGTCTTTAGTCATGTCACAACATTTATGAGTTGAGCGCACATGACCCACCTCACAATCACAATTACTAGTGAGAAACCCAGGCTTCCCGGGTTAGGTTAAATCAGTTAACCCTTTCATATTTAATATTCAAATTTCTAAGGCCTCTAAATGATCAACATGTTTAAAACCGTCCTGAAAAACTGTTGTACACAATCTACTGCATGCCTTCTGTCTTCTGATTGATAGTTAGTATGCTTCTATAGTGAATGAATGCAGACCTCTTTAAAGCAAACCAAACAGGCCATTTTGGGAGGTAGTCTGAATAGAGCTCACTTTAAAATCAAAAATGACTCTTGTCTGTTCCTGGCCTTAGAGGGTGGTTCACACAGTACATGTTTTGCATTCTGCGGTGTGGCTTTTCCATTGTTTTTCTATGCAAACATGCAATAGATGGACATCTTTGACCACTGCTCTTGTGACATCATTTCGCATCTTTTGTGATGTCTAGCAGTTGACTACAAGTTCAGTTTTATTACAATTTTAAGTTTGTGATGTGACTTATTTATGATGTGTTGTTATAATATATTGTGATATTATTTTACTCATCCTCAGGCCATAAGATGAGTTTCTTCATGGGAACAAATTTGGAGAAATGTAGCATTGCTTCACTTGCTCACCAATGGATCCTCTGCAGTGAATGGGTGCCGTCAGAATGAGAGTCCAAACAGCTGATAAAAACATCACAATAATCCACAAGTAATCCACACCTCTCCAGTCCATCAGTTAACATCTTGTGAAGTGATAAGCTGCACGTCTTTATGGATTATGGGCTGGTATTTTGTCCAGAAGCAATGGTTTGAAGTTAAAAACATCCTAATTACAGATTTGTTTCTTACAAATGTGCAGCTTTTCGCTTCACATGACATTAATTGATGGACTGGAGTGGTGTGCATTACTTGTGGATTATTGTGATGTTTTTATCAGCTGTTTGGACTCTCATTCTGACGGCACCCATTCACTGCAGAGGATCCATTGGTGAGCAAGTGATGGAATGCTACATTTCTTCAAATCTGTTCCCATGCAAAAACAAACTCATTGACATCTTGAATGGCCTGAAGGTGAGTAAATTTTTAACAAATGTTCATTTTTGGGTGAACTGTTCCTTTTAATGGGTCTGAGTTTCTTTTCAAAGACCCAGCACATTTATCCAGCGTATTTAAATATCACATTTCCCCTTGTAGTGCATTGTACTGGCCACTCTTTAACTTTACTGTCCATTACTCATTTACCTTTAAGGACTGTTTGTATTTACTCTGATAAGGGAGCTGTAAGAATCCTGCTTGTTTTATTACCTTGTGACTTTAGCAGGTTAGGGCTGGTAAATGCTTGTCAGGGAGATTTATAGAGCCGGTCCTCGTGAGGGGTTTTCCTCCTCCTCTCTGTCTTTTTTGTGGCTTGTAGGTCTCTCTTACTGATTAAATAGTGGATCGTTTACCTCATTTGGAGATGATGTCACTGTGGGAGGCTGTGATTGGCTGAAAGGCTTGCTAACCCCGGCCCTGCTGGGGAGCACTGACCTCCTTTTCCTCTCTGAAAGAGGACTGGCGTGTCCTCCCTACCAATCTGCCTTTCACACACACTCTCTCAACCCCCATCTAGTGCTCTTCCCATATACCTTACAGGGTCATTCCTGCTCCGCAGACCCTTTTAACTCTGCAACTTTGAAGAAATTGATATGCTTGTCTTGTAATTTAAGGACATATTTTGATAAAAGGGTATATTAGACTTTATGAATTATGAATATTGTTTATGCAATGACAAGAAAATGATCAGAATCAGATCAGTTCATTAGGAGGTAAAACTTTTACCTACTTTTTGATATGTTGATATTATCAAACTGATTTGTGTAATTTGATCAGACAGGGTGGAGTTTAAACACATCGGATCCATTGATAAGGCTTATTGATGTCTGTGCTGTTGTTTTCCCACCAGAATGATGTCACTTCCTGGAGGATGATGTCATTTTGGAACTGGCGTTTGTTATTTAAAATGATTTTTATGAAGGATTGACAGAATGGAAATTGAGGACACAGGAAAACCCTATAAACTGATTATCAATTAACAATTAAGGAAAAAATGAATCCCTGTGTTCAGTGTACCTATACTTCTGTCATCATGCAGATCTTTCCATGTAGCATTGATTGTAACTCCACAAAGAAGTACCTTAAAAGTGGCATAAGGATAAAATAAAAGCTGTCCATGTGGCTTGTGCGCTTTATACCAAATCTTCTGAAGTCATGTGACAAAAAGTCAAATCTCATAGTCCTCTTTGTTGTGATACATGCATTTTTTTTATTTTTTTTTAAAATCCAAACTTATCTTAACAAAGAGCTACAGCCACAGTGTTATGTTAAGTGAAACTATAAAAACAATAGTTTGGTAACTGAAATAAACCTGAAATAAAGTAAAATATAAATAGATTAACTTGAAATATAATTGGAAAAAATAAACAAAAGTTGGACTTTATTTTGCACCAAAATTGCACATAGCAAAATTACTAAAACTAAAATTAAATGAAAACTTAACATATAAAAATTTAAGCTAATACATACTAATAGTATGAATAGTAATACATAATACATATATCAGAATAGTAATACATACTATTAGCCTAGTAAATAAATAATACTAAAATAACACTTCACAATAAAATATGAATTCATGATTTCATATCATTTTAAAATATGAACAAAACTTAGTTTTGAGAGCTATAGCAACAGAGTTATTGTTTTATTTATTTTTTAAAACTGCTAGTAAAAAGTTTTCAGTAATTGAAATAAAGCTAAAATATAATATAAATATTACAGGGAAAAATTGTAAACTTAAATGAAAGGAATGTACACGGAACTTAAACTGAAACAAGTGTAAGCTGAAGTACTAAAATTGCTAAAAGTAAAACTGAAAAATACAATATAAATTAAAGCTAAATAGAAATGTTAAAAACAACTAATAAAAATGACAAAAGTACATAACAAAATTATTAAGACTGAAACTAAATTAAAATATACTGGAAATATAAAATTTAATATAAATTAAAGCTTATTCATAATAATACAAAATACTATAATGTCTATAAATAATATTAAAATAAGACTACAGCAAAGAGGGAGAAATTTCTTCAACAGCAAGTCAGTAAATAATGACAGAATTTAATTTTATTTGCATTATACCTGTAATACTGTGATTAAACTGAAGAAACGAATATGATTTCCTGACATACATGGTGAGGACATGAAAATCCACCTCATATCAGAAGTGTCACTCACTTTCTCGCTCCCTCTCGCCCTCCACCCTTCAGCCCGGGTTGACCCGTCGGGTCTCGCGTTTAACCAGCGCTTTTCTAATTGCTTGCTGGGATTTATGCGAAGGGCAGGGGCCTGTCAAGACTGTGTGAATAGGTAGGTGGGGCAAACCTTGTGACTTTTCTGCCTCCCTCCCCCTCCGGTGTGTGCGCTCGGGGGGCAGACGAGCGGGACTCACCCCCGCCGGATAAACGGTGGCAGGTGATTGGACAGAACCATGGTGACATGCAGCAGCGGAGGCTGCACTGAGCCGCTCTCTCTAATTACCTCATTTGAGCTCGTCTGCAGACAGAGAGAGAGAGGAAGCTCACTGCTCTCTGACAGATACTTGCGTTTATGTTTTATGTTCACTCAACTCTTGAGAAATGCTGTGCACTCAGCCCTACATAAGCTGCCGAGCTTGTCCCAAATCACAGCCCTGCCTGCCGCCCAGCACAGGGGTAAGTTGCTCTGAAACACCAATTCATGTGTGCTTTTCTTGTACGTGTGCGTGTGAAATCTATGTGATCTGTGGGAGGGCTGCTCTGCTTCTCTGTGGGATCATTTGAGAGCGATTTCGAGCTGATAAATGAAACTCTAACAGCCTTAAAACAAGGTTTCGGAGATGATATTGAGTTCTCCAGCCTGTTGGGTTTCTGCATATGAGGTGTAGCAGGGAACTAAAGCACCGATGAAAGAGAACATTCATGACTTCTTCTGCAGCACAGGCTGTCTGCACTTTGAGGGTTGTTGCATACTGTATTTAGGACATGAAGTGAAATTTAGCTCTCGTGGGATGATAAAGGAGTGTCACTGTATCTGATAAAATGGCAGCGTGACAAATAAACTTGCTGCTTCGTTTGCATGTAAAAATTCAGTTGTGTTTGAAATAGCATAGTAGCTTTCTGCTCTTACTATTGCTGTGGTATGTAGTGTGTGATCATCATATGTGATTTTTTTTGACCTACAGTGCTAGATATGCTAAAATGTTCAGTATACAACAGAGCTTATATGGGATAATGTATCCCACAATGCAGTGCGCTTGATTTGACCTTCTGTTTTCGGCATGATGAATGAACCTTAAGTAATATCAGTATTTTTAAATATCTCTTTCCTTCTAAAACTTAACCTGTTTTACACAAAATTATTCATCAAAGAATCCTGAATCATCACAGTTTCCGTAAAAATATGAAGAAGCACAACTGTTTTCAACATTGATAAAAATCAGCATATTAGAATGATTTCTGGAGGACACTGTGACACTGAAGA
Organism: Schizothorax lantsangensis; assembly: GCA_027422415.1. Classification (NCBI taxonomy): domain Eukaryota; kingdom Metazoa; phylum Chordata; class Actinopteri; order Cypriniformes; family Cyprinidae; genus Schizothorax; species Schizothorax lantsangensis. The sequence goes on from CM049848.1 coordinate 33,602,432, forward strand.
CTGGAGTAATGATTCTGAAAATTAAGTATTGCATCACAGAAATAAATTGCATTTTAAAATATATTCAAATAGAAAACAGTTACTTGAAATTGTAAAATCTTTTCACAATACTACTGATTTTAATGTATTTTTTGTGCAGCCTTGGTAAGCAGAAGGGACATCTTTTCAAAAAGATTTAGAAAATCTTAACCCCAAATCTTAAATGGTATTTTAGTTAGTTAGTTAGTTAGTTAGTTAATTAGTTAGTAAGCAGTAAGTTAGTATTCAGTTTTGAATGCAGCCAAAGCCTCTTACTGGTTGCATTTATTTTCTACTGTGCTGCAGGTAATCAAAGTGTACAGTGAAGACAACACCAGCCGTGCAGTGGAGGTGCCCAGTGACATCACTGCCCGGGACATATGCCAGCTGTTCATCCTGAAGAACCACTGCATTGATGACCACAGCTGGACCCTGTTTGAGCAGATCCCACATCTGAGTATCGGTAAGCTTCTCAACAAGTAAAAAATGCAACAAATGGATAAACTGAATACTTTTTGGTACGTTGTCACCGAATATAATGCAGGCAAATATAAAGGTCACATGAAAAAATATCATCATTTAATTTAAACTGGAGGATGCTCATTCTTATTCTAGAGATGAAGTATCATAAAAGTCCATATGCGTTATGTGTGCTATACTGTAAGTTTTCTGAAGCATGTTTTTCACTCAAAATCTTGACATCCACCCCAGTGTTATTTAGTATTATATATATATATATTAGGGGTGTCAACTTTAACGCGTTAACGCATGTGATTAATCTAAAAAAATTAACGCGTTGATATTTTTTTAGCGCAAATTAATAGTTTGATAAGGTTTGACCCAACTTCGTCCCGACGTCGCAGCACGGAAGGTTATCTGTCAGTGTGTGATGAGGATACAGCGAACAGTGTTGCCAGGGTAGCGGCTGTGGCACACACACAGGCACAAGTGTTCGTGGGCTATTTTGAAAATACAGTCGCGGGAAAAATTACAGAGCCGTGGGTTGCGGGTTTTCGGGCTACTTTTATAATCTACCGCGGCCGCCCAAAGTGTATATAGACCAATAAAAATGAAAATAGATCCTTTTACTAATGTGTATCATACTTGGAATGTATACCTGGCAACTTCAGAATGGAGAGACGCGCGCTTGTAACATCACAACGTGAGTTTCAGCCACATCATACAACACAGCAGAAATAAACATGACAACAGCCACTATAGATTATATAAAATAATAAACACACGATTACGATAGGATATGGTTTCTATGTGATTTTCTTGAGATGAATGCGTAACTTACATCTGAAATGCTCATTTTTGCAGCGATATAAAAGGCTATAAAAAGCATATTTTAACAACAGTAAACGACCAAATTCCACATGTGATCGCAAAAGGAGGTTATTACAAACACTCGATGGTGGTTTGAAGTGAGTTCTGAGTAAAAGTGTACTATTAATCTCATAAATTGTCTTATGATGCTAATGTTAGCTCTAATGCACCAGAACAGGTCCAATTCTTCTTCATAATGCATTTTGTCATAATACTTCACGTAAGGTCGCAAGAAATGTTTTGTTGTATTTATTTAGAAATACTTTTGATAATAGTTGGGTAAATGTATCCTGGGATTGAAGTGATGTGGCTTGGTAAACGTTTTATTGCCAGTATAAAGACTGATAATGGCTGAATAAAAACAAAAGAATAATGATAAAAGAATAATAAGGATTATGTCTCATACCTGGCGGAGGTGTGAAAGGTTATGTTTCCTTAAACTAGTTTGTCAAGCATTTCTTTATTTCAACACATTTACAGGTAAATCCTAATATTTTAAATTTGTGATTAATCATGATTAATCACAGTCCAGGACTGTGATTAACGCGATAAAAAAATTTAATCGATTGACAGCACTAATATATATATATATATATATATATATATATATATATATATATATATATATATACATACAAAAAATGTATTTGTTAATATTTTGACTCAGCTTTTATTTTTATATCTTTGGTTTTCATTTTACTTTTTGTTGATTATTTTTTTGTATTTTTGTTGCATGCCTTTTGTTGCTTTTATCTATCTATCGATCCATCTATCCATCCATCCATCCATCCACCCACACACTGTAAAAAAATTAAAAGTTGCGCCAACTTAAAATTTTAAGGCAACCTGCTTCAGCAGATTTTTGAGTTTTCTCAACTTATTTTTTAGGAAATTTCTTTCAAAAAAACTTTTTGTTGTATAAACTTAATAACATGCACCAGGACGCCAGCGCACTGAAAGCTCTTTGTTTGCACATGTCATTGATTTCAAATAGATAAAATGAAACGGGACAAAATGAATCTTGACAAACTATATATCATTTTGAATGTCTAAGCCTCAAGCATCGACGACAGATTGCTGTTTTTCGATAGAAAGCTTATAAGGAATGTATTTGCTAAATTTGTGTAAGCAGTACACATCAAACCATGTATAAAAAAAACACAGTACATACCAGATTCATCCTGATAACGTAGAGAGAGTAGAGCTGGAGTCAAAAGTCTAGTCACAGTCAGCATGTACTTAAAAGCCCAGATTTAAATGACACCAAACCAGCCTGTCGATCTCAGTTTCCCAGACAATGATCAAGTAGAAGTCACGCCTTCAGGAAACAACTTGGAGAGCATAACATGATGCTTTGTAACAGTCCGCGCCTTATTGTTAGCACTCCGAACTCTGACTGCAGAGGAGTATGAAGATCCATTCTAACCCACACACTGAATTTTGAACTGCTTGCAGATTTTTGAGTTTTCGGTGGATTTTTGCACATGTAATCAATAGATAAAAAAACAAAAATATCGTTATGGAGACTCTTGTGTAAATCCCGGTTTAGTTTGAGAAATAAGGGTCCGCGGAACAACATTCCATCGAGCACTTTTAGTCCAAAGAAACAACAACGTTGTAATTTGGATCGTTATTCATTTGTTTACGTCTCATCTCTTGAGGGACAGTTATTGTTTGTGTCTGTTATGGAACAAATTACGCTCAAAAACAGCGTCTTGGTGGTAAAAAAACAGCATGATTTTGTAGCAGGCAATGTCCCAAACAGAATGAGATCATCCAAAAAAAAAAAAGTCAAAGATACACGGAAGATTGTTTATTTGAATTCTGGCGCTCCCTCGCGACGGCGCGTGACGCACGCTGTGACGCACCTGTCATCTGATGGGGGTAACTTAGCGATCAGCTATTTGCACAAATAATCCTTTTTTTTTTTCAACATTTTTCATATATGTTTGCGTGTTTTGTGGGGAATGTGCCTGTATCTGTATGATTACCATCTGTATGGCTGATAATCAGCATGCAATTACTGACTGTTCACAGATATCAGTGTGAATGCAGTCTATATAAAAGGCCATTATAATGTGATTATTGACAATATGGGTGGCCATCTGTATGATTACCATCTGTATGAATGATCGTCAGTTCATCGTCAGAGCAGTTATCTGTATGTCAGGCAATCAGAGTATGTACTTAAGTTATTTTTTTTATTATTGTTTTTTTCATCACTCAAAAATTATTCTTATTGTATTTTTCTAGTGCTCAAATAAATCGCTTATACTAAGATTCTGTCTATTGTTTTATAATTGAAAAACTGCAGTGGTATGTATAATGACTAAATAGTTTGTAGTAGAACCCTTCAATACATTTGGTAAATATTTTTCCTCAAACGGGGGGGGAGGGGGGGACTAGAAAAATTTTATTGAGACATGTGACTTTCAACCCATTACTTTTCTGGATTGCTTCAGGACTGATTTCATGTATTTTTATATGAAATTAAAAAAAATTCAGTGTGGTACAATTTTTATCAAGGCACTTCAGTGTCTATAACTTTTTATATTTTGAGCATTATCAACTCTGGATGATGGATAGTAAAGCCCAAAGGGTCTTCTTTCCAAAGACACCAAAATTGTGTGTGTGGCACACTGAAGTCAGGAACTGTTACCATTTTAAGTTAGTTAGTCATTTTCAGCTGTGATTCCCAATATGGGGGGCGCTGGTTAACAGGTTAAAACAAGAAGTTGAGAAAACTCAAAATCTGCTGAAGCTGGTTGCCTTAAAATTTTAAGATGGCTCAACTTTTTTTTTTTTTACAGTGCACACACACACACACACACACTGTCCCACCCTAACTTTCCTCGATACACTGATGAGAGTTCATGAGAGTAGTAGTGATGTCTGATTCATAGATGATTTGTTATTTTGAGTTCAATCTTTTCAATGAATCAGTTGATCCAGTTCACAAAGCCGGTCTGAATGATTCATTCATGAGTCAATTAGTCTCTTAGTTCCAGCTAGATCAGAACTGATTCAGATGCATTATTTAAACACAGGCTTTGCACGCAGGTTTGCAGAGCTGGTTTCCATCTGCTCACATTCTAGCACGGTGTTCCTCGTCCCGGGGTTAAAGACGCCACCTGCATTATTTATCTTCTCGGTAACCTGTCTCATTGCAGGAGTTTCAGTGCTAGTGCGAACACTTGGCAGGATATCCATGCAGAACAGGCCAACCTGGGATCTTGAAACATGTTATTCCCTAATGAGTGAAACCACAGTATTGTTGGTGATTTTAAAATGTTATTTAAGTTTTAATATTGAAGTGATTTTCATGCACTTATTATTGGGTTAATAACTTTCCTAGAGATGCTGTCTTTGATTGTACTGTGTTCAGTTAAATGTGGGATGTGGGGTATTCCTACTTTGATATACATACAGAAACAGAACTGATGTTGGTTAATAATCAACAAAGTAAAAAAAACAATTTACAGAGGAAAAAAATGCCATGCGGTGCTAGAATTTGTTGAGAGAGGATAACTTACACATCTTTTTAAGCACACATTTACTAAACAGGTTTTATTACATTTTTATTTTTAAGTTTAAACCTTTACTGTAAACAATGATATTATCAATAAGTTGACATGTTCAAATGTTTTTCCATTACTTTAACTCATCAAAAATAAAAGTTAACCCATTTCAAGATTCAACTTGATTCTTAAGTTAGTGTAATATAATTTAAGTTTAAATTACTTGTACAGTCAATTTTATTATGCTTAAAGATTTATTGCAGCTTAATTTGTTGTTTGACTAAAATGACTTAAATCAGATGTAGGATATTCCTACTTTGATATCTCTGACTATATACTATATATTATATACTATATCCATTGTGCTCAGAAAATGATGTATCGGAAACAGAATTGCTACATTTTGCTGTTCTCAAGTTTTCAACAAAAAATAGCAATATTTACAGGAGTAAAAATTCTGCCACACAGTGCTGAAATTTGATTAGAGAGGATCATTTACTGGGACTTACACATCTGTCTATGCAAACACTTGCTAAACATTTGGTAGGTTTTATTTGTGAAATAATTTTTATTATTATATATATATATATATATATATATATATATATATTTTTTTTTTTTTTTTTTTTTTTTTTTTTTTTCTTAATATAAAGTTGGAACTTTGACTCTTTATTGCTTAATTTGTTGTTTGACTAAAATGACTCAAAATGATTGGATGGAGCTGACGTAGCCAATGCACACAGCATTATTGCAGTATTGCAGTGAAGATCTGTCCGTTCACTGCAGTAACGCTATGGGAATTAATTAGAATGAGATAACAGTAGTCTAACTCTTCCAGATGGCTGCTTCTAAACAGATGCTTTCCATTCAGTCATTAAACATGCATTTAGGGTTGCAGGAGCTGAATAATATTTAATGATAAAGTGGAATAACAAGCTCCCCCACACATCACTCTCTCATTACTATTGAAGGTTGCTCACTATCAAGGCATAATTTTTGAAAAGTGTTAATAATTAATCTGTCAAGCCCACGGTGGATGGTAAAACTCAGAGCTGGAAACAAACGAGGGCAGTAGAATCTCATATTATTAATTAAACAAATTGTTCAGACTCTAGATTCTGATTGGATAAGCCATGTTTAAAGCTATAAAATGCCGATTAACACACACCTGTAACTGCATGTCAGATATTAATATGTCAAGTTGCTACAGTACATTACTTGCAAACCATTTCCAGTAGTTTCTTCTGCTCACCAAGACTGCATTTATTTGATAAAAAAAAAATACAGGAAAAACGGTAATATTGTGAAATATTATTACAATTTAAAATAAAGGATTTCTATTGTAATATATTTTAAAATGTAATTTATTTCTGTGATGCAAAGCTGAATGTTCAGCATCATTACTCCAGTCTTCAGTGTCACATGATCCTTCAGAAATCATTCTAATATGCTGATTTGCTGCTCAAGAAACATTTCTTATTATCAATGTCGAAAACAGTTGTGCTGCTTCATATTTTTGTGGAAACTGATACTTTTTTTCAGGATTCTTTGATGAATAGAAAGTTCAAAAGAACAGCATTGATTTGAAATAGAAATTCAAACAAATAGATTTTGTAACATTATAAATGCCTTTTCTGTTACTTTTGATCAATTTAATGCATCCTGTTTTTGTCTTCATAATCTTTTATCAAAATCTAATAATTCACTTTTCGAGTTACAAAGTCCCATCCTACATTTTTCTTTTTTTTTTTGTTAAATATCCACTTTTAATTGCATTATGTTAGTAAATCGGTTACTCATTTCACTTTATGTTCTTTAATGCACATATTGTGCTTTAGTGCACGTGCATGGTTCATAAATTCATAAGCATGTACTAAACTAACTCTTGTTTGTGATTTCCAGAGCGAATCATAGAAGACCATGAGTTGGTTATGGAGGTTCAGTCAGGCTGGGGAATGGACTCACACTGCTGTCTGTACTTCAGGAAGAATTATGCCAAATACGAGTTCTTCAATAAGCCTCTTGTAAGTGTGTGCGTGTGTGTAAGGACACATGCAGCCCTGCTAATGTATAATTGATTTGCTGAGGTTTAGCCAAACATCCAGTGTTACCTATTCAAGGTCATTAAAGATTGAAACAGAGACACACGATAGGGCTCTTTAATTGTACTGGTTAAGAATTCAAGGTAATGCCTAAATAATCAAGTACAGATCACCAACTCCTGTGATTTTAAAGGTCACGGATCCTAATACCAGATTTAACAAAGGTGCTTTAAGTGGTTTCTTTTATAGTATCTGTAAAATGCTCCTAATACCTGACAGATTCCATTGAAATAAGTGTCAAATAGGTGAAATTGCACATCTCTATGACAGAAACAGACAGTAAATAAACAGTAAAAATGGTATGATGAAATTTACCCTTAAAATGTTGGAGATTGTATTTATAGAGTATGTGGGTCATTGCAGGACTTTTTCCCAGAGCACATGGTGTCTGTATCCAGTGAAACCAATGGAATCATGAACCACTCACAACTTATACAGGTGAGGATTTGAATCTTATGCTATTGTTATTATTGTTATTAAAGGCGCACAGAGTCATTGTTTCTTCTGTTAGCTAGTTCTTTTATACAGGCACATACACAATGTGGATATAGCATCACACATAAACAAGAAATGATCAGGCTAGGTTATATTTCTCTCTAAAATAATAATAATAAAAAAAATAGGTAAATAAATACAATTTTGCTACAAGAAAATGAGGACCATTAAGAATTTTTTCTTTTGTGGCGTATTGTTTATTTATTTTTTATTTTTTTTTACATTTAGGCTTATATTTATATTACAAACACTCAGTACCAGGACATTTTACTTTATTGTAATTTGTATATCTATTTTTGTATATAATTTGTATATAATTTTTTTTAAAAAAAATAAAATAACACTATTTATTATTAATAATAATTAATTATTAATCATTTCTAATTGTTGCTTTAGTATCACTTTTTATTAATAATTTGATTTGTTTTTATTTTTTATATTTTCATTAAAGTTTTTTGTCATTTTGTTGTTTGTTTTTGTCATTATTATTATTATTTTTACTAAGTCTATGTAGTTTTTATTTATATTTATTTTTAGTTGTAGTTAATTTAGTGCATATGATTGGAAATGAGAAATGTTGCCTTGGCCACTAGCTGAAATATAATGTTTATTTTTTTATATTTTCAGTTAAAGTTTATTTTATTTAGTAACAAAAAAAAGTTTAAATTGTTTGTTTTAATTAACTATAATAAACCTGATTGCTAGATAAATTCAGGTTGTATTAATAATAATAATTAAATGAATAATAAAAGGTAATACATTGTTATTATTATTATTATTGTTGTTATTGTTATTATTATTGATAGTTCTCATTACTGTAATTGATTGAGAATTATTATTTTGTTACTTCGTGGTAAAATAAGTTTTTGACATTGTTCATCCTTAATTGGTCAAAGCCTGAGATGGATCAAGCGTTTGAGTGTGTCGTATCTGACGTTCCTCCTGCAGACCTTTCTCAGCTCCAGCTCTTGTCCTGAGATTCACGGGTTCCTCCACGCCAAAGAGCACGGCAGGAAATCGTGGAAGAAGTTCTACTTTGTGTTAAGAAGATCAGGACTCTACTTCTCCAACAAGGGCACATCAAAGGTGGGTCGAGATGGGTCACGTTCTGCTCGTGGTTACTCGCTAAAACTCTCCATCTCTGATCTCAAGGCCACAGAGTCTGCAGGGATTAGCTTTAATCGTTCACAATACCACTTGCTCTTACTATTAGAATCCCTTAAAGGTGAGCTGCGTGTCTGAAATGCGTCTTGAGTTGCGAGATTATGCTGAATATCCCGGGTTCATTCAGGTGCTGAGGTTCTGACTCTTATCTGATGCAGCCTCGTTACTAGATGAGATAGTGAGATCTAACAGTGCAGCTTTATGGGGCTTGACTCAGTAAAACAGGTCGAGCCGGATTTTGTGTAACACTCCTGGTATGCCAAGAGCTGAACCCTTCAAAGTCACACAACAGGTGAGCTGTGTACTCGCACACTACTGTGCCAACCTGCTCTGCCCTCGCTCTTTTGCTTTCTCTTTTTTGTTGTATTTACTTCAATAGAGCTTTTGTTCAGGACACAAGAGGAGCTCGCTCTCCACTTCATGATATCAGGCTGTTTCTATGGGCACTTTTACAAAATAAACTCTCATAAAACAATTTTCATACTCTCATTACTATGTTTAATGTGTCCAGGAACAGTGGACATACTATATATGCATGCATCTCAAATAATGTATTTAGTTTGATAACATAAAATCATATAAATTATATTTTGAACATTTTTGGAACGAAGGATGACAGCTTTGCTTTGTCTTTCTAAAAGGCAAGTTTCATAGCTGGCGTTTTGTGTATTGTAAATGCACAAAAAAATTATAATTTCATAATTTGTCAACATAACATTTATACTGGCACGTATTGATGTGGATACAGCATTACACAAAAATAAGAATAAGAAGTTATATATAGTTCTGCCTCTAAAATAAGGATTTTTTCTTTTATATAAATTAAATAAATTATAATTTATGTGTAATTATAATTTTTTAATAAAATGTTATTATTAATAATTATGTATCATAAATGCACACAATTAATTATTTTCATTGCTAAATTTGGCAAAATGACATCTTGATTGGAAATTATATTTGATATATAAAGTGATATATAATATTCTCTCAAGTGTTTCACTGACACTGTCATGTTAACTTTAATTACTTTACTATAAATTATTAGGAACAAAATTGCTGGTCATGATGGAAATGATGCCACAACTAACTTTCAATTTTTTTCTGGTTTTTGCCATTATATTTTTGTCAAAGGTGAAAAGAGTTGTGCTAGTTTGTGAGTCCACACCTTTCTAGTCTGTCTCTGTCAGTTTGGAAACGAGACAGGTGAGGCTTATAAAGGTGAGACAAAGCCTGGCTTTGTGTTTTTTTTTCTTGCTTTTATTTCTCTGTCTCTCTCTCTCTTTTCTTTTTCTTTTGGCTCGCCTCACTAGCGGTGTTGCTGAGATAAAGCTCCTGACGTCGCAACACGTTTCCATGCTATCTCTCACCATGGATATGCATATTACAGCCCCGGTGTAACTGAAGCCAGCAGCCTTAGTCTCTCTTTGAGCTTGCAGCATTTATTTCAATTCTGGAAAAGACTTCAAACATGTAAAATAACAAATACTTTCAGGTGTAAAGCAGAGAAATGTTCTTCAAATCCACTTAAGATACTTTTGTACTTTTGATAACCAATTTGAAAGCATGTGAGAGTGTAAATGAGCAGCAAGAGCGCAGCCAAAGTGAACCGAATTTCAACAAACTGCCTGACTGTTGATTTTTTTTTTTTTTTAGATTCCCATTCCCTCCTCGTGTGCACAGGTCAATTCTTTTGTCTCTAGGAGCCTGTGAATGCTCACACATTCTCTTCTCTATATTACATTACAAATTCCACGCGTGTCGCTCGTGTCCTGACGGTCTGTCAGATGCCGTTCATGTCTCACATGTTTGGATTTATACCTCGCTACAGCAGCTTACCGCTGGAACTTCACGCTGTGACGGAATGCGAACGCACGTGCCTCTCATATACGCTCACACGTTTGACTGTTATGATAGATGACTTTTGAAGTTTATATTTTGTATGAGTTGTAAACGGTTTCCACAAAATATTAAGAAGCACAACTGTTTTCAACATTGATAGCAATCAGAAATGTTTCTTGAGCAGCAAATCAGCATATTAGAATGATTTCTGAAGGATCATGTGACACTGAAGTAACGATGCTGAAAATTCAGCTTTGATCACACCAGTAAATTACAATTCCAAATATATTCAAATAAATAAGTTATTTTAAACTATAAAAATATTTCACAATATTACAGTTTTAACTGTATTTTTGATTAAATAAATGCAGCCTTGGTGAGCATCAGAGACTTTTTTACTCTTTTTATTTCTCTTTTATAATATATAAAAATCATGTGAAATAAATATTTGTAGATTACATATTTTTGGAAAACTGTAATCTACAGAGAAGAGAAGAATTCAACTCAAATTGTGAAACTCGTGTATTAAATAAATTCAATGCACACAGACTGAAGTAGTTTAAGTCTTTGGTTATTTTAATTGTGATTATTTAGGCTCACATTTAACAAAAACCCACCAATTCACTCTCAACAAAATTAGAATACTTCATAAGACCAATAAAAAAAAAACATTTTTTGTGAATTGTTGGCCTTCTGAAAAGTATGTTAATTTACTGTATATGTACTCAATACTTGGTAGGGGCTCCTTTTGCTTTAATTACTGCCTCAATTTGGCGTGGCATGGAGGTGATCAGTTTGTGGCACTGCTGAGCTGGTATGGAAGCCCGGGTTTCTTTGACAGTGGCCTTCAGCTCGTCTGCATTTTTGGGTCTGGTGTCTCTCATCTTCCTCTTGACAAAACCCCATAGATTCTCTGCCAATCAAGCACAGTAACACCATGGTCATTGAACCAGCTTTTGGTACCTTTGGCAGTGTGGGCAGGTACCAAGTCCTGCTGGAAAATGAAATCAGCATCTCCATAAAGCTTGTCAGCAGAAGGAAGCATGGAAGTGCTCTAAAATTTCCTGGTAGATGGCTGCGTTGACTGTGGACTTCAGAAAACACCGTGGACCAACACCAGCAGATGACATGGCAGCCCAAATCATCACTGACTGTGGAAACATCACACTGGACTTCAAGCAACATGGATTCTGTGCCTCTCCACTCTTCCTCCAGACTCTGGGACCTTGTTTCCAAATGAAATGCAAAATTTACTTTCATCTGAAAAGAGGACTTTGGACCACTGAGCAACAGTCCAGTTCTTTTTCTCCACAGCCCAGGTAAGACGCTTCTGACTGTTGTCTCTGGTTCAGAAGTGGCTTGGTAGCCCTTTTCCTGAAGACGTCTGAGCGTGGTGACTCTTGATGCACTGACTCCAGCTTCAGTCCACTCCTTGTGAAGCTCTCACAAGTGTTTGAATCAGCTTTGCTTGACTGTATTCTCAAGCTTGCGGTCATCCCTGTTGCTTGTGCACCTTTTCCTACCCAAATCTTCCTTCCAGTCAACTTTGCATTTAATATGCTTTGATACAGCACTCTGTAAACAGCCACACCTTTCAGTAATGACCCTCTGTGACTTACCCTCTTTGTGGAGGGCATCAATGTTCGTCTTCTGGATCATTGCCAAGTCAGCAGTCTTCTCCATTATTGTGGTTTCAAAGAACAAGAGATACCCAGAATTTATACTGTATGGATGGTCATTAATTGAAACTCAAATGTAAATATTCTAATATTTTGAGATACTGATTTTTGACTTTCATGAGCTGTAAGCTCTAATCATCTAAATTAAAACAAAAAAACTTTTGAAATGTTTTACTTTACATGCAATGAATCTAAAATATATGAAAGTTTCACTTTTTGAAATAACTTACAAGAAAAAATGAACTTTTTCAGGACATTCTAATTTATTGAGATGCACCAGTAGATAGATAGCTTGCCAGTTTGATGGTTCATTAAGGAATAGATATCAATGATGGATGTTTTGGGTGTGAATTCCTATTTTAATGTTGTATCATTATTATTTTCTCTTTTCTAAAGGAACCCAGACACTTGCAGTTCATTGCAGAGTTCAGTGACAGTGATGTCTACACATTATTATCTGCCAAAAAAGTTTACGGCGCCCCGACAGACTATGGCTTCTGTGTGAAGGTAATTCAGTGCAAAGACTTTCAGCCACTTTCATTCTTCAAATCGCACAGTGTTTTGACTTTATAATCAGTCTAATACTTGATTATACAGGACTGCAGCAGTCGAGGTCAGTGTTACCAGTGGTTTTATGATTTAATAAGCCTCATTATGTCTCAGATTTATTGTTTATTGTGGGTCATATTACACTGCTATCAAACAACCTGTCTGGCTCCTTATCTTTCGTGAACTTTGTAATGTTTCTTTTGTGTTAAAACATTGATCTCTGCTCTAATGTGTGTGAGAGTGGGAATATTAGGAAAAATATATTGTAAAATCTTCAGGCTGAATTGCATGAGTTAACGGATGATAGCTATTTCACAATAATGACTGTGCATAAAACTGCTTATCATATGGATGCTTAAATAAATGGACATGAACTATTGATTGCAATTTTGTTATTTAAGAAAGAGACAGTGAAACATTGAAACTTTAGAAAAGCTCTTGGTACGGTGATCAATTATACACTTTAAGACATGTTTATTTATACAGCACATTTCACACACAATATTGTGTGTGAAAAAGGTGCTTAATATAAAAAGTAGAAGTCATAAAAATGTACATAAGTAATAAACAATAAATAATAATAATAATAATAAATTATATAAATTAAGGAAAAACTGATCAATTAAAATGAAATAAAAGTATACATTGAAATGGAAATAAGAGACATATATAATAAAAGGGGAAAAAAGAGTAAAATAAGTGCACAATGTCAGCATTGACAGAGATCTGTGTAATGCATTTCTAAATCTGAGATTTAAATGGAGTGTTCGTTCAAATAGATACATAAAAGGTCTGATAAAGATCTTTAAAGGAAAACTGAGCTTTAAAGTGTTGATGTCTCCTCATATCCAGGCAAGCAAGTTGAATTCTGCACGTGATCTGAAACTGCTCTGTGCGGATGATGAGCAAAGCAGGACGTGTTGGGTTACAGCCATGCGCCTCTTCAAGGTAAGAACTGACTCTCTGTAAGGTTTGTCTCCATCGTATCTCTCAGTGACAGTGGTCCTGCTGAATCCTCAGCCTGAGGCTATGTGCTAAAATGCACTTCTGACACAAAAAAAATGCAACAACAAAGCAGCCAGAAGTCAGTCATTTTGTGTTAGATTTGACGATTTCTGCCGACATAAGTGGCTAAGTGCAATTTAATGCATCCTTGCTGAATAAAAATCTGAATTTGTTTTTTTTTAAATTGTTAAAATTTTGCCTCATTAATGGCTTCAATGTAGTTATTTATCCTCAACGAATAGCTTTTTTTTTAGTTTAACTTCAGAGTCATGTGAATTCTGGGAAGCTGCCGTTACAAAGTAACTTCTCCAACACAAACGTTCTAAATCAGACACTTTTGAGGTTCCATGTGTGTTAGGACGCTCGCTCAGAAGGCAGCTGCCTACACTGTAAAAAAAAAAAAAAGTTGGGCTACCTTAAAATTTTAAGTCAACCAGCTAAAGCCGATTTTTGAGTTTTCTCAACTTATTTTTTAGGAAATTTCTCAACTTTTTGTTGTATAAACTTAAAACAAGAAGTTGAGAAAACTCAAAAATCTGCTGAAGCTGGTTGCCTTCAAATTTTAAGTTTGCCCAACTTTTTTTTTTTACAGTGTATGTAGGCTGTGGAACAGAGCTGTAATGTGTTTGTTTGTTTGTTTGTTCTCAGTACGGCATGCAGCTTTACCAGAACTTCGTCCAGCCCTATCAGAAGCAGAAGAGTTCTCCAATGGTGAGCCACAAACTCTAGTTTATATCTGTCATGTATGTTTAGCACAGTAGAATGTTTAAACCATCGAGAGGCTCTATGATAACCATAAACACACGTTACAGTCATACAGTGGAAACCAGCACTGAAATACTGTCATTTTTGCTCAGCACATCCTTGGCAGGTTTCTTTTTCATTAGAAAGCACTTCATTGTTTTAAAAAGACTTAAAACTCAAGAAGGTTAAAAGTTCAAGATGTATGCATGTAATGTACAGTAAATATAACAAAGGTTACTTCAAAATTAAAATACAGAGTTGTGGCATGAAACTCTAGATGGCGCAGTCCGATAGGTCTAATTTAATCTGACCTAATGACATCATTATCACATGGCACAGCTGATTGGTTTTCTCCTGTATCAGTAGCCAATGAGCTCACTGCTCAATATCAAATCAAATACCTGGCTTTTGTTTGCTGTAGCAGTTTGGCAGCACACTTCAGAAACCCTCCACCTTCCCCAGCTCCACCTGTATAGATGTGCTACGAGGTGATTCATGTATGCTATGGGATGTTATTCATATCTGATATATGTGCAGCAGCAGTATTTCCTACATGCTCACAGCAGCGTGTTGTGGATGTAGTCTCAGTAGCAAGTCTCGGTACTTGCTCTGCCGCAGCAGCAGCGTAGCAGATCTATTCCACCAAGACCAAATACATTAACATTGTCATGTACATTACCATGCTAATCCCTCCGAGAGTTGTCATGACAGAACTTTATTTGCTCTTGTTTCCTTGGTCTTGAGGAAACAGAAGTCATTTCTAAACTCAGTATGCTGCTGCATCATGAATGAGTGAATTGGGTTTTAGTTTGATGTCTGTAAGTGATATTCAGACTTCTGAATCAGTGACTGACACTTGAGATGAAGACTGCAACACTATCGTCTTAGACACTATAGGGTCAATGCGGTCAATTGCATCGCCAGCCGACTCGAGAGACCAAAATGTCTGCATGCTTACAGAATGATGTTTGACAGATGATGTTTAACCCTCTGGGGTCTGAGGTGATTTTGGGGCCCTTGAGATGTTTTGACATGTCCTGATATTTGTGCTTATTTCAGCTACTTATAACATACTAATGACCAACATGTATTTGTTTTTGTATTCAGCACAAACTTTGCTACAATATTATGTGACCAAGATGGATGTACATGTTTGTATTTTTTTAGAAAAAAAATATTATGCGTGGTTAGTAAGTTTTGGGGGAAAAAATGTAGCTGAAATAAGGCCATAAAACCCACACTAAATAGTCCTGAATAAGACTTTTGTGTAATCAGTCTTGTCGGCTAGAATATTTACTTCACAATTAAGTGAGAATCATTCTGCTTACTCATTTACAGAAAACAATATATTGATTACATTTTTTTAAGACATGTTTTGTGATTGAAAGCCTGTATGCGAGGGAGTGACAATGTCCTTGAATATTAAGTGATTCTCACCTGAGACACAAAGGGCCCTCCCCTAAAGGCTGCTAATGGCCCATCAGTGTGACTGACTTTGAGGCAGGTAAGAGAGAATGTGAGGAGATTGAACAAATGTTTTTTTTTTAATTATTTGTATTTTATTTACAACACCGTATAATCAAAACATACATAATGAAGGTCAAAGACACATTATTGTGCACACTGATCTAACCACAGAGATGTGAACAGACTTTGAGTCATTCCTGCAACAGATTCTGTTCAACAAGTGACACAAGTAAATCATGCCTGATATTTACGTGTGTTATTTAAGTGTTTCTGCTACTTTCCATGGATTCAAGAAGAAAAAAGCATAATCAGTAGTCAAGGATCTTGTTTTACCATATAATATCAGTGTAGTTGGACATCAGATGTTGGTACAGCGCTCTCAGAGGAAAACAGTTTGAAGAAAGTCATCAGGATTCATCTGTGGTGCAGGTATCTGATTCAATAAAATACAAGCAACCAAAAAAAAAAAAACATTTGTGAGCATGTTAATATCAGGAGCATCTTTTTATATATATGTTTTATAGACTCACGCATGCTTTGTACTATCGTAAACAAAAAAATACATTTTATATCTGAGAAACTAATTATTATTGTTTAGAAAAAACGAACTATGATTTTGTAGTCATATAGCCTAGTATGTATGGCTTTGTACTACAAAAGATGTACTTTGTACTATAAAAAAAGGATATTTTATATCTGAAAAACTAATTATTATCGTTTAGCACGCTATTAAATCCATTTGTGAACATTAAACATTTTTCTAAACATTGTAGCATTCATCATGTTGTCGTTTGGGAAAAAAAATAAACGCGTTCAAGTTTAGTCACAATAACACGTTAACTAATGCAAAAAAAGAAACATTACTTACTCATCAGATCGCTCTTCTCTTCTGGATGAACTCTTGCTCTTATTTGGAGGCAAATCCAGCTTTTATTCAGCGTGTCTTCTTCCAGAAACGAACAGTAATGTTAGCGCGAGGAACGATCTGGCTTTGTTTGTTGTTGGGCGTCTCCTTGAGCACGCGGCTCACGTGGTTATTTACATATGAACGCGAGGGGGCGGGATCGCATTACAAATAATGAGTTAGACGGGACAGACTGAACATCGTGTTGGTTTCATACAGATTACTTCATCACAGAATGTTTGTTTTCGATAAGACTTACTTCATTTGAAAGTAGACACTTCCAGCTTTCTATAGATATAACTCCCATGTCCGTGTGTTGAGTTTTCGCTGAGTTACAGTTCGTTTTAGTGACGTATTTCAAAGAGCAGCTCGCGGAGATGGAGAAGACAAAGAGCGCATCCTGTTTGTTTTCTTTTTTTTTTCCAAAACCACAAAGTTTTGTTGTATTCGTGAGTGTACACAAAAAAAATAGACACTTCAAAGTTTCAATTGATGTATAACACTTATCTGTACGACCAAAATCGACGGAGTATTTTTAATGTCTTTTGCACTGGTCTTAAAAAAAACGAGTTGGTATCGCCGGCAATACAGCCGTCCCCTTAGGGTTAATGCATGTTTTTTTTTTTTTTTTTTTTTATAATATTGAATTAAAATGTTATTAGATTTTTCTATAGACTATCTTGGCTGTATTGACACATGCACACACACACAAAACTATCATGATGTATAAATACTTTAGTTTAAATATATGTATTTTTGCAATTCAGTAATTAGAATTATATTTTTTGCAATACTGTAATTAAAATTGCATTAATTTTGAAGACAATTTTGCACATTTCATCATATGTACTCAATATATTAATTATTCTGTATTCACTATCATCCAGTTGATTAAAATCTCATTTATCAAAACATGAAAAGCAGCAAATTTAACAAGAAATTGCTTTCCAATGTTTAAAGGCTACAGCCACTTTTCTTTATTCATCATGAAAATAATGTCACAATGCAAATCAGTCACAGCATTAAAAACGATGCTTCACAAAATATGCTAAATATAATTTCTTATTTTGTTTGATTTTGGGACTAAGTATGACACGGATGTGTTCTTGACAGGTTTCGTGAGACTCAGCACTCTGTCTGAATTTGCTTTCTTTCACTTTGTTCCTCAAACACAAAGAAGCAGTTGAGAATGAGGTGAAGCTGTTGTCTTTGTGGAATTATTCTGTCATCCAGTGTCATAAACCCTCACCGCTCGTGTATTAGTGCGTTTGAATGGATACGAACACATGGCTGAGATTAAGGACCTTTCAGGAGTCATAATCACTGCTTCTCTCGCTATAGGGATCACTGTGGAAAGGAAACGCTTCTTTTGTTTGATAAGTGAGTGTGCTCTTGAGAACCAGCACAGCTGTAAGCTCTTCACAACTCAACATCCTTAAGAGGCGCCTGAACAAAGTAACCAGTGTTCATGTAGAAAAATAACAAAATCCCTCTCAGACTAAAGCCGTGGTCACACTAGACTTTGAGCATGCACATTTTCTTTGTACGCTGCAATGGTCATAATATGACATCACTCTCTGTTTAAAATCCTAAATTCAACACATAACAAATTATGATACTTCTAAAATGTAAAAACATACAGTCTACTCCACTTTCCTGCAGCGCTGCAGTTTTAAATTTATGTTCTTTTAATTCAGCTACGAGGTCATGCTGTGACGTATCGATGTGCTGTCAGTCACACGGTTTCACGTGATGTGAATTCGCAGGTCAGAGTTCACCAAGCTTGAACTTTGAAATGCAGCGAAATGCGAAACTTTTCGCACAAGCTTGCGTTTCCGGTCTGACGCATTCGCATGCGTATGAATGGAAGTCAATGGAATTAAAAGTGCAGTGTGACCACGTCTTAAGACCAGAGAGAATGAGCAGATCAAATACGGGGCTGAATTTATAGATGAGTTCAAATGACTGTTCGTAGATTCATAGAAATCATAGACAGTCTAATAACACTATTATCTTCTGTAGAGCTGCTTTACAGCTGAAATTTGATTTGTTTAATAATTTATGCATTTTACAAACCTTATACATTAACATGAAACCGCATGCACCTGTACCACAGAGTCAGGGTTATTATAGTTACCTAAAACTAAAACGGAAGCTAAAATTAAATAGTGTTATTATTAAATATTCAACCTCTAACTAGCCGTCATCTTACTTTTTGACCATATAAATGTCAGCATCTGCACCAAATTGCATATTTTTGCTCAGTTTGGGCCTCTGAATAAAGGCTGTTTCCTCCTGGAGTATGAGCTATATGATCCATAAAATGAATATACAGTATGTAGGCTAATGTATCAAATATGTGACCCTGGACCACAAAACCAGTCATAAGTAGCACGGGTATATTTATAGCAATAGCCAACAATACATTGTATGGGTCAAAATTATAAATTTTTCTTTTATGCCAAAAATCATTAGGATATTAAGTAAAGATCATGTTCCATGAAGATATTTTGTAAATTTCCTACTGTAAATATATCAAAACTTAATTTTTGATTAGTAATATGCATTGCTAAGAACTTCATTTGGACAACTTTAAAGGCGATTTTCTCAATATTTATTTTTTTGCACCCTCAGATTCCAGATTTTCAAATAGTTGTATCTCACCCAAATATTGTCCTATCCTAACAAACCATACATCAATGGAAAGCTTATTTATTCAGATGTATATATCTCAATTTAAAAAAACTGACCCTTATGACTGGTTTTGGGGTCCAGGGTCACATACAGTATGATGCAGAATTTTTTGGTGTGAAATGTAATCTGGTCATGTTTTCTGTGAGAATCACTATTGCATCTTTGCGTGTGTTTTCAGAGGAGCATCTCGGAGAACTCACTGGTGGCCATGGACTTCTCAGGACACAAGAGTCGGGTGATCGAGAACCCGTCCGAGGTGCTGTCAGTGGCTGTGGAGGAGGGTCTGTCATGGAGGGTAACATACTACAAACAACACGTTACATACTAGATTGTGACAGCATTGTGCACAGATATTTTTATAGCATCTGTGCATTAAACCTCAATTTGTTCCAAACCTGTATGAGTTTCTTTCTTCTGTTGAACACAAAATAAGATATTGTGAAGAATGTTGGAAACCAAACAGTTGACGGTAGCCATTGACTTCTATAGTATTTTTTTGTCAATGGCTACCGTCAACTGTTTTGTTACCAACATTCTTCACAATATCTTATTTTGTGTTCAACAGAAGAAAGAAACTCGTACAGGTTTGAGGATGAGTAAATGATGACAGAATTTTATTTTTCGGTGAACTATGCCTTAAAGTAACTAAAACTGCATTAGAGTTGTTTACACCAATTGTTCACTCTTCCAGGGTGAACAATTAACCAGAATTATTGCTTTCGTTGTGCTTTTCAAAAAAAAAAAAGGTTTTGATGCATTTTTTGTTCAGACCGCCAACAAAAAAATAATAATAATAAAGTGTTATATATACCGCATATGTTTGTTCTCTTCTTTAGAGGAAAAGCTGCCACAGGCTGAGCTCTCATGGTAGTCCGTCCACCTCTCAGAGCTCCATGTCCATCATAGGTCAGCACACAAACACACCTCAACAAAATAGAGTAAAAACCTGATGATCCTCCTTCAGTCTGACGTAAGGATATCATTCTCTTCTCTAGCTATCCATGTGGCTCAGCCGTGGTTTCACAGCAAACTGTCCCGGGACGAGGCTCAGAAACTAATCACTCAGCAGGGCCTCATCGATGGGTATATTCATTTAAAACGCTAATGATATTGATTTTTATTATTCTTATTAATTCATTTATTTGTTTATTTATTTATTTTTGATGTCAGAAGATCAAGTTAATTATGATATGAGCCCTTTAACTTCTGTTAACTTTAGTATTGTGATGCCATTTTTGAAGCACTTGATTTTAAAGATGCATTGAATTGAAGCTTCTGCATTTCTAAATCTAAATGAAGTTATTTGTTTCTCTCTTCTCAGGGTGTTTCTGGTAAGGGACAGTCAAAGTAACCCGAGGACATTTGTTCTGTCACTGTGCCATACTCAGAAAATCAAACACTTTCAGATTGTACCGGTAAGACTGTACTAACACACATTAACTAGAGACACTTTCTACAAATACGGTTTAAAATAGGATTTTTTCCAACAAATTCATTACTTATGATTCATTTTATTTTTATGCAATTATTATATAATTAAAAAAATATTTTTAAATAAAATAATACAATTCAAATACAAATTAATTTAACAAAATTAAAGAAAAATACAAAAAAATGGGTAAATTTGTTGCAAGAAACAACATTGCAAATTAAGACTAAATTATGTTGTCTGTCACGCAGAAAGAGCTAAGTATCTTGTGATGAAATGTTAGTTTATAGTTAGTGATAGCTTATATTTTCATAAATGAAAGAAAATAATTGTATTCAATAAATTTCTCTTACAATGACTTTGGTAACATGGTTAAAATCTTGTATGTGTGTGCGTGTGTGTGTGTGTGTGTGTATACATATGAAAATCTGCTAAGGGGCACTTAAATGTAACAAATCGTGTATCTTTTTTGCATCATTTATAGGAAAATGAAAGCACGTTTTATGAAGCTTTCACAATTGTCGTAATCTTTCAAACAAATGAGAAGGTAGTGGTCTGCATTTTATAAAAACCACCTGTCAGTTTCAGCGAGTGAAGAACACATTTATACTCGTGTGTTGTGTATTAGGCACATTACAGTCTCTGACAGACATTTAAATTATTTCACTACAATTAATTAGAGTATCGATTCCACAGATCCTGCTGTCTAAAATGACCTTTTTATGTCAGGCCAGTTTGATGTTAGATTATAGTTAATCTGAAAAGTCCAAAAAATCTGAGATTTGTGCTTCTGATGTTTTTAAAAAGTGTACCATGTTGATGGAAAGTGGCAGTAAATGTATTTGTTGGGACGTCTGTTTGTCCTGTGTGTGTGTGACTGTCAGGTTGAAGATAACGGCGAGCTCTTCTACAGTCTGGACGACGGACACACGCGGTTCACTGACCTGCTACAACTCGTGGAGTTTTACCAGCTGAACAGAGGCGTTCTGCCCTGCAAGCTCAAACATCACTGTGCCCGCATCACCCTCTGAACCACAGCTTGTGCCTTGGACAGGACACCGTTTCACTGCCCACTCCCTGATGAGCATTAGGGTCTGAACTCTGAGACTGTGATAAGGACGAGCATCACTAAACAGACTGGACTTCTGAGGACCCTGATATTCAGCGAGGGATCATCGTCTGTGGTGCACAAATGTAGATGGGAATGTATAACATACTCTGTCCTGATACAAACGCTCTCAGTGTGGATCAGACCACCTTATTAAGCTATCAGTCAAAGCTAAGGTTTAACAGCAGACCAGCTGGGTCTCTGTATGGTGTGAACAAACTAAAGCCGAGTGCACATGCTACGATTTTTCATTTTGCCATCTAAGACTAATCTTGGGTAAAAGACTTGTTTCAGCTCAAATAGGGTACAGTTTTTTTCTTTTTCAGCAAATTATATATTATATATAATGAATATAATAATAATAATATTTTTATTTTAATGTAACAAGTTATTTAATTATTAAATAAAAATATTTCAATTCTTATTTTTTTGCCATCTAATACAAATCCTGGGTAAAAGACTACTTTCAGCACGAATAAGGTACAAAATATTGTATAACCCCAATTTTTAAAAAAAACTTTTATAATAATAATTAATTATTATTATTATTATGACATTTTTATTTTAATGTAAAAAATATTTATTTTTATTAACTAAAAATATTACAATTATTTTTGCATTATGACTAATCTAATCAGTTTAATAATAGTAATAATAATAATAATAAGAAGAAGATATTTTTTTATTTTAATGTAATGTTGTTTAATTAATAAATAAAAAATAAAATTTTAATTGTTTTTGCCATCTAAGACAAATCTTGGGTAAAATATTTCTTTCAGCATGAATAGGATATAAAATACAACCCAGATTTTTTTTCTTTCTCAAAAAAAGTATTATTATGGCATTAAATGTAATACAATTTTAACTGTTATTAAATAAAAATATTACAATTATTATTTAATTTAACTAATTAAATAGAGAGAATTTATTACATAAAAAATATTAATAAAACCTTGATTTACATTACAAACTATCATAATTTCATCTTACTTTTTGGCCAAGTAAATATGAGTAACTGCACCAAACTAGAACCAAATTTTAATGATTAATTAATAAAGCGTTGGGTCCCAGTCCAGAATTTTTTATAAAAATAAAACTATTTGTTAGCATCTGTTTGGCAAACTGCTATTGTTATCAATTTAAATAAAACGTACCGCGTGCACTCGGCTTAAAATGGTATAGCCATAATCTCAACACTTAATAAGCTCAAACTCTTGCTGTTTTCCAGGGGTTCCTTTTTATTCTTTTAATCATGCGTCAGAAAAATTCAGGTATTTTATAAACAACGTGTTTGTTGCGAGAACTGTCATGTTTGCTGAAGAGAATCTGTATCCGTGCATGCCGTAAATGACGACCCGTCACCAACGCACATAACATGAACACTTGACATTATCGTCTGCTGTATCACGCCGTGGAATGTATCACTTCCTCCCGATGACGGCCAATCACGGTTTACATTCAAGAGCTGCACGCACGGGTGAGAGAAATCACGTCACCACGAATGACAGATCAAACAATTGTTGTATATTTGAAATTGATTTTTATAGACACGCGGCAGAATTCAGGTAAATGGCGTCACGCACCTGGATCGGAATATTTGTAATAGTTAAATGATCAAAAGTGGCGGTTTTTCCAGGAGACACACGACTTTCATTTTTAATGAAAACAAACCTGATGACACAGATCCGGCAGAGCTCATGTAAAAACTAATAACCAATGATCCGTTTTGAATAGCCAGTATAACTGTACAATAACCAAGCTATAGACTCTATAGAATAAATGACTCGATAAGACAAAGAAACCGTCTAAATGACCGTCATGGGCTGCGATTTCTGTTGTAGAAATGAACAATTGGTGTGTTTTCTGCGTCCTCTGATCTTTCTGTGTATGTTTCTTGTAGAATGAACTTGTAAAATGAACACAATATTATAAATTGTTTTACAGCTGTGTATTAAAAGAAAAAAAAACATTTAAAAAAACTTTCTGATGGCCAAGGTCATAATTGCACTGTAGTTGGAACACTGATAACTTGATTTCTGATCCAGTATATGATAAGATTTATGTTTCTCTGACTGTTAGTTTTATTACTGTTGTTATTATTATTTTAATATTTAGCTATGTTATTGCTGTCGTATTCATCTGTCTTTTTTTTCTACAGCTGTGTGAATGCTGGAGTGTACAGTGTTTATTTTCTCAATTCATGCTTTCTGTACAGTGCAATCTCACAAAACCTCAAAAACTGGGTCATAAGTAACAACAAAATCAAAAGAAAAAAAAAAAAAAATTAATGATAACTAAGCACCTTTTCCCCAAGAATTCTCATTACTGTAATGCAGAAAACAAAACTATTAAAAGGTTTTCTTGTGGTAATCATCCTTAAATTTAAATTGTTTCTCAACCTCTTTTTTTTTTTTTTTAAGTTTCAAGGTGAAATTTGGCCTGGGCATGTTATGTTTCTGGTTGAATAAAACAGCATTTAAATTAAACTACCAGTCATATTTCCAGCATATGTGAATCAGATCATATCTGATCAAATGTCTTCTCAGTAACTGCGTGCCTGTTCATTTACAGTAGATTCACTTTTCAATGTTGCTTCTTTGTTATTTTCAGTGCAGCACTGAACTGTTGTTGTTTTTTTCATAATGAATATGAAACATTTTTTGTACTTTTATTTCTGTATGTTTCATGACACTGACAGCAAATAAACTTGAAAAACCTTGTTCCATCCAAAATGATCTTATGTCTTATTTTGCAATGGCCTATTAGTACTTTAGACTTTTGCCTCAATAAACTCTTAATTTGCTGCTTATTAATAGTGGGTTGTTAAGTTTAGGTATGGGGTTGGATCATGCAGAATAAGGCATTAATATGTGCTTTATAAGCACAAACAAACAGCCAATATTCTAGTAATATGCATGCTAATAAACAACTAGTTAATAGTGAGAATTGGTCCCTAAATTAAGTGTTACTGTATTTTTCCATGGTTTTCCACAATCATAGGCATTTTTCCACAATCATAGGCTGTCAAATATGATATATTCATCTGTAGGATGCAAAAAGAGTATTTTTGCTCTACCTTTATTGCACAAACTTGACTTTTATTCAATGGGTCAAAAGTTTTAGAGCTGCAATTTCTGAATAACAAAATAGCCCATTAAGACCCACCGGTGGACTATTTATGATTGGAAGGCCTTATGAAGCCATTAAACTTCATCACACAGGGTTTTTTGTACACTGTTGAGTATGTGAGAGGATGTTTCTTACTGTGTGACACCAGCAGTCAAACATGGAAGAGGAAGCATGATGCTCCAGGGATCTTTTGCTGGATCCAGAGTCTGTGATTTGCTTAAAGTGAGTGGTTCCCTGAAGCAGGAACACAAGCACATCCTCACAGCACGATGCTCTGGTCTCAGCTAGTGGGTCAGGGGTTCATCCTACAGCAAGAAAAGAACCCAAAACAAACCTCTGGGCTATGCCAGGACCACCTTCACTTCAAATGATGGACGGCCAGTGCAGTGTCCAGACTTAAACCCAACTGGACAGAAGGGTAGGACAAAGCAACACAGTTGAGGGAACTTCTGCAATGTTGAGTAAAAAAACTTCCATTTTATAGAAAGTAAGCCACATTTGATTGGTTATAAGCAAATGTTCTTCCAGTAACATTAATAAAATGTTTTTTAGTTCATAAACATTATTCATTGTTCATGGAACTTTCTTCTGAAACTTTTTATGGTTATTGGATGTTAAACATTTTTTAGAGAACATTCAAAAGTAACATTCCCATAATGTTTGAAAAATGATAATGATAATGGAATGTTCATGTAACCAGGAAAAAAAAGTTTTGAAACGTTTTAAAAACTGGACGTTTTAGACATTCAGAGAACATTAAGAAATGCAGTAGCCTATTCATAACGTAATAGGAACGTTAGCAAAACGTTCTACATATTTGTGTTAGCTTTGAAACTGCAAAAAATGTCAATAAAAACTGGAAAAATGCAGCTGTTCTAAAACCTTTGATCTAACCGTGTGTCTGTCTGCCTAGCAACACCCCAGCAACCTCCTACAAGGCAGCTTGATATCTCACATTAAACCGCCCACTATTTAAACTAAGAACCATATAACCTTAAAAAGTTTTAATCTGTTTTAACGCGAAAGACTTGGTCTTACTAACATTCACATTTTGTCTGGAGAGACGTTTAAAAATATATTATCGCTGGAATCTCTGGAATACTTGATTCTGATTGGTCAATGTCGGCGTTCCAAGGTCAAATGTGACGGTTACTGCGTCAACCGAATAACTAACGTAAGTTACGACATATCATCGCGAACCCTGTGGGCTCAGTGTACATTATCCCTTACTTAACTATTTAACAAATAAACAGAGCAGTGAAAGACTACATATCTGCACCGTCAGGACAGTGTGAGGTCTGCATTACACGCCGCTCGCCGCAAGATGGCAGTAAATGATTGTTAAACGGTTCTTCGCTCCTCAGGTTAGCTTTTAGCAACAAAACACAATCTGACTAATCACTTGTAAATTGGATGGATTATTTTGTGGATTATCTTCCGAAGGTGCTGTTCTACTTCTAAAAGGTGAGATTTCCTTTTTAAAAACAGTTTATTTTGCAGATACCTTAGTTGAGGGAAACATACAAACAGGACTGTGGTCTGTTAACGTTAATTGTTTGATTTTTAAAATTGTATGAATTTGCCATAAAACAAGAAATTGAAAGAAAGATATATATATATATTCTTTTGTTTTATACAATTATAAATTTGTTTGTAATAAATAGTTCATAATAAAATAAAAGTAAATGAATCCTGTATAATAAAAATATTATTTGATGAGAAATATTAACACGTTAGATTTTTATGACAACTGCATATTTGTATTTCATTTTATTACAATTCTTGACACCCTGCTGGCAACTTTCTTTTATTTTAATTCTCTTTCATTCCTATTTCCTATATTTTCTTCTCTTTTATTCCTATTTCAATTATTATTTTGTTATTTTATTATTTATTTTATTTTATAACACCATGTTTTTTAGTTTTTTTTATAATTAACACCAATTGCAAATAGCCAACCTTGTTGGCAAAGGCTATTTTTACCAGCCACTACTGGTCTAGCCACTATAATCTACCCTTAGAACAAATAGTATAACAGTATGTTACACTTTGTGCAAATACCATCGATGTTTGCTCTTAGTTTAAACAAAATGTTATTTGTAGCTATTTAAAGCACACATTGTCCAGACAGTATTTATCACTGTTTACAAAAGAGATCATCTACCTTCACTTGGTATGAATAGCCTGTGCTTTTTTCGTTTTCTGTCTGTTTGTGTGCGTGCATATTGATACTTTCGCAATATTCTGTGCCAAATCATTCTGATACAGTAGTTTGAAATTGAAAGATTGAGAAATCGGTTGTCAGAGACCTTGCTTTTGGCAGCATCTGTAGTGCACACTGCACAATTAGCATGTCTCTCTGACTGCCATCTGCTGAGTGACCTGTTGGGCGGCATGTGAGAGTCTGCAGCTCTGTAGTGATCAGAAATCCCGTGCAGCATTCATATGTCATAACGTGCATGTGAGAGTTGAACCGCTCTGAATCCCTGTTGTGAGTTTAAACACGGCGTCTCTCTTCTCCTCCCACCCCGAGCTCTGCTCTCTCTCGGCAGAACACTCACTTCTCAGATCTGGAGGATATAGATGCACTGATGTCTTAAACACACTCCTCGTCTTCCAAGGTCTGCTGTTAAACGCTCCTGTGGATGTATTTCTCTCATTGATCTGTGTTTGGCTGCAGGGTTCTACAGAGAGAGAGCAGCTGTCAGAGAGAGAGAGAGAGCACTTGAGAGAAAGCGCTCCTTAATGAATTCATCCTGCTAAATGCAGTCCAAAGTGCCTGTGGATAGCTGTGATCTGCTTCGCTATAAGGGCCCTGTGTCTGGGGCCCTCCTCTGACTGCCTGCTACCTACACTACATAGTGCTCCACAGTATAGCTCAAAACAATAGGATTTATTTTTTTATTTACATAATTTATATTTTATTCAAACTTGTGGTTATTTATATATACTGTATACATTTTATAATTGTATATATATATATATATATATATATATATATATATATATATATATATATATAAATATATAATTTTTGTTTATTTTATATTTTGTACATTTTATATATAATATGTATATTATATTTAGAAATATTCATAAAAATTGTTTTTAAATATTTAAGAAAAATACACACCTCAGCTGGTGATTTAATTGGAATAATTTTCATTTATATGCACCAGTATAACAATTCATAGTCTTGATCAACTGCAATATTCCCATACACTATTTACTAAAAAAAATTTGGTTACACTTTACAATAAGTTCTTATTTGGTAACATTAGTTAATGAGTTAACTAACACTGACTAACAATGAGCAATGCATATTTTACAGTATTTATCAATCGTTGTTAATGTTAGTTAATAAAAATACTTTGTTCATGTTAAATCAAACAGTATACAAATATACCTTTTGATATAAAAAAACATTATTAAATGTTGCAATAGCATTGACTAAGACTATTAAATGCTGTAGAAGTTTTATTTATTGTTAGTTAACAAATAAAATTAATAAAAGTGTTACCAATATTTTAATACATGAAAAATGCCTTTTCAATGGCACATTTTAATAATGCATGATAATGCAAATTATATTTTGAGTTTTGAATTGATTCACTAAAAAAGTTTGAACTGATTTACATTTAAAATAAAAAACAAATACTTATATATACTGTATTAATATGCTGAGAAAACTGTAAATAAGGCACGCAACTTGCAGCAAAAAAATCAAAAGTCATTTTGGCCAGCGACTTGTGTAGAAAAGTTGAACTTTATGCAGACAAAGAGTATTGTAGTCCAGTGTTGACTGTGTTAAAGTCAATCTGTGCAGTGAAAATGTCTTAATGTTGTATAGCATGTCTCTGACCATGTGCATGGACATTATTAAGAAATGATGCATGGAAAGAGGTTTTGTGTTGCATGCACAGGGACAAGTAATTGTGTGTTTGTGGATTGACACAAAGATGTCTGCATTGGCAAAGAGCATGCACTGGCTGTCATTCATCTTTAATATAGGCTAATGCGTTATGCACTGCTCAATTAATATGCAACCCTTTTCCCAGCAGAATGTTTGTTTTAGTGGCATATAGGCTGGTTTGATGTAATTGCAATAATTCATCCAATTTTATATACTGACAGCAAAAACGTTGTAAGTGCATAGTGAAAACCAGCTGTAGTGCCCAGTCTGTTGTCTGCTGGATGCACGTGGACGTGAGGTGAGATGAAGCATGCTGGGGCTGAAGGTGAGGGTACATAACCAGAGCGTGTCACAGGAAGTGTTCCTTCGAAAGGGGTCAAGCTGGGCCCCGAGGCACAAACTACTCCAGTTCCCATTAATGCCAGTGCTAATGTCAGCGAAGCCCCAAAGGTAGTGAACCGCCAGCAAAGTAAGCAAGGATTGCAGGAGCAAGTGACTTTACTCTACTGTAAACAATCCTGTCGTGCTCCCGTAAAACACACACACACATAACAACAGAAGGAGACACTACCGTAGGGTTCAGTCTGTTGCTGAGGACTTCATACAGCATTTCCTGTGAAACAGGAACATCATTCTGTAGGCTCTGAATCCAATCATCAAAACAACTTTTTCACCAAGTTGTGTATTATCATACAGAAAGAAGGCATGCATGAAATGACAAGCATTTGTTCATGCATGGATTTCTGTTCTTTATTTAATCTTAACCTAGACATTTTTATCTAATTCATATTGGTTTTATTAATAACACTTACTAAACAAGTCTGAATTTCTGAAAGCAAGTCACTAGACATTAGCATTGAGAATATTAAAGCTGTATTTTACATCAGTTTTTCTGCCAGTTACATTATTTCACCAGTAGGTGGCGACAAGTGACATCAGTATGAGTGGTGTACAGTACGCTGATTTATTCAGGAACGTGTACAGTACTTTATGAGCGAGTCATTGAATCATTTACTCAGCTGATTCTTTCAAAGTCACTGATTTATTCAGCTGCCTTTATGAATGACTCATTTGAATCATTCACTCCAGCCAATTCACTCAAAAACATTGATTCATTTGGGTGAAGCTACGACTGTATGTGATCCACGTTATTGTTGATTTTGCTTTGGCTTTGTTTAGAGCTGGTTGTGTTAAATGCAGACTGGCAATTTTGTGTCTAAAATGTTACTGAGTATTAACTTCTTGTTTGAGAGTGATTGTGATCTTGCTTAATTATGAATCATTGATTGATGATATATCAGCCATGCCGATTAATCAGCCGATATTCAGCCTCAAAATCGCAGATATGATGCTAGATGTACGTGCCTGTATAGTCCAAACAGAGTACAAAAACACATTTTCTGTTTTCATCTGAACTGTAAATTTTGTGTAAATCTTTGTAAATAAGCATTCGTTCAATTTCAATAATGTTTTTGAAGTCTCATTTGCTATTACAGTAAATGCAGTATCTGCTTGCATATATTGGCAATATATCAACAATCACTAATATAAGTGCTATACATGCCACTCATTAAGACGTGTGTAGTATAAAGTCAGATGCCTGGTAGTAACCTGATAATTATGTTGCTCTAATCTTTAATTACCTCAAATGATTTTGTCATTTGTTGAGACTGAGATTTTGGAAGTAATTCAGTCACATTGGAATTTAATTAAAGCCTGTTTTGTCTGACAAAAGTGATTAATAGAAACTGAGCCAAAATTGAAAAAACCTCATGTTGTTCCAAACCTGCATATTATTTTGTTTGACAAAAAACACCATACAAGACCACAAAAGTAATAAAAAGCACTATTTTTCAAGTCTACATACCAGAATCATTCAGTCGATATTCATCTCATTCCATTCAAACTAGACACAAAATGTCAAACCTGAAGCACTGGCATGTCTATTGAATCTGAACATGAATGAGATTTCAGAGCTTCAGTGGATGTGAAGATTATCATGTGAAAAAACATTATTCTGTTCATCACACAAAATGAACTACTTTTATGGTGCTTTTTATGGAGCTTGACACCCGT
This sequence comes from Schizothorax lantsangensis, assembly GCA_027422415.1. Taxonomy (NCBI): domain Eukaryota; kingdom Metazoa; phylum Chordata; class Actinopteri; order Cypriniformes; family Cyprinidae; genus Schizothorax; species Schizothorax lantsangensis. The sequence goes on from CM049848.1 coordinate 33,633,597, forward strand.
GGTCAATGAATTACTGTTGTATGCATAAAATCTGTGTAAAAATCCTTCCCAACGTCATGCGGGTGAGTAAATAATGACAGAATCTTCCTTTGAGATGAACTATTCCTTTAAAGACGAGAGTTATTTACAGAGCACAGCCCATTAACACAATACTCGGAGACTTTGTTACGCAGACACTTAAAACAAATGCAGTTTGCACAACATACTTCCTCTTCAAACTTTCTTGCTTTTAATGTCTCTCTCTCCCTTAGTCTCTCTCTCAGAACGAGGGAATAAACGGACACAGGCTTGTGGCCATGTTTTTTCTCTCCCTCGTTCTGATAGATTGTAGTTGAAGCTAATTGCAGTGTTTCAGAGCGGACTCTCTCGTCTGCTTAACCCCAGGATTTCTGTCCTTTTTTTTCTCCTTTCTTTTTTTCATTCCAGAGGTCTCGGTGTGGAAGGACAGCGAGTACCCTGCTTTGTTAATTACGAGGATAACACATTCACTCATCAAATAATGGATGTGCTTTGCAATTTCAAGTTTTAATAATCAATTACTGAGAGCAATTCTCCATGGAGTTGCAAAAGAGTCATTAAGTCTCAAAAGGCAAAGGGAAAGAAAAAAAAAAGCTCTATTTTTACAAATGCCTGAGGGGAATTGGCTCAAAGCGCTTCCTATGCATTTGCCAATGTAATTCCAATAGAAAAATACAGAAGAAAAGCTTGTGGCATTTAGTTCTTTGAAAAGAGGTGGTGTCTTATGAGGTGAAGCCTGTGGACTGTCAAATATTAGCAGGGATGCTGAACAAATGATTTGTACAGTGGGGTCCAAAAGTCTGAGATCACTCGTGAATATGCTGCTATTCTGTATTTTTATAATTTAGTACAATTTGTGTGTGTGTGTGTGTGTGTGTGTGTGTGTGTGTGTGTGTGTGTGTGTGTGTGTGAGAGAGAGAGAGAGAGAGAGAGAGAGTGAGTGTTTACTGTATTGGCAGGGCTATAGGTAACTAAATCTAAAACAAAAATGAAAACCATAAAATAATTTTTTTTACTGAAATAAAAACTTTATTTCAGTTAGTTGATAAAGCGAACATGTATCATTGTAATTTAGTTTAACTTGATATACTAAAAAATAAAACTGAACAAAAATGAAAACTATATAGACATATGAAAAAATGACAAATACACAAAATTACTAAATGAAAACAGCAAATATAAAAATAAAAACTATATTAATAAAAACTATAAAGGAATCTCAGGGATACTAAAATAACACTATTGTACCACCTTTTTTGTGTTTATTTATTATAGTTTTTTAAATTTTATTTACATTTACATTGTCATTTAGCAGACAATTTTATACAAAACGACTTAGAAATGAGGACAATAGAAGCAATAAAAAACAAACAAAAGAGCAATAATATTTATCTATTATTATTTCATATTTATTTATTGTTTCAGTGGAACTTCCAACTTACACTGATATTTATTGTTTAAGACTTTTAAAACAGAATTTCAGCCAGTGTCAGTGTTTAACCCTATTGTCTCTTTTATATATATATATATTGTTGTGTTTGACATTCCAGCTAGCTTTTTCTTTTAATCACAATGTATAATGAAAGTTTAATAATTACTTTCCCCCTCAACTCTAAACATTAATTCAACACAACAGCATTAACTCTACAGCTCATGCATTGGCTGTTTTTAGTTTTTTACCCAGAGGGCAGTTCTCACCACCTGAGCCGTGGCACCGCTGTCGTGACCCCGGCATCATGCAGTGGGTGGTAACACACAAGAAAGGGCTGTTGGTCAATATTTTTAATGTCAATATATAATGTTCATCCGTTTTCAATAATAAATATCACTGACTTCTAGACTAGTCTAGTCTGTCAATGTGTGTGTGAGTGGGTGGGTGGTAAGATGTTTTTTTAATTATTAAGTCTTCCAATGAAACTGTGTTTGACTGAGAAGTGAAGATCGTGTAGCCAGACGTTTGACTAGCGGCATAAAGTCTGGTCCAGTTTGAAGCATGTTATTTTTTCTGACCAAGAACGGCCCACTTGGAGCGTGTCATTAGGGGTGGGTCTGTTTGAAATAGCTGATATCACAATAATAATAGACTGCTGGAAAAACATTATTGGTGTAAATGATTGTTTTAATGGAAAATCTAAATTTCTGCTTCTAGTTTATACCCTGCTAAAAGTGGCAAACGCGTGTCTGTTTTCTGCTAGAAAGATTTTAGACAGTTGTGAAGATGTTTGGAGTTTACAGTGAGACTCTACATCAGATTGAAGCACAGAAAAGATGGATGGCTGTTACAGACGATCAAAGGCAGAATGAAAAATAGAATGACACAGCTGGATCAGGAAGGTGCGGAAAGCAAAAAAAAAACATCTCTTGTACAGGAAGCAAGAAAAGATTGAGAGTATCTTAAGAACAAAAATAAAAAAATAATAAAACAAGCTGAAAGATGCGTGACAGCAGCATACTGTGCCAAAAACACACAAAAATACAAACATGCCACTGCCTGACATGCCTTTAGATATGATCTTCTGACTCAGCTTGGAAAATCTGTCTAAAATGACACGTCCTATCTCACGTTAGTGTTTGATCGTCAGTTCAGAGACTGTTATTAAAGTGATCTCTAAATGTGACACATCAGCTGCATGAACTAAAAACGCATCAAGAACCGTATGAAAGAACGGCACACAAAATGAAAATGTTTGGATGAGGATTACTGTGTTTGTGTGCCAGCGATGCATTAATATTCTTCAAACATTCTGGATTGGGTTTATTCTGAGTATTAAACTACTGCAAATAATTCAGCCTGAACCGCTTCATACAGACTCCATTCAGACTTTATTTTCTTTACTTTTTTATTGGTTGTTGTAGTAATCCTGATACTTTTTTAAGATATGTAAGAATTGACTTGCATTGTTTGCCATAAACAATGTTCTTGACAACATCATTGTAGAATTTGAATACTGAATATTCTTGTCTTCTTTGCATACTAAATTATGATTCGTACTTTATTTCTTGCATCTTCTGTTATTGTTATGAAATATTTATTTTTCAAACAAATGCTGACCTTTTGAGCTTTCTTTTTCTCAAAGAATCCAGAAAAATTGTTTCATGCTTTCCACAAAAAAATAATAAGCAGAAAAACTATTTCCAACACTGAAGATAACAAGAATCAATGTTAATAATTGAGAACCAATAATAATTGATGATAACTGAGCAGCAAATCAGCATATTAGAATGATTACTGAAGGATCTTGTGACACCAAAGACTGAAAATTCAGGTTTGTCATCACAGGAATAAATTACATTTTTAAATATATTAAAATAGAAAATAGTCTTTTTAAAAATATTTCACAATATTACTGTTTTACTCTATTTTAGATCTAATAAATTCAGACCTCTTTCAAAAACATTAAAAAACTATTTTGAAATTTTAACGGGTAATGTATTGAACTATATACAGATGCTGTCTTTACTTCTAATGTGTTATTATGTTGTGTATTGTTTCTAAGGGTAAAATCACATTTTACACAAATACAGACTCCAGTCCATGCAGCCTCAATGCATGCATTTTTTTGTTGAGTATTTCAACAACTAATTTTAACAAACCTCCTCAGAAAGGATAAAAATCTGACTGTAGAGGACCGATTACGCTATAGTCATACTGATAATATGACAAAGTACTGTACTTTTTTAAGATGCATTATGAATGCAGAAGTCATTTGTGCACTTATCAGAGTATCATTTCTGCAGAATCAAAACCTATAACCTAAACTTACACACACAATGCTGTTTCTTTCAAGAGAAGCAGATCTAGTTGAAACTGTTATTTAAAGAATATCATGCACACACACGATAGACTGACAGGCTGCTGGATGGGGTCTTTAACTTCACTCAGGCAGCCCACACACACCCCACATGCGCTTGGGTTGCACTGGCTCGCATCGCTCTCTCTCTCTGATTTACATCGCGAGCAGCGGACAGGGTGGTAGAGAGGAAATGGTCCATTTCTCCCGGTGCTTGGGAATGGAAACAGAGGAGCATATGTTGGGATTTGAAGAGTCAATCCATGAATAACCTGAAGCAATGTTTCTTCTCTCTTTCTCTCTCTCTTTCTGGGCAGGCTAGAAGTGCAGCAGAGCTGTGCGGGGAGAACTGGCTTCCCTAAAGTACCAGGCTGTAGTCAAAAATATTTACAGTGCCAGGAGGTATTCAGCGAAATATTCGAAAAAAATTCGATATGGAGCTGACCTCTCACTGGGCATCTGATGCCTCTCTCGCTCTCTCCATCTCTCCGTCTCTCGCTGCTGCCTCTCAAGCTGTTTAGCACACAATAACATATTGCTTTAGCAACTAGGTTATGTATAGATTCCAAATATATACTGATGTGTTATTATTAATTATCATCAAGGGTTTGACAGAAGACATGACAGTCTTGCATGTTTCTGCAACATTTTTAACATTATTATGGTAAACTCGGCTGATGAAATCATGTCAACAGAGTAATGTTATCTAGCAGACAAAGATGTGATTTTGTTTAAAGCGTGATGTTAAAATTGTAAACAAGTAAGCAATGTTTTCAACCACAGGACAAGTCTTGTTCATTATTATCTGTACAATACATCTAACAGTTAAAATATGATGTATTATTTGTTGTTAATTTGTTTATATATATAATTTTTTTTAAAATGTAAATATTTTTCTTTGAAACACATTTTTAAATTTAATTGTTCAAATATTGTGAAATATATCAAACAGTTGATATAAAATTAAATAAGCATTAATGTTGGAAGGGCAAGTCCAAATCTGAAATAATAGTCTAAAAAACTTTCATAGTCATTTGTTTGATGAAACAAGGAACAGAACCATATATGGTCTAGATACTAGTTATTATTTTGTTGTTGTTGGTTTTGGTTTGATTTTGTTCTCAGTGACAGTAGCAGCAGATTTACAAACAGATTCTAGCATTGTTTATAGCACTCCTAATAGACTCATGTGCATTAGTTTCTGATCTCGTGTTTAATCCTGTATTCATTTTTGGAATATGTTACAATTCCAGCTCTTATGATTGGGGCTCATATTCCTGTGGCTCGGTGGTAGAGCATTGCGTTAGCAGCGCAAAATGTTGTGGGTTCAATTCCCAGGGAACACACATACTGATAAAAAAAATAATAATTATAGCCTGAATGCACTGTTAGTCGCTTTGGATAAAAGCGTCTGCTAAATGCATAAATGTAAATGATTGGGTTGAAGTTGAAGTTGAGGTTGTTTTCGAGCCGATGGCCACTAGAGGGCAGGACAGATCCAGACAGGACAGATACTGCACACAGCACTGATGCATTTACTAACACATTAAAGTTCAAAATCTACACACAATCATCATTAAGAATTTAGTGAAAAAGACTACAAAACATTATTTAGGATGAAATGAAATCTGCTGAAGAAATCAGTGAAAAGAATAATTGTAAAAATAATTAATAGTTTGGCACATTACTCTGAAACGCACATCTTGTGAGTGCGCATGTGTGTATGTGTGTTCGCTTGGCTGTAGTTTAAGAGGAAAATTGAAGATAGATAGACAGACAGACAGACAGACAGATAGATAGATAGATAGATGACATATCATAGACTTATTAACAAACATTATTATCATAGACTTATTAGTAAACATCAGAGGATGCATTTGGAAAAATAATTTACTTTGTGTATGTATTATGTGTGTATGTATACATTAGGGTTGTCAAATTATTAATCGTGATTAATCGCATCTAAAATAAAAGTTTTTGTTTGCACAATGTTTATATATTAAATATATTTATATATAATATAAGTTATATATACACATACATATAAATATACATAACACAAACACACAGTACACACACATATATTATGTAAACCAAAACTATTGTTTTGGATATGATTAATTGCGATCGTTTGACGGGACTAATATACTGTACTTTTTTTTTTTTTATAGCAACCTTTCATTTATTTTTGGTTGGGGTGTAAGTTAGAATGAGCTTATTAGCTTTAGATGAACACAGTTCAAGTATATGGTGTGTGTGTGTCTGAGAGGTTTTTCCACAGATTGCCAGGGAGGAACAGATGTCATGGATCAGAGAGACACTTACACACTCCCACAGTTCTCACTGAAACCTCTCTCACACACACACACACACACACACACACACACACACACACACACACACACGCACACGTTTTACAAACACAGCACATTTCTGTCAAGTAATATTACAAGAATTGGCACTTGAAGTATAAAAGGCAAAAAAGAACCTCACTACGCTAATTATATTATTAATATTTGAATGTGACATATGTCATTAAAATATATTGTCTCTTCACACTGAGTAAAAATACTGCATGACATGAAACATGATCTTAATATTTTGGTGTTAAAAGTCAGTTTAAAATGAAAATTAATAACTTTCTCCGCTCACATTTCTGCGCTTATTGTGAACCGTATATTATTGCATGCTATTCCAAAGAAAAAGTATGTTAAGCTTCACAATATTTTATAATAGCTTGCCCCGCCTCTGAAACGTCTTTCTATTTAGACTTAAAAAAAAAAACATCCCCACTTTTCACAATCCAATTAATTCTGATGGAAAAAAATATCCCACCCTACTTTTTTCCTGTTGAATATGCGGTTTTATTTGTAAAGACTACTAAGGAAAAGGAAAGTGCGCATAAATAATCTCACTGTTAAATTTTAAGATATTAAATTACTTCTTTACCACCTAAATTATTTTTTGTTTAATTTCTTGTATTTTTACTTCAATCATAAATCAAGCTTATATTTCTATGGAAAACAGATAAAATTCTGGCTTTTTATTTATTCCAAACTTAACCGTTATTATTTATATCGTGCTATATATAACATTTTGTTTGGATTGCACATATATAGAGCTGAGGCTTCTCCTCTCTTTGCACTTGCATTAGCTTTTATCACAGCTATTGTTATTATTCTGTATTTTACTTGAATGTCTTCAAAACATGACAACTGCCAGAACAACAAGACTAATGTATTCGGTGGCAGCCGAGGGAAGGAGAGGGATTGTGAAGTGTGCAGTGAAGTGAAACATGAAAGGTTCCAGACAGGATGTGACACAGTGTCGTTCGGCTCGGCGCAGATAAAAAGCCCCTTCTCTCCCCGAACCCCCCCGCAGCACTGCCTCCGCACAGCGGCCCCCCAAAATCCTCCTCGCCATTAAACGCTTTGTTTTTTGAACGTCTCTCCAGATCCAAAGTGAGAAAAGTGTGAGATGACAGCTGATCTACACGTGTAAAACGCTCCGTCGCTGTTACGGAGAGCTACAAACGTGCTGCTCGCGGTGTCTTTACTGCCCCTCTCTCTCAGAGCCTCTGGTGTCTCACGTTGTGTCCTTCACCAGTTGATTTATGGTCCGGCGCTCTGGTTTGTCACACCACAATAGGGGACTATCGTCAATGGCAGCGTTTCATTCTTACACCGTGGCCTAACCAGACACGACAAGTTTCCAGCCCCAAAGTAATTTGTCTGTTCTCACTGAAAGCAGAAATGCTGCGTGATGCAGCACAGTAATGTTTAATATACAGTTATAGGTTCAATATTGTGTTCATATTCTTTTATCCAATACTTACATTCTAACTCTTGCCAGATTGTTTGAGCTTGTAAGCAAAGGAAGCTTATTTCTGCCATTTCCAGAAATATATAAAAAGGTTTATATCTCACAATTTTTCTCAAAATTGGAAGTTTATATCTCACAATTGTGATTTGTTAATTTCAAGATGTAAATTCTGAATTCTAAGAAAGAGGCAGAAATGTGAGATTGTAAAATCGCAATTACACATTATTCATTCGACATCTTGAAATTAACAACTCAACGACTCAAAAAAAAGTCTGAATTGTGAGTTGTTATTTGCGAGATGCAACTCAGTTAAACAATTTTTTTTTAAAGAAGACTCTCCTGCTCACCAATTCTGCATTTATCTGATAAAAATACAGTAATACTGAAATTTTCTGAAATATTTTTACCATTTAAAATAGCTGTTTTGTATTTTAAGATATTTTAAAATGTAATTTATTTCTGTGATGCAAAGCTGAATTTTCAGCATCTGTCATATTCTAATGATCCTTCATTTGCTGCTCAAGAAACATTTTTATATGTCTGCTCACTTTTGTGCTGCTTCATATTTTTGTGCAAACCTTTTTATTTGAAAAAGAAATCTTTAGTGACATTACAGTATAAATGTAACAAATGTCACTTTTGATCAATTTAATGCATCCTTGCTGCATAAAAATTATTATTTTTTTTAACCACACTGACCCCAAACTTTTGTACGGTAGTGTATCTTTTTTGCAGAGTAGATGATTATTTTCAAACAGGTTTCCGAACGCTCTTCTAGGTCTGCCATTGGTCAGATAATGGTTAGTCCCGCCCCAAAGGCACGCCGTTGGTTGAGTCAGTATTGCTGTGTCGGGATGTAAGTGATGCTCAGGTCAAACCAGTGTACTAAAACCACCACAGTGTTACACGTTTTAGTGCGATCAACCTACGACAGTCTTACTTATAGGTGTCTCATATTAAGCTGGTATGGGAGAGAGAATTTTACCAGAAAAAATACCACACTTGAGCTTTAATTGCATTTTTATTTGTCATCACGTGTTTATTTCCAGCACTGCAGTAAGTTACCTTTGCTCTGCCCGTTCAGGGGACATTCACTCGTATATTTGTTTACCCAGAGCTTCTCCTTTCATACGAGGGCGTGAAGGAAGTCTAGAGCCGAGTAGTCCTCCGCGTCCGACTCCTCTCACTGTGGCCCTTGTTACAGGACGAGTTAATTGAATCAGAGTTCACTTCGTCCGTCCAGATGCTCCTCGGAGGGAAAACACAAAGTGTTGGTGCAGGTGTGTCCGTGTTAACACTTATTTCCATTAAAGATCTCCATTGCGGCGCTCGGCCTCGCGGCAGACGGGCAGATTTGTCTTTGTAAACATTCTCCGGACATTATTCTGATGTCGGCTCCATTCAAGAAGATTACACTCTGACCTTGGTACATATCGGCCTATTGATACAGCCGTGGAGAGTCCAGGGTTGCTTGCGTGTTCAGCGCAGAAGGAGAGAAGTCGGAGAGAAAAGATACGAGATCTGTTGATTTCGTCTCGGATATGGACACAGTTAGAACGGCCCTGACCCTTCGTTACCCGCACCTTTTAGGCTTCACCGAGAGTGACTGCGCCTCACAATAGAGTAAACGGACATCACAATAGACGCTTGCCCTGCGCACACTAATGCATTCATCTGTGGAAAGAATCTGAACCTCCGTGGCTTTTTTCTAATAGCCAAATTGTGTAATTCTGAAAGATTAGCTTTGAAAGAGATTCTCTATTAAGAGCGAAGAGAAAGTTGATAGCTTATGGAAGCGTGCGATATTTCTTATCAATAAAGCTTTATGCGGCTTTTAAGCGAATGAGAAAAACCTGTTATTGTTTTGTTCGTCACCAGGATCAGTTTTCAGAAAGAAGTTCTCAGCACGCCGTGTGCCCAGCGCCATTAGCTGGAGTCTCATAAACGACCTGGTCATCTGGAATTGTGAAAGTGAAATATTCATCACAAATATCCCAACAAAAACAGCTGCAAGCTTAAAATGATACATGAAATAGATTATTGATTCTTATTTATGGCTTTGATGTTCTGTGTGTGTTTGTAATTTGTATTTCAGTATGGGCTCCTATAAACATGGAAATATAATGAATTTAATTTTAATTATTATGGTTTGTTTTATTTTTCTCTCCCATCTGCTTTAGACCTGAAAAATCTGTGGGAATTTGGTAAATCTTAAAAAAAATTAAAAATAATTTATTCATTATTTTATTTATTTATTACTGGAGGATTTGTCACTTAAAGTGAAAAAATCATCACAAATATCCCAACAAAAACAACTGTAAACTTAGAATCAAGTATAGGAAATAGATTACTGATTCTCATTTATGCTTTTCCTGTTACATGAGTTTGTAATTTCTTTCCAGTTTCTGTGTTTTAGCATACACTTTTATTTTATTTTAGTTTATTAATTTGGCAAATAGTTAAATATAAAACAAATAAATGTATAACATTTTTATATTTTTATTTACTTGAGTATTTTTCTCTTAAAGTGAAAAATTAATCTTAAAAATATACAATTTAGAATTGTTTTACGATTATAAGATGTTTAGAGGTTATCCTTTCTCTTTTTATGTTTTCATGTTCCATTGTTTTTATATTTATTATATTTTTTTTCTATAATTGAGCGCTTTTAAATTCACAGTTTGGACTGAATATGACTAATAAGCAACTAATGTACGGCGTAAAGCTCATAAACAGTTTAATTGCAACTGTAAACTGTTACTGTGCACATTAAACACACATACTGTACTTCATTTAGCATGCTAACACCTTTATCTGTGTTCAGTTGGCTTACTCAATATGTGCATGTCTTTTGTGAATGTCTCTTTACATTTTGACAGCAGGACTGGAGAAAAACAAAAGGAAATATGGTTTTCTGATGTTAGCAGAGTTTGGATATGGACATTGACTATGTTCAATTTTAATGCAACCTATACATCAAGGAAGGAAAACGGTTAGGGACTTAAAAATCTGTGTATTTGCTTTGGGATTGGTGTATTTTGAGTTGGCCGAGTTTAGATTCGCCATCGGTCTTTTGCCAGAACTCTTTGTTTGTTGAGTCCTTGCGTGGAGTAGAAAAATCATGGCAATTCATTGATCAAAAGTGTGTGAACACTTCCTACATTTTGTAAACTGTAAAGCAGCCCACGGTTTAACCTCAATCCCATTCCCTTCCAGAGAAATGAGTTATATGCCATGTTTTACTGCCTCAATCAGTGGTCCACGAGGACTGTATGGTCATTTTTGGTTATGGATGAAATGCACTGGCACATTGTCTTATGCTCAAACCCCTGGAGCGGCGAGTGATCCATCGTATTGCATGCAAAGGGCTGTATGGCATACGCATTTAACATGTGACACGTTTTGTTAAATCGTCAGATATTGAGCCTGACAAGATCCCTCATCGATATCAGTGTCCAGCGGCTCTTTCTCCAGACTGATAACCTTTGACACCATGAGCACTCACTCAATTGCGAGGTGATTCGTCAGCCAACTGCGAGTAGATGGACTGTATAGAAGTGAACACGTTAAAGGAAACGTTCACCCTAAAAAAATATAATTGTCGTTCAAACCAGTGTTATACAAAATGAGATTTTAAAATTTCTCCCTTTTCTGAAAATCACAACAATACAACAGCTATCAAGAAGAACAAAAGTGAATTGTCAAAGAGCCAACAATTGTTTGACTTGCTTATGTCACCCTGGATAAAATAATCTGCTAAATAAATGTATGTAAGTATGACATGATAATTTTTTAATGATTTTAACTGTTCTTTTAAAGGGCTACTTCACTGACTTTTCAGTCAGCTTTGTGTAATGTAAGTTGATACTCTTTCTCCATGTTTCCTGCACCCAGATATCCCTATTTATTTGTTGTCAAAAGTTATTTTGCGTCATCTGGTGGACTTTTGCTGACAAATAAATGGAGGAAAGAGCACACCTACCAACATCTAACAATACAATGCTGGTTAAAAATAAGCAGAGATGTTCTTAAACTGTAAATTTCTAATCAAATTGCAACCGTTTATCTTGTGATCTGTAACATTTAAATCTATATAAAGATCTCCAGAGTGTCTAATGTGTTTTTTTTTAGTGCATGTATAAAATGCATTATTCTATTGTCCGCACCATCAAAAAACAAACAAACAACATCTGTGGTTGACAGAACTTCACTGTAAAAAGAACCCAAAATAAATGGTTCAATTTTACCGATTGAACTTAAATTTAGAATAAAACTGTACATTTTCATTTGTGAATAATGCAATAAACATTAATTTAACAACATGAGATATAAAAACCTAATGTACATACAGTACCTGATAAGAAAAAAAGTTCTTCAATGAAAAACTGTCACAATTTGCTGTAAATGCTAAGATGGCTTGTTCTTTTACACTTCCAAAAACTGTACTTTTAACAGTATTTTACAGTAAAATTACATGAATCTTTTACAGTTTTTCACCATATAGCGTAAAGGAACCAATTAATAGGTTAATTGTAGCATTTTTACAGTCTTTTACCTGTTAGAAATTATGATCATTGTGGCCAGCACCTGTGATTCAACCCATTTGTCATCTTTACTTTGCTAGTCTCTATGCATGCTGCCACTCTCAAGCACACTTCCTCCCACAGATTGTGGTGGGATTTGAATTAATGAACATAATCTTGGAGCAGCTGTATTTCTAAGGCTCATTCCTGTGGATTCTCTCCGCCAGACAAACAGCAGGACATTGACACGCCTATTACGACTTCAATACCTACTTCATTTTATGGCTTTTCTTTCCTTAAAGATTCTGCAAATTAGACCCATGAAGTGAACATTGATTTAGGCCAAACTAACAAACTTGAACGTCCGACAACAAGGCCCGTTATCAATAACACGCGATACACAATGGTGCGCTAGCAAAATCCCCCGACGAGAATCTAAAAAGCTTATTAGGATTTAAATGAGCTTACTCTTACGAACAAATATGATGCTTCCCAATTAGTGCGAAAGCAAATGCTCTTTTCCCCTTCTGTGCAAACGCTAAGATGATTTTTATTGACCCAACTTTGATCCCTGAGATTAAAGAGGAAGCGGGATAGCTGGTAGAACGGTGATTCCTCAGGGTCACGGAGTTTGCAGGCCGGCAGAATGAAAGAAATCACGTCTACTTTCAGAGTTGCACGAGTTTGTTCTTTCAGACATTTGAAAGGTACTCTCTATGAAAGTGAGGAGTTTTTTATTAGCATGTTTTTTGTTTGTCTATGTTTAGATGGGAATGCAAGCTTACTGTTTACTTCATGCACATTGCATACAAAATAGTTTTCTTTAAATATAGTATGTGCAACAGTTGCCTTTTTAACTAGAAAAATTGCAGTTTGCTACAGTGTTGCAACATGACCTCATCAGTAGTGATGTGCAGTTATCATCTGAGAAATTAAATGATTGATTTGACATTTTAAAATGACGTAATTTTTTTTTTTGTCAGATGAAGTTAACGCTTGTCAAGAAAAACACGTTTTTCGTTTGTTATCTGAGTTTTGCATGCATACAGACAGTATGCATATTTTACACAATATACGTCCCCCTTTACTGCAGGAATGGTAAGAATAGTATGGTAGTGTGCTATTTTAAACATAGCCTGTGTGTGTTTTCTCACTTGTCTGCTAGCATGTAATTGCTCAGTACATTTCTGGAGCTTTTTGCTTTTGTTTACATGGCAACACCATCTGTGTGCTGTCTTACACATGCTTTGGCATTTGATGCAGCTGTTGTGCAGGGAAGCGTTCCTGTCTGCAAACAATTTTATTCTGTCTTATTTTCATTAGAGTCAACATTAAACACCATGTGCAGCTCATTTTTTCTTGTAACTTAAAGGAATAGTTCACCCAAAAATGAAAAGATGCTGAAAATGTACTCACCCTCATGTCATTCAAGATAGATGAGTTTGTTTCTTCATCAGAACAGATTTGGAGAAATTTAGCATTACATCACTGATTTACCAATGGATCCTCTGCAGTGAATGGGTGCCGTCAGAATGAGAGTCCAAACAGCTGATAAAAACATCACAATAATCCACACCACTCCAGTCCATCAATTAACATCTTGTGAAGTGAAAAGCTGTGTGTTTGTAAGAAACAAATCCACCATTAAGACATTTTTAACAGTTTTCAAACTGTTGCTTCTTGCTAAAATCAGTCCTCCATATGTAATATTGCTTTCTCCAGTGAATCAGGAGAGAAATATGCACTGATCAAGCACCATTTACAAGTAAAAACAGTCCAAAACAGTTTTTAAAAAAATATGTACGATGATTTTGACATGAGAGCATCACGGGGGATGGATTTATTCACTGGAGGAAGCATTATTATGAATTATGGACTCATATTTTGGCCAGAAGCAATGGGTTACAGTTAAAATGCCTTAATGATAGATGTTTTTTCTTACAGACACAGCTTTTTGCTTCACAAGGCGTTAATTGATGGACTGGAGTGGTGTGGATTACTTGTGGATTATTGTGATGTTTTTATCAGCTGTTTGGACTCTCATTCTGACGGCACCCATTCACTGCAGATGATTCACTGGTGAGCAAGTGATGTAATGCCAAATTTCTCCAAATCTGTTCCCATGAAGAAACAAACTTATCTACATCTTGGAAGGCTTGAGGGTGATTGAATTAAAATTTTGGGGTGAACAATCCCTTTATGATGTACATCAGTAATTCCAGTCATAGATTACATGAAGAAGAACATATTCTTGTGCATGCAGATTCATCTACATTCTAATCTTTACATAAACACAGATGTAATTTCCAAAGTTTCCCCCTCTGACAAAAGAAAAGTATTCATTCTCGACTCAATTGATGGTGTTTGGCTGATAGCGCTCTTTTGGGGTGTAGGCGCTGTTTTCCTCATATCTGAAGAGAGTTGTTATTAGAGGCTCCACAGAATGGAGCAGTCCTCTGTGAAGTGGAGCGCTACTTGAGACAAGGATAGCATTTCAGAGCTATTGACAGAGAGCGTTTTCGCCCCAAGAGCTCGGAGCCTCTTCAGTCGCAGCCATCGGCACCCTAAACACCACAGAGAATCGATTCTGTGCAGCTGTGGAGCTGTTGTGCTTTCCTCCTCTCTTTATCTGTGTTTTTTCTTTCACGATTACTCATTCATTTAGTGCTGGAATAAATGTGACTGTATCAGGCAGGGAAATCATACAGACCTCAGATTTAATGCAGAAGTGGCAGGTGTGACTGATGATATGTAGACATAATATGTGTGTGTACTTTGTGGTTGCTGTGTGACTGTAATGGGTAAAAGTAGTGGTCGAGTCTTACAAATTGAGTTTATGAAACTTTTGTCTGAAACTTTGTACTACGAGCACTTCTCGTGTTTATTTGCCTCTTTATGATGAATCGCTTGTTGTATTCCTAATTTGTAAGTTGCTTTGGATAAAAGTATATGCTAAATGAATAAATGTAAAATGTAAATGTATAAGAAGTAGATTTAGATTTTGTCTTAAGTAGATTTAAACATTCTTAACGAAGGCTTGCATAATTATGCAGATTTGGGTTTATTAGACCCCAAATGGATGCATTTCATATAAGAGCATTTTAGCAGGGTCTCAAATGTATTTTTACAAGTTTTAATAAGGATTTAAATTACTTATCAGTCATTTATGAGTTATCAGTTTGTACCCAAGTATATAATTCAATTAATTATCCCAAAAAATGCCTTTAATAGATGGTTATTTAATACACAAACCAATTGGATGTTGTTTTCCCAGAAAATAATTATGTATACAGTAAACTTGATTTAAATTCACTATACTGTGACCATACATTTTGGTCATAATATAATATGATACTGTAAATATGAGGTAGGTTGGGATATGGCAAAATTCAGTTGTCAAATGTCAATGGTCTCTTAAATTGTGAAAAATGTCACACTGCAAAAAAAAAAAAGACTTCTTAAAGGGATTCTCAATTTGTTTAAAACCTGTATGAATTTCTTTCTTCTGTTGAACACAAAAGATGATATTTTAAAGAATGCTGTTAACCAAATAGTTGCTGGTAGCCAGTGACTTCCATAGATTTATATTTTCCATACTATGTAAGTCAATGACTACCAGCAACTGTTTGATAACCAGCATTCTTCAAAATATATATATTTTTTAATATTATTTAATTATATTATTTATTTTAATTTTTTTACCATACAGGTTTGGAACAACTTGAGGGTGAATAAATAATAACAGAATTTTCATTTTTGGGTGAACTATCCCTTTAATTCATCTTTTTTTATCATGTATTTGATTAGCAGTGTAATGTGTGTATTTTGTCTTACTGCACTAGCAGCAAAAGAAACATTAAAAACGAGTGGAAAAAAGACCAAATGCATTTATATTCAAGATACAATCTAGGAAAACAAGTCTGTTTTGCTTCTTCAGTAAATGTATTCTGTTTTAAGGATTTTTAAATATTTTAACTTTTCTGCAGCGCACAGAACTTTAGAAAAGAAGTTTCTTTCTTTCTTTCACTCCCACCTCTGTGACTCCAGTGATTTTCAAGATTCAGGGCATAAAAATTCAGAGCGCGGAACGTGAAGTGATATAAATTCAGCACCACGCAGACAACGGAATAATAACATTAATGAAAATTTTACATTGACTAAAAGTCAGAGTTCCCCCTTCATTAATTTTAAAGTCGCTCTCTCAGACTTGGAAATGTGTTCGGACAGTCAGCTCTTTGCTCAGTCTCAGCGTGGCCTCGTGAAAGACTCCGAGAGCCCACCAACGCTTCCCACGTGTCGCTCATCATTTTCAAACATGACGGCGGCCGCTGACCTTTCGGCTCTATCTGGAGTTTACTTTTTGTTCTCCCACTCCACTGAAGTCGTATCTATCACACACTTTAATTCCAGATTTTATCCCCTCAAATGTATGGTGGG
Organism: Schizothorax lantsangensis; assembly: GCA_027422415.1. Classification (NCBI taxonomy): domain Eukaryota; kingdom Metazoa; phylum Chordata; class Actinopteri; order Cypriniformes; family Cyprinidae; genus Schizothorax; species Schizothorax lantsangensis. The sequence continues at coordinate 33,650,188 of CM049848.1, forward strand.
CGTTTTATCATCATTGCTCAGCCGTGTGTTGATACATGCCTCACAGGGGGCTATTTAGGAGAGTTTAGTGCTAAACAGCACTCATTTCCTCTGTAATAGATGCTACAAAGTTGCGGTTTTCCAGAGGAAAAAAGCATCATTATCAGAGAGATTTGTTGTGTGGGATGGATCTTCGTACTACACGAGTGCTGCACATGCGTGAAGGTGAACAGGTTAATGCGGCAGATGCTTTGTGCATTGCGCTCACGCGTTTGACGGCAAGAACGTAAAGGCTTGAAGAAACACGTGTGGCCTGTGATCAAGCAGTCCTGGAAGACGGCGGTGGAAACGGAAATTAATATCAAAACAGTCGCTAAACCAGCGTTGTTGTGCTAACCTTTGTGTTAGCTGATAACGTGACATGCAAATCTAAGCAGGGTTCAAAATTAACTTTTTGTTACAGCTGCCAATGGTGAAGTGAGTGGAATTTTATTTTTTATAGATAAGCGATTAATTTTGGAATAAAAATTATGCAACAAAATCATAAGCATATATATTTTTAATTGCATATATGTAATTAAAAATATATATGTGTTATGGTAAGCAGACACAGATGAATGTTTAAACAATGCAGTATGTTTATTGATTCAGCAATTGTGGGAGCAGGGGGAAATGGTGAGTATGGACTTTTGAAGTTTGACGAGTTAGTAAAGGATATACTGAAGGTACTTGTCTTGCCAGGAACTCGTGGATGACGTGGAGAAGCACACACCCCAGATCGATGACAGAGAGACAACCCGATGACCAACAAGGGGAGACAGACGAGGAAGACACAGGAACCCACGAGGAGAAGGAACAGGAGGTAAGTAGCAGGTAGGTCGTAGTGGGTAGCTGGTGAGAGTCCACTTCGTATAATCGAGATCGGACAGAGTGTTGGAGTTGGGTGTGTGCTTTTATAGTGCTGGGTAGATTGGGTGATTAATGAGGTGCAGGTGACGTGAATCAGTACTCAGGTGATTGAGATTGTAGTGACGGATTGGTGGTGGAGCCTGGCTGATCTGTGACAATATGCTTATGATTTGCATAAAATATATTTAAAATATACATATGTAAAATATACGTTGCATAAATGTTTGTGCACATATAGCCTACACACACACACACACACACACACACACAGTTCTGTCAATTGATTAAAAAATGTAATCGTGTTAATCACAGTCATGGACTGTGATTAATCATGATTAATCGCAAATTTAAAATACTAGGATTTACCTGTAAATGTGTTGAAATAAAGAAATGCATGACAAACTAGTTTAAGAAACAGAACCTTTCACACTTCTGCCAGGTATGAGACATAATCCTTATTATTCTTTTGTTTTTATTCAGCCATTATCAGTCTTTATACTGGCAATAAAACGTTTACCAAGCCACATCGCTTCAATCCCAGTATACATTTACCCAACTATTATCAAAAGTATTTCTAAATAAATACAACAAAACATTTTCTTGCGACCTTACTTGAAGTATTATGATAAAATTCATTATGAAGAAGAACTGGACCTGTTCTGCAGCTGCATTAGAGCTAACATTAGCATCATGCTCCATAAGACAATTTATGAGATTAATAGTACACTTTTACTCAGAACTCACTTCAAACCACCATCGAGTGTTTGTAATAACTTCCTTTTGAGATCACATGTGGAATTTGGTCGTTTACTGTTGTTAAAATATGCTTTTTATAGCCTTTTATATCGCTGTACAAATTAGCATTTCAGATATACACATTCATTCATTATTGTTATGAAAATATCCAAATCTCAAGAAAATCACATACAAACCATATCCTATCGTAATCGTGTGTTTATTATCTTATATAATCTATAACCGAGTTATCGTTTTTTGCAAATGAACTCTTCACATATATATATATATATATATATATATATATATATATATATAGTATGTTATATTAAATATATTTATATTAAATTGTAATATTTTTAACAAATACAATTTTTATTTTTTGTCATTATTTTTTGTCATTATTAGAGATTATTAATAGAAGGAATACTCCATGTAAATGTGTCAAAAATGTGTAAAAAAGATGTGAATCATTTGCATCAGTGAATAAGATTTTTTTTCTCTGCCAACTTCGACCAGTGCTGAATAAAATAACTGCTAGTTCTTTACCTTTTCAAAGCCAATTTACTACAAAATAACTAGTGAATTGGTGCCTGAATGTAACATAAGATGCATATGATCCATATCAAACAACTAAGGTTGTGATATCTATTTCTTCACATTGTGTCAGATCTAGAAAAAAAGAAAGAATTACATTTGGAAAAGCATTTGGTTTAGCCCTGAATAAACAAGACTGATCTGCCTTGAAGTGCAATAGAGTTTAAGCTGTATGGTGAGAGCTTACCGCATGTCCTCTTCTCTCTCCCAGAGGACACTGGGTAATCGCCGTCGCTGTCTGCCTGACATGGCCGGGGGTAGAGGGACGTGGAGCAGGAGGAAAATGGTCAAAGTTGAAGCGTTGGTATTAGACGGCAGGTGCGATGTTTAATCTGTGTATCTAAATCCCTGAAATCCACTGAGCCTGCAATTAGATAAATAACACAGTCAACCGGTAGAATAGTTAGTTGACAGATCAAGGACTTTTTCTTTTTTGTCCTTAATGCAGCAGGCCAGACTATCAGCTAGACCAAAATACTCCTTTGTCTGAGCAAATCCACCTTCCTCCTTTAGAAGTTCATTCATGAGAACAGTCCCATTTAAAAAAAAATACTGGAATGAAGAATGATTTTCATGACTTTTGTTTAGGATCTTGAATGCCTGTATTCTTTCACCGTTATGCATTGCGTCATAATACACTGATACGTTTCCTGCAATTCACACAGAAAATATCATTTTCAGAAATCTGAAACTGAAAGTATTACCTATCTTATCTTGGTAAAGTTAAACATCTAATCATCATTAATCAAATTAAATGTTACTTAAAATGTTAAGAATGGTAATAAATTTAAATAAATTAATAGTGATAAATTATTTTTGTTTTAAGCACAAATCTAAAAATTAGTAACGTTTATGCTTTAAAAGATTGAATTTCATAATAGGGTTTAAAAAAATCAAGATATATATTTTCAGGAAGAAGTTGTTGTCTTGTTTTAGGGATGTTTTATTTTTATTTATTTATTTATTTGTGACCCTGGAGCACAAAACCAGTCTTAAGTAGCACAGGTATATTTGTAGCAATAGCCAAAAAAACATTGTATGGGTCAAAAATTATAGATTTTTCTTTTATGCCAAAAATCATTAGGACATTAAGTCAAGATCATGTTCCATGAAGATATTTTGTAAATTTCCTACTGTAAATATATCAAAACTTCATTTTTGATTAGTAATATGCATTGCTAAGAATTTCATTTGGACAACTTTAAAGGTGATTTTCTCAATTTTTTTTTTTTTTGCACCCTCAGATTCCAGATATTGAAATAGTTGTATCTATTGTAACTATTGTATAGTTGTATACTAGAAAATCTATATTCCCAAACTACATTGTTAATAAAAAAATCACAATCCCTCCTAAATCTGGTACTGTATGTAACATTCACTTTTCACAATCCTGTGTATCTGATAAAATGTTACATACAGTATTAAGTAGGGCTGCACAATAAATCGAAATGAAATCGCAATCGCGATTAGACAGAAGCTGTGATTGTCATGCGTGTCTTTCAGTGAAGCACAGTTCTGTGATCAGTAGTAAATCTCCATCTGAAGCCCAGAGGACGCTCTCGCATGGAAACTACAAATACACCCCGCAGAAGAAACCCAGGAAATGTCTATAGCAGTTGCTGAATAAACAGAAGATTTAACTGTTTTCATTGATTCAACGTGACTAATAAACACACGACTACTACAATATATGGTTTATCTGAGTTCTTATTATAATTTTCATTATAATAAAGTATATTTATAATGCAATGCCTTTATCACTGCTTAGAATACTATGAAATATGTTGTGTGCCTTATTCTGTGTAAGAAGCCACATAATCTCACAGAAGGATTTATTTCAAACACTCGACTGACGTTATGAAGTGAGTTTGAAGTAAAAACTTGTTATTAAATGTGGTATTTTCACATGCTTTCTGATGCAGACAGAGCCGAGTTCAGTGTAGTAAACTCAGTGTAGTAACAGAGTTCACTGAGAAGCTACTCAAACAGCTGTCATTATCATGAACGATTTCTTCGATTTCATAATCGCGCAATAATATTGTGTGTGATTTTTATTTTTTGCGTAACCTGTCAGTGATCTACGGCTCTGTAGTAAATGCTGCTCCATCTGAAAGCACGTGATGGAGATTTACTGCTGATTACAGAACCGGCTTTACTGACGAGATGCGCATGATAATCACATGCGATTTAATTGTGCAGCCCTAGTATTAAGACTTATTTTTTTAGAAAATTAAATAATTAATAAATTATTAATTATAATTAAATACTACTACTACTAATAATAATACATTAATATCTGAATTTTTTACTTTAGCCTAATTATTTATTTATCTATTTTTAGTTAAATTATTTGGTAATAGGAGATATACATTTTCTGAAGAAGTGTAGGCCTACTACTAGATAGAAGATACACTCTCTGAAAAAAAGGTACAAAAGCTGTCACTGTGGTGGTATCTGTTCAAAAGGTACACTTTTGTGCCTTTTAGGTACTAATAATTATGTACCTTTAAGGTACCAAAATATGGATGCTTTAGGTACAAAGGTCATCCTTTTGAAAAGATACCACCTCAGTGACAGCTTTCTTTCTGAGACTGTACTACATAGAAAATCAGTGTTCCCAAACTATATTTCTTAATCTGGGATGTAACATCCGCTTTCACAATCCATTTCCTGTTTCCATATCCTTTCATCTCCCGTTTGACTTATTAATATACTACATTGTGGAAGTGAAACGGGTAGCGGATGGCGTTTGGCTGAACCAGATTACCCTCTGATTCCCTCCGTCTCGCTGTGTCTCTTTTTCTCCTTCAGTCGTCTTCATTGTTTTTGTCTGTCTTTCGTCGTCCCCGGTGAGAAGCGGCGCTGAACTCTTCCCATCCTGTGTTTTAAAGCAGCTTAAGTGCTCCTCCATGCCGCTGATTTCCTTGTAGGCCTTAAGAAGTGATCACCTTCCTGCAATGCCCTCAGGATTAAACAGGCCAGGCCCGTCCTCTCCCCGTGCTTCGCCCCTACCTTTGTAGTCAATAAAAGACTAACTAGAAAAGAATGAGGAGATGGGAGAATCAATCTACTGGAAGCCTCCCCACAGTTTTCTCATCACTTCTTGTGTCACGTGTCATCTCTGTCCATAACGGGGAAAAAGAACAAACTCAGTATGTGGGATGAAGGGAGTCAGAGAGACAGGAAAAAGAGTGATTTTGATGGAATGAGTGAGGGAGATAAGTTGTGTGTTATGTTGTGTTCAGACTCACAGCGGGGACGAGTGCTACACGAGCGGCTGTGTTTTCCCTCAGCGTCCGGGGAACTGCTAAAGACGGCAGACGTCGTGCTTGTTTAAGCGTCAGTGTGGGAAGCAGAGGCCAGAAACACTTTACACAAAACACTAGGCCAACTCATTACAAGTGTGTGATGCTGCTAAGTGTGCTGTATTTAATAAGTATGCTTTTGTGTTCTGTGCTGGTAACAAACCTCAGTATTCAAGTTATTGATATTAAATGTAACTTGTTTAGCTAATTTCTGTCATATTTCAAACTCTTGCACCATCAAGATTGCAATTTAGCTGCAAGAAACTGGCTGTAGAAGTTTACTATGACTTTTTTTCACAAATGTCAATATTTTTTCTTTTTGAGCAACTGATCATTGAACAGAGCTGCTTAACCTTCAGAAAGTGTTGATAGTCAAACTCAGGAGGTCAAACTAAATATTATATGAGCTTATTTATTTTAGATTTATTTTATATCTGGTGGGTGTTCGAAATAAAAAAAATATATTTTTTCTATCTGTAAACTTTAAATAAACATCAAAATTAAATGAAATAAAATATAATATAAATAGTTTGGAACCAAATTATATTGGTTTGTAGTTATTAATATTTATTTTAATTAAAAATATTTAAAATAAACTTTTTATTTTTTACTATAATTTTAATTGAATAAAGCATAATTTACTGCACATGTATCTTGAAAACTCAAGATTGCTAAACATGGTTATTTTGGACTATCTGACCTCCAAGGTTATGTCTTTATTGACTTTATTCAATTAAAATGAAATGATATAGAATATATATCTAATAAAATTTGTTCAAACTATTTTTATTCTTTTTTTATTTTGATGTTTATTTAATGCTTACAGATAGAAAATAATAAATATATATTTTTTAACTATTTAGACTAGGGTTGCAAAAATTACAATAAAATAATATAATTATATATTAAAAATAAATCCATATAAATCCAAAAATATCTATCTACACTGAAAAAAAATATTAATTGAATTTACTAATTTTTTTAAAGGTAAGTGGTTGAAAGTGATTTATTTTATGTAAATAAACGAATTTAGTTGACTAACTTTCAACATGTTTTTTTTTCAAATGTAGCTAAAATTAATTGTTTGCAACCACTTACCTTAAATTTTTTTTTTATCATTTTTGTCTGTCTGTCTATCCATTTATCCATCCATCTATCTATCGGGATTTCCTTCACTGTGAAGTGTACATTGTTCAAAATGAGGTATAATTATGCTGCAGGCTTCTGTTGGAACAGCCTTTGTGTTGAAGGTGCACCTACTGTATGATGCCTTAAAATGCTGCCTATGTAGTCAGCTCACTGCGTGTTGGAACGGAGCCATAATGACAGAGTTTTAAGGTTGGCTGAGGCGATCACAGATTAATCACTTATTTTTAAGGGGGCTGAGATGAAGTGGAGTCTGGAATGGCCTGCGGTGGGCCACACGTCTCATTTGTCAGTGTATATATTTGGTTGGTTTTGGAGCTCTGTGCGATTCTGCTGATGGGCACATCAGGCTGTGAGGACTGGAACCACCTCAGCAGTATTGTATTTGAATCAATGATTCAGTTTTGTGCTGACACTCTGAGGAATCCTTACTTTGACACTACAGTCACTCCCTTCTGTTAAACCCTCGCTTTAAGATATAAGGACGTTCTGGAGGGACCAGAGACCGCTCACACTTTCATGAGACCTTCAAGAGTCAGAAGCATGATTACGAGTTACACACACATAAATGACAAAGTGAAGTTGTATTTACCAATGGGATACTGGGAGGTTGGAAAGGGGTGTATGGAAGTGAATGGGTTTTTCTTTTTAGTGATGTATTTCAATAATGTTAAGATGGTGTGAATGCAGCAGTTGACTAATGTGAAGTTTTTTGGTTTGTTTTATGAAACTTTCCACAAAACTCCTAAAAAGATCAATATATTTAACTTTTTTAGTAAATGATCAGTGAACACAGATGCTTAACCTTCAGAAAGTGTTGATCGTCAAGCTCAGGTGGTCAAACTAAATATTATATGAGCTTATTTATTTAATGTTTATATCTGGTGGGTGTTCGAAATGAATTAAATATAATGTTAAATAAAATACTATGATAAAAACATTATATTTCTAAGTCATTCTTTACAGAAGTAAACAAATGTCTTATCAAAAATAGAGATTTAAAAAAATGAATAAAATATGAAATAAAAATTGTAATGTATTTTCAGAGAGACAGATAGGAATGCTAACATTGAGGTTTTTAAATAAAATATTATATAATTATAAATGTAAATAAAATATTAAATGAAAATTATTAATTAGAGATATAGATATGCAAATAAATGCAAACTTTGAGATATTTTAATAAAAAATAATGAAATAATTTAAGGAAAATAAAATATAAATAGTATAAATTAAAGATAGTTATGTTTTTAAGTTAAGCTAAACATCAAAATGAAATAAATTATTATATTTTTATTATTATTGTTATTAAATAAAATTAAAGAGAAAATATTTGTTTGATCATTTTACTTTCAAGTGTTGGACAGAAAAACGAGAAGAAAACAACCTCAGTCGGACAGGCTAAAATCACCATGGTAATGGGGGGGATACAGACATCGGATGAGTTCAAATTTAGCACCGCAAGAAAAGTAAGTCATTTTTGTGTTTAACTTTAAAAACATGTTTAGCTTTAAAAACATATCAGTGTGCACCCAATTTCTGAAAAGAGTCTTTTTAAAATGAATTTATTATTTGTTGAATTAAGATTTTTTCATGTCATATGTTGCTTATTTTATTTTGGCATCCTGAATGCATGACATATGGTAATATCTATTGGATAACCCATCAGCAGGCGCTCACTAAGTGCACTTAAAGCAGCAGTAGCACTTTGTGAAGCATTTCAAGCCATTCACACTTCTGTTTTTTGATCTTCTTGTTTTAACATATCTTCCCTCTTCTTTTTCTCATTTCAATTTCATTTCATATCCCCATTGACTGGTTAGTGGATTTAACGTTGCTTTGGTATTTGGTGCATAGGTTCTCACATGAATTCCTCTTAATGGATTTTAATAACTTTCTGTATTTCAGTCCTTGACAAGATAATTTCTTCAATAATCCCCATTGGTACTTGTGGAGGAACGGACCTTGGGTTTTTGAAAATCTGTCTGGTTGTATGTTGTATTAATTAAAGACCCAAAAGAGAAATGATTCTGATTTTGGGGCTGGAAAATGTTGAATTGCTATTGAATTGCATTTTAATTAAATTTACATTTCTGTATGCAATGCACCACTTACAAGGACAATCAGTTCTATCTGATATATGCACTTTGTGTGTGTGCAGGCTCTCATATGTGGCGGGCATGATAAATGCTATTTTCATTAACACTGAGGTGAATCAAAATACTCATCTGTGATTTCTATAAAAATATACTTATCCTTGGACCACTCTTTTCATAACTTACCTACAAGTGTGTGTGTGTGTGTGCTGCTTTCATGTCCCCCTGTATGTTTTCATACGCTCGCATGCTGATGAGTAGAGCCCTGTCATACCTGACTGCCTCTCCCGAATCCTTTAAAGCCTCCCGACAACACATTCATAAACAGTTTTGATGGGCTTGAGAGACTTTGTCACAAGACAAGAGGAAAGAGAGCTGTCCAAAAACAAAGACAGAAATTTGCTTGACAGTTACAGATTCGCTGAATATGTATCATTCTCAGAAAAGAAAGAGCATGACACTGTCGATTGATTTCAGTGGTGACGGGGATTTTTTTTGGGGGGGGGGGGTTAACTTCAGATATCAGACTTTATAAATTGGTGACCCAACACAGAACCAAATTTGGTTACAAAAGCAAACAAATAAATCATACATTTACAAATATAAATGAAATATTATAAAAAAAAATATATAAATAAAATATTGAATAAAATGAATGTAATATTTTTGTATTTAAAAAATAAAATGTTAAATAAAAATATTAATGGCATATTTCTATATCATGCAAATAAGTGCAGATAAAAAAAAATGTATTTTTAGTAGGCTTTTTTTAGTATTTTTAGTAGTCTTTTTTAGTATTTTTTTAGTATTTTTAGTATTTTTTTAGTATTTTTTAGTATTTTTATTATTTAGTATTTTCCTACATATGCAAATAAATGCAAACATTTAGAGAAACATATTAATTACATATTTATAAATAGACATGTAAATGAATGCAAATATTGAGATTTTAAAAAGTGTGTGTGTGTATATATATATATATAAGTTGAAAATTAATATAGTTTTAGTATTTTTTAAGGAATAAAATATTAAATAAAAATTATTAATGGATTGATTGATTTTTGAATTTGCCAGAATGTTTTGTACTTCACCAAAGTACAAGCAAAACTCAACTCTTAGGTCTGTCCATCAGAAGTGCAAAATGGTCATTTCTTGCACGAGTAACATCAAGCATCGCTCCAGCTCTAATATGCAAGCCAAATGACTCTCTTTAAATGCAGCCCCTTGAAAATAACAAGACACCGCGATAAACATTGTTCTCTTCAAGCGCCTTTGAATGGGAGATTTCCTGTCCTCGCCGTTCCGCCTCAGACCCCGGCCTTTGAAAGCGCGTGTGATAAAGTCTGGAGCGAAATGACTACAACACACAGCTTTCAGGGCCAAATGAGTTCCCATAGTATTATTTTTTTATCTGCGGCCGGTTCTTTTGAAGTTTGATTCAGAAGCGCCACAGCCGCGAGATGTCAGAAAGCAGACGTGCGGCATGAACAGATGAAAGTTTACAGAGTGGTCATTCATCTGAAAGAGACGAGCGGGTGGGGGGGAAGGGAGAATAAAGAAATTGTTCCTTGCTTTCTGAAATGTATACTTCTTAGCGTGCATGTGCGCGCAACCGCAAAAATGAAAAGCCAGTATCTTACACGTTTTGATACGGCCCTTATCATTATAATGTAAATGTGTGCATGAACACATGAATAAGGCATTATTTTAAACCCAATTGGCATTAAAGTGGCTTTTCATCCTTTAGCCGGGGCCCCATTGTGTAGGAGCCGGTGTGCATTGCTCTAATGTAGGGACTATTCTATATCTGGGGATGAAGCTGTCTGTTCAGGTGATTGACACAAGCCCACATTAAGAGGTGGTTTTGAAAATTAGTCCGTGGAGACCCGGCGGAGGTGCGCGGAAGAAGGAGAGTCGTCTCCGAGAGGAGCCGTGCCTTTTTAACCCCGCTCATTGGTATTCCGCGGTGCGCGCGGCGAGCCGCTCTCTAAATGGCTGAGGCGCGCGGCTCGCCGAACCCCTCGACACGCGCGCGCTCAGACGGACCCCGTGGAGAGCTGGAGAACAATATGCAGCCCGGAATACAGAAATCAAAATGGGGCCCAATTAATAATCACATAGTTAGTTCATATTTTATACGCCACACTTCTTGAGCTCCAGCAAAGTTCGGCAGAGCAGAAATTTTAGATTTTTTTCTTGCTCTCTGCGCGGCACACACCCCGTACTTACCTTAACATTTTGAACTTTCGTCAGTGTTTTTCTGCTGTTTCTGCATGGCCGAGCTGATGATGGGCTCGTCTGGCTGTTCTTTGTCTCTGTCTGCTTTGATTCTGTAAAACAGCTAAAAGCACCAAAAGATGGCCATGAAATGACAATGACTTCTTTATAATTAAAAACACATGAGTGTAACCTGTAGAGCCTCAGCCTTTATGCAAATACAGATATGCAAATAAATGCAAACATTGAGATTTTTGAAAGATATAAATAAAAATACTACAAAAAATATGAATATAATATTTACATTGATATGAAAATAAGTACAAATTTTGAGATTTTTAAAAATATAAATAAAATATGAAATATAAATAATTATTGCATTTTCATAGATAGATGGATATGCAAATAAATGCACACATTGAGATTTTTTAAATATAAAAAATATAAACTATAGAATATTTTAAAAAATGTAGTGTGATAGATACAGATATATAAAATGTATAGATATATAAAATAAAAAATAAAATATTAAAAATGATTAATGTAGTAGTTTCATAGGCAAAAACATGCAAACATTATGATAAAAAAATAGAAATTAGATTTTAAAACGATGAATGTAGTATTTTCATAGATATGCATATATAAATAAAAAATATAAATAATATTTAAATAAAAAATATTAGTGTAGAAGTTTCATAGTTATGCAAATAAATGCTAACATCGAGATTTTTTTTAAATATAACATTTTGGAGCACTATGCAATGGTTAAAAATTAAACAATGAGGTTTTTTAAGAATATGAATAAAACAAAAATTATAGTATTTTCAAAGGTATCACAAAAAATGCAAACATTTAGATTTTTAAAAATATAAATTAATATTAAATAAAAATCTATCTATCTATCTATCTATCTATCTATCTATCTATCTATCTATCTATCTATCTATCTATCTATCTAGCACTAGCAGACGTTTCTTCCACATACGCACAATTCTAAGCATGTTCTGCACGACCTTGAACCGTCAGTTATGCTCCTTAGCGTTAAGCTTTTCAAAATGCCCAAACCAGCACTTTTTACAACTTCATCTAATTAATCAAAATATTACTGGGTAAAAGCCTTTATTCATATGCACATAGTTTAATTTATTGTTTGCACTGCAAAATGCATCCCCCACACGCTCACTTCTTGTATTATTTTCAGAAGAGGACAGGATTTGACATACAAGCAGTGGGATTTATTTTTTCTATTTTTTGTCTTGGAAGGAAAAAAAAAACATTTCTTTTCAGCGATATGGGTATGTATGCGTGTGGCCTAGGTTTGCCCGTCAAAGTCAGTGTTGAACACTTTACAGATTTTGACATATTCATTTAAAGTTGCTAATCGCATGTAAATATGCAAGGCAGGTTCCCCTGGGCTCTCTTTGAAATGCAAATAAAGAGTGCAAACAAAGGTCCGGATGAACAGAGGTGCAGATCCAGTCAAATCACAGAGGTGTAATACTGCTCAAATCTCATTAGGACAGAAAAGAACACCCCCGGTTCTCATTAGACTATTTATTGCGATTTGTTTCTAATTTTGTTGCATGTTTTCTCCGTATAGATATTTGATGCTATCCGACACAGCTGTTCTCACTCATTTTACCCTGTCAGATGATCTGTAGCAATATCTATATTAAATGTGTTTTGACAAATAAGAAGGCTGGAGGCTGTATCGGCGTATCTGTGAGCTGTTTGTAATTCTCAGAGAAGCATGCGTGTAAACAGAAATAAGGCTGTAATTGAGTGTGATTGTGACTGTAGTCGGTTCGAGAGCTGTAAGCAGCGTGATCAGTTTAATTACTCAAACTGCAGCCGTTTGGTTTGTGTTTGTTGTGGGAGAACATAAGTGAAACAAATCATTTGTGCAGTTTAAGTTTCTGTGTCATTCCTTCACAGCTGCTTCTGCAAATCTATCTATCTATCTATCTATCTATCTATCTATCTATCTATCTATCTATCTATCTATCTATCTATCTATCTATCTATCTATCTATCTATCTATCTATCTATCTATCTATCTATCTATCTATCTATCTATCTATCTATCTATCTATCTATCTATCTATCTATCTATCTATCTATCTATCTATCTATCTATCTATCGTTCTATCTATCTATCTATCTATCTATCTATCTATCTATCTATCTATCTATCTATCTATCTATCGTTCTATCTATCTATCGTTCTATCTATCTATCTTCTATCTATCTATCTATCTATCTATCTATCGATCGTTCTATCTATCTATCTATCTATCTATCGTTCTGTCTATCTGTCCTTCTATCTATCGTTCTATCTATCATTCTATCTATCCATCTATCCGTCTATCTATCTGTCTATCTGTCTATCTGTCTGTCTGTCTATCTGTCTGTCTGTCTGTCTGTCATTCTATCTATCGTTCCATCCATCCATCCATCCATCTGTCCCATCTATCTATCTGTGAGTGTATGTATTGAGCGGACAGTCAGCGGAGGTTTCAGTCTGAGGAACGACGGTGTTTGTTTGGCCGGAGAGGTGAAGCGTTCAGATAATGACCGTAGCGGGGACCGTAATCATGTCCAAACCCGTCACCAAACCACAGTCCCTCTTAAAGCAAACGCGCGCTCTACAGCCGCCGGGCCGCTGAGACAGAACACACACTTTAACAACATCACGCCTCGCTGTTCCACCATTTCCAATTTCCAGCAGGCAAATTGGGATTCCTGACTGCACTCACAAGTGTCTGAAGCACCATTTTCTGACTCTATGGAGTGGAAAATATGATTCAATTCCTGTTCAACGCCTTTTCATTAACCGAGCGCTGAATGTCATCCACAAAAAGTGTGTGCTTGTATCCAAGTAGAGTAATAATTGTATATTATTACCCATCCCAATTATACTTTGGAGAATTTTGTTGTATTATTGTATTTTTGGAGGATTCAAGAATGCAATGAAAAAGCACTATTAAGTGCTCAGAGCGGCGCCTGTACTTGATGGTTGGCTGCGGGCCCTGTTCATTCAGCCCCAGTGTTTTCATATGGAGAAGAGGAAGTAGTCAGTAGTTAAATCAGATCCCTCTAGAGAGGCGTTTCAGCACTCTGGGTGTATAGCCACTTAACCAGACTCAGGGATATTAGCCTCGCCCTGACTTAACCGCCAATCCATGTCCTGTTCCCACTGTAGTCCCTATTAAAATTTTACAGGTCAAAAATCCAAACGGCGCCAAAAGAAATGTTCTTTTTCATTACAAGTGACAAAAAGAATGTTCGGGTCAGACTGTGGCATAATGGCACGGTAATTAGAACCCCTTGACTTGATAAAGTGTGACTGTAAATCAATGCTGGACTAATTAATCAATATCTTAATTATTAGACCTTTTAATGAACATTTTTGTCGAAATTCCCTCAGAACCCCTGGCCGCAGTGGCCCTGAATGTCATCATTAGTTCCAACAGTGAGTTTCGTAGTGCTGGGTAGAAGCGCTTTCATTAGAATAGCACTCGCCGCATCAGAGTTTATACACACACACACACACACACACACACGCTCATGGAAAACCTGGAAGTTTCTAAATAGTGATTTACAGGCCTGCAAAAGTCACAGAAATGACTGAGATCTTAAATCAGCATGGAAAAGTCATGGAAATTTATTTACGGAATATCGCAACCTCCCACAACACCAGCAACTGCCTAGCAACCCATCCATCCAGTCTGTCTGTCTATCATTCTATCTATCATTCTCTTGTTCCATCTGTCATTCTATCATTCTCATTTTATCATTCTATTTATCGTTCTGTCATTCTACCTGTTGTTTTCACATTTCATCACTCTCTCATTCCATCTATCATTCTAACATTCTATCATTCTTTCATTCTATCTATTGTTCTATCATTCTTTCGTTCTATCATTTGTTCTCTCATTCTATCAATCATTCTGTCATTCTACTGTATCTGTTCTATCATTATATACATCATTCTTTTGCTCTCTGGTTCTGTCTTTCTCTCGTTCTATCTATTATTCTGTTTATTTGTCGTTGAGACATTCTATCGTTCTATCATTCTCTTGTCCTATCTATCAATATCTAATTTTATTTATTGCTCTGTCATTCTATCAGTCATTCTTTTGTCGTTTTCTCTATTGATTTGTTGTTCTGTTAACCACTCTATCATTTTATCTATCTATCTATCCATCCATCCATCCGTCCATCTGTCCGTCCGTCTATCTATCTATCTATCTATCTATCTATCTATCTATCTATCTGTCTGTCTGTCTATCTATCTAATTATTCCAATGTTCATAGTAAATATTGAATTGAAAGCATTTTTTTCAATTGCAGTTATGCTCTGCTCAATCTATTGCATTAAAAAATATCCTTATGCAGTAATCGCTAACGTCACTAAGATTTTTATGAGTGTTCTGAGATTTCAGCCAATGAAATGTTATATTTGTGCTCTTTTCCGTTTTACATCTGTTGAGTTTAAACTGTAATCGAGCAACTAAATGCAACATGCTTAGTTGATTGTCTCTAACCTTCTGCAAAACTGCACTATTTACATACTAACCACGTGCGTGTAATGAGACGCTGTTTAGGTAATTATAGATTTATGCGATTATGCATATACATACTTATTAGCGGCCTGTATAATTAACACTCTTTGAACACCACACACACGCTGTGCTGCTGAGCGTCACGGCAATCTGTAAACATATGGAACTTATTTACCAGTGTACTCATCTGTAAAACCTACACAAACAAACCGTTATGGGCTCTGAAGATACAGTCATCCATCCATCCATCCATCCGTCTGTCCGTCTATCTATCTAGAGTTAATCAGTCTATCTATCATATTGTTATATTGTTATATCTAGCCTTTTATCTATTGTTTTATTATTCTATGTAGTGTTCTATCATTTTAGGGTTCTATTTTTTTATTGTTCTATGTGGTTTTATTGTTTTATCATTCTATCATTATATCGTTTTATCATTCTATCTATCGTTCTGTTGTTTCATCATTCTATCTTCCATTTTATTGTTCTGTTTATCATTTTATCATTCTGTTTCATTTCATTGTTCTATTTATCATTTTACAGTTATGTCTATCGTATTTAGCTGTCTATCTATTGTTTTATGTATTTTGTCTATCATTTTAGTGTTCTGTCATTATTGTTCTACCTTTTGTTTTAACATTTCATTGTTCTATCTATCATTCTGTCATTTCATCATTCCATTCTGTCTATTATTTCCTTGTTCTATCTATCATTCTGTAATTTCATTATTCTATCTATCGTTTATTATACTATTGTTCTATATATTGTTTTAATGTTATATCTATTGTTTTATATTTTTTATAATTTTATTCTACTATCTAGCGCTCTACTGAGTGTTCTGTCTATCGTTTCATCATTCTATCTATCTATCATTTTATTTTGTGTTTTATTGTTCTATCGTCGTTCTATCAGTCGCTGTATCTACCATTTCATATTTTTGTCTCGTTTCTATCGTTTTATCATTCTATTGTTTCATCGTTCTGTCATTTTATCATTGTCATATTAGCATTTTATCTATGGTTTCATTATTCTGTCTATCATTGATGTTGAATCTATTGTTTCATTATTCTATCGTTCTATCTATAGTTCTGTCATTTCACCATTCTATCTATTGTTCTATCTACTTTTCTTCGTTTTATCGTTCTTTCTATTATTGCATCGTTCTATCTATCATTTTTTTTTTATGTCATCTGTTGTTTTATCATTCTATTTTTGTGTCTGTCTATCAAATTAATTCCTTAATAATAATTTGGATAACATGATTATCTTTCAGTTATCAGTAAGACTGCTCATCCATTCTGCAGAATATTCACCCAAATCAGTGCCAAAATCCAAAAGGTTCACCAGTAGCTGCCTGGTAAAGTGCCAAAAAACTCTGCAGATCCTGTTTGGTCGATATTATGGGCTTCTTCAGGACAGAATCAGTCATATGTAACCAAAACATGTCTATTTAGTCTGTATCTCAGACTGTCCATAAGAGTGAAGTGACTCGACAGCAGTTGTGATTGTGGGGTGAGGCAGAGGACATGGCCGGTGTTTGGAGAGCCAGCCGTACCTGTCGTGTTGTGTTTATCTGGCTGGACGGGCGGCTGGTGCGGCTTGGCAGCAGACAGGAGGAGTCAGTTAAATGTGGCATAACCGAAAAGCAGACGCACTGCCAGGGGACCCACGCCATCTCGACATGATTGAAGACTTGAAGGGAAAAACCTGCGTGACCCGGACACGGCTTCACATTCAGTACATCCAGCCTTACAGCAATCATAACCAGAGTGGAAATGGAGTTGGTATTAAAATACATTTATATGAGTAATTGTTAAATTAGAGGATTCTGTAAAGAGAAAAGCTTTAAAAAATAATAATAATAATAATAAAAAAAACACACACAATTCTAGTTTTTAAGGATAGGTTATTTTATTTTATTTTATTTATTTTTCATCCGAAGTTTAATATTGCCAATATTTACTCTCCCTCATGTTTTGCTGGTATTTTTCTGTGGAAAACAAAAGAAGAATTTTGAAGAATCTTCACATAGAACTGCATACGACAAAAATAGCATCAGTGTCATTGATGTGTTTCTTGTTACCAAATGTCAAACATTTTGGCCTGTTTCTCATAGAAAACTATCATATGAATTGGAATATAATGCACATGTTGCATGGACTACTTTAATGATACTTTTTATAGTGCTTTTATTTTGGCCAGCATATGGTTTGGAACCAGTTCCGAACAACATAGGTGAATATAAAAAATGGAAGAATTTTCATTATGGGATAAATTATTCCTTATATTGAAATAATAAATCTGACAAAATGTAAGAAATTGTAAATACACTTTGCAAGTATATTGTCAGTTCATTTGTTTTTTTGTGCACATTTTGTACGATTATAACAAAGAAAGGTAATTAAGACGTGACAGAAACACAACTTGTGTTTGCAAGTACAAAGCTTATGCAATTTTTCCTCAAAAAAGCAACATGACATAACATCCTATGACATTAACATACTTTTTCTGTTGTTTCTTTTTTTTTTACTCTGTTCAGATATTTTTTACCACAATTTCTTATATATATATATATATATATATATATATATATATATAGAATGTTTTACTTAATCAGAATTGTATGAAGCTTGGTACAGGTTTTGGCACTTGCTGTGCGCACATGCACACACACAAAACATGATTAGAAAAGGTTAACTGGTCCTGAAAAACTAGTCATACTTGTATTGTTCACGGTCAAAAATGACTGCATTGAAAATGAATGGGAAGTGAATTTCAACTATTGGAAACGCTTATACTGTACCCAAACAAAATCTTACTGAAAGCTCATTTTTTGAGATATCAACCTCAAATTTGGAACACAATTTGTTTACAATTTGGCTTTAATTTTCACACAGTTTTAAAATAAAACATGTTTTGGAAAATATGCATTTCATATAAAATATTATTTTTGTGCATTTTTCATAATAATAAACTTAAAGTTCTATAATTTTTTTAACGTATATTTTCACTATTTAAATTTTTTTTTTTAAAAAAGAGACCAGACATAAGACATAAAAGCATTCCCGATTTACAATAATTCATGTTGGAAATTTCATTTTTAGGTCTATGCTCAAAAAGTGGTTAATGGGTACTAAATGGATCAAAACTATTCCATAAATATTTTAGTTCCATAAAAAACCCTCAAAATTCAAAATATTAAATAAAAAACATTATTGCACTAAAATATAGTACATTAATTAAAATAAGATAAATCTCTTATGTTAAAGATACACATAATTTAGACTTAAAAGAGTTTAGTTTGCTTGAAAATAAAAATTCTGTGTTTACTCGCTCTTCTTTTACAGGTTTGGAACGACAGTAAATCGTGGCAGAACTTTCATTTTTGGATTAGTCCTGTTCCTTTAAGTAGTTGATTTAAGTAATTGAAGAATCATCCGTATATGTAATGTGTGCTGTGGAGAAAAACAAAATATAAAATCTGATGAGCATCAGAAGAATCCCAGTAGTGTTTAAGATCCAAGCTGTTCATTTTCTTTGTTTAAACACTGTCTGTCCTTCAATTAAACCGCTTCTGTTTAACAGTTCACACAAATCCTACGCAACAAACACAACACAGGCTGTAAATGTCATTCAGAGAGCCGCTAATCGCTTTACTCGGATGAGAAATTGAATAAACAGCGAGGAAAACATGTTCAGTGACGGCACATTTAATGCCCACAATGAGAGCTCATGGTGTATTCCTTCAGGGAGCGTGAATGGAGACAGGCTGTTTCTGGTGAGAGCTCTAATTAAAGCCCTAATGACAAGAGGAAGTATCAGCATCGCTGCTGTGTTGGCTCTTTAGCTTGACTTTATTCAAAATAGTGTGCGAGCCGTCTCCAAAGTGTGGCCTGACTCTAGTAATTGCACCAGTTCAAATACTTTTTGAGTTTGGCCTGTGAAATCATTAAAAAAATCTGGAAAAAAAAATCACTAACCCCCAAG
Organism: Schizothorax lantsangensis; assembly: GCA_027422415.1. NCBI lineage: Eukaryota > Metazoa > Chordata > Actinopteri > Cypriniformes > Cyprinidae > Schizothorax > Schizothorax lantsangensis. The sequence continues at coordinate 33,669,724 of CM049848.1, forward strand.
AGATTTTTTTCCTTTTCTGTGTTACCTTGATAATTCTATATGGGTTACATAGTCGGAGATATTAAACGAGAACAGACAATGTGAGAGGGGTTAATTGTGATGACTGCACCCCACAGTTGCTGTATTGTTACTATAGTAACAGCTTGATGAGTTAATCACCATGGCAAATGATGGTTTTGATATGGGAATCTATCAGTTGTGCACATCTTCGGTGTAATAATCTTAGCAGATATAATGCTGAATGCATCAACGGCAAGATTGGTTTTTTTTACTTTTTTTTTTTCTCTAAGAATTTTCATGATGTCTGGTTCTGTTAGCAGTTCTAGCAGGGAAAAATATATATAGTTATTGTATATGTATTATATATTTATATATTGCTAATACAGTTTTTAAAATATATTTGCATGGATATATTTTTTGCTAAGTTTTTGTTACTAATGTATTACTATTTTTTACATGTTTTTCAGTCTAAATATACTTAAATTGTCCAAAATATTAAAAAACTAAAATTATCTCAAATTGTATTGACAAAAATGTATTTTCTTGCCCTTTAATAATATATTTTAGCATTTGATGGTTTTAAACAATATACAAATTAACAATAAATATTACTTAAGTCAAGTTTTACAACATATTTGGCTATTATTATTATTTATTTATTGTATGGGGAAAGACTCATGTCTCAATCTCAAACTCATGAGTTAATGGTTTACTTATTATTTACTCATTTTATTTTATTTTTTGTTATCAACATTTTTTTTTTTTTTCACACATAACATAACATAACATAACATCCAAAATATAACAAAACAAAACAACAGACATATACTCAATAGCTCAAAGTCCAGTCAAAAGGGAAGGAGAGAGGGAAGGACAATAAAAACACAAAACAAGTCACTCCTTTATACAATCACGTACATCAAAAAGAAAACACTGCCAAGCGTCAACGGTCGAAGGGTCGACTCGCGCCGTTGTACATTCACAGGACACTATTTGCAGGAGGCTACGGATCCAATATGTTTTTCTACACATGTGTGGTGTAAACCAGTTCTGTATTATTGTCTTCTTCGCAGCTGTAAAACCAGCAAACAACATTCTCTTTTGCATTGAACTAATACAGAGACCTGAATCATCATTAAGAAGACACAAACTTGGGTTAACAGACCAATCAATTCTCAGTAATGATGACAAAACCAGGTTTACATGTGTCCATAGACTGATGACGACAGGACATTCCCAAAACATATGCAGAAAAGTGCCTGATGATGCAGTGTTACATATATGGCAGTTCAAATTTGACTGTAGTTTCATTTTAAATATTTTGTTAGGAGTTATGTATGCTCTATGAATGACTTTGAAGTGAATAAGACGATGAGCCAGATTTTTAGATGTTAAGCTGAGATTAAACCACACTCTCTCCCAATCGACAGATAAATTAAGGTCAGATAATTCCCTATTCCAAATAGTTTTAATAGAAAGAGGTTTTGTAATGCAATCAATAATTTTAGTATATATTAAGGAAACAGATGGCCGACAAGCAGGATGACAGGAAATGGAAGAAGACCAAGGAACGCCATACGCTTTGAGAGCAGAACGCAACTGAAGAAAGACAAAATATGTGGAAGCTGGTAGACAAAATTTGGCCCTCAATGTCTGAAATGAACAGGGGCCCTGGTTATCATATATATCACCGCACGTGTTTACACCCAAAGAAGACCAAGAGGGTTGGACAAATGGACGATTTCCGCATACAAAATTAAAATTGTGCCATAAAGGTGTACTGTTACAAAATTTGAAGGGTCCTCCTATCTGACGTTCAACCGTTTTCCAGATTTTAATAGAGTTGGTCACAACCGGACCAAATTTATAATTATCCCCTTTTTTTCCTGTGCCAGTAAATAGAATATCTTGAAGTCTATTTGGTTTAACCTTGTCAGCTTCAATCACTCTCCATGAAACTAGATTGAGGATCAACCCAATTATGAAGAGCTTTAAGCTGGAACGACCAATAATATAATTCAAAATTTGGTACAGCCAGTCCTCCTGTGCTATTAGGATGTTGTAATGTGGTAAGTTTAATTCTGGGACATTTATCATTCCAGATAAACTTAGAAATTATGGAGTTGATCTCCTTAAAGTAACCTGGAGGGGGAGAAAGTGGTAGCATAGAGAAAAAAAAATTAAATCGAGGTAACAAATTAATCTTAACAGTGGAGATTCTTCCTTGGAGAGAGACTTTAAGATTCTTCCATCTTTGAATGTCATTTTTGACCTTAACTAAAATGTTATTAAAATTGTCTCTGGCAATCTTATGAATGTTTTTATATATGGTAATGCCCAAATAGATGAAAGATTCCTTAATAGGGATAAATGATGGAATAGAAAAATTAACCTTAACATTGTTAATTGGCATTAAAGCAGATTTGCTCCAATTTATTTTATATCCTGATAGTCTACTAAAATTATCAAATTCCTTAATTATACTAGAGACTGAAACATCAAAGTGGTCTAAATATAGAATAATATCATCAGCGTATAATGAAATGCCTCATTTTATTTTTTTAAAAACATTTTCAATTAATACATAGTTGAATTTAACAAAAAAATATTTCCCAAAATGTTCCTTTAAGGTCAAAAATGTTATTTCCTTGGCCCTTAAAGTACTTTTTTTTACAATTTTTTTTTTTTCAATTTGTAACATATTTCCTTAAGTCCTGTACAATTTTTTTTGGCCTTGTGCATCAGTTTCAGACTCAAGTTATTGATTTATGTGTGCTGAAGGCTTGAGATACTTATAAGTGACAATATAAGATACGTGTAAGTGTAATTTAGTTGTCATGTGAGGGATGTTTACAGTTTGTTCAGTGGGTTGTATATTGTCATCATTTAGTTGATAAAACACAAAAAATATGTTATCTATAGATCAAAATGCAGATAAAACCAGTTGTTAAGAATGTTGGTCACCTAACACATTAAGCCTGCTCTGTTTTGTGGCTTTCGTCCTCTGTTGTTTTTACTGAATCTTCGAACAGTTCTTGAAAACTGCAGCCCATCTGTGAGTGTTGCCACCTAGTGGATCCACGTATCAGTGCCGTCTGTTGAAGACTTAAGACATTGCACCCCACTGAACCCGTACATCTATCCCTCACTGCCTCGTTATCATTCGCATCAAATTAAACATGGCATTTAGCCTAATTAAGACTCATTGAAGGGAGCTTGGTGGTACTAAAAGTACTAAAATATATTGTAAAAGAATCGCTGAGGAACCAGAATCAGAATCATTAAATTCCTTCCGGTTGGCACCCTTGAGCACGAGCGAGTGGATTATATTCAGAGTAACGTGTGATGTGATGAAGGTGTAGAGACAGAGAGGATGTGCTGCTCGGCTTGTCTTCTGCTGTGTTTACACAGTGTAGCAATTCCACTGCTGAATTATTGAGATTGCACAGCCATCTCCTGAGATGGACAACACCAGAGATGGACTCAATCTCTTTTCTCAAATACACACCGAGAGCAGAACATACAGCTGCTCATTTTAAAAGAAGCGTTTCTGTGCTTCGTGTAGGACTGGGTGATAGTTTCAAAAATTATATTTCAGTACTTTTGGCAATATTATATATGATACCTGTATATATCCCGATATTTATGTATTTTTCTGAAATAGCTTTAAGCTTTCTTCTCCTTTCCACTAAAGAGAAAAAAAATCGAATAAACCATAATTTTGACCAAACAGCCATATTGGCCGTTTTCAGCTAAAGTTGCTGATTGCTCAGTAAAGCACTGAAGCTCAGCGACGCTCATTTTCATATTTTTAATCACCTTTTGATATTATAAATGTAATCTATCGCTCTATCTATCGCTTGTTTTACTGTTTTAGCTTCCATTCATTCATCAAATTAGAATTTTTTTATTAATCCTATTTTATAAATCTACTCTATTGTTTGTTCATTCTACCATTCTAGCTGCAATTCTATCCAGCCATCCACCGAATTTCCATATTTTTAATCATTTTATGATAAAAACCTAATCTAGCGTTCGTTCAATCTGTTGTTTTTTTATCCGTCCATCATTATAAATCTATAGTTCTATTATTCATTATTTCTGTCGTTTTTTCCATCCATCCAATTTTCAAATTTGTAATCATCTTTTGATATTATAAATCTAATCTACCGTTGTATCTATGATTAGTTCTATCTACTTTTTTCCATCCATCAATCCAATTTCCATATACATCATCCATCCATCCATCCATTTTCATATTTTTAATACTTTTTGATTTTAATAGTTTTTGATAATATGAATCACGTGTGTATTTTTCTCAAACAACAACAATAAAACAATGTACAAATAGTACCACAAAACATCATAGAACTCATTAAATCATCAACGATGATGATGTCATTACAGAACTGGCTTTCATCAGAGATTTTGAAAAAGACTAACAGTAGAAATGATATTGAATAAAAACCTATAAATTAATCATCCATTACAAAAACAATATTTCCAAGAAAACATGGCTTAAAACTCACTATTATATGATTTCCTTTCTTAAATCCATTTTTATCCCATATATAAGACATTTAATGTGGTCATAAAAATGTACTGCCTTTTATGAATGACCTGAATACTATATTTTGGCCACTTTACAAACACAGTTTCTCTGTTTGTCTTAGAGAAAGTGAAGAATAAAGTGCTTTGATGAGCTCAAGATGTGTGTCAAAGAAAGTAACAGTAATGAAATAATAATATTAACAAAAAAAGACAACAAAGCAAGCAATTGTAAGAGAGAAAGTGAGAATAAGAAAAAAACTCTTGGCAGATCAAATCTCCGAGCTTAAGGGTATATGATTAACCAACCTCTCGGTTCTGTGTGAGTCCCAGGAGAGACGCGGAGCCTTACAGGAGTCGGAGGAGGTGCCGGAAGAAGCCTGTGTAGTTGGAAGAACAAGCAAGGTTAATGAGTAGAAGTAAAAAGAGCAGAACTGACATTAGTTTAAAACAAAGAGTAGAAAGAACAGAGTACGTTTGCAGAAGACGAGCGCTTGCTAGTCCTGTCTCATCAGAAATAGACACAGCTCATTCTCTTTGATTCAACTCCCTCATGACAGTTTTAGCCGCGGTCTCAGAACTTTAAGCAAGACGCTTCTGTTTTGGTACTTTTTTTTTTGCTGTTTTTGACATGTGATGTTTGTATGATGAATCTTTAATTGCTGTTTAATGTAATCGTGTTTGAAATGCAAATCAAATGAGCGGCGCTGAAGATGGAAAAGCATTTGTTATTATGTTAGCTTGTCAAAGCCAACATACTGTGATTCTGTTTAAATGTATTCATCTGAGACTCTACATTTCCCTCTAAATCTCTTAAACTGACTTGATGTGCTGTTTCTTTTCTGACTGATTAGACTTCTGTCTATCTGTATATCTGACAAACACATAGCAACACCCTAGTAACAACCCTGAACACACACTAGCAACACCCTAGTAACAACCCTGAACACACACTAGCAACACCCTAGTAACAACCCTGAACACACACTAGCAACACCCTAGAATCCACTCAGAGAAACAGCCTGGAAACGCACTAGCAACCAAAACACCTCAACAACTGACTCTCTATCTATCTATCTATCCATCTATCTATCGTTCTATCTATCGTTCTATCTATCTATCTATCTATCTATCTATCCATCCATCGTTCTATCTATCTATCGTTCTATCTATTGTTCTATCATTCTATCTATCGTTCTATCTATCGTTCTATCTATCTATCTATCAATCTATCTATCGTTCTATCGTTCGATTGTTCTATCTATCTGTTGTTCTATCTATCATTCTATCTATCTATCATTCAATCGTTCTAACATTCTATCGTTCTATTTGTCTATCTTTCTATCTATCTAAAGACACGCATCACTTTTACAGCAATTTCACATCAAAGCACACACTCGTGTACGTCCGCATGTATAGTCTAGCGTTTTATGATTTAATGTCACGTCTATTTTCATATGATGATTGGCTGGTGGCTCTCCCGCTCTTTTCCTCCTTTAACCGTGATTATACAGCACATCTCCGGACGGCTCGTGTGTCAAACCGCATCTTAACCACGGCTGACAAAAAGTGTGCCGTGCAGCTCATCTTCGCTGAAGCAGAACTAAAATCTGGAAGTAATCAGCTAGCGGGGGAACATGAGAAATTCTCCTGAAAACACTTTAGCGCGGCTGGAACCCACTGCTCCTCAAGATTGGATTCAGGTATCTAATCCCAGCCGGCAGCTGCACCCTCCCCCGCACCGCTCCGTCCCTCCGTCACCTCTCCGTCTTCATCTCCCTCTCTCTCTCTCTCTCTCTCTCTCTCTCTCTCTCTGCGGCTATAGAGTGTTGTAGGACCATAGAGACCACAAATACTCACACCTGATGTGCTATATAAAATAAAAGCTGGCCATTGTTAGATTGTGTGATGTCAGCATTATCATATTTACGAAACAAGCCTGTAGCTATACACCACCACAATGTTGCTCTGTGCATGTTGTGAAGCAGATAACTAACTTAACTAGCAGGGTGAGAAATTAACTTTTCCATTAAAGGCCAATATTTGCTCCCTGGGATTGATTTCTAGGGACATTTTTTCAATGCTTTAATCAAATCAGAAACTGTTACCAATAACAAAAACACTTTTAAACACTTTTATTAAAAGTATTTGCTTAAAGCTGCAGTCCGTAAGTTTTGCCTCTTTGTCGCCATCTCTGTTTGAAAACCTGGAATTGCAGCTGTGTGCGGAATTATCTTCTTTGCGCTGGGTTGTGCTCCGGCACGGCTGCAGCGCGGATGAATCTAATGTTTTGAAGAGTATGTGTGTCAGTCAGTCACCGCACCGGTTTTACTGTACTTCACAATCACAGATTCTAGCCTACGTCTTGGAATATATGGCCCGAATAAAAAATATCACCGGATATTGTCATCTGAACAAGTAAGTAACAAGTCTGCCACGTTTGTTCTGAACAACTGAGGAAAAAAAACATTACAATAAATCGCGCTACCAATGGTGATTAAATATAAAGATTGGTTAGCTCATATCACATCAAACCGTGCAAATTATTATTATTGTTATACTTTATTCTCAAATTATTAATGTTAACAACATCAGCATTGCGTGACTATGAGTATAGTGTGTATTAGCGTGTATATTTCTATTTCTGTATAGTCTAATTGTCATTCCATTCGAATTTCATATTAAAGGGGTGGTTGACTGGTTTTTTTCTAGGCTTGATTGTGTTTATGGGGTGCAGTCTAACATGTGTTCATGCTTCGTATTTTTAAAAACGCATTATTTTTCACATAATTTACCTTTATTCCACACCACTCTGTCCCTTCTCTGACAAACGCCTCGATTATTTCCTGTTTTTATGAAGCCCCTCCCTCAGAAATACGCGATGGGCTGAGATTGGTTAACTGGTCCAGTGTGTTGTGATTGGCTAAACCGCCGAGTGCACGTCTAAACGTCCCGCCCCTCAGCTCAGCTGCATGTGCTCTGGTTGTATTGTAAACAGTGGCGTCGTATATATTGCTTATTAATCAATCAAACGCAGAGAATATTAGTGAAGAGGATCGTGCAGAACCTGTGCAAGCACGGCTCTTAATGGTATGTTTGTTTGTTGTTGTCTCATACTTTTAGATACTCTGTTAATTGTAAATGCTACTGCTTCTGTTAGCTTTTAATATACGGTTTTATCCTGATTAAAGCTTTAATACAGCACAGCAACCGCACGCGTGTCCATTTATAATGCTTCTCATTGCTGTGTGAAAATAAGTGTATAATTGAAACAGTTTGTTGGAGCTGATCTGAATGAGAGAGAGAGATGCAGAGTGTGTGCAGAGCAGGGGACGTGAGGAACAGTATTAAGATCCGCTGTTTTAGAACATTGATTTTGAAACTTGTGAATCCATTAGAATCGTTAGAAGACATAATCGCGATTCATATAAATAGATTTTTACTGCACCCCTAGTTTTCTTCCTCTTCTCTAAAGCAACACAACATGGCCTCGCACCCATCGTTGCGTGTTCCCGGGGGCGGGGTTTATCTGGGTTCGTGACGTAATGGACTCGGGAACTAGCTCGTTGTAGTCCCTTACGAGTCGTTTTTGTAGGCATTAAACTGACAGAATTTTGAAAGACGATATCTCCGTTTGCATTGAACTTTCAGCGCTGCAACTCTGCAGATATTGTTTATGCTCAAACAGCAACATTACACACAAACTAATGTTAAAAAAGTGAAATCGCAATCAACCACCCCTTTAATAAATTCTTTTAACCCAAAAAGCAAATTATGCTCCCTTCGAACTGGATTTATTTAAAATACAAATCTTGTGTAATCCCAGGCTATCTGTAATAAGAAGCACATTTAAAACTGGAATATAATTTAATTTCATTCACGTGTTTCATAAACACATAATCCTTTCTGGATTACAATCCGCCATCAAAATGACACATTTCATTATTCCAGCTGCTGTGAGAAAAGGCTATAAATGTTCCATCACCTGCAGGATCCTCACATGTGATATAGTCTATTAGCTGGGAAAACTTCTTTATGTTTACAGACGTGATGTAATGACGCAGTGCCATGCTCGAATTTCCCACGAAAACCTACCCGTACCACTCAAATTAGGAAGCATTATTATAAGCTAACTGTAAGGTCATAGTTTTGAACACTGGCTGGTTATGTACTTGCTCAAATATTGATTTTGGATCATTTATAACCAAAAAAAGTTCCGGACTGCAGCTTTAAAAACAAAAACAAAAAAAAACAGGAACTCATTACTGGGCAGGTCTGCAATATTATGACAAAAATCTTTATTGTTGATTATTGCTCTTGATATTGTGATAATGATTATTAATGTTGATAAAATACATATGTAAAATGTTTTGTGTTTGGTGAAAATGTCACTTCACATATTCTGGTTACACAGACAAACGTGTAACGGGGGGGGGGCTTTCTCTTGAATTTGTGGGCCGTCTTTGTTCATTTTGGTGGCGTTTTTGCCACAAGCCCACATTAATTTCTGACCCTAGTAACTAGTATGTAGCATGACAATGGCTCAGTTGTTGTTATCTCAATTGCAGTGCAGCTCTTCTAGTAACAAGTTGGTTTCCAACAAGTAGTGGTACATTGAAAAAATAAATAAATAAATTTTTTTATTAATTGGTGTAGAAACATTTCACAAATAATTACAAAGCAATTATACAGTGTATAGCGTAGCAATGCTTTCTTACTGCTTATTGTTGTGTTGCATTGGAAAGTCTGATTCATTTGAATGAATTAGTTTGTGATGAACCTGTTCAAAAATTATTTAATTTAAAGAATCCATGCATGGCATTTTAGGTTTCATCTGTGATATCAAAATATTATTCATAAGCTAACATAGGTTTTGTGTTCTAGTTTTATCGTATTTAGATTAATGTCATCACCCTTATTGAGATCCTCATTGTTTTTTGTGCCAGATTAACAGCACTGATTGCATTAATGAATAGAGTGCTGCAGGGATGATGTACTTTTGTAGGACAAAACAGAAATTAGTTCACATTTTAGCTTCTGTTTCCATCATCCTGGAATCAATGGGTTGTTTGAATGATTTTGGTTAAATGCCTGAAATAAAGTTTGTAGCTTTTTACTGTTGCCAATTGTATTTAAGCTTCAAAATTCATAAAAGTTGTGTTCGTTTGTGAAGATTATCTTTAAAAACAAAACGTGCAAGGATCATAAACCTTTGTTGGTCACAGCTTATTTTCTGCAAAAAAAATTATACTTATATGTATTAAATATAATATGTACTAAATATTTATGTTTAAAAATGTAATGACCCATTAAATAGCCTAAATTTACCACTTTTTCTCAAAGCGTAGTTTTTTTTTTTTTTTTTTCAAATTGCTTTACTGAAGCTTTTAATTATATTTATATTTTTAGTTGATTGTAGCTTGGGAAGCCACAGATTCAAAGTAAAACATCTGAGTTGAGGTCGTAGGCAAATCAATATTGATCAGTAAGTTGTAATTGTGAATGTTGACTGCAGTTGTTCAAGTTTGCCATGCATCGTATGGAATTTAAATAAACAATAGTGAATTATAATGTAGTTTATGAGATGACTCATTTGTGACCGAACTGCATTTGAATGTGGCAGCACAAGAATGATAAATACTTCAAGCTTGAATTACACACCAATGTGCATTGTGCATAAAATGTGCATAAATTAAATCAAGCAGCCTACATTCATAATTATAACTTATTATGATCAATGCCTATTAGGAGCACATTATTTTAGATTTAACTGATTTGTGAATATATTGCTGTTTTAATGGATCTAAGCTCTCATCCGAACAGACATTACAGCCAGAAGTGTTTTTTAGACAAAGACCTGCAAGATGGTATTTACTATGGCTGGACTGTTGATTTAACTACTCTACTGTGTATTTTTTTGTTCTTTTACGTCAGATTCTCATGCGATTGTCCTTTAAACTCACTGACACTGAATTCGGTCATCAATGATGCTGCACTGTGGAGGTGTTTGGAAAATTCATAGTAAAGATGGAAAATGGAGTCGGTCTGCTGTTCTTAAACACTCGGGCTGTTGATCTTAGAAGCTTTCATGATCTGACCAGGTCACATTCCTGCAGGTAATGGAGTTTAGACACACTGTGTGTGTGTGTGTGTGTGTGTGTGTGTGTGTGATGGGTATAAAAGGAAACCTGGATAAACTCACACACAACAGACACATGCCATTGAGGGAATGAAGCTGTTTGAAGAAAACTCACACATTCCTCACATCAACAGAGAAACACAGTACATCATTTATGGCGTAATGTCAGTTACTACAGAAAATGGTTTTGACTCGGCTCTTAACAAAATCACAGTTGCAGTAATTTGCTTGCAGTGAAAGTATGCGCTGTTTAAAAAGTATAAGTTTTGCACAATATGTTCAGCATATGCATGGTGCAAACTACACTTACATCATTTGTGCATGATAATAATAATTATAATATAAGTGTTTTAACAGAAATACAAAATAGTGTTTTTATTGTTAACTAAATCTAAAACTATTAAAATACATTTTGTTGATTGAAATAAATTAAAATATAAATATTAGATTACAAAATTTTTATGAAAATTAGAAATGTTGCTTGGCAAATAAGTACAATAAGTTTAAGTGCTGAAATTACTAAAACAGATAAAAATACATTAAGGCAAAATAGAAATAAAAATTATGAAAAGAAAAATAAATTACTGAAATGTATACAAAAATGAAAACTGAAATTTATTTTAAAATATCAGTAAATGCTATAGTAGTACTAGTTAATAAACAATGCTAAATTAACATTGATTTAATGTTCTGTTTTGATACAGATTTGAAGTAGTTCCAGGTTTATGACTGTATTACAAATTTGAAATTCACTATAGCACCAGACACTTGTGAATTGACTTACTCTTACTAATTCAGTGTTTTAGTCCCAGATTCTGCATTAAATTGGGTTTTTATATTATTTTATTGAGTTAAAAGATCATGTAAATTCATGTTCATGTGTTGAAGAGCTTGATAAGAGAAACCTGTTGCATGTTTGTAAGAATTTGAGGGAGTTTCAGTTTTGTGTGTACTGTAGTCTCTTTCCTATATGTCTGCAGCATTCACGTTAAAGTCTTTCTGAAAGGTTGAACTGAACCCAGTGAACCCTTGTGACGACAGTAAGCAGGAGTCATTTACACACTCTTATCTGCTCGCTTTTCATTTTCAGGGTTGTGCATCATTTATATGCACAACCCTGAATATACAGGTGCATCTCAATAAATTAGAATGTCGTGAAAAAGTAGATTTTTTCTTGCAAGTTATTTCAAAAAGTTAAACTTTCATATATTTTAGATTCATTGCATGTAAAGTAAAACATTTCAAAAAAAATTTTTTTTTAATTTTGATGATTAGAGCTTACAGCTTATGAAAGTCAAAAATCAGTATCTCAAAATATTAGAATATTTACATTTGAGTTTCAATAAATGACCATCCCTACAGTATAAATTCCGGGTATCTCTTGTTCTTTGAAACCACAATAATGGAGAAGACTGCTGACTTGGCAATGAAGACGAACATTGACACCCTCCACAAAGAGGGTAAGTCACAGAGGGTTATTGCTGAAAGGTGTGGCTGTTTACAGAGTGCTGTATCAAAGCATATTAAATGCAAAGTTGACTGGAAGGATGAATTTGGGTAGGAAAAGGTGCACAAGCAACAGGGATGACCGCAAGCTTGAGAATACTGTCAAGCAAAGCTGATTCAAACACTTGGGAGAGCTTCACAAGGAGTGGACTGAAGCTGGAGTCAGTGCATCAAGAGTCACCACGCTCAGACGTCTTCAGGAAAAGGGCTACCAAGCCACTTCTGAACCAGAGACAACATCAGAAGCGTCTTACCTGGGCTGTGGAGAAAAAGAACTGGACTGTTGCTCAGTGGTCCAAAGTCCTCTTTTCAGATGAAAGTAAATTTTCATTTCAAGGTCCCAGAGTCTGGAGGAAGAGTGGAGAGGCACAGAATCCATGTTGCTTGAAGTCCAGTGTGAAGTTTCCACAGTCAGTGATGATTTGGGCTGCCATGTCATCTGCTGGTGTTGGTCCACTTTTTTCTGAAGTCCACAGTCAACGCAGCCATCTACCAGGAAATTTTTAGAGCACTTCATGCTTCCTTCTGCTGACAAGCTTTATGGAGATGCAGATTTCATTTTCCAGCAGGACTTGGCACCTGCCCACACTGCCAAATGTACCAAAAGCTGGTTCAATGACCATGGTGTTACTGTGCTTGATTGGCCAGCAAACTCGCCTGACCTGAACTGACTTGTCAAGAGGAAGATGAGAGACACCAGACCCAACAATGCAGATGAGCTGAAGGCCACTGTCAAAGAAACCTGGGCTTCCATACCACCTCAGCAGTGCCACAAACTGATCACCTCCATGCCACGCCGAATTGAGGCAGTAATTAAAGCAAAAGGAGCCCCTACCAAGTATTGAGTACATATACAGTAAATGAACATACTTTCCAGAAGGCCAACAATTCACTAAAAATGATTTTTTTATTGGCCTTATCAAGTATTCTAATTTGTTGAGATAGTGAATTGGTGGGTTTTGTTAAATGTGAGCCTAAATCATCACAATTAAAAGAACCAAAGACTTAAACTACTTCAGTCTGTGTGCATTGAATTTATTTAATACACAAGTTTCACAATTTGAGTTGAATTACTGAAATAAATGAACTTTTCCACAACATTCTAATTTATTGAGATGCACCTGTATATATGACATATGATATATATGATATATGATTTAGAGTTGAATTGTGAATTATAAATTCAAAGCAAATTCCTCAATTGAGGTAGATTGGGGAATCTAGAATTTCAGTTTAAATTTAAATTAATGATTTTTAATTAATTTAGAACAGTCTTTTAAAGACAGAGTTTGAATAACTATAGATAGATGAAAGACCACATCATCTTGTAACCAAAATGTCTATTTGATCTCAATGCATTCTAAGCTAAACAATTGAGACAAGACCTTGTTTGTGATTTTTTGAAATGGGTAGGTATAGCTAAACATCTGCCCGGCTGATGTCTCACAGACCGTGTATCCCGTGTCTCTATGCTCTTGGTTCTGTGTGTCAGTCTCTCTGAGTAAAAGCAGATAACTGTCAGTTTCAGCAAGGCTTCACAAAGCCAGTGGCACTCAGTACAGAGACACACACATTCTTCAACCACTGCAGCCTGACACTGGGAGGCCTGTCGGTCCACACACACACACACACACACACCAGGGGTGGGCAAAACTCAGAATTTAAAAACCGGCTCCCTTTGAATTCATGAGTGTGAATTTGAATTGAATTGACCATATTATACAGCATCAACTGATATTTGAATAGGATTAGAATGACAGAAAGAGGTATATCCTTTTTTGAATCTGAAAAAAAAAAAATTGTTTGGCTCCCTTCTATGATTTTGGGGTAATTGAGAGCATTCTAGGCAACAAAGTGTTCCTCGTGGTGCCAAAAAAATGTCTCTTATGCTCACCAAGGCTGCATTAATTTGATCAAAAAATAAGGGAAGAACATATTTTAAGATGTAATTTATTCCTGTGATGCAAAAAACTGAATTTTCAGCATCATTACTCCAGTCTTCAGTGTCACATGATCCTTCAGAAATCATTCTAATATGCTGATTTGCTGCTCAAGAAACATTTCTGATTATTATCAATGTTGAAACAGTTGTGCTGCTTCATATTTTCGTGAAAACTGCATGCATTTTATTGTTCAGGATTCTTTGATGAATAGAAAGTCCAAAAGAACAGCATTTATATAGAGATCTTTTGTAACATAATAGATATTGTACTGTCACTTTTGAACAATTTAATATGTCCTTGTTGAATAAAAGTGTTTAAAATAACTACTGAGCCCATACTTTTGAACAATAGTGTGTATATTAGGGATTTATTTATTATGGCTTTCAATTTAAAGTGTTAATTTAGTGGAATTAATTACAAGAAGTTGTTCAATGATATGGAAAGCCAAACAATAATATATTGACTTGTAAAGCCACTTTTATATTTAATTATTTACTCGTCTGCCTGAGTAATGTACATATTAATGTATAAATAATTGTCTTCATTTGTGGACATTTTTAGTATATGTAATTTAATTGCGACTAATTCGTGTATTCAAAGCACGTAATTTATTTAATTAAAAAACTTAATTGCTGGCTTTTCAGACACTATTATCATCTAATGTTTCTGGAGATAGCCCTTATGTGTATGATGAATTGTTTATGCCTATTTCTTATTGAAAAATGAACTATTTGATTAAAAAACTACACATTATTTCATTGTAATTCTCTCTCTCTCGTTCTTTTTTAAATTGGTGTTTTGTTTACCGAGTTAAATTCAGGAATTAAACATGAATTTAAAAGACGTTCTCAGTTGAGTTGTGAGTGTCTCACGACCCGTCACACTGAGCTCACACTGAGTCATTTAATGCCATCAGATGGTGTGTTAACTGAGCCTGTGCTAATCACACACTGCTGGCATATACAGGGATGAGAGACATACTGCTGCTGATGTTACTGCCAACCGCTCTCCCTCTCTCTCTTTCTCCTGATTTTCCCAAGGGACGCCCTGCTGAGAAAACAACGGGGCAGCAGAAATGTGCAAAAGCAGCTCTCTCTCTCTCTCTCTCTCTCTCTTTTCTCCTGGAGGAGGTCAGACATGACCATCAGCAACAGATCTTCAGTCTCCCACATTCACACCAAATCAGTCATTTGGTTGTTCTTTACAACACATCAGCCAGGTTTATGTCATTTAAACATTTCCTCCTTCACTTCAATGTATGACATTTGACATTATAAGACAATCAAAATCTTCCTCTCCTTCTCCATTCCACCAAGGGTTAATGCATGTAATGTTGGATGTGCATGTAATATTGTAATATGCACAACTGTTTTCAGCATTACTTTTGATCAGAAATGTCTCTTGAGCAGCAAATCAGCATATCTGAATGATTTCTGAAGGATCATGTGACACTGAATACTAGAGTAATGATGCTGAAAATTCAGCTCTGCATCACAAGAATAAATTACATTTTAAATTCAAATAGTAAATTCTCAATATTACTGTTTTTACTGCATTTTTATCAAATAAATGCAGTCTTTGTGAGCATAAGAGCATATCATGCATGTAAATGCATTTTATCACAAATCTGCCTGACAAGATGGCGCTGCTATGCTCGGATGCCGTCCAGGTCGCTCCTCTAAGATTGTGCTTCTATTTACTTTTTTACTCACTTTTGCTTTCTCTTTTTACACACATTACGTCTGCTCTGATCACCTACGACAAAGAAACACTTTTGGATATTGGAAACCGCTTCACTAACCTGGTTCACACTTTATCACCGAATCCAACGTGGCCTCTTGAGATTCTTCGGAACGCGGAGAACAATGGCCACAGGCGACGGAACAAGAAACACCGTGGAAAAAGCGCTGGAATCCGCAACAGACTGAGGAAAAGGGCTCACAGTCCTCCTTTACCGAGCATTCTGCTCGCTAATGTCCAATCCTTGGAGAATAAGATGGACGATCTTAGAGCCAGGATAAGTTTCCAACGGGACATTAGGGACTGTAACATAATCTGTTTGACTGAAACATGGCTCACGCCCTCGGTTCCGGACACTGCTGTAACGCCGTCTGACAACTTTTCTGTTTTACGGATGGACAGAACAGCGGAGGCCGGTAAATCCAAAGGTGGAGGAGTGTGTTTCATGACTAACAAGAAATGGTGTGACCCCAGGAATATCTCCTCTCTGTCACGCTCCTGCTCGCCTCATCTGGAACATCTATCCATTATTTGCCGCCCTTTCTATCTACCCCGTGAGTTCACCTCGGTCATCGTTACTGCCGCCTACATTCCACCACAGGCAGACACCGGCTTGGCTTTGTCTAAACTCCACGATGTGCTCAGCGGCTACATCAACAAGCATCCTGACGCTGCCTTTATCATCGCGGGGGACTTTAACAAAACCAACCTCAGGCAGGTCATGCCGAACTTTCACCAACATGTATCTTTTGTCTGGGAATATGAGCGAGTATAAAGCATCGTGTTATGCTCTCAGACGAGCAGTAAGTGCCGCCAAACATCGATACAAGGAGAGAATTGAGTCTCATTTTCAGCTCAATGACTCTCGACGCATGTGGCAGGGACTAAGGACCATCTGTGCCTTTGGAAACAAATCCTCCGTGGAGGTGAGAGCAGATCCGTTGCTGGCCGACGAATTAAACACATTCTACGGCCGCTTTGAATGCAATGGCGGCAGCACGGCTCTGCCGAGCAGCGCGTCAGGAAGCAGCAGGCAGAGAAGCGATAATCATGTGATCACCGTGACGGAGGTCGAGGTTCGCAGGGCCCTAAAGAGAGTGAACGTAAGGAAAGCGGCTGGACCTGACGGGATTACCGGCCGTGTTCTGAGGTCATGCGCTGATCTGTTCACTTCTATCTTCAACGAGTCCCTTGCTACCTCTGTAGTTCCCACCTACTTTAAAAAATCCATCATCATCCCTGTGCCTAAGAACAATAAACCTTCTTGCCTGAATGACTATCGACCAGTGGCCCTCACATCAATAGTCATGAAGGTTTTTGAGAGACTTGTTAAGAGCCACATTAGCTCCTCCATCCCTGTTACTTTGGACCCTCTTCAGTTTGCCTATCGTCCCAATAGATCTACTGATGATGCCATCTCTCACATACTCCACTCCTCCCTCACACACATTGACAGCAGCAATGGGAACTATGCAAGGCTGCTATTCATAGACTATAGCTCAGCTTTCAACACCATAGTCCCCATCAAGCTGGCTTCTAAACTCACAGGCCTCAGCCTAAACTCTTCACTCTGCGACTGGATTCAAGATTTCCTCACCGGCAGACCTCAAGTGGTGAAAGTCGGCCAGTTCACCTCAAACTCCATCACCCTGAACGTAGGAGCCCCGCAGGGTTGTGTCCTGAGTCCCCTGCTCTACTCTCTCTACACACATGACTGCGTGTCCTCTCACAGATCCACATCTATTATCAAATTTGCTGATGATACTGTGGTTCTGGGCCTCATTTCCAACAATGATGAGACCGCATACTTGGATGAGGTAGAGAGACTTACATCAAGGTGCCAGACTTACATCAAGGTGCCAGGACAACTGTCACTCTCTGAATGTGAGCAAAACTAAAGAGCTGATTGTGGACTTCAGAAAGAGACACCTGCTGCCATACACTCCTCTTATGATCAGTGGGACCCCTGTGGAGAGAGTAAGCAGCTTCAAGTACCTCGGTGTAAACATCTCTGAGGACCTGACTTGGACTACACAGATTCAAACACAGGTTAAGAAAGCCAGGCAAAGGCTGTACCATCTGCGACAGCTGAGGAAATTCAGGGTCTCTCCAAAAATCCTGAAAACTTTCTATTTAGGGACCATAGAAAGTGTATTGACTGTAAGTGTATCTCAGTGTGGTATGGAAACAGCTCCAGTCAAGATTGCAAGGCCTTGCAGAGAGTTGTGCGCTTAGCTGAGCGCATCTCAGGGTCTGCTCTCCCCTCTCTGCAGGACATCTACCTCAAACGCTGCAGAAGCAGAGCTGTCAAAATCACCAAAGACTCAAATCACCCTGGAAACTGTCTATTCACTCTGCTGCCATCTGGTAAGCGCTTCCGCAGCCTAATGGCAAAAACTGAGAGACTTAGGAGGAGCTTCTTCCCCCAGGCCATCAGACTCCTAAACTCAACTCAGTCAACCCCCCGGGATCGCATTAGAGATAATGAGTTAGACAAAGACTGAACATCCATACGATTGCTTTATCACAGAATTTTGTTTTCGATTACTTACTCATTTAAAAGAAGACTCAAGCTTTCTATAGATATAACTCCCATGTCTCTGTGTTGAGTTTTCGCTGAGTTACACTTCATTTTAGTGACGCGTTTCAAAAGCACTGGAGACATTATTCTCTTTACCTCATACTGACAGTAATTCAAGTCATTTAACATCACCATGACTTCACATTAATCACTCACACTAAGATACTCACACTCATTATTCTCTACCTCATACTGACAGTGTCTTGACACAACACTTTCTGTGTCTTGATCTTATCTTATTTTTTTATATTTAATTTTTTGTGATTGCTGCTTCATGTCAACCATGTTCAACCTGTTTGCACATTCCTCTCTCGTACAGTCATGCTTATCTTAATATTTAATTCTACAGCATACTGTCATGCACATTCTTTTATACTTTATATTTTATATTTTGTTCTTTATATCTTATTTTTTATTCATTTTATTTTATGCATACTTCCCTTGTGTTGTATTCTACTATATTTGCACTGTCCATGGAGCGGACCTGACTCACATTTCACTGCTGGTTACACAATCTCTGTATAGTCGTGAATGTGACAAATAAAACTTGAAACTTGAAACTTAAAGTTAGACATTTAATCATTGTTTTCATTGAATATGTTCTCGTATATTATGTATTTTGGGTATATTCCTTTATGTGTGTATTACTGTAAAAAAATGCATTTTATTCATCTTAAACTATGGAATGGCACTGATGTAGCAATTTTGTAGCCATGTCTCACTTTGCCTGTTTTCAAACAGAAAAATAAAAAATAAAATAATTATAAAATAAAAAATAAATAAATATAAAATAAAAAATATTAATATATGCAATTAATTGTGACTAATTCAACTGGCTAAGCATGTAATGATATCAATAAAGTATGTAATTGGTTCATAGCCCTTATATGTATATTAATTGTATTTATGTTTATTTAAATACAGATTATTGGTAGCAATTCAGATATTACTATCATCTAATGTTTCTGGAAGTATATGTATGATAAAATGTTATGGTAATTCATACTGAAAACTGAAATGTTTTATTACAATTATGCACGGTTTTATTTCATTGAAATTCTCTTGTTTAAATTGGAAATTGTGCATATTGTTTACCGACTCAATTCAAATTACAGACACAAAGAATAAAATAATAATAAAATAAAATATATTATTGTTATATTAACTTGGCACATGCAGTTGCAAATCCTGATTTAAAAGAGACTTCATGTAATTGTTTTAAGACTCTTGCATGGCATCTGACTCGCGCTGCAGTATTAGCATTATTGCAAACATGATTTAGTCTGTAAATAATCATGTTTCTATTTGCTAACCGGCAGTGTAGAAGCTTCTGGAAGCCGGCCAGGTCCTGTTCTCAGTCCAAATCAAATGTTATTATCCTGTATTGTTAGCAAAAGATATCTCGCTTTTGTGTAACATGTTTAATTCCCGGCTAATTACCGTCTGCGTGAGAAGAGCCGCACTCAGAGGAATAGACAAAAGATTCCTGTTTTTAACTGGTGCCACACAGAAACCACTAGCTTTTGGCAGAATAGCACACAGAATCGTCAGTGAACGGCCGTGAAAACAAACCTCTGCATGTGTGATGGTGAGAATAATTAGCTATTTAAAGACAAAAGCATGATTAAATGAGTCTGATCTGAGATATTAGCCTCTGCAGTACGCCACAAGAGCAGCTTAACATTCCCTTTGGCTGGGATTGCCGTCGCAGGCTCAGGTTTGCTGTCAGCGAGACTGGAGGTGAACCTCACCAATAAATATGTATGTGAGTTTGGATTCCAGCGCTCACTGAGGTCATTCGGGCCCTTGTTCCTCTTTGCTCTCTTTGACAGCTAAGTACATATGCTAACGCTATTTATAGGCCTCCTCGCTGCCACCACCTCACAAACAGCAGGTAAAGGAAGAGGATTAATTGCCAATTTATCACAAATCTTTCGATAAGAGCAGTCAGAAGGGGTAGTTTAGTAGTAATCTTGGTGCAGTGCTGGAAGATTCTTTGCAGCGTGAACTTCCCGAGCTACTCATACTGTAATTAATCTACAGACAGGCTGCTACTCTTTGAGAGAACATTAAAGTAAACAGAGAACAAAAGTAGCTAACTACTTTCTTTTGGGTTTTTCCCCATGATGACAATGCCCGTTGAACATGGAAACTTATTAAACGTAATTGCAAGTTTTTATCTCAGATTTTTTTTCTTGCAGTTATGAGTTTATATCTCAGAAGTCTGACTTTTTTTCTCAGAATTGTGAGTTTACATCTCACAACTATGCCTTTTTCAATTGAATCACTGAATTGTTTCTTTGATTGTTGAATCATTATTTTGGGGTTTAAGCTGAGGTTTCAGTTTAACATTATTATTTTTTTTTACTTTAAGTAAAATAAATAATAAAATAAATTATATATAAATTAATACATTTTATTTCAGCTATTTTATTTCAACATATACATTACATTTACATTTTATTTCAACATGTTCTTGCGACCTGATGTACTAAAAATCTAAAACTTAAATAAATATTAATAAAAATATATGCATATAAAATTTTTTAAATAAACTCATTCAAAATAAAAGGACTAAATCTTTAACCAAAATGGAAAAAAAAATCTAAAATATGAATAAAACTTAATATATTAATGAAAGCTGTAATAGTATCTCAATTACAGTAAAATATCATATCTATTATGATTCTGCCTTAAACACTATGGCTGTTTTAATATCAAATTGTGGTCATATGTTTGCAGACTGAAAAAAAGGCGAAGGATTCTCTTTGAAACAATTTTTACTCAAAAAATGCTAGTAAATTTCAAATTGCTAGTAAAAATTGTGAAGAAATGGCAAGTAAAACTGAAATGAAATTTTGAAGTTGAAAGACTGAAATAGTGTATTCTATTCATATACTTATAAGTGTATGTGTGTGTGTGTGTATATATATATATATATATACACACACACACACACACACAATATATATACACAGTATATATTTATGTGTATGTGTGTATATATATATATATATATATATATGTTTATATATGTATGTATATAATATATATTATTTTTTACAATGCAGATTGCTATTATTCAACAGAAACAATCCAGGAAACCATATCGATGTTTTTACATCAGCTAAACAGATGAATAGGTATGAGCGTTGGTAAGCAGGAGACGAGGATATTTTGAGGTGTGTGTGTGTCGGGCCGTGGCTGCAGGGTTCAGGGTTTTAGACGTGTTATTTCCCAGCATGCCGCTGGAACCACTGTCATTTATAAACACGTGTGTTATTGAGCCACGGCGTGCTAGCCAACGTGTCCTCGTAGCGCTGACATCAAGGCCCTGAATCGCCCCTCCTATAGCCAATACTGCAACTCATTATCACAAACTGTCCTGCAGAGCTTTCTCTCTCTCATCTCTTTCTTCTCTTTCTTCACGTCTATGATGGAGAGCATAGCAGACGTTATAAAGATGTGGAAACTAGAGGAGGTGAATGGACTCGATCTTCTTCCGGAGCTGTTTAGAGCTCTGGAAACAAGGTGAAACGTCCAGCGGCCGTCCAGTGAGATATTTATTATAGGCAGCTCTGGGAAAGCATTAAAAGTGTTGGATCTGAAGTTGTGACAGTTCAAGGGAACCCTGGAGTGTTAACATATTCAAAATGGGCCATGACAAGGTCAGGCCTACGATATGTTGTCAGTCCATTCCAGCCGTACAGAACTACTGCACATTTTATTTGATTCTATCATGACACTGTGGCTTTCTTTTCATCTATTTCTTTCTGTGATAGATTCAGTGAAGCTTTACACACACGTCGCCAGTGCATCAGCATTACATATACATGCAGACAGTCGCTTTAATACATACACAAACACAACAAGAACAGCAGTAGCTGCTCTAGTGGTGCCGAAGTAAAAGTATTCAGTAATAAAACTAGGTGGCTATCAGAAATTAGGCAAATAAGAACTACAATAATACTTCTGCCAGTCTCCAAAATGTGGCAATTTTGAGATTATCAGCATCGGAAAATAAATCATACATTAGCAGTCTATTGTGGATGGATTAGGCACAATTTCTGTTTTGTTTTTTTTGTTTTTGTTTTTTCAAATATTTTTAGGGAATTTAATTACATTTTTATTTTTAAGCAGAAACAATTACAACTTTCCCACCCCAACATATATAATAATTGAAGTAAAATAATATATAAATGAATGAATAAAAATAGATAAGAAGAAGAAAAAACATATGAAAAGATCCTTTTAATTTTATTTACAATGTATATATGTACTTCTCAAGAGCGATAATTAATTTTAAAGCTTTTTATTAATCGTGATTACATTTTTTTATCGATTGACAGCCCTAATATATATATATACTGTATATATGTGTATGTATGTATGTAAATATTTGTATAGCCTATATTAGAATATTGTGTGATACACATCAAATAAACTGTTTACTTCACTAAAATGTAATTCAGTCAATAGTTCTATTGTCCATTCCCGATTTGCAGTGCTTATGTTCATGCAGTTGGCAGATGCTTTTATCCATAGTGACTTACATTGCATTCAAGCTTTATTCAAGATTGCAATCACACAGTCTTATACTTTTGTATTTTATACTTTTATATTGGATGTGATTCAAATCAGCGTTTGTAATGCTATTAATGCCAGAGCTGGTTTAGTTCAAGACTTCAAATTCTTGATTGAAACATTTTTCTAAATGGCCGTACGTCTGGAACCAAGGCCGTTGAAAAACCATCCGGTCACTACTGTTGGGTTAACTAGGTCTGTCTGTTCAGCACCATTGCTTTATCTTTCATTCTCATTCCGCAGGAAAACACGGTGCTCGCTTCCTGCGTGCCGATAAATCCACGGCGTCTACATCAAAGCCTCGCGATTTAGCCCGTCTTTCCTCTCCCGCGAAGCTTAGACTTGATCTCACGGCATAATGCGTCCAGCATCCTATATATTGAGAGCTAATATTGGCTCGGGCTAGTGCTGATTGACCTGCATTCTGGAATGGCCTCTCTCTGGGCGGCTCCACCTGGGGCCTGCTGCTGTCAGAGAGGACGGCCGCCGCGCTGGATTGATGACAGTCATTCAGTGATGAAGCTGTATTCATCATCCCTGTCCAGAGCTGCACTGGCCAGATGGAGTGTGACCATCCATCCACTGCCAGGGACACATCTGTTCCTCGTGTTGCTTAGAGTACTAACAAGTCACTGGCTCTCTCAAAAGCCAGCCGATGTCAGGCTCGGAGAGAGGGGGCAGAGGGGAAGGGGAGCGGATGGGGGAGGGTGGACGCCAGGAAGAAATCCGACCTGTTTTCTCCTGCTTTTTTATCTTGCTTGAGCTCTGATTGCTCCGTCAGATTCTGCTGGCTTTATTGGGATGACAGGAAAAGCTTTAGTATGCACATATACACCAGCATTCAAAAGTTTGTGATGTTTTTGAAAGAAGTCTTAGAGGCTGCATTTATTTGATAAAAATATTATTGCAATTTAAAATAAGTGTTTTATATTTAAACGTTGTAAAATGCAATTTATTCTTGTGATGCAAAGATGTATTTTCACACAATGAAATCTTCAGTGTCACATGGTCCTTCAGAAATCATTCTAATATGCTGATTTGCTGCTCAAAAAAACATTTATTTTATTATTATCAATGTTGAAAAGAGTTGTGCTGCTTCATATTATTGTGGGAACCATTATACATTTTTTAATGATGCTTTGATAACAGAATTTATTTGAAATATAATTTTTTGTAACAATCTAAATGTCTTTGTCACTGTTTATCAATTTAATACATCTATGCTGAACAATTCTATTAATATTAATTTATTGTTTGTTATTTCTTTAGCAGCAAATCAGCATAAATAACAATCAAATAAATAACCACACGAATGTAATTTTTTCAGATTTTATTATTTTCGTAAAATTTTATTTAGTTTTTATATTTATATTTTTGTACAAAATATATAAATAAACATAACTATTAGTAAATACACACAGAGACACAAATTATATATATATTATTATTATTTTATTTTTTTTATTACATTTTTTAATTTATGCTATGTTTTTGCAGAAAATATAGAAAGAAAGAAATGTATCTATTTTTTATAATATTTCAATGAATATTATGAGTGGTGTGTGTATATATAATATATATATTAATTACATTTACGTGGTTATTTCATTATTTCATTCAATTTAATACAATTTTCAATAAATAACAGTGATGATTTTCAGATTTTCTTTTAGATTGCATTTGTTTAAATTATTTATTTATTTATCTATGTTTAGATTTATTTAAGATGTGCACAAAATTATATTGCAATTAAATAAACACAATATTTAGTCAAAATTCACTTCAAATATTTGCAAACAGAAATTGTAACTATGCACTTTCCATTGGCAGGGATTTTTTTACTTTTTTTATCTTCAACATGTTTACAGTACAAGCATTTACAGTATGTGTATGTGCATCCTTTCCTTAATGTGTTTTGCAGTATCCGCCTTTGGAATCGCTGGCACAATGAGGCGTTCTGGCACAGAGTCCTTTTTTTAAGGCTGACAAGGACAAGATCAGCACTCGGAGAGACAGACAGAGCAGCGTTTTCTTCTTCTTCTTTTCTTGGCTGACAGACAGGCACCACACAAAGAGACAGCAGCAGAGCCCACCTCTAATCTCTGTCAATCTGTCTCTCTCTCTCTCTCGCTCTGTCTGTCTCTCTCCACTAGATACTCTCCACTAATTCCCACACAGCGATTACAGTTATTATCACACTGAAGCAACACAATAAACACAGTCTGATGCTGCCACATCAAGAGACATGACAGTCGGCGTAAGAGAGAGCCAGACAGAGTTTGTTTTGCTTTCTGTTTTTTTTTTCTTCGTTTTTTTCCACAGAAGAGAAGGTCAAGGATTTTCTGCTTAACGATTTCAATATGCCTCTTCAGCTTTGCTCATTAGAATTCAGACTATTGCTGGAGGAAAAATTAAAACAAACCGTTTATACCTGCATATGCTGCATCTGCTTGTTTTACTGCACAATTGTAGATTTTATCTGTTTATTCCTGAATGCACACACATATAAACAAACACCGTTTAGCAGACATTAACCAGTCAATGCGAAGTGCAATTTAACCAGTTTACTTCCCTAATTTGAGGTTTCTAATTATCATTTTTTATTAAAGTTCATGATTTGTATAATTTTACATTTTGTAATCAAGTGCATTCATGCAAACTAAGCATAGTAGTGCAGAAATGTGTGTTAAGTATGCAAAAATGAATCTGATTTCATGTTGACTTCAGATGATGATGAATGACTCTGCTTCTTTTGATAAATAATGCCACTTCCTGTGGCCGTCTCTCCTCCTTTGGCGCTTCAGCAGGAGAACAGATTCTCCATGACGAGGTTCCACACCTCCGTATACCTCTCATCTGCTTCACTCAGCTGCTGCTTATTAAAGCAATAAGCCACGACAGTTTTACAGTGATGTACAGTACAGTAACAGTACAGTTACTGTGATAAAATCACTGTAACATACAGTATCTTGTGGCTTATTGCTTTAATAAAACAACACCAGTCTGCAATAAATAACTTTTTTAAAGGGGTCATCGGGCTCATTTTCCACAAGTTGATATGATTCTTTAGGGTCTTAATGAAATGTCTATAACATACTTTGGTTAAAATTGATCAAAGGTAGTGTAAAAAAAACACCTTTTTTACCCTGTCAAAATCAGCTCTGTTTTCAGCAAGCCGTTTTTAGTCCATGTTGCTTTAAATGCTAATGAGCTCTGGTAACCCCGCCCCTCTCTTCAGTGGAGTGACGAGCAGTACTGTTTACTTTAGCCGCGAAACTGGCTAATTAGCACATTATTAGGAAAGGCGATTTGCAAAGATTCATAAAAAAAAACGCTATACACCTTCTGTAGATGAAGCTGGATCACGAATGATTCGCGTGAACATAGACGCAGTTAGGCAGATCGGTGATCGGTGCATTCACTTCAAAAAGAAAGTAACGTTAATCCTCTGCGTCTTCAGCGGCTCAGATGTCGGGAGTAAATGACGACTGCTATATTCATTATTACATCCAACAACAGAACGCCTCAATCGATTAATCGGAGACGTTCTTGTCTTCCCCTGCACCGGAGTCGACACAATGGTGGACAGCTCTCAGCTCACTCAGGGCGGGTCTAAGGTAAGACGGCTTGTCAATCAACTATCGTGGGAGGAGCCTGTACAGAACTACGTCATTCTGACAGGAATCTCAGAACAGCCTGATTTGAGAAAGAGGATTTAAAAAAAAAAACACTGGATGGATTTTTATCATTATAGGATGTATAAATGTACACACACTTCCAACACACATGTATGTTCAAACAACTTGAAAAGTGAATTTTGCATCCGATGACCCCTTTAAGGAATCGCTCAACATTTCTGTTAGTTCTGTTAAGATTTCTGTCATTATTTAATTTATTTAAGGGTGCATATATAGTTGCAAATCTGTACATTGAATATGAACTTTTCCTGATTTTCAGTGACTAAAGACTTACATTTTTTATTTTATTTTATTTTGTAAGTGATATTGTTCCAATTATGTACTCAGTTACTTTTCCTGACTTTCAGTGAATAATGACTTTAAATGTTTTTATTTAATGATTTAATTAAATAATTATTTATGATGATCAGGATATTTATTTATTTATTGGGGGATATTGTTACAAATCTTTAGTCATTTACTTTTCCTGATTTTCACTTAATATTAATTTTATTGAATTGTTTAAAATAAATTATGCTGTTGTTAAATTATTATTATTAATAGAAGTATTATTATTACAAACATTCTCACTGTCATTTATTTATTATTTATACATATTTATTTATTATCATTTATTTATTTACTTACATACTTATTTATTTACTTAATTTTTTAACCCTGACAGTCATTGTCACTATGAATTGTAATTGTATTGACAACAACAACAACATTTTGTGTTTCACATATAAAGATAACCACAAACAGTTTGGGGGGAACAACATGAGGGTGACTAAACAGTTTTAACATTTCTGTATTATTATTTTTAGGTGACCTATTCCTTACTAAGATTAGAAACGATCAGAATTTTCCTGCAAGTAATACAGTCTTTAATGTAGGCCGTTTATGATTGCAGCTCGATGCATTAATATAGATTGTGTAGTCACCGGTTTATCTGCATGTGCATCGTCTTTGAACACAGAATTTAGAGTCAGAGCGATGCGTTTTCGGTGATGTGTAACGTGTTTTATCCCTGTAGTTTGGTTCGACTCCTTGCAGGATCAGTGCAGACAGAACGCCGAGCCGCTCCGTGTGAGTTCATTAGGTGCCCGGGAAACTGAAGGAGGCTCCGGAGAGAGCAGCGGGAACTTATTCACTGTCTTAAGACTCAATCCTAATCACCTCACTATAGCGTGACTGACAGAAACGCTCTTCAACGTGATTGAAAGTATCGATTGCTCCATCGCTCACTTGCGCCGGCTCTGTAGCCGCATGCGGGATGCACAATCACAGGCCGCGCTTTCAAAAAAAGATCTCTTCATCTGCCCTAATCATCCAATCAATAATTAGTGTCGGAACAGCGGTGCTCTGACAGGGTTCAGTTAGGCTGCTCTGCTTCACACTTTTCTTCATCTCTGTCTTTCTCTGAGCACCGGGGAAGGAATGTGCTGAGTCAAGGCGTTGCATTTGACTCTCGAGTTGTAAACGCTGTAACACAGTTGACATTGAGATTCACAGACCCCTCGGCGCGAGTGTGTGTGTGTGTGTGTGTGTGTGTGTCCTGCCGTGAAACGTCGGCACTATTGCTGTCACCTTCAGGAATGGCAGAGAGCCAATGTGGGCTGCCGTCCGCCTCATGGACATGCAGAAGTTGTTCATCTTTAATGTCAGTCTTTAGTAAGATCATATTTTGTGTTTGGTTTCATGTATATAGTGGTGTTTCTGTAAAGTGCTGTCGTTTTTTTAACTCTAGCTACTAAAGCATAAAAATACCATAATATGTTTGCAGAAACATGCTAAGTTCTCATACTTGTTTCTCTGAAAAACAAGGCTACAGCCAGTTATTCTACTTTGAAATGTGTGTTTCGCAGGGTTGCCAGGTCTGCGAAACAAAGCCAGCCCGATTGCTAATCAAAACCACTCGCATTTTTTCCACGGTTTTATTTCTGTTGAAATTGCTTTAACCCGCGGTCTAAAAGACCTGCAGCAACATTGTAAATGTAGCCCAATTCTGCGGGAAAACCGAAGACTTGGCAACACTGTTTTAGTCTGTATATTCCGCCCACTGTCAATTTACCCAATAGGATTTTGAAACCCCAGGTTGCCAGAGCGTATTGCAGCCATGGATGCCAGCAAACGAACTGGGTCAGAGATCGCAGATTCTACTCGACCTAAAAAGTCTTGGCATCCGGATAAAATACCAGAATCTAAATGATCAGAGGCATATTAAAATGCGGATAAATCAACTTAGTAACTTAGTGTAAGGCTAGTCTCCTTCCATTGTCAATTGCGCTCTTTCCTGTTGCGTGTCACCAGCCTAGTAACCACGCAATCAGGTGTTAAAACACTTTAGCAACTGTATAGCAACGCCCTAGCAACAACATAGCAATCACATAGCCAAGTGTTAAAACACTCAGAATGCATCAGCAGTTGCATAGTAACACCTTGACAACCACACAGAATAACCTAGTAACCGCACAATAAAGGGTTATAACACTTAGAATGCCTTAGCAGAATGCCTTATTTAGTAACACCATGGTAACCACCCAGAATAACCTAGTAACCGCACAGCAAGTTGTAAAAAACTCAGAATGCCTTAGCAACACCTTGGCAACCACCCAAATGACCTAGTATCCACAAAGGAAGTGGTAAAACACTCAGAATGCCTTAGTAACACCTTGGCAACCACCCAGAATAACCTAGTAACCACACAGCAAGTTGTAAAACACTCAGAATGCCTTAGTAACACCTTGGCAACCACCCAAAATAACCTAATAACCACAGCGCAAGTTGTAAAACACCCAGAATGCCTTAGTAACACCTTGGCAACCACCCAGAATAACCTAATAATCGCAGAGCAAGTTGTAAAACATTTAGAGTGCCTTAGCAAATGCAAAACAATCTCCACACAGTGTGTCTCATGTTCTAGCGTGATGCTACTGTTTACAGGAGATGTGCATTCTTGGCTTTTTATAGGTATTAATAGTTGTATATGCAGTTTTGCATGTATCATATATATATATATGGATATCTAGTTTACTTGCTACTAAGTGCCTCAAAACAGAAGTCTGGATATCTCTCAGAGATTTTATGCACTAACCTGACCATCTTTTTGGCAAATTCGGTGACTAGTGCTTCAGCACGCCAGTGAGCGGCTTCGTCTCATATCACAAACAGCTGATCTGCACTGGGAATTAAGCATCAAATGGTCTGGGAATAAGAGGCCTCAAACAGTGACCAAAGTGTCTTTGAGTTTCCTCAAGTGTGTGTTGTGTGCATTAGTGAAATCAGAGGGTTTGATTAGCGTCTGTGTGCGTTATAGAGGAGCGCGGTGAAGAAGCCTGTAGCAAGCTGTTTTGTTGCTGCTTTGGCTCTCTGGTTGCCTGCAGGCAAGACCTCTGTGAGCAGAATGAGTGAAGCAAAGTCCCTGCAGGCAAACAAACTGAGAGAGAGACAGAGATGGAGAGATGGATGAAGAAATGTTCATGTTTGCACACCATTCGCTGACTGCTTTTTCCTACAGAACTGGCCAGGAAAAATAATTGTTGCTGTTTTTGTTTATTTTAAAGATTTTTTTTTACCAAAAATGATAATTCTGTCATTAGTTACTTATCTGAATGACGTTTCAAACCCGTAGACAGATATTTTTATTTGAAAAAGAGGTTGATTTTACAGCTCTTTTCCATACATCAGTGATTTATAGTGACCACGTATTGTCCAGGATTATTATAGTTAACTAAAACTATACTCCTTAAAATTAAATTTAACTTTTATTAAATTTAATAAAAAATTGTATTAACTTATTTTCATATAGTTGCCAAGGCAACATTTTTTCATTTTAGTTTAACATTGTACTAAAATTACTAAAATTTAAACCAAAATAGAAATTTATAAAAACTATTTCGACATTTTAAAACTAATAGAAATCACAAAAACACTCAACAAAGTTGCTAAAATGTTAACTAAATTTAAAATGAAAACAGAAATCTAAAAATAAAAATATTAATAAAAACTATATTAGTATATGATACTAAAATAGCACTGGTATTGTCAAGCAAAAAGTACCATACATTTTGTATTGTAAAAACCAGACAGTTAAACACACACACACACACACACACACTGGGGGACAAAATGTGTTCTCTGCCACAGATATTTTGCCCCAAAATTAAAATAAAGAATGCATTATGAATTATATTTTGCTTAAAGAATGTGAAGTCTTTTAAGGTGTTTTTAGAGTTGATGCAATGACTTTATTTTTTATGATATAAAATATATACTGTATAGCATATTCAAAAAAAATAAAATCTCATCCTTTTTACTGTGATACAAGTAATTTTACTTTTTTTGTATTTAAGATTTTATACTTGTGTATTTATACTGTACATTACAGTATTTGTATATAATGTATTTGTATATTATTGTGCAATTCATGCAAAATAGAATTTCATACGTTTTTCTTTTGATTTTAGGGTGAAATGAGACTTGAACGTGTTTTTGCCCGGTTCAGGTTGTATTTAATGCTGAATATTCCTATAAGTGCTGTTTATGATAGATGCTGTTGGGTTTCAATTATTTTGTGAGATACTCTGAGGAAAACCTTCTTTCCTTCACATGCAGCTTTCTGTCGGTCTTGCATCAGAAGTACAGTGAGCTCAGCGGTAACTGCATTACAGTTCTGACCCAAAGCCTCCAGCAGCCATCAGCTAATTGGTGCAGGTCTGAGGCCGGGTCACCCGATAATTAACCAAAATTGGTTGTAGCTTTAAAAACCTTCCTATATATAAAATCCAATATACAGGGTGAAATGAGGTAAAAATCTGGTGATTTGTGGAGAAAAGTTCTAGCTGTTGCATGCCTTTATTTTAATGTGCTAATGTTTATATCAATATTTATATGTTACTTGCTTATATTTTTGAGAGTAGTCGGTTCATTGTTGTTGACTGCTGACATTTTAGTATTTGACAACCTCAAGCTGCACCAGATCAAAAACACGGAGGTCTCTGCTCTCTAAAATACAACAAAACCACAGGCTTCTGCACAATACCTGTTTTCATGTGGTCTGAAAGTACATTGAGATCTGCGAGCGCTTCACTCGGTTGAGATTCTGCTCGTCTGCCGGTCAGAGAGTGTGTTTCTGCAGGATGACCCTTCATGCATTCATCATTTCATGAGTTCTCAGAAAAACAAGTTTTAACTGCAAAATCAGATCTGTGCTGAGGATCCGTCTTTATTGGACTCCATCAGGGAAAGGCACTAAATTTGAGGTGAGCTCATTCATATTCGTAGGCATTTGTGCATCTACTTATTAATATTTTTATTAAGCCTATTGTATCATATTTCATAAAATTCTATGGCTTCTAAATGATCAAACTTGGCTGAAAAAACCTGTTGCACACAATCTACTACATGCCTTCTGTCGTCTGATTGATAGTTTTACTTTTTGTTTTTTAGCAAGTAAAAGGCCTGCAACTTCAGCTCGTGCTTCACGTGATCTTTACTGATTTTTATAAAGTAAATGTAAGAATAACTTTTATATTGTTAGTAATATTTCAAGATGGACACTTACTGGACTGAAGCAATTTAGGATTACTTGATTATCCATACAGCATTTTTTAACTTTTTCTTTTAGAAAAAAGCCTGTTCAAATGTGAGTATTAAATATGATCATCAGGCTTTTGAGGGACATTTATTTGTTTGTCTCTCAATCATTGTATTGCACTGCATTATATGATTTGAAACTACAGAGTTTCATAAAAATCATAAAAGTATAAGCATTTAAAAATCATCTTTTAAATGCTTTATTGATTTAGAGTGATGATTAATATTTATATTGTTTTACGTAAGTATCTGTTATACTGTGAGAAAGATCTCATTGATTTACATTACAAGCTATCAGAATTACATCTTATGTTTTGGAAATATCAGCATCTCAACCAAATTGCATACTTTTTGCTCATTTTTGGGTCTCTGAATTAAATTGAGGTGTTTTTTTTTCTTAAATGTGTGCTCCATGTTCTCCTGTATCATATATGACCCACAAAGCCTGATATCATAATATGAAAAATGCTTTATTTATTTATTTGCTTGCCTGCTTACATATTTGTTTTGTCTAAAGGCTAATTCATTTACACATTCATTTATAGAAAATGATGGAGAAAATACTGTGCAATGAAGAATGCCTTTTAATGCCAAATTACTTTTTAAATAATGAATAATGGACTATTAAAGATCCAAGACTACTAAAATAAGTAATAAAATGAATGTGCACTCTTTGTATAGATGGATTAATTAACTCAAGTATGAAATATTAGTGAAACACTTGTTATACTCAGGTGCTGTCATAGGGAGAAATTACACAGAATCATAATGTCAAATTAGTACAGTACAATTAAGATTTCTTAAATGTTTTTAATTTGTCTCATTTATATGAATATGACAAAATCATCTTATGAATACAATATTATATGCACCTCAAACTCTAAACTTAAAAGGATTGATGTCATAGGTTGATATTGTACATTTCACACATCTAAATGCATGAAAAAGTATTTTTATAAGCACACTTTATGTATATGAGTACTTATGAGATCACGTCAGTAAATGACACATTTTCCATTAGATGGACTTGTTTTGTGTGAAATGTTTACATTATCTCTTAACCACAGAGTGGACAAACACTTTCTCGCCGTCAGTAATAGCTGCCGCCACATTTGCATTCAGTATGGCAGTTTGCGGTTTGCCAGAAATGAATATTCAGGTGCTGTTTAGCACATCTCTACAGAAGTATATTTTGAGGATGTATTTACTCGACAGAAAATGGACATCAATTTGCAAAAATAGAGCCCATTTTCCAACTCTTCTCTTCCAGTCACAGATTTGAAGATGAGTCTCTAGCTGTGAAGTGTTGTTCTTTTAACCTCCCTTCATGCGCCAAAGTAGCTCAATTTGCTAAGGGCCTGTTGGAGAAGAAGCGTACTACAGAAACAATCGCTTACGTAATGTTGAAGTGTAGCTCTCTGTAGACACTCCACTGGAGTCCACAGAAAGCACCCAACTCTGCGCTGAGGATCCAGTCAACCAGTCACAGATACTGTACAGTCATCCGGTCATTACCACACAATCTGTATCATCCTGAAGAGATTCATTTTGTGTAATGAACGTCTGACTGTACATTATCCTACTTATTACAAGCGACGCAACAAATTGTAAATTACATCAAATATCATTTTGAGAAATTGTTATTAAGTGTGAAGAAAGGCAGCGTGGAGTGACACAAGAAATTGGAGAATATGTTATGAAATAAGAAATAATATGAATGAAGGGAAGTATGAAATAAGTTGCTTGGGTTAATGGATAATATCAGTATACAAAAATATTCAACCACGGAATCAATCAGAATCAGTGTTGTTATAGTTAACTAAAACTAAAACCATAAAAAAACATTTTCATTATAAAATAAACGTTAACTGAAACAAAATAAAATAAAAAATAATTATATTTATTTCATCTAGTTGCCAAAGCAGCGTTTCTTCATTGAGATTAACTTGATGTACTAAAATAACTAAAACTAAAGCTGAAATAAAATGAGTAAAACATATAAAGACATATTTTTTTGAAAAAACAATAACTACTAAAAATGACAAACAACAAAAATACTAAGACTTTAACTAAAATTAAAAGGAAAATACAAAAACTAATTCAAAATATTTTTTACAAAATCTATAAAAGTATCTAAATTATTCCAAAGAAGCCAAAATTAGAAATGGCCAAGAAATTGCAAATGTCTGCATTACATTTAATCTCTGATTATAATTAATGATTTATAGATTTTATCTTTAATGGTTTTTAAAAACTAAATGTAAGAATAACATTTAAGTTGGTGGCAATATTTCAAGATGAATAATTAGGCTGAATCACCTTAGGTTTACTTGATTATCCATACATCATTTTTATAGGAAAAATCATGCTCATATATACATTCATACAGTTCTTGACATATACGGTTCATGGCCAAGAAATTGGCTGGTAAATTACTTTTAGACTCTGATTACAATTATCGATTTCATCAGATTCAGATTACTGTGCACAATTACTTATAAATTAAATGAAATGAAATAAAATTATGTAGATGCAGAGAACATCCTTAGTATTAATACGTGGTGAGAAGGACATGCATGTTTTAGTATATTCAGAATATGCTGATTGTCATAATCTGAATATGGTGTGCATGTAAAGTAATTGTAATTCCAGTATCTGTCCCGTTTTCCATCACTGCCAGCGGACAGGTGTTTGGTACAAATCAAACGAATCAGTCTTGTTTAATTGGCGAGTGACAGAGAGAGAGAGAGAGAAGTGAAGGAGCGCGTGTGAATCGAGTTTGGTTTTGGTTGAGAGGATCTGAGTTAAGGTGCTTTCATATTACTGTGCATGACAAACAATGAGCAGGGGAACCAATTAGTCTGTTGAGCTGAGAAAAAAACTCACGTCTAGTAAATCCCAGCAGATCTGTTATGATTCATATCCAGGAAGCATTTAGCTGACTATTTCTTTGTTTGCCAATGGCTTAATTATGGAACCACTGTAGCGTTGTGTCTCCCCGGAGGGCGACTTGTTGGAGAAGAGCCAAGTGCAGTTTTTAACGCACCAAGTGTGTGTTTGGATGGAAAGGATGAGAGAGCTGTGGTGTGTGTGTGTGTATTGCAGAGAGTTTCTAGGGAAAAGCACATCTTGTTGACAGAGTCAGTGTGTGAGTGTAGTACTTTGACTATAGGCATAAAGTCAGGTTTAGTTTACAGTAGGGGTTAATGATGTGAACTGATATGAATATCACAGCAATTGTATGTTTACAATAAAGTCATTTTAAAAATGCATGATTCGGTAAAGATTTTTTTCACATAATCCAGTGAATTAAATACTTTACAAATAAAAAATGCTGCATGCCACATTTTATTTTATTATTCAAAACAGCTTCACATTATGTGTTCTATTATAGCTTTATTAAAATTTTGAGTTTTTATTTTTATATTTTCTGTTTTCATTTTAATTTTGGGTAAGGTTGTAGTGAATTTGTCATTTTATTATTTTATTATGTCTATGTAGTTTTTATTCATTTTTATTTAAGCTTTAGTTATTTACGTACATCAAGATAAAATAAATGAGCATAAGAAATGGTGCCTTGGCAACATTTATTTGCCAAGTTATTTATTTCAAAGAATAAAAAATAGTTTTATGGATTTAGTTTTAGATTAAGTTAACTGTAACAACCCTATACTGTGGTGTTACTATGGTATAGTGATGGTACCACACGGTACTCCAAGGTTTCTCCAAAAATACCATGGTACTACTATGGTAAATGCCAGCTTCAGTACCATGGTACTTTTCTGTAAGTGTAATAATATAAATATATAGTGTTTTTTGTGTGTGTGTGCAATATGCATCAGATGGTCTGTAAATGGACTGTGGGCGTTCTGAGTCATTAGAGATCTTTAAAGTCAACATGAAAAGACATTTGCATGTAATTCCAGATTTTTTTTCTTGCTCTGCCTATGAAATTACTTTTAATTACATCTGACATCAGTTTCAACCACCCAAATTTATTATGGTATACAACAGCCAATTTTCACCATCCAATCAATTCCTGATGGATGAAATCAAGTGTGAAATCTTTACTGATTTTTATAAAGTAAACGTAAGAAAAACTTTGATACTGTTAGTAATATTTCAAGACTTACTGGACTGAAGCAGCTTAGCTTTACATACCTTATTATCCATTATTTCATACAAAAAAGCCTATAAAAAAAGAAAACAAAGCCTATTATTTCATAAGCCAGGCTTCACCGGGTTAAATAATCTGTTTCTCAGTGAAATATGTCAGATTACAGAAGTCAAATGGCTGTTTGTATCATGTTGACTTCAGTATGAATGCTTCAGTGAGGTAATTGGAGAGACTTTATTCACTTGTCAAGTCCAGTATGTCCATAAAACACTGATTTCTGCCTTGTAATGTGTATGATGTGTTGTTTCTGTGTATTCTGGGGGCCGTGTAATGATCGCATTAGTCTGGTCTCTCTTTACAAACGCTCTTTTATCCAGCAGTCAAACAATGGCAGCGCAAAGTGGAACTACAAAGTCAACGAGAGCGGAATGTGGTTTGACTTCATTCATCCCTCGCGCTCTCCGTTCGTTTCTTTTCTCTGCTTTGTCTGTGAATACAAATATGTTCCTTTTTCCTTTCTTTATTTGTGTTCTTTATCACAGTGGAGTGTTCTTTACCTCCGTGTGTGTGTGTGCTGGCTTTGATAGCGGATCCGTTAGCTTCCGCCTCAGGCAAGATGCCGGTGTTTCTGAGCAGGTACAGGCCAGATCCGTCTACACACACACACACACACACACACACTCATTGTCATGTTCTTTCTGTGCTAAATGCCCCCTGGCTCTACCCAGCTCACAATATGATCATTGAGCTTCACAATGGCTCTGACAGTGCTGCTTTTACTGTGTTGGCAGTTGCCTATTTCCAGAGAAGAAAAGCAACACTTACTCTCTGTTTGTGAATACAGCTGGATCTGAATCCCCTGAATTTTGCGTGTGCGTCTTTTTGTGCCACCTTTCCACAGGAAAAGACAGAAAAGGTGAAGCGCATGTGCTGGATTCAGTGTTTTAAGTTTTTTTTAGTATTGCATTTTCAAATGTTTTATTCACTTTTAAAGCACCCCTAGTGGAACCAAACAGAATTGCAGAAATAATGACTGTTTTCAAACAGGTTGTCCAAACACTCTCCCCA
Source organism: Schizothorax lantsangensis (assembly GCA_027422415.1). Taxonomy (NCBI): domain Eukaryota; kingdom Metazoa; phylum Chordata; class Actinopteri; order Cypriniformes; family Cyprinidae; genus Schizothorax; species Schizothorax lantsangensis. The sequence continues at coordinate 33,707,225 of CM049848.1, forward strand.
TCTGCAGTGTCTTTTAATATACAACAAATTATTACGCACACATCACCTTAAATTTCCGTTTGGCTTTAGTTATTTGCAGCAATGATTTTGTTAGTTACATTTTAATGTTTATTTTATAGACATATTTCTATTTAGTTTTTAATGTTTCAGTTACAAGTAAACCACATTATCTGTTTTAGCTTTATAATTAAAACAAGAAAAAGTGATTTGCCAGAAAAATAAACATTAATTTAATATATAGTTTTAATAGGATGTTTAGATATTATTTTCCCAAAAATGAGATGTAAAAAAATGTATTAGAATTTTGTAATAACAATAAATGAATAATAAAATCATTAGGATTTTTCACAGAATCATGATTTCAATCAATATTATTGTGTTTAAGATATCGAAATGTCCTTAAAATAAGATGCATTTACTTGAGAAGCATAATTGTGAATTATGTTCATTTTTCTAAGCCTTTTGGAAAATTACTTTCTTTTTAGGCTTAAATGTCACTAGTTTGTGTATTTATTTGTTTGTTTGTTTATTTATTTATTCATCAGAATATTATATTAGTGTTTTATACCAAACCCAGTGATGCCTTCTTCCTCAGAAGTGCTTATTGAATCAGCCTGGTACCCTGTAAATGCATCTTTCATTTTATTTCATTCCACAAGTAATTAATTCAATCTAATTGGAGTTTTCCACAAGTGCTGTTTTTTTCCAGTATGCATCATAAGGTTTGTTAACAGCCTGATAGCATGTCATTTAAAGCTGACACATCCATCCATATGCGTCTGAATGACCTGCTGCGATGCAGTAAATGTTTTCTCAAAGCCACCGGTGAGCGTTTAGTCCCTGTGTAAGACGGCTGGAGTCTGTGAGATTACCCTAGATAGAGACAGAGATGGAGAAATGTTGAAAGTGATAGACGGAGACACAGGTGCTCAGGGATGCATGCGGCTCGGTGAGGCTCACCGGCCGATAATGGAAGCAGCGGCGGCTGTGGCCGTATTGATTGCTCAGGCCACTAGTTTATTGTTCTAAGGAGTGACTAACAACAACCCGCTGGGCTGCAGCTTCTCCTGGCTCGACCGCTCCAGCCACTTGGGCCAGAAGAGGCGTGTGTTTAATTGTTTGCTGTGTTGGTCGGGCCGCAGCAGGATGTCCGCGGGGAGACGGGCCGATCCAGCCTCTGACCTCTCTTTCTCCACAGCGTGATGCACTGATTGAGAGAAGAACCTATCAATGGTGCTCCGTCCCCTCTGCTCTCCAATTAACAGACAAAAACCCAGGTTTAGTCCTCACGGAAGACCGCTGGAGCTGCAGCACAATGGAAAACTAATAGATGATCATGGTTCTGCCAGCAACGATCAAGGAGACTCGTGTTTGGACTGTTTGTTTTTAATTAGACTGAAGCATTTCGGTGTCGTTAGTAAAGCTGAAACATGTGCTGCACAAAATCACGCTCTTAATCAATATTATTGTCTTGTAGACCATGCAGAAAAAAATAAGATGCATTTACCTGAGAAGCAAAATCATGAATTATGTTTAGTTTTATAACCCCTTATTTGGCTAATTACTTTCTTTTTAAGCATAATTATCTGTTGCATTTATGCTTATTATAAAGAACAAGAAAGAAAAAAAAGAGAAATATTTTCTACACTCTTATAAATTAAAGAGATTTTATTAAAGAGTCTCACTAAAAAGATGAAGAGATTATAATCTACCCTTTAAAAATTGAATGATTTTAATAGCCTTTGTCTTGTTTACCAGGAAAAACTCTGTAACACTTTACTTAACGCTTTTATGTATAATGCAGTATAAAGGTATTCATAATGTAGGTTGTAAATAATTGTAACCAAAGTTAAAATGCATTATAATATTTGAAGGTTTGTTTGTCTTGTGTTTTAATGCATTGTACTTTCTAAATGTGAAATTAATAGATAAGTATTATAATATTATTACAGCTGTGGTCACAATTATACAGTGCATTATAAAATGCATTACAAGGCATAATTAATGCATTTAAACTAATTTTGTAATGCATTATATATAAAGGCTTTAAGTAAAGTGTTATCAAAAAGTCTTTAAAATAAGAAGTATTTCCTTGAGAAGCAAAATTGTGAATTATGTTTAAATTTCTTACCTCTTATTTGGCTAATTATTTTCTTTGTATGCATCAACCAGACTAAAGGCTGTTGCATATGCTTAAAATGAAGTACAAGACCCCCCCCCCTCCAAAAAAAAAATAGACAAATATTTCTACACTCTTAAAAATGAAGAAAAATACTCCACATAAAATGTGTAAAGCTAATATAATCTATCCTTTAAAACTAGAATGATTTTAATAGCCTTTTTGGTGATACTTTACAATAAGGTTCTATTAGTATTACATTTCCTACAGTATTTAGTAATCTTTGTTAAATGTTAGTTAATAAAACAACAACTGATCATTGTTAGTTTATTGTCCATTGCTAGTCAGTTACAACTTTTGATTTTAATATCATATTAGTAAATGTTGAAAAGAACCTTATCAAAGATTAATAGAAGTGTTTTCCTTATTAATAGATCTTGAAGCTACAGCATTTTTTCTTAATAACCATAGAAGGAGATGAAAGTGTTGGATAATCCTAACATAAACAAAACAATAATAATATATTGAGATCTGGTTTGAGATGATTACTTGTGGGTTTCCTTGTGACAAATATTCCAACATGATCTCATTAATATTCATAGCTATTCATATGTGTCAATATTGATATTAAACTGTAACATAAAAACCTGTACCTTTTTGAACGTACTAATTTCAATGAATCATTTGAGGTTCATGTAGAATATTGAATTTATGGATTCCATAGCTTGATGTTATTGTATTTCTAATAAATGAGATTAAATAACTTAATTTACTTAATGCACTGAGCTAATTTGACATTATTATGGTTTCTTTCTGTTCTGTATTGTTTCTAAAGACAATTGTGAAAGCAATTTTGACAGCAAGTGAAATACGCTTTACTGTTACACTTTAGATAAATTTACATTTACATTTATTCATTTGGCAGATGCTTTTATCTAAAGCGACTTGCAGTTGAGGAAAACATTAAGTGATTCATCATAAGATGGCAATAAACAAGAGAAAATCGACACTAATACTTTATACTTGAGCTTTTATAATGCAGCCATGCAAAGTGTCCAAATCAGTGTTATTTTAGTTTCATTGATACAAAATTTAAGTTTTTTTATGTATTTTGAATTAGATTTTATTTTCATATTTTCTATTTAGATTTTAATTTTTAGTTTGTAATTTTATTGTTTTTGCCATTTTTATTATTTCTTTAAATATTTCTGTACAGTTTTTAAGTTTGTTTTTATTTTAGTATTTAAATGAACTAAATTAAAATGAGAAATGCCGCATTGGCAGTTAGTTTTTTTATACATTTTATTTCAGTGTTTTTTATGGTTTTAGTTTTTCACCATAAATAATGATTTTTTTCAATGATTTTTCATTATGATTGGAGCACATTTTACAGAAAATACTAGTTTCAGTTTCAAAATTTCACGTTTAATTCAGTGTTACATGCCATTCCTTTGAAACAATTTTCACTCAGAAACTGCTAGTAAATTTTTACAAAGAATTTCAAAGTAAACCCTACATCTGTAATTAACAATAATAACGCTGGTCCAAATGATTTAATCTGTAGTATTTCATTCGTAAATATATTTGTCTTTAAAATACTCTTTTTCTGGCAGTTTCTCCATCATTTACTGATAAATATTGTGCTGTGCGATTCTGTACATTATGAACTATATTTACATGTTCAATCCTGTCAGTGTGTGGCTATTGTATGATTCAGTATCACCCTCAACATGCACAAATGTATGTGTGTTTACCTACGAATGTGAATGAAATCGGTTATACAGCACGTCATGCATATAATGCAATCAAGCAAAAGTAAACGGCCAGCAAGCTCAAATATTTCTATGGTACACCACAAATGTCATTGACCGCCGCTGCAGCATTGCGTAAGAAAAGTCAGATTGGGGATTGATCGTCACACTAGTTTCGCTAGCGGAGTTAATTTCAGGTGACATTTCCAGCATGCTCTCATGTACTGTGATGCTCAGGCCCCAAAATAACAACCTAACAGGGTCCGTCAGTGCAATTCCTGCTCCGGTGCTCAATCGCACAACTAAATGTAGATATCCAACCGTCTTCAAATGAACAAACACAATTTGGCAAATAGTACAAAATGAAATGGAGCGTCGTGCACTTTCCAATCCACTCGCGAGGCTCTCCGGAGGTCCCTCCCCAGGGCCCGCTGAACGGCCGAGGAGTCGAGCTCAATCCTCACAAACATTATCTGTGAGCGAGTGAACTCTATTTGGGAATTGGTAAAGCGCACGGTGAGAGAAATGGACTCGGAATAGAACAGGCCGGCAAATTCCATTTCACATCTGAAGTGGCAGAGCTGCAGAGAGATCATTTGGTTTGGAGTGAGTAAACACTGAGGAGTCCATCGCTCACCATGACTTATGTGTGTGTGTGTGTGTGTGTGTGTGAGAGAGAGGCAAAGACTACAAACATCAGGACATACTTCGGCTGTGTGTGGAAACTCAATGTGGCATAAAACAGAAGTGTTTTTCAGCGCATATAGATCTTTTAGCCTCTTAACTATCTGCCCATCTGTCTAAAATGCTTGGCTGGAAGAATATTTTAAAGCGTTTGCAATGCAGCAGTACTGATATTTCTCAGGAATTTTGGTCAATTGTGAATTGTGAAAATGCACACAAATCAGCAAATGAGTGAAACACACTTAATAGTCTCTAATATTTTATACTTGATCTTTTATAATAATGTAATTCTGCCATACAAAGAGCCGGAAGAGTATCATTGATAATGATATACTATTATAGTTTTTGTTAAAGGGTCATGTGATTCGTTTTCATGTTTTCATTTTTCTTTAGTGTTTTAGCTGTTTGTGCATGTATAAGATCTGCAAGGTTACAAAGCTCAAAGTCTCCCACAAAAGGATTTGGTCTATCTAAAACAGAAGGCTGATTGAGACCTGCTGAAAACGTCCTGATCAAATTCATAATGTCAAAAGAGTCAAAATAATCAGAAAACAACTTGAGGGTTAAAAAAGTAAAGCTTGATTAAAAACTATATAGACATTACAAAACACAAAAACACAACAAAATTGCTAAAAATGGCAAAACTTTGCAAAACTGATTGCAAAATCAAAATTAAAATATAAAAATAAAATATAATTCAAAATATTAAGTCATATGATGCTATTTTCAAAGAACTAAAAGAGAGTACTAAAACTTACTGACTACATTTTTTTAAGTTTTTTACTTTATAAAAATTACAGGCCTACAAAAATTGCTTTTGGATTCTTTTTGTCAACTTGTTTTCTTTCAATTAGCACAGGTTTTTAATAGTCCTCATTTATCTGAGCTTATGCACCTCCGTTTTTGAATGAACATTACCAAAATTATCCACAAATACTGAAATGAAATAGTCTTTTCCTTTAAAAAAAATGGTCAATTGGAGTTCAGATCAACTTTTCACTGGAGGAAGTGTTATTATGGATCATGGTATTTGCCAGGTATCATTTTGAAGTTAAAACATCTTAATGATGGATTTGTTTCTTACAAACACACAGCTTTTCTCTTCACAAGACATTAACTGATGGACTGGAGTGGTGTGCATTACTTGTGAATTATTGTGATGTTTTTATCAGATGTTTGGACTCTCATTCTGACGGCACCCATTCACTGCAGAGGATCCATTGGTGAACCAGTGATGTAATGCTACATTTCTCCAAATCTGTTCTGATGAAGAAACAAACTCATCTACATCTTAAATGGCCTGAGAGTGAATAAACTATCAGCAAATTTTCATTTTTGGGACAACTATTCATTTAAAGTAACTATTAACGGACTAAGCAATCAGTGAAATCAAGGCCTGAGCAGAACAAAGGTGTCTCTAGACACATTTTAAATGTTTTTCAACCTAAATGAAATGGTCAAAGACATCCAATTAGTATATTCATATAGAAAAAACAACTGAAAAACAGTACAGATGGACCCAGAAAACATTTTCCACTTGCCACTGAAGTATTAAACTACTGCAGTGAAGTCTAAAATGCAACTACTTAGGAAGCCAGACTTAAAGTTGCGTGAAACTTTAACACTATTCTTGTTCTGCCTTGCATGCATTGCTACTTTCCTTTATTACTCAGAATAAGCAGGTGATTTGTAAGCCTCGCACAGGCTTCCAAATCTTTCTCTCGGCTGTTCAGATCTATAATGCAAAATATCTGCAGCAGGAGTCTGGCCCGCTTTGTTGTTTTGACATTGAAAACATGCGTTTTCTATCAGCTCGCCCTCACCACTGCAGTCAATATATTGAGCAAGTGTATATATGTGTAATGGAGGTATTAGAGGAGGCTGCTGTAGGTGAGATGTAGCCTCTATTTATAGCTGTTTATTTGAATTAATATTTACACTGATCAATGGTGTGGTAAATGCTTGCTGAAGTCGACATGGAGGGAAGATAGTCTGAGAAATCCTCTGCTGGTTTCAACTGCACTACAATGGGACACATTTACTGGTGATTTTGTGCCTCATTGCAACTAAAAAAAGGGCATCATAGTGCTGTTGCTGCTGTTTTGTTAAAGCAATTATCCATTACCGTAATTTTACCATGGTAAATGGGTTGAGATACAAAATGCAATGGCTAAAACCTCCTAAAACTGTAGTGAAGTTACTGTCAGTAACATGTTGAAAGATATCAGTGTTCAATAAATAATTAGGAATAGACTGATCTATAAGTCAGGCTGACTGAGTGGACGATATTTGATGTCAAATATTGAATTGTTTGCTTGTGTGTGTATGCTCACAAGGCTGCATGTTAATAACTACAGTAAAAACAGTAATATTGTGAAATATTATTACGATTTAAAATAACTCTTTTCTATGTGAATATCTTTTAAAATGTAATTTATTCCTGTGATGCAAAACTGAATTTTCAGCATCATTACGCCAGTCTTCAGTGTCACATGATCCTTCAGAAAACATTCTAATATGCTGATTTGATGCATATGTTTTATTTATATATATAATATCAAAAATTAAAGTTTAATATAAAGACCATAATTATTATTCAAAATATATTTCCTATTAAGATTGCATCTCTTTTTGTGATAACAGTGATTCTTCTATCAAATGGAGTGTTGTTTGTTTACATATTAACAGCTAATTTTGCTACTTTATAATGAGGAATCTCATTATACATCTCTCTCTTTCTGTCTCTTCATAAGGTTGGAGTTCTTTCAGATAAAATCAGAGGTGAAGAGAAGCTCTGACATCGTTCAGCCAGTATGAAACGCCTCTATTGGCGTATGCTAATGGCTCTAATTGAAGGACCAGTGACTGATCTTCATGCTGGGAATAAAGTTATTTAATTAGACACAGAAACCAAATGACAGATCGACACAGATTTACATAGTGACACTAACAGACATTCAGTGATGGGCAGTAACTAGGGGTGGAACGGTTCAACTTTTTCACGGTTCGGTTCATATCACGGTTTTGGAGTCACGGTTTCGGTATGATTCGGTATGTTTAGGGAAAAACTATACTGTCAAATAACAATAAAGAAAATAAGAATAATCGATCTAACTACAAGCAACAGCACAAAAAAATACAATAGAGTAAAGATACAAAAAATAATCAGTGATTTTCAGTTTTTTTTGTTGTTTTTTAGCAGGTCTAGCATTAGTTTTTAGGTACAGAAATTGAATAAAGTAATCAAGTGTAAAACAGCATTGCATTTTGACTGTATAAATTAAAGATTAATCTTTATTAAAGTTACAAAAGCGATTCAATCAAGAGCAGTGAGTGCTTTCTTTGTTGCTGTTTGATTACTATTAATAAAGTACTGTCATTTAAGAGAATGCACTGATCCAGTGCACTGATACTGTAGTTCAGCCGGCTGTGTCTGCTAGGATCTTACCAAGATGGGCATTTTGGCATCATTTTTGTGTGAATTTGTCCATTCAAACAATACTTCAGAGAGAGCTTAATATTTGCGCGCGTTCTGAGGCGTGGGTTTGCGCGCTTCTGATGAGCGCGAGCACAAATCTTCTCACTGCGTGCGCGAGCTATCCTCTGTTTAAATGTTTAAACTGCAAAGTTTATATAAAACACAGATATCAACGTGTGCTGTTCAGGTCTCACCTGTGCGCGCGCGCGCGCGCGCTATCAGCACCCGGGTGATGACGGAATAAACGACAGCTCATTCCAGCATAGTGAATGAATGGTTTGTCACTTTTTTTTTTCATCGCTGTTATTGTAATGTACAAGCCAGAATGCGCATCATTAACAGAAACATACATTAGCCAAACCCTGTTTGTTTTACGTGTTATTTATAACAAACCATATTACAGTGTGTTGTCAGATTTAAGTTGTACCGCGGTCCTAGCGCGTGCCGAACCGTGTGTGGAGAACCGTTCGGTTCGGTTTTTTTCCACGAACCGTGCCACCCCTAGCAGTAACTAAATGAAAGTAGTGACTAACATAACTACATTTATCAGTAGAATAAAAGTAGCTTAGCTAGTTTCTATACAGTGCAGCTTGTTTAGTATTGTGATATATGTCAAATTTATTCATTTTAGTGAATCAGTTCATTCAGATCATTAGTAGTTATCATTGCAGTAAATAAGTAGTTTACGCTCTCATATGATTCCTTTTAGTGAATCAGTTCATTCAGATGGTTCTAGTATATGAACTGGTTCAAATAATGAGTCACAGCATGTCTTTTTTTTGTTTTGTTTTTTGGAGATATTTTATTAAATGCTGATGCTTATTACTTGGTTTTGTATAAATGAATGCTTTTTTAATTTTATTAGTTGCATTTATTGTGCATTTAATATATATTCAAGTTTAATTATATTAGCCTCTGATCCTCGTTGTGCCAGATAAACAGGACTAGTATTGAATTACATACTGGAGTGGAGCTAGTTATTACATTTTTATGAAATATTGCAAATATTTTTATTTAATTGGAACATAAGAACAGGGTCATTTATGATTTCATGTTAGTTTTGAGTTTTTTTGTGCACACTTTACTTTGCGCTGTCCCTGAAGAAATTGAAATAGTTTAAGTATATTAAAGGATTGTAATAGCGTGAGGTTTTTGCTACTATACATCGAGAGTGTTTAATAAAAAAGCATGGCCGCTTTACTCATATCATATTGTGATTTAAACAACCTGAGAAGTAAAGCAAAATCGTTACAATTTGATTGTCATAATTATTTAATATTCACAAGCTTTTTCTGAAGTGAATTTAAGAATGTGAATGACCTTGCTAAAGATAAAGCGATAAATCTCTTAATATGTGAATTAGAATCTCTTCTTGCATTCCGAGTTATTATTTCTGAAGCATTTCGAGCCCTGCGCTATTCACTCGTACCGATTGTTAGACCCTTTCACAGCATATCAGGCATTTCCCGGAATATTCCAGCTGTGAAAAGGATGTTGGGCCGCGGCTACGGATGCAGCACTTTAGCACGATAGACAGAGAATCTAACTCTCTCTCTCTCTCTCTCAATCACACTCCTGGCGGTCATGAAAGGGAGAGGCGTTAATTGAACGACCTTGGCATGGGTGGGTTTTTCAGGAGTTCCACTTCAACATCGAATGCAGAGAGAGGAAGGAAAAATTGTGTTTTAGTGGGTATTTTAAAGCCATGTGCTTTGACCATGTCTCCCTGAACACTGACCATTGTTGCTGAAAATGACATTTTATGGTTAACAGTTGTGACCTTCTTCAGGAAACCTCAATGAGGCTTTTAAATATAATAGGCCCCAGTGATCATCATATGTGAATGTAGCAAAGAAACATGGTTATAAGGCACATACTGAGTGAGAGACGGCACAATAAGTTTAATTTACACAACCATAGTCCTTCAGGGAGACAAAAACACGTCTGCCGGTTGATATCCATTCAAAAGAGGCTAATGCCGAGTTCACACTGCACGATTTTCAAACTCGTCGGATCGCCGTTGTTTTCACACTGCGGGACTATCTGGGGTAGGATTCAGTCGCTGCTGTTTTCACATTGCACGATGGATCCGCGACAGGGGGTTTCACATTGCACGATTTCACAATAGGAAGAATCGCCGACAACTCTGTCTGATCCGCAAATACAGCCAAACGCACGCGAGAAGTGATAAGGAAATAACACAAGATCACGCTGATATTATGGTCTATAAGTCCTCCCCGAACACACAATAATTAATAAAGATGACTTGTTAACAAACATACTTCTGCTGTGAAATTTATACACAAATCTAAGTAGCCTACTTGAAAGTGAAACCAACTGTTGTGCATTTTATAATGAGTTTATTTCTAATAGCCTATAAAAGCCCTCAAAGTGATGAAAAAGAAAAATGCAATAAATCTTTTGTCCTTTATAGAAGAATATTATTTACAGGAAAAACCCTCTTCTTCATTTTCATGTAGCCTACCTGTTCTGTATATTCTAATGCTCGCTTTGTAAAAAACAAAAAAAAAGACCTCCTTGAACTTCCAGCTGCCCTGTATCTTGCGCTCTCATTGGCTGTAGGTCATCGCCGATGTATTTTTCAGTCAGAACCGGTCAGAACTCAATCACACAGCAGGCTTGTGAATCGCCGACAGCTCCATATATTTAGCATGCCAAATATTTCACGGGCGTCGGCGACACATCGGCGATTCCCTCAGATCGCGTCTTTGATAATTCACACTGCGCGAGTGTCACTCGCGGGAACGAGCACCGATTTGCCTCCGATCTCGGGCATTTGTCGGCGATTTATCAAAACCTGTCGGCGAGTGAAAATCGGGCTAAAATCGTGCAGTGTGAACTTGGCATAAGACATTTCCCTTTTCACAAGCCTCAAAAGGGTTTGTTTAGTCTCTATATGACGTGTTCGTAAATTAGCAAGACATTTGCGAGATCTGAAATGCATATTTTTGACTCTTCGCACACCATCAACCTCTTGAGTGTTTGTATATCTAGTAGCTTTTTCTGTTCCAGAAATCCTAGAAATTGTATTTTTACGACAACACATCCCATTTGTGATTACATTTGCAGATCAGCTATGTCTAATTGTGCAAAACATTTGCATTAGCATTTTATGTGCTATGCAGTGACAAAGCAAACAAAGTCATTCAAGTACAAGTAGTAGTGACGATCCTAGAAATCATATTTTTATGACAGCACATAACATTTGTCATTTGTGATCAGATTTGCACATCAGCTGTGTCTAATTGTGGGAAACATTAGCATTAGCATAACATCCATCAGTAGAAAAGCCAATAACAGCTTGGCAACCTGCAGTACAATCATGTATTTGTGAACACCCACTTGTTTTTAACACTTTGCAATCAACCATTACAATCTATTCTGTTATCAAGTCCAATCCTACTTATTTCTCATTGATTATTGTGTTTGACTCAGAAACAGGCAACATTGCACTGTAAAAAAAAAAAAGACTTCCAGTTTGACTTAGAAATATGCAACATTACACGTAAAAATTATTTTTCGAAGTTGTGAACAAAGATTATTAATGTTACTATTTCAGTCATACTAGTAAATAATTTCACATTTAATTCAGTTGTCCCATTTATTTCTTGTATGTTCTAGTTCTATTTCTAGTATGTTCTACAAGAAAATGTTATTTCAGTCTTTCTACTTCAAAATTTTACTTTTAATTTAGTGTTATTTGTCAAGCAATTTCTTAGTGAAAACTGTTTCTTTTCAGTGTATGAATGTAAAGAACAAAGCGAAGCTCATTTCACATTGACTTTAATGTTTACAGTGTTTATATCCATGTTTATATCCATTCCACGTTAAACGTCTGCAGGTTCTGGACTGTTCTGAATAATTGGCTCAAACTCTCACGCGTTTCGCTCACTGCCTACATCTCACGTCTGCGTTCTGCCATTTGTTTCTTCCTCCTTCTCTCTGTCAGTGCATTAAATAAATAATAGCATGTTGGTCTGTATTCCAGATGAGTGCTGTTCCAGCCGGCTCAGGGGGATGTATCTGTGAGATATAGGATATATATTTTCTCTCTCAGATTAAGAGATGAGCGGGCGGGGGAAAGAGGGAGAGGGTGAAGGCCTGGGCTCCTGCTGTCGGACAGAGCAGGGCTGAAATGGCAGATCCATCAAAGCAGCGGAGCTTGTCTCACCTGGGGTGGGCTCAGACCCCGGCACTGCAACGCAGCGCACCGCGTGCCACCGACGGATGGAGAGAGAAAGAGAGAGACAGCGTTTAGGTGTGTAAGGGAAAATGACCTGTGAATATGTGCATGTGTAACAGAAAGACAGAGATGGCGAGAGAGAAAAAGCTGCAGGACGGACGAGTGGACGGAGCGAGAGAGCGAGCGCGTGCTGCCCACTGGCTCAGAGCCAGACTGAACACCATTGTCCTTCACCTTCCACAGCATCCGCCTGACACACAATTACAATAACTTCACACTCTTCAATCTTCACTCATAACCAGTGTCTTACATGCTTCTGTATTTACTCATAACTAACTTTACGCTCTTCGCTTTCTGCTTGCATTCAGCATTGACATTTAATTCTTACATTTGTTATAATGTTCTATTCTAGGTACTAATAGACTGATATATTGGCCAGGCATATTAATCAGCAGATATTTGGCCTGAACTTCAGTATTGATTATTTATGGCTTTCAAATATTTTTTATGCTAAATGTTTAATTAAATAAATAATATTAGTAATACAAATAAATATGTGTACAACATACTTCAATAATCCATCCATCCATCCATAGTGTGTATGTATGTTTTCATGCATTTACATCTTAGACAATGTAATGCACAGGGCTACAAAATATTTGCCTTTACTAGTGCAAATTAATTTTTAGTCTATTTAACATTGCATAATCATAGTACAATTGAAAAAAAGGTTCACTGCATGACAACGTCGAAACTGCACAGTATGCTCATTTTTTCCTAATAAAAAAGCTGTGAAATTCTAAATATGTTTAAACTGCATGCAACAAATTTGTGCAAAAATTGCCAAAAAAAATTGATGTGTTAAAGACAATTAACTGCATGATGCATGCATCTGTCTGTCTGTCTACCTACCTATCTATCTATCTATCTATCTATCTATCTATCTATCTACCTACCTACCTATCTACCTACCTACCTATCTACCTACCTACCTACCTACCTACCTACCTACCTACCTACCTATCTACCTACCTACCTACCTATCTACCTACCTACCTACCTACCTATCTACCTACCTACCTATCTACCCATCTACCTACCTACCTACCTACCTCTACCTACCTACCTACCTACCTATCTACCTACCTATATACCTATCTACCTACCTATCTATCTACCTATCTACCTACCTATCTACCTACCTACCATTTATGAGAGATTTCATGTATTTCCTGTTTGGCCCCTCATTGCTTTAGACATATATGTATGCAAACATTTAAAATCTGATAAAATACATGTTGTTGTCTCTAGGATACCAAAATGATCTCATATTATGCACTTTTCTGAAAATAGTCATTCTTATTGCTCAACTTTACTATGTCTACAAACATCACTCTTGTCCAGCATTGACTTTAGCATCCACTGAACGAGTGCAGCGCTCATAAAGCGTACACTGTCGTGCTCCTGTGTTACTGAAGGTGCAGCACTTCCATGGTGTCATTTGCATATTCTGTATCCCATTTGAAGTGATGTCAGCGCACCTTTCACATTAGCACAAAAGCGGCATGAAGAGGGTCACGTGACCTTTGCACAATAACCAAAAGTGCAGTGCCGTCCATCCGTTTGCACCGGACGCACGTTAAGGTTTTACACCAAACGCATTCTGTCACTCAGTAAAATGGAAGTAAAAAAAGCAGCAGACAAAAGGTGTGTGGGGGGTGAGGATCGTTCCGCTGTATTTAACATTCACACACAATGCTGCGGGAAAGTGACAATTGCTTATCTCCATGGCGATCAATAATGGCTACGGGTTTAGTTCGCCGAGCGCGTGTCTCTAATGCGGAGAGGATGTCATTATTATTTTCTGTCTCCTAATGATGGTCATTATGCATAGCCACTGATTGAATTCCATTTGTTACCTGCGTTTGAGTCTGAGTAGAATAATTACCATTTAAGTGTCTCCATTAAAATTCATACACGAAGACCTCCTGTTAAAAATAACTAAAGTATTCTTTGAATGTGAAATGAATTGCGTTTCAGCCCAGCCCTGATTTAAATACTTGATTAAAGAATAGGGCCATCGGCGCAGATTGTGATTTCTTAGAAGATGCTCGATGATCAGCTGAAAACAACTTGTAGCTCTTGTGTCCTGCATTCGTATTTAATATTTAATTAAAATGGATCTGCTGCTGGTAAAACACAATCAATATCCAGCTCTCTGTCGAAATTACATTTTCAACCTCTCGTGCCTCATTCAAAACAAACGTTGTTTTTCATTACGCCAAACATCGTCCACAAACCCCGTTTGTTAGTGGTCAATTCTTGGTGCTGTTTCGGTTCAATATATGCATGTGTTGATTTTAAGTCATGTAGCCTATATATCGGATTCACTCGATAAACCCTTGAGACCATTGTTGTATAGACAGATAGATTGATTTCGAACTTGAATGCATTTTGCATGTTGATCTGCTTTCACTAAACTGTCACTCCCTAAAAAAAACACAGCTGAAGCACTGAGGACTATTATAAAGCTGATTGTTTCTGACTCTAAATTATGATTGGAATAAAAGCTAAACTAAATTCTGCTTAGGGATGCACGATATTATCGGACTGATATCGGAATCGGCCGATAATGGCTTTAAATGTAAATATCGGCATTGGCCTGATATGAAAAATGATGCCGATATGTCTTGCCGATAAGAGGAATGGGTTAATTCACATGTGCTCAGGGTATGCTAGTGATTAGATCACGTCAGCAGTGTGGCTCATTCTTGAAGCAAAGTTTTGTCTGAATGACGATACGATTCACGATTAGAGTTTTGGATCTCTGCATTTAATCTGTCAAAGCAACTACAGAATGATGCGTTCGGTGTGTGATAGAGTAACCGGTAATAGCACGTGCAGCGTGCAGCCTCCCCGGGTCCTAATGCCCGTTCGGTAAGGAGTTTTAATCTGTAGGAGGCGCTGTTGGCCTACTTCTAATTAAATTAAAAGTAAAATAGCCTACACAAATAACATTTAGACTGTGTTTCTGATTAAATAAAGCAGTAATTGATGTCATAAAATAATGAGTATGTTTTGATTTAATGGTCAGAAGCTATAGCTTACATGAAAAAAATCACAAACATGACATTTGTAAATTAAATAATTTTATATATACTGATTTATTCATTAATGTGTAATATGTTTTTTTTTTAAACAAATCTTGAGCTCTAAAAGATTTTCAGAATTTTTACAACTCTTTTGTTTTAGACCATCTACAAATGTTAAATCTTAAAATAAAATGTTAGGGTTAACACTGCATCTTTCTGGGGGAAAAATGCAGCGATTGATATAGTTTATTATAGTTATTTTCAAAGCTTCAATGTA
This sequence comes from Schizothorax lantsangensis, assembly GCA_027422415.1. NCBI lineage: Eukaryota > Metazoa > Chordata > Actinopteri > Cypriniformes > Cyprinidae > Schizothorax > Schizothorax lantsangensis. The sequence goes on from CM049848.1 coordinate 33,722,830, forward strand.
CTGTTAAAAAACCTTCATTATTGTTTATTTCATTCTAATAAATAAGTTCTTGTTAAAACTAACCAAAATAAAAAATATTTTGCTTATCATTTCTGCACAGGAGGGACTTGGTGTTGTTTCCAAACAAAAGGAAATATATCAGTATCGGTATCGGCCAAAATTAGTTAAAAAATATCGGCATATCGGATATCGGCAAAAATCAAATATCGTGCATCCCTGCCATATTCAAAGCCATTGTAAAATGCTAAAATAAACAACTGTGAGTTTAGGTAACAAACTATTTATTAAATATTGCACCTATATTGTTTCTATTTAGTTCTGCTGACAATTACGAATAGCCCTTACTTTTTTAAAACAAAGTCCCTTTAAAGCATTCTATAGTCTTTGATTAAAATCATGGTAGAAAATGTATGTGTTCTTATATAACAGTTGATATAATTTTGATTGGACTCCATAACTGATATAAAATATTCAAATAAATGCACATGATGCATGTTTTATATATTAATGTGCGAAGTTGCAGCTGTAGAATGGTCTGAAGTTTAGCTAACAAACTTGTTTTTAATATTATGTGTATATTGTGTCAATTTACTTTTGCATCATGCTTATGATTTCAAAAAGTCCTTACCATGGTAAAATCAGGGTAAAAGTGCATTGTGTTCTTATATAACAGTTTATTTTGATTGGAATACATAATTGTTGTTAAATGTTCAAATAAACACGTCATTCATATTTTATATCAGTGTGCCAAGTTGCAACTGTAAAGCGGCCTAAAGCTTAGCTATTAAACTATTTATTAAATATTGTGTCTATTTAGCTTAGCGTCATGCTTATGATTATGAACAGCCCTTACCGTGGTACCCTTACCTCATATAACAGTCAACTTTGAAAAGAAACTGACTGGATCAAAAAAAATTTTTTGACTGGATCCATAATTGTTGTAAAATGTTCAAATAAACACACACGTTATGCATATTTTATATTAAGTTGCAACTGTAAAACGATCAAACGTTTAGCTAATAAACTATATTACTTGGCATATGAATTGTTTATTCTGATGAACAAATGTAACTATTTATTAAATATTGTATCTATATTGTGTATATGTAGCTTAGCATAATGCTTACGATTATGAACAGACCAGACCTTACCTTACCATGGTAAAAAATATATTGTTTGATTAGACAGTAACAGAAATTTAGACTGGAAGAGTCTATTTACGTGAGTGTACTATGTATGCAGATTAAGTTATATTAAATATAATACATATCCAATAATATGTATCCTAGAGCTGCGATAGTTACATTTTGCAATAAAATAAAAAATAAGGCAGATTTTCTGTATTATACAGTATAAATCACTTTATGTGAGTGCGTATATATCCAGATTTATATAGAGAGCTATAGAGAGCAAATATATATATATAGCTAGGTACATTCAAATAAAATACATGTCACAGATATATATATATATATCTGTGACATGTATTTTATTTGAATGTACCTAGCTATGTTGCATGTCAACCTATTGCTATATAAATATTATATATTATGAATTAATGTAGTTATTTATTGAACATTGGTGTCTTTTATGCTGTGCTAATGCTAAGAAACAGCCCTCACCCGTGGCTATTGCATTAATAGACCGCGTCCGTTCTGTCTCTTTAACGGCTGCCAGCTACAGCTCTATGAATCCATGGTTGTTTTCCTCTTCACTAGATATCTCGAGCGCCAAGGAAAACATGTCACTTCTCGTTTGTTGTTTTCCTGGAGTCCACCCTCCGTCCGTCCACCCAAGTGGAATTAACTGTGTTTGTGTTGCAGGTAAATAAGGCGTGCAGGGCCCTAATACAGCCATCGCTCGGTAAGAGCCCGCGCAGCTGCGGCCGGCCGTCTATTTCCACGGAGGAGGCGGGGTGGGAGCCGTACTGAGACCTAATCAATCAATGCCAGATTACAGCTAAAGCCACTTCCATACCCATTAAAGGAGGACAAATGCAGAATTGCAACTGAACAACTTCTAGTTTTAAGCCAACAGTGGGACTTCCTGGTTATTTATCAAAGTCATTGCTGGTGAGCCAGAACGCCTGGCCGCGCAATTGTACTTCTCAGCGAGAGAAGGAGCTCGGCTGAAAGGAGCGTGTTTATGCCCTCAGCTGTGGCGCTGTCAGCCTGCTGGAATTTACTGTAAATCACATTGCTTTTATTGTGAGATTTAGTATCTTATCCTCTGTGGGCTTCATCCACTGCGAGCTTGTCCCCATTAGGACGTTAGCCCGAGACCATAAAGGGACTTGGCTACACATCATCATATAATGTGAAACCAAAGCTTTCATTTCTCTCGCTTTCGTTCACCGGCTCTCGTCTCAGTCACCTGCCCGTTATTCCCTCTTTAAGCCCGTTCTGCAGAAATCACAACCTTTGACTGGTTAGAGACTCTTGGAGTCTCGCTGTCATTTCTATTAAAGGAAGAGTTCATTTGAAAACAATATTTATGATGTTATTATTTACCTTGATTTTGTGGACATGCTCTCTTCCATAGATAGAATTTTTTTCCAAAAATTAATATTTTAAATGTCATTGTTATATTTTCTGTTTTCACTTTACTTTTAGTTCACATTAGTCATTTTGTTGTGTTTTTGCAAGTTTTATTAATTCATAAATTTATTTTAGTTTTAGTTCAAGTTAAACTAAATGAAAATAAGAAATGTTGCCTTGTCAACTAGCTGAAATAATAGCTAACTGAAATAAATTAAGTTTAAGTTTATATTTCATTTTATTTATATAAAAAAAACAATTAATGATTTTGAATTAGATTTTATTGTTATAGTTCTGTTTTCACTAATTTTTCAGTTACATTTTTAGTAATTTCATTGTGTGTTTTTGTCATTTTTATTAATCTTTTTTTATTTTTATTTTTTTATATTAGTGCTTTAAGTTAAACTAAACAAAATTTAGAAGTTTTTTATATTCTATTGTACTTCAGTAAATGTTTATTTCAAGTAACAATTTTTTTAAAATGGTTTAGTTTTAGTTATCTATAATAATCCAGCTTGAAGCTAACTGAAATTAAGGTCACTATAGTCAAATTTTAAAAATGAGGCATGGAGAATGAGATTTTAAAGCTGAAGTTGACATTGACAGCATCTTAAATTATCTTCCTCACATAAGTTGTTGAAAATAACATCAATCGGGTCTGGAATTACATTAGGGTGAGTAAATAATGACAAAATTGTTCATTTTGTGTTAACTATTCCTTTAATCAAAGAATTTAGGCTGTTTGCTAATATGTGAAACATAGCTGTATTCTTGGGTACAGGAGGATTAAATCCACGTTGCAACAATACAATTATGGCTAAAAAGACATAAAATTCTAAGTAAGTAATTAAGTTATCAATAGATAAAATTGTATGTCTGAGATTAGTAATGTGGGAAGCGCTCATCTTCACATGCACACCAACAACTAAATTAAGAGAATGTAATAGCAAAAACAATAGTTGAAAATGAGATTCGCTCATGTGTAACCAGTTAAATGAGTTACTCCACAATTAAACCAAAGAAAACTGCATTTCTCTTCTCTTTTTATACTGTAGATTGTTATTCTTTGTTTCTGTATGGTTGAGCAGAACCAGACCTGTTAAACAATTATGTACTCGGTTCAAGGAGAAAATACAACTAGCAAATGAAGACATTTTCAATGATGTTGCCATGATTTAAAGCATTACAGACCACATTAAGTGTATTAAATTAAACACATCACTTCATGAGCTGTGCTTTCAGAGCCAGCATTGTTTGGCTTTTTCTCCAAAGCATGTGTTTCCATCGAGAAAGAAAGAACGGAAGAAGAAAAAAAAATCTCATGAAATCTCTGCCAAGCTCAGTTGAAATGATGGAAGCTGACAGCGAAGTCTGCAGGCAGAAGGTTAAAAAACAGCACATCACGTGACTGGACAAACCCCTAACCCCAGTCCTGAGGAACCAGACAATCTCACTCTGTGTGTGTGTGTGTGTGTCTAGTAAACAACCTTAGAAACACATTCCTATCACATTAGCGGCTAATGCAGAGTCTACACTGCCCTGATCATTATTACTTAAATGGTTAATCAGTTGAAATCCATTTAGATAAATGGCTGTTGTTAACCACAGCAGGGATGAGCGGCTGAAGTGAGGAAAAACACATTTAAGGTGTAATGTCATGCGTTTAAGGACTATTTCATCACCCTCTTTAATGAGTACTTATATAGCTCACACAGGAGCCAAACTTCACCAGGTGAGGTAGTAACCCCTACAGTGATGCTTTACGCATATGATAATACAATGTAATGATTTTTCATGGGCAATGAAAATGGAAATAACAGATTTACATGTTTATGTTTGAAAATGCATGCTTCAGGCCAGCAGACTAAAATGAAATGAAATGCAATTATACATGGGTACAATATCAATTGACAGAACGCTAGAATGATAGATATGATAGATAGATAGATAGATAGATAGACAGACAATTTTTTTGCTATTGCTATTATTTATTTATTCATTTATTGATTGATTGATCATGTTACTCTCACTATTTTGATGAAAAATGCTTATTTATCTAAATGAATATTAGACTACTAAACAAAATGTGCTTCCTTCAGTCCATTTAAAAAAATACAATAAACAAAAAGTAGGAAATATGTTCATCAATATATGAAATATGAAAATCTTTATGTAAATCAAAAATATGAAAGTAAAGTTGCATAAGATTAAATTTATATTATTATAAAATAAATATTTATTATAATAGAATATTATTATATTTATTTTTCATAATTTTATTAGACATAGCTTGTTATTTAGGAATTAGACCGCATGTGTGTTTGATTTGCGATCACAGTCTTTGAACAATCAATTGTGCAGCTCTACTATTTTTTAAACATTGGTGTTTATTTTTTATAGCATATTGCTGTTGCCAGTATTTTGTAAAAGCAATACAGCAATTGTTTTAACCATAGTTAGGGGTTGTTCACACTGACAGCAATTTGCTGAAACACACCGGATGTCATTCACTTTCAATGAAAGTTGCAGGTTCATCTATACTGTATACAAATAAGCAGTGATGCGATGTGAAAACGACCAATCAGAGCACAGAGAGCAATCCACCACTTAATAAAACCAGATACTTCAGTCAAATAGCAACCAGAAACTCGCCAACCTCTGGGTATTTAATCACCTTGAAAACATCCCGTTGTAAATCCACTGTAAGTGGCTTATTGGTTTAACAATGTACAGCCAATTATGTCAATATGCATTGTTGTATCTCATCAGAATATTTTAATTTAACAAGCTCAAATGACTAAATATGTTATCAAAATGTCCCTACATCAAGGGAACGGTGTGCACTTGAACAGTAATTACCAATTAAATGACTAATCAATACACTAACAAGAAACCGGAGCTGTGCTCCATCCTTAGCCAATGTTATGCTAGTGTGTTGTGTGTGTGTGTATTAGTGTTTTTGAGGGTTTGTGCTGGATGTTAGGGCAGTGCAGGCACACACTCACGTCTCCGATGTGTGTGTGTGTCTGGATGATGTGTGTGTTGACGTGCCGTAGCAAGAGTTCAGGGAGGCAGCTGAGCAAAATAATTTAGAATGTCCTGCCTGCTGACACAAGGACAAAAGGCGCAGAGAGAACTTTCTCATATGCGGCTGGGAGACAATGGCGGCCGCTCCGGCTGGAGTCTACCCAGCGGTTGTTTTCTCTCTGACCTCTCGTCCTTAGAGTGATGGTGGAAGGCAGCAGACAGCCAGGCTCTCATGCATTTCTCCTGCATCGTGCCCATGCGGCGCGCAGGTAGAGAAACACCAATACTAATGGGCGGCTTTTCTTCGGCTGTTTCTTACGCTGTCAACCTGGAGATTAATAACCGTCCTGATTGCATCTACAGTACTGACAGAGCTAACGGTCTCTCACTCAGACACTAGCACTAGCAAGCTGCCCAGATAGTAGGCAGCAATTTAGAGCGGCACAAGTGCACTTCCAATGTGAAGACTTTTCTAAAAGGAAAAATCATTATAGTAAATAATCTGGTCAAATTTCTAAGGCAGCACTGCATGTCATTTTTGCAGCTAGTGCAACTGCTGAATGCAATGTACCTCAATGTATCTCAGCTAAAAATTAAATATAAGTTCTGTTACTCTAATGCCTAATGCCTGCTTGCGGATGTGCAAATAAATGTATTCATGAAAAATAAATATAATTTGTGCATATACTGTATATATATATATATATTAATTTATATAATACAAATTTATATAGCAAATGTATTTGCACTTGCGAGACTTTAGGGCAGAATTGCATGTAGCCTTTGTGGGAAATGCAATCCCTAAATGCAATGCACAAAATAAATAAATCTAAAAAGAAAAAAATGTACCAGAAAATGTTTTGGATGAGTATACATGTATTTCATTCAACATCAAAGTATAAATAGAATAAAAAGTATAAAAAGTATCAAACTAATTTTTTTTTACTGTTTTAGCCAATATTTGTGTATTATGCATTTTATGCTTACACTGTTGACTTATCAACATGTTAAAGTTGGCATGAGAAGTTTGCCTGAAATTGCGATCAAATTCACGATTTTTTTCCCTTATTGTGACGTACATCCAAGTGGGACTTGATTTTGTCACATGCACAACAATCATTTCTAAAAAAAAAAAACACTGCAATATTAGATTGTTAATATTAAATGTTAATTTTCATTTCATGAAGTCATTTCTGTTGCCCAGCTTGAATAAGGTCTGTAGTTACCTTTTTAGATGCACATATTTGTTCTTCAACATAAGTAACAGTCAAATCTCAATGTGTGCTTTAAAGATGCATGTGCTTACAAGTTGCAATTATGAATGTGAGTTTACATGCTTACAGGGAAACTTGTTCTAAATCAGTCACTTATGAGATTCTATTACGGTTAGAATGTCGCCATATAAGGCAGCTGTTCACTGGGTTCTGAAACAGAGCCATTTTATTTCTCTCTCTTTCTTTGTTCTTTCTTGTCTGGTCCAGTTTATCGTTTGCATCTGCAGCATTTAATCGGATGCTCTTTTCCCCCTCCTAAACTGCACGCTTCCTCCACCCTCATCACATACATATTGTTCAGACATAATGAGGGCTGCAAGGTGTGGTGGGACTCAATCAAATCAAAATTTGAGATGCAACAAAAGAAAGAGAGACTCAATTGGTATCCACCGATCAGAGTCTGAAGTAGTACAGTAATTATTACCTTGGAGTGCGGCGAGCAGTCGTTTGTTAGAAAGGCTGAATGGAGTGGCGCTGACTGCCGATGGGCAGAAATCCTCCAAAGGCTTCGGGGCTGTACTGGAAATGGCCTGCAAACTCATCTGGGAACGCTCAGGGCCAGATCGATGCATCAACCCAAGGCCCCAGCACACGAATCCGAGAGGCCATGCTGGGACTGTGGGCTCCACAGTACACATCATGTGTCTAAACTCCAGGTCCTCAGCCAGGTCCCTCCGGATTGTCAAAAGAGCGCTGGGACACGACAGAGAAGAGGTGTGGAGTGGTTTTGTCATGGTGTGATATACGACAGGATGTCAAAGTCAGATGTGATTCCGCTAAGAAGACACATCGAGATTTGCCCTTCATTTTTTTTTTAAACCCAGACAGGTTTCAAAAGGACCTGTACACCATAAGGCTATCTACAGTTATTCCAGCTAATAAGATAAAATAAAGATAAATAAGATCAAATAATTTATTGTTTTAATGGTTCATTCATAATTCAATTCCATAATCTATCGGTCTAATCCATATCATAATCATGATTTGAATGGTAGCATTCAAGCATTAAAACATGCTTGCTTTTACTTCACTAATGGACAATTCATACTGAAATCATCCAGTTAAGTGCATTTTTACATTTTCTGAAGAAAAAGTGACTCGTGATTGCTCGTGCAAGAGTCAATGCCACAGTGCTAGGGGTGTTGTGGGCGTAACAATGTGGTTTTGAAAAATCCATAACTTGAAGGATGAGTAATAGTAACAGCACTAATAAATTCCTAATTTCTACATTTTATTATATATTTAGGCAATGAGGTACAAGAGGCTGTGCAATATATTTACAACTTGCATGGCGAGTGGCATTTTTACTTTTATAAAATGTCTATCTATCTATCTATCTATCTATCTATCTATCTGTCTGTCTGTCTATCCACACACATCAGTGATAGGCCTACATATACTGTCTCTATACACTTAAAGGTATAGCCACTGACGTCACAGAAATAGCAATGCTAGCTACATTCGCGATATGCAAATATTTAGCCTAAATTTATTTCTATAATTATTCGCCAAACCTTGGCTGTATTTTCTTTCATTTATATTAATGTAGTTCTGAATGCACTCTGACTTTGTTCTGTCTGTTGTATTTTATTGAAATTTAGTTAAAAATAATTATCGCTATTCGGCTGCAGTGCATATAGCCTACTGAACAATTTTTTTTTAGCTCTTACTATATGGTATTTTATAGTACATATCAATAATATTACATATTATACTCACTATTTTTTACCTCGTGTGTTAATTAGACATCGTTTATAAGACAAAAACACCTCATAAACGAATGATTCCTGTCAGTGTAGTGTGACAAGACCGCGAGAGTGTTTAGGCAAATCCGAGCGGACCGCGCTGCGCTGCTTTGAATTTGGCTCTCCAGCAGCGCGCATGCGCAATCTGCGGCACGCTGTGCTTCTCTAGAGCAGCTGTTTGGGGTTTGAAATTCCAACATGGCAGAGGCAGTGGTCAGTCTTCCCCACACTAACTTGGAATGGTTTCAAGTCGCTTAACCCGCACAAGCATTCATCAGCGAGCCCGTCGGATCGATGCCGCTCTAACCGGAGAGGTTATCCTGTCATACTAACAGGTAAGAGTTAACCCGGCTATTTCCACCGAGATTAGGAATTTAACTGGACTACAGGAGCCTTTATCGCAACGCATGTCCAGTCCACGCATCACCGGGCTGAAATGAAGCGCTCGCGCTGTCCGTATCTAAATGCACAGACTGTGTTTTAATGCGAGATGTGATCGCGCGTGCAGCGGGATGTTAAAGCTCGGGCGGATGAAGTTGGTCAGTAATAGTTGAATATGATTAATTATGTCAGTATTAGATTTTGCATTGGAAAATGAGAGTGGGTGGGGTTGAAATTCTTACAAAGTAACTTTCTGCTGCACAGGAACCGCATTATACACCATTATCGTCTGAAAAAGTTTTTTGCAGCTTTTCTTTTTCGCGTGTCATGCATTTTTTAAATACTTGACTTTTAAGCAAAGGAAATGTGTTTTTAAAGTAAACAGACATGCGATGCATGTGTCCATGAGGAGAATTTCGTTTCTTTTAAACCCAGGGAGGTTTTGCCTCAGCCTGAGAGGAAAACTGACATGAGCTCGCTGTCGTGGTCATGTGTTTTTTCCCTTTCTCTCCTCCTCTCTCTCTCTCCTCCTCTCACATGTTGTCCAAGAGCTCTTGTTGGTTTTGCCTTCTTAATTGTATGCATGTAGGTTAAACGAATACCTGACGAAAAGGCCCCTGGTTTCACAGTGTAATTCGATAGCTGAGAGGAAAAAGTGGCTGTAAGCAACCGTTGGAATTCACGTTTTCTTTTCTCCTGTTTTCGCCTTTGAGAAGATGATCACTAGCTCCAGTGTACATGGTACGTTGATTTATTGTTTATATTTTGGCATACACTCTTACAAAGTGTGCTTGTACGTGCACGGTGTGCTTTTAGTCATGAGATGTGTATTAGACTTTGAACAGAGGCATAATATTCACGTAACCTGTTAGATTGTATGTTCATAATAAATTAGTATGCAGTTTCACTCGCTTAAAGCACTCATAATGTATACATCTTTATTTAACGGACGTGTTTTTGAATAAAAGTTGAGTAAATTGTCATATATTGACACGGTAATTATAAGTGTCGCGTGCGATGTGTTTACCTCAGTCGTCGATGTCTGTCAGAACTAAGTTGACACAATGTCATCTTACTGTCAAAATGATGACTAGCGACTCAAATGCGAGGACTTTAAATATTTATTATAATATATGTCTTTAAATCATTAATGTTTACTATAGTATTTGAATATATCCTCTTGTCTTATCCGAGCCATTTTTCCAAGACCAAAATTATTGTTTTATATTTGCAGATAGCGCCTTATTTTGTTATCTAGGCTATAGTTGTTTTGTCTCCAATTTGAATCTAAACATGATTATTAGATAAAAAATCTTTTAGATTTGAGTTTATTAGCAGTTTATGTTGTTGTTGTATTTGCATAATTGTATTTACATAAAACTTCAGTCTGGAGTGATTTACATTCACATTATTCAAAACCTGTTTTTGCAATACACCCAAAATCTTTCTCAAACAGCTTAAAAATGTACTTTATGTAGTAACTTATACAAAGACTTGTTTTTTTTTTCAAGTCAATTATGTTATTTATTAGACTAAATCAATCTGAATACACAATGTTTAAAGTCATTTTACAGGTCAGATTTGCTCTCTCTACATATTCACTTTTCAGTATCAAATGCTAAGCCGGCATAGAGACGTTACCAGAGAGAATGACTGAATGTGGCCGCATACATTTTTCAGCCTTAATATTGGACTTCATCCATCAGTGGGGTTGTATATTACTACATTTTATGTAGTTCTTGAACACACATTTGCATGAATTTTTGATGTGTGCCCAGCATTATGCACATTTTGCTATTTTTCTATACGTGTCCTTTCTTCTGCATACTTGTGGATTTTTCTTTCCTTCTCTAGCACTGAGTCTTAGTTCTGCGGATGTTGTCGGACTCGAAACTTGAGGTCAGGAATTGATCTGTTGAAGGTTGCGCCACTGTCCTCACCAACTTGTAGTGCTTTTTTTTTTTTTAAGGCAATTGCATGTTGATTTGTTTGAAATGAATTACATTTTCATATTCAAACATTTGGTTGTCACTCTCAACCAACTAAACTAAACAAAAAGCACAATCTCTCATCCATTTTTCATTTCTAACATTTGTAGTTATTTTCTGAAAACCCCATTCATTTGCATTTTGTTATTTAAAAACACAATCAAAATTGCCTGACGAAGACTGAAGTGTGTTTTCCAAGCCTCTTCAACTCTATCAATAGAAAAATGCACTAAACAATGAGTGATTTCATTACTGTAGAGTGTTTTTTGTGATGTGTTTTAATCAAAGTGGACATTGAGCATGTTTTTTCTTTCCTGCGATGAGGTTTAATAAGCCATTAGATGTGTAATGTACTACAGTTAGCAGAGGTATATTAACACAACAGGCATCGGCGACCTGATTTAGCTTGGCAGATACGAGTTTGAGGTGTAAATGTTATTAATAAGTATTACTTTAAGCTTTTAATATGATGCTATTTTGACTAAGTGATGTGCTCGAAGTGATTCCTTGTGGGCGCAGCGAGCGGTTGACGTGTGAAAGCGCTGTTATCGTTAACTCGGTCCCGATTTAACCCCAGGCTGGGCTTTATGAGCATGTTAAACGACACGACAGCTTCACACACTCCTGATTGCACGGCACGTCAGTTTGCGTGAGCCCGCGTGTGTGTATGTGTAGCTGCGCGTGTGAGTCCGCAGGGTTGACATGAAACCTCATGTTGAGTTTTGTGGTGTGCGTGATGACAGATGCTGACCCCTCCCCTTTTCAGCACCCTCTTTGCTTGATGTATCTCGTGTTGACATTCTAGCACAGGACTACAGGCGGATCGCTATATACACAGACCTATGGAAGACGCTCTGATTCGCACGGCTGATGCGGCAATTAGCAGATGCGTGCTTGCAATTAGATTGAGGCTTACGTTTGGGCAATATTTTGACAAGATGCAATCCTATAGTTGTAGTGTTGGCTTTAATGTTCATTAGTTTGTATTCTTGTAACATTTGAATGAACTATTATTTGTATTTAGCTGCATGCAACATGCAGTTAATTGTTTTTAACACATAATTTATTGGCAATTTTTGCACAAATGTGTTGCATGCAGTATAAGATAATTTAGAATTAGACAGCTTTTCTATTAGGGAAAAAAATGAGCATACTGTGCAGTTTCGACATTGTCATGCAGTGAAAATGCATCTAAAAGCATGCTGAACCTTTTTTTTCAATTGTTATGTGATTATTTTACATGCATTAAATAGTCTCATTATTGAGGTTTTGTACTTAAAAAAATCAATTTGCACTAGTAAAGGCAAATATTTTGCAGCATTGTGCATTGCATCATCTAAACATACACTAGATAGATAGATAAATATAGATAGGCCTAGATTTATAAAATTAGACAGCTTTTCTATTAGAAAAATTAGTTTATTGTGCAGTGTTAAGTGGCATGCGGGGAAAATGCATCTAAAATCATGTTCAATGCTTTTTCCAGTTGTTCTGTACATTATTATTGTTACATTTTTATATGTACATGATATTTTACAATTTCAGTGTTTTTTTGCACTTTAAATCTCATTTGTACTAGTGAAGGCAAGTATTTTGTAGCATTGTATTCACTGCATGAAAAATATATATGCATCTAAAAACAGGCCTATTTATGTTTTGTTATATACAATAGCTTTAATACACATTCATAAATTGCATTCAGTTGGAACAAGATGTTTTTGTTGTGGTTGTTGACTTGCTTGTTGGTTTGATGTGATAATATGGGCAGCAGCACAGCAGCAGCATTGTTCATCAAGGAAACAGTTGAATTCTCACATCTGACATGACCAGTCATATCTGTTGTAAATATAATATTTTTCAATATGCAGATTTCAATTTCCTTCTGTTCAGCTGGGTTGCAAATTGCTCTCTTACATATTCATGTGTGGCCATTAACGTTTGTAGGGTGCATGTGAAATGCACTGTAGTTTTTAAATAGACCATCAGTCATGTACACTGTGAAAAGGATTTGACAGATAACCTAAAACATTTGATCTGGATTTATCCAGGTCAGTTACTCTATATTATTTAATAAGCCAGAATCAAGCTGAACTGGTTAGTTTAGCAAAATGAAAAAAAAAAAAAAAAAAACAGATGAGTGAGTTACATCTATTCACTTTTCACATTGAGTTGTTCTATTGATCTGTATTTGACATGCTGAGCTTTTTGAAGCAAATGCACCAGATTGGGATCGTGAGCTATTACTCATCATAGCATGATATGGCGTAAATATAATATATGTGTGTGTGTGTGTGTACCTTAATTGAGTTGTTTTTTTCTCCTTCATGTGTTTGTATAAGACAAAAACTCACCATGAAATGTTCCTAAAAGGACCCTAGTAATAACATAGGATGAAGAGTGCAAGAAACACATTTTTGAATCTTTAGCAAGTCATGTACAGGTTAGGGGTGGGTGGTATATGGCCAAAAGCTTAGGCCTATATCATGGTATGAGTAATTTTAGATCACAGTAACTATATATCACAATATAGTTATTTTTGCTTGAAATGCTAAAAAGTAAAATATTTATTAAATAGCCATGTGTTTATGCATATGTTTGGATAATCTATTGAATGAAACGAAACTTACAAACAAAACTTTTTATTTAGAAGATCATGAACACAAAATATAAAAGCAATGATAATATTGGCATAAGTGCAAAAACGCTTGTAACACATGAGTTAAAAACAAAGGAATTAAAACTATGTACTAAAAATATGTCAGACTCTAAATTCTAATTGGATGAGCTACGATTACGATAATCACTGGAATTTTTTTTTTTAATGTATTTAGAGAAATTGCCAAATTTCACACATAATGACAAAGAAACGGCATTGAATTACACATGAAACTAAAATGACTGAAATAGTTTTTTCTTGTTTTGGCTTGGAAAACTCACTTTTTACAATGTAAACAAACCTGCGGTGCACATATGTAGATGGTAAAGCGCTATGTTGTATATTTTCGCATTGCAATTTTTCTTCATGTAAATAATGCAAAATAGTCCTTATATACATTACGGTAGAGCAAAGTCTGTAGCATCACACACTGCCCGGTATTGGAGATTTCGAAGCCCAGCGTTGGCAGAAGACGATGCGTCGGTGCGTTAGACGTGTAAGTGGCCCGGGCCTCCTGGGATTGTTTGTATAAATGAGAATGACAGGTTTTATCTCAATCTAATGGTGACAATTAAAGGGAACCTTCAGACTAACTCGGCTCGCTGGCGGATGAGCACCTTGGGGGATCTCGGGGGCCGTTTCAAATTGATGAAACACTCATCCGTACAGACGGATACATTTGTCAGTCTGTGTAACAAATCTTATTCGGTACCCCCTGTCTCCGTTTCAGACAAAAGCCCGACTCAAATGAAATCAGTAGCGGCTTGTCATCTTTAAGCAAATATGTTAAGCGTCGTCTTGCACGCTTTTCATCCGAATGCAGAGGAGGACCCCAAGGGAGACGGACGCGTGCAAAACGCAACAAATTTCATTTCCACGCAGGGATCTATCTCTCGCCAGCTCTCTCTCGTGGCAGCTGGCTGTGTTATCTTCGTATGATTCGCTGTGCGCTGACAATTCTTTCACTGATCTAAGTTAGAGTGCATTTGGAAGTGGTTGCAGCTGTCTGTTGCTATACTGAGAGATGCGTTTGCTCTACTGCAAAGATGAAGGACCATGAATCCTTGACATCCCCCTCCCGCTCCTCTCCACCGGCTCATTTAGACACTTTCTGTCTGTCGGCCTCTCTCTACCTCCCTGGTGGTGACTGACAGCATGCGGGATGTATGTTTTTAAAATGCACATGTGCTGTAGGCCCTCTCTGATTTCTGTTGGCTCTGAAATTATCCTCCAGAGTCATGCCAGAAGAATGCATCCACATATTATTCTTTAAACGTACTGAATTGCATTTTCCTTTTGTTTGCTTACGTTACTTCATTATTAAATGCTCGTTGTACTTCATGGATTCGTAATGATTGCGTCGATCGTGGCTGGGATTCTCTCTATTGTGCACCGTAGCGCAAAGCAAACAATTCAAGGTGGTAAATGTTGAGATACCACACAAAAAGACTGTCAGATGATGTAAAAGATGTGGTGGTTCGTCGTAAACCTGAATGGAGGTGAAGTGCCCTCATCTCTCTTGAGTTTATCGGCCTCTCCATGAGGCGAATCTACAAATGAGGACCTAAACGCGCCACACGTATTGATTTGCAGAATGCTTGATTTGATTCATTTAGTGCACTGTGGGTTATTTTTAGTCGATAATCGTGTAAAGAAAAGACACTGAAAGGTGTTTGTCTCAATGTATTTGCTCTTTTGTCAGGGTCACGCTGGCTGGCTCCATGTAAATTTGCTGTTTTTAACATTTGTCAGGACGGTTTGATCTGTACTTAGCCGACGATGTGATCTGATCAAGGGAGCGCCGCCACGTAACCGTGATTGACAGTCAGCAGTGAGGATGCCAGCGGACTCCCGTTCATTATGATACGTCGGCAGCCACCACACACACACACACACACACACACTCGCTCAGCATAATAACAACCAAAACAAAATGAAATCACGTTCTGTTGACAGTTCTGTTTTAGAAGGTTTCACTCTGTAAGGATGGATGATAACGCAAAACATAGTGTTTTGTTAGAACATGATCAAATATCATTTATTTTGTTCAGAGCAGAATTGGTTTGGAGGAGAAATGCATAATTTCTCTGTAGAGTTCAGGTTAGACTGTTATATAGTTAAAATATTTTCTTAAATTTTTGATGGAATTTGATATTTTAATATTTCTGCATTTGCCCTGCATTGAATTATAAGAGATTTATTTATTTAGTCTTCATTTCAGTCTAGTTAATCAAGATTTTCCAGTTTTTTACTGAATGAACACTAGGAAGGATGATTAGTTAATTATTTTAATTAATGTGCACCAGTATAACTTTACATTTTAATGCAATAAATATGCCAGTTTGAACTGAACTGAACTGAAGATTTTTATTCAAAAGTAAAATGCATTAAAAATCCAATTACAGTTTTACTGAATGAACAATAAGAAGGATGATAGTTTCATGAACTAATACGGCATTCTATAATCCGAAACTATAGTTTACTTATATTTTTTGTCATTTTTTTTATCATATATTTTTACAAAAAAATGTAATGCATGAAAAACACTTTTGTAAACATTAAACAGCATTGCAAATGAATAGAGTCAGACTTTGAATCAGTTCACTGAAACAAACTGTTTAAACTGATTCACTGAAGTTAAAATGTTTTATCTCAGAAGTAAAAATACAGTAAAGATCTAGTTAAAATAACCAGTGTTTTCTTTACTGTTTTTTACTGAATGAACACCAAGGATTATAGTTGATTATTGAATCAGAGTTTGAATGAGTTCACCGACTTGAACAGTTTGAACTGAATCACTGAACTTGATTCAGTGAATCAAACAAACCAGCTTTAATGCTGTTTAAATCAGAGACAAACAATTAAATAAAATCAGTGCAGCTATAAACCCACTCAGCCATAGTTCAGGTATATTTCAGAGAAACCATGCAAACATGCTTCTCTATATTTTGTTTAACCCACCACAGCGCTGAAGAAAAAGCAAAAGCTCTTTTTGTGTTTCCCATACAAGTTAATGCAGCGCCCGCGTTTCAAACAAACGATGTGAATTATTAGATCAGAACATAAGCGACGCTCTCGTCCTTTCTTTTTTCTGCCATTTCAAACAATGAGTCGGAGCTTTTGTTTTTGCCATCCCTGGTCACCAAAGCTGTCTGGATACATAAAGCGAAGTGGCAGCGCACTGCCTGCTGGGGATTGGTTGCGAACACTCAATCCCCTGGTGGGAAAAACCAGTTTTAGCAGCAGAACTGTTAATCTAGGCAGCGCGCAGATTCTCCTGCGTTCCCACATTTGCTTGAGTAATTATCATACCCCCAGTGGCAAGGAGAGAGACATCGCCTTAAATCACTGATGTCTTCATTACTCTGTTTACATTTTAATTAGACATACTAAACTTTTTGATTTTTAATGGGCTTTGCAGAACAAGACACGCTCTCTTCTTTAGTCGAAGGAGACGTGCTGAGAGCGAACCTTACACCTCACCATGAAAGACAATCTGCACTTTTCTGAATATTTAACGTGCGACAATAATTATTTCTGCTCCGACCTTTGATGTGAGACTATCTGGTTTTGAAGCGCAGCCTACTTTTGATGCATCACAAGTATTGTGAGTTGCAGGTAGCTGCGACGTCTTGTTTTGGTATGAATTGGCAGCTGGTTGGTGGCTTTGGTGCCAAAAGTTGTTTTGGTGATAAAAGCTTGGCCGTTTTAAAGAAAGGCACTTTATTTTCTCAGATGCTTCAAAGTCCTTAGATGCATTTGTGTTGCTGCAATCGGTATAACTTGTGAATTTGAATAAATGTTAATCACAAAGTCACAGAAAAACTGATGTCACCTGGGCTCAGAATAGCAGGGGCATGAAAGAATAGTCTACACCTTCCTTCCAACCAAGAAATATGTCCTTTATCATTGAACAACCTTGAGAAATGAGACGAGCAATTTCAGTCCCACTTCAAGACGTTCTGTTGTGTGTTCAGAAAGGGTTTCTATGCCTGCTGAAGTGTCTGGAAATGTATAAAGATAAGAAACATTAGAGAAATGAATGTGACTAAGAAAGAAACTGCCATTGAATTTAAGCAAAAAGAAGAGTAGGACAAACGTTTTATTTTTTCTTTCCGTTTAGCCTGAGATGCTGCGTATGCAACAAGTTTGCTGTTGACTGCATGCTCACACTCCAAGGCTTTAGCCGACACACAATGCATTAGGTTTTTTAGTGTCTTTTATAAAAATTATATGTAATATCCTTGAATTTGCTTGCTCTAAAATTTTGGAGGGTTTTAACTGATGCAAAGCACAAAAGCGGTTCGTCCCTATTATTACAGCCGTGACGGGAAAGCCTCCCTGGTTCATTCTCATAGGCATCACTTTCTTTTATTGTAGGGTGCTAAAATCCCTTTCTTTAATTCATTTATTTGATGTTTCGTGACATTTAAATTCATGTGAATTACCCTAAGCCGGGGAAAACATGGCGAGTGGAGATCACAGTCATTTGAAGCTCGACTTGGAGAGGGAATCATCTAATGAGAACATAAAATTGTAATTAATGTCTTGAAATTAGCCTCTGAGAAAAAAAAAAAAGGAACATGTCCATTGATATGCATGGCAGAAAACATTCAGCGACTTGAATGTGAGAGCCAATATTTTGGCTGTTTCTTTTTTTTTTTTTTGCCTGTCTTCAGTGCCTGTGAAAGGAAGAATGAAAAAAATCCTTCAGGAATGATGAATTGAGTTATCACGTTCAGCAGCTAATTGTCTCAAATTGATATTTTGATGTACTACTAAAGATCACATAAAAGCAGTCAGATCTTAATTAGGCTGATGATCATGGGGAGACGTGAGCTATGGTGCCGACGCCATGCTCTCCGCGCGCTAACTTCCCGACGCTCTATTCGTCCTCGGCGGAGCGCGGCTGGCTGACAGGTTGGCGGCGTGCCAAGGATTGATAGGAGGAACCTTGAGTGTGGCGGAGAGGAGCCGTGTGAGGCCTGCCGGCAGGAGCGGATGCAGATGGGAAAAGTGCTGTGGAGGTTTGAGGCGTCAGGCCTTAGGAAGGATGCTGGTTTGTGCATTGCAGTCGTACCGAAGCTTGCTGGCTTTAGGGGGTTAAGATTTAGGGTGGGCGGTTGTACAAAATCTTATATGATGCCATCAGTCATTTTCATGTCCTAGTTATAGTTTTAGCAGGAAATGCAACACAAATTATTTATATATATATATGAATGCCTGTTGTCAGATAATCCAGTGCTTTACAAATTAAAGTACCTTATATTATTAGATTTTTTTTTTTTATTTGATACTGGGTGTTTATATATGTGTGTGTGTGTGTGTACTGAAGGCAAGACACTACAGGTGAAACCATTCCTTTCATGCATTGCTCAATTTTGTGATTTTAGGTTATAGCGCTTCCATAACTTGACTTCTTTCAGATAAGTGGAAAGAAAAATACACATTTAAATGTTTATTTTATTATGCTTTATCTATTTGCGTCTGTAGATTTTAATTGCAATACATATCTTTATTTTTTTTTCTCCTGCACTGATTCAGAAATCTCCATTTCAGCAGCACTTACATACAACAAACTTTATTATTTTCTAGTTTTATCTAGGCCTATTTTCTGAAGGTTTTTAAGGTATCATTCACCTGATATATATTTAACATTTTATGCCTGTTTTTTCCAGCTGTTGACACTATTGTTTGATTTATGGAGTGATTAAAAAGAGAAATCCAAAGCATTTTAACTCTGTCAACAAAATAAATCGAAAACTGTCAAACTTGGCTTTATTCAATGTTTATATTTCTGTTCTGGAAATTCATGCAAATTAGCATGTTTAAATATGCACATGAGGCATTATTTAATGAAATATTACTTTTCAGACAACATATAATACAAAACAATTATCTTAATTGACTGTGATTAATCAGCTGGGTAAAGTATTGTGATATCTGTTAGTTAAACATTTTACCCTGTTCACCTGTAAATAGATAAATAGCTAGACTTAACATGCATTTGCTTTAAATGTTTTGTTACTTTTGTTAAAAATTATTTCGGTTTGGATCCATCAAAAAAAAAAGCCATAAGTGCAACTTCATAATTGTCCCTTAAAAGTTAAAAACAAAAGAAAAAAATATAAAAATAACAGTAATAAAATGTGTAGTTCTCTCTCTAAATTCTGATTTGGTTGATTTGTGGTGATGCAAAAATTTGGTTGCATGAGAATTTAATTATATATGAATTCTGCAAGTTGTGTCATTGAACCCCAAATGATATATCTAGTACTGTATAAAATGTATTACAAAATCTCTATAGGTTGACGCATTTCTGCCATTGTACGTAAAGAATATATATAAATGAAATTGCAATACTATATATTATAACAAGTAACAGAATCTTGGAATCTTTCATAAAAAGGCTAAGATTCTGTTGAATTTGTGGGTAACATTTCTCACTATTAACTAGTTGCTTACTAGCATGCATATTACTACTATATTGACTGTTCATTAGTATTTAAAAAACACATATTAATGCCTTATCCTGCATGACCATATTTTAGATCACTTAATCCATCCCATATCTAAATTTAACAACTACCTTAAGCTGCAAATTATGAGTTTGTTGAGGCAAAAGGCTTAAAGTGTGACCAAGTTGAGTGTTTATAGATTAGAAACGCTAGCAGCCATTCACAAAACAATTCCCTGCAAACTGACTTAATGAGCTGTTTATTTATATGGCATAATCTTGGATGGCTTAAACGGACTGGACAGCTGCCTGGAGAGTTCCATCATGTCCGAGATCTCCATTAGGAGTGGGTTTGAGGTAGTAAAGCCACCAGAATGCACGGCCGGTCATCTTCAGCCGGGCTGTACGAGCGCTGGCTGCTGAGGTGGCAGGCTGGCTGTGCTAATGATGGGTGCTAATGTAATTAGCTCATCCCAGCAGTCTGCAGAGCTGCGCTTTTCAGCTGTCGCGCTCACCAGCTCACCGCTGACCCTGACTCACCCCAGCCTTTCACAGCCTACCTCTCTCTCATAGGCATTACCCTGCATTTAGTGCCCTGAAGGGCTGACAGCCTTGCCATTTGTTGATTTTTGGCTCCAAAACCTGTGCATTTTCTTGTTAAAGTCAATGAGAGATCTAAATTGACCTATTTACTTTCTTAATGGACATGCCTGCACGATTCATTGGCTCACATTTTTCCAAATAATATTCTTTGTTGGATTTTATCAATGTTATATATTGATGCTTATGAAATTTTTGGCAGACATCCCAAATTTTGCATATGTTTTCAATCCCTCTTTTCCAACTAACTGATACTATTCTGGTACATAACCACTTTTTTACAATCCAGCAAATTTACAATGAATAAAATCTAATTCTACTAAACATTAAGTGAATGTCCTGTTTTCTGATATTTTATCAGTTCTCAATTGATGCTTATGAAATTACTTTCTTTTTCAGCTGACGTCACACATCTTTGATACTTTTTCAATCCCCTCTTTTCCAACTACCTGATACTAATTTTTTGCAATTAATATTTTAATATTTTATATTTTGCTTTCACTTAAAAACATGTGAAATCACAAAATAACATGGATAGTCAGACCATTTATTTGTTGTGAATGTTTTGTTAAATTTGCCAAGCATTCTTTTGGTTTGGTTCCATCAACATTAACGAGAGATGCAAACCAAAAGATCTTTATACTTAACACTTACAAGTTAAGACCAAAAGATAAAAAAATAAAAGTATGAACTGGGGAGTTCTTACTTTAAATTCTGAATTTGTGAATTGGTGGCACAAATGTAATTGCACATGAATTTAATTATTTATCAATTTTGCAAGTAGCATTGTTGATCCATAAAGCGCTAAATGAAATGTTTAAATACAGTGTCCTCCACTAATATTGGCACCCTTGGTAAATATGAGCAAAGGCGGCTGTGAAAATAAATCTGCATTGTTTATCCTTTTTATCTTTCATTCAAAAAATTCACAAATTTCCAACCTATCATTGAAGTAAAACAATTGAAAGTGGGGCGGGGGATCTCATTGTGAAATAAATGCTTTCACTATTTCATGTTGGCCACAATTATTGGCACCCAATTATTGCAACGTCCTTTTCCCAGCACAACAGCGCTGAGTTTTCTCATATAATGCCTGAAGAGTTTGGAGAACACCTGATAAGAGATCAGAGACCATTTCTTCTTACAGAATCTCTCCAGATCCTTCAGATTCACAGCTCCATGACGGTGCTTCTTCTCTTCAGTTCACCTCACTCATTTTCTGTAGGGTTCAGGTCAGAGGACAGAGACAGCAATGGTAAAAGATTCATTTTGTGCTCAGTGACCCATTTTTGTGTTTATTTTGATGTTTGTTTTGGATTGTTGTCCTGGTGGAAGATCAAAACATCAGACTCAGACTCTATTTTTTATCATTTGAACAAGATCTAATTGAATATCCTGTGGACATTTTTTTTATCCCTGTTTGTACTAAACTCATCTGGTGGGTTTGCTGCCAAAAAGCTCTTTTTTCAGTTTCATCTGACAATAGAAGCCAGTGCCATTTGAAGTTCCAGTCGTGTCTGACAACTGAATTTGCTGGAGTTTGTTTTTGGATGAGTGAGGACAATTTTTCTTGAAACCCTCCCGAACAACATGTGGTGATATAGGGGATGTTTGATTTTTTTTTTTAGGTTTCTGACCCCAAGACTCAACTAATCTCTGCAATTCTCCAGCTGTGATCCTTGGAGAGTCTTTGGCTACTCAAACACTCCTCCTCACCGTGCATTAGGACGATATAGACACACGTCCTCTTTCAGGCAGATTTTTAACATCTTTAGTTGATTGGAACCTCTTAATTATTACCCTGATGGTGGAAATGGGGATTTTCAATGTTTTAACTCTTTTCTTACAGCCACTTTCTATTTTGTGATGCTCAACAATCTTGTTCTTCACATCAGAAATATATTTTTTGTTTTTTCTCATTGTGATGGATGATTAAGGGAATTTGGCCTTTGTGTTCCTCATATTTATAATCCTGTGGAACAGAAAGTCATGGCTGGACAATTTCATGCTCCTAGTCACCCTGGTGTGCTAAAAAATGTAAATATGAATGGGAATATACTTCAGAGATATTTTACTCATAAGAATTTCTAGGGGTGCCAATAATTGTGGCCAACATTCATTGGAGAAAAACATGTATTTCATCATGAGATTTTCTCCCTACTCTCAATTGTTTTACTTCAATGATAGGTTAGAATTTTGTGAATTTATTGAGTGAAAGATCAAAAGGATAAACAATGCAGATTTATTTTCACAGCCGCCTTTGCTCATATTTATCAAGGGTGCCAATATTAGTGGAGGGCACTGTATACTGTGAAAAGGTATTGCAAAACCTCTGATGACATTTCTGACATTTTTATGCTGTCAACTTTTTCAACACCTCTCTAAATACTTGACTACATTTATTGCGATCCAGTCCATTTCACAAAATCAGACTCAACTCTACATTTTCTAATTGAATATCCTGTTTTCACTCTGAAATATGTGGGATTACAAAAGCAAAATGGATTGAGCACAGCATTTGATTTTGAGTTTCAAGGAAAAGCCACTCTTTGTATCCCACGTATATCACTTTAATATAGCATGCTTTAGTTCATTTTATATTCTTTTATACTGTATAGCCTTTACTTTTTACATTAAATATATATATTTTTATCATCAATGCATCAATATGAAAGTGGAGGCATAGCATAATCAGAACTGAAAATATAAATGTATAACTTGAATTCAATGGATAAAAGCCTCTGCCAAATGCATAAATGTACATGCAAGCATATATAATTGATTTATATATTGCTATCATTCTCAGCTTTCCCAAAGTATTGATGTTTATCGACTATTTCAATCATTTTATGGTATTGCGTACACATTAACCGCAAAATAATGGCGCATCTGCTGAAACGCCCATAAATTATTAACCTGCAAATTAGCATAAAAGGACATCACTGAATCTGCTGGTGGCATGGATTGTGTGAAGTGCCCTTCATTCATGCCCTTCAACATAGATAATTATGGACTAGATGTAAATTTCATGAATTTAATTGTAGAAATTGTATTGTATGCTAATGTATATGTTAATACTGAGGTAAGACACAAACGTTAAGCTGTCCACTGCTTAGACATCCAAGTTTTTAAGTGAGCACTCTCAACATGAGCGTGAAGATCAAATCAAGCATATTATAAGCAGAACAAGATCAAACTGTAGTTGTTTTTAATTGTATTTTCAGTGGTGTAATTGCTACTAAACAAAAGACTTCCCTTTTGTGCTTTAGTTGATTAATATGTGGAACGTTTAGTGTTTAGAGGCCTAGCAGGAGTGGATTATAATGATCATTCCCTTGGGCTTAGGCTCGGTTTTATTTTTTAGGATGTCTGAACACCCCCCCCCCCATCTTCTGCACCCCCCACCCTTCCTTTTTCACCCCGTTCAGCAGGCGTTAAGGATGACCCTGTTTCCTCACTCCTAAGTAGAACCAATTTGGTTTGGAATGAGCCTGAAGGTTTCTCTTAATGAGATTCCCATATGAACCGCCACATTTCCACAGAGAGTTGTGCAGATCATCTCTATGGCATTTGTTTGTGAAAAGCTGACGTTCACAGCTCACACTTTTGAGTTTTTTTTTTGGAGATGTTCATCTTAAGTTTGGTTCTCTATTTTACTGATTTGTCTTGTTATATGCTTTTTGTCTACTTATTAGAATTTTGTTTGATTTATGCTAGGGATTGATTGATCTACACATTTTGATTGTTCTACACATATTATTTTGATCGGTGACCAATATGATGCAATGCAAATCTATGTTGTTTTTCCCATTGTTCTAAAATTATTCGCTTGCAATTTCCCATCTTGATGGTGCTTTAGGATGCAAAAAAGTAAAATTAGCCATGGGAAATTTTATGTGCAATAGAAAAGATCATTGTTAAACATTCAGAAAGATTATTGTTTGTATAGCGTACGAATTGTTTATATATGTGTGTGTATATGTATGTATGTATATATGTGTGTGTGTGTGTGTGTGTATATATATATATATATATATATATATATATATATATATATATATATATATATATATATATATATATATATACATACATACATATATATATATTAGTATTTTTATTAGTATTTTTTGCATACAGTATCTGCCCAATCTAACTGATATTGTTAATTTGAGATGTTGAAATGTGAGAAATTAGTTGTTGCTTTTTAATCTCTGCAAAGCCATTTAAGTCATTATCACTGCATTAGAAAAATATTTATTAATTATTCAGAGATTTCATTTTAAAATCCACAAAGATGTCAAATCTAGGTGAGCCGTCCCCTTTAAGAGACGGGTTGCTATGTAAAGCATGTTTAGGATCTGGCCTATTTGACTATCCCTTTAAATGTCCACATGGAATTGCGTTAATTTAAAAGAGAAAGAGCTCATATAGAGTTCAGCATCATCCTTGAGCTTTATGAGGGCTGGCACCTCTTTTGTGTTCATTATCGTGAAATCACCTCAGGGAGGAATGTTGACTTTTCACCGTCCAGAATAGCTGCTAATGTGCTGTGTAACACTCTCGTGTGCGACCGTAGACAGTGGTGCTGCTCTTTACTGAGGAAATAGCAGTGGTTCGAGCGCTGGTCTCTAGGCTTGTACAAGTACTCGAGTACTTGTAAATGGCAGCGATGATCGATTTTGAAAGTATTGATTGCATTGCTTGATTTTATTTATGTGTATGTTATTGGTAGTAGTAGTAGTAGTAATTGTAGTGATATGTTTGTCTTAAAACATTTTGCACAAATTGAGGTCTAGGGAAAATGATACATAAACATGTATATTTTTTTATTTTGTCTTGTCTTTACTGGCTGCATGTAAAAACAAACATAAAGCACGAGCAGAGTAGTCAGATTCATGAACAAATGACTCTTACGAACCAAAAAGATGGGTTCTGTTGCAATGTTTTTGTCAATTAAAGATGAAAAATGTAAAATTTTGTAGTTAAATGTAGTTAAAACCAACTGTAGATTAAAATTAGGGGTGTGCGATATGACTATTTTTGATCGTGGACGATAAAAATGTCTCCCTGATCTGCTTTTGAAGAAATATCATAGTATTGTGCTATTTTTATTTATAAGCTATTTTTAACTTGACAAGTCATCTTAAAACTGCAACATTAATGCTGCCAGATGTTGAGAAAGATATCCATCTAACTCTCATCTGCAGTGAAATTAAAGTAAAAATTCGTCAAATTTATTTACAATAGACATTGTTTCAAAGCAGCTTTACAGAAAATCATGAGGATTCTGTATATTATGTCTTAAAATCTTCATGCCTTATAGTCACATTTATCGGATTAGAGCTGGGTGATGATATAGTTACATTTTGCGATGATATAAACAATCAAGCAGTTGAGATTCTAGTATCTATTGCCCAACACAAGTATATTGTATGTATGCAAATAAAGTTGGAAATACTTGTATATTTCATACTATATATGTATAATATAATACTTTATATATAATGCTTTATATATATGTATAATATATACTTTATATAATACTTGTATTATATAAAGAGCTGCTTAATAAAATAGTCACATTTTGCAATGAAATAAAAAACCAGACAGATGAGATTTGCTGTATATATCACTCTGTGAATATACTGTATATATTTTGATAAAGTTGGATATAATATATAATTGATTGATTTTATTGTTGATCATTTCATTTATTTGTCTTATCGATTTTCAATTAATAGCATTCAGCAGACAGTGCACCAGATTCACTCTGGGTCATGTTAATATGTTGATCATTTTGAACAAAGACCTGTGATAAACACCCTGTTATAATTTGTTAAAAATAAATGTTGCATGCATTAATGTTAACTTTTTAAATATAAGCAAAAGTAGAGTTTAAGCACTTTAAAGAAAAATGGGAAATATTGCACAGTTCACACAGTAAACATGTTATAATTTGAAATTTAAAGTGCAAATTCAAAAGTATTGTTGGAAATGTTCTTTCCATCTGTATATTCTATACCTACTGTATAATAATACCAAAGCATAATCTATTAAAATGCTTTTGTATTACCATTTATAAATGGAGGAATCTACATTTATAGGTATTTAGGAAGTATATTTCTGTAAAATTGATATTTGCATTGCAGTCAAAAATGTGTTTAGAATTTAGGGATCTATCTTTCTGTATTTGCAATGATTAATTGATTGTTCATTTCAATGAAAATCAATAATGAAAATCTCTCTAAAAAAAATAGAATAAAATAAAAATATCTGTCCCTAGTGGTCACATCCACTCAAGTACAAGCTCTGTTTAGCTTTGTTTAGCTTTTAGCTTAAGAGAAGATGCATTACATATTTTGCATTTGTTAACGATGCAATATTTATATCTTTGTATAAGTTACATTTCACAGCAATATCTAGAGAACTGCCTCGAGTTCTATTTAGCATTTGTTCAAGTCATGTTTTTTTACAGTTTTGTTCCAGTCTGTCTGGCTCGTACAGGCATTGCTTTTTTCATTCTATACCCTGACGAAATTTCTTCCACATTTTAATGCTCCCCAAAGCCTTTTGCCTCTTTGTTTCCATTATTCATTCCAAAAAGTTCTGCATTTGGAGGCCGGGAGGGGGGTTGAAAAATAATTTTGTGTCTGACGAAATTTATGTGGAGCTAAGTCAGCGCTTTATGCAAAAACTATGCTTTATGCAACCGTGGGGTTGTGTAGGAGGCCTGAGCATCACAGGCTTTGTGTGTGTGTGTGTGTGTGTGTGTGTGTGAAGGGAGAGAAACAGAGAACAAATCTGTGTGTGTGTGTGGGCCTGTCATTCTGTCACCAAGGCCTAATGTCTCTCCCGAGGGGTACCTGGAGGAGAGCCGTACCCACCCAGTCAGCCTTTAGCTGGGGCGCGCGGTGACACTGCCTTCCCACGGAGACTGGAGGTGTCACTGTATGTATGTAAACCAGTGACAGATGACTGGAGACATGCAGACTGGAGAGACCAGTCACAGAGAGAGAGAGAGAAAAAAACTGATTTTCCTTTCATCTCTCCTCCACAGCTCAGACACAGATGAATAAAACAAAACAACAGAGCCTTTGCGTTTGTGAGACACCCTCATGTTTGTCTACAGCATGACACCCTAATAAAAGACGTTTTGTTTATTTTGAGGGTTTCTTCAGAGCTAAATGTTGCTAACACTAGAGTTGGGAATTGAGAAGCTGTCCATTTTTGGAAACGAAGGATTTTTTCATGACTTTCGATTTCCTTAACACTTCTTGAACATTGGCGTTCTTCCACCAGCAGTGCCACGGTGTTTTAGCTGAGCTGTGAATGTGATGAGAGAAAGCAAACAAACTAAAGAATACAAAGTTGGTCAATAGAAAATAATTATTTTGTGTTATTTTCACTGGTTGCATGCAATAATATACAGTGCAACCAGTGTTGTCGATTTGCAAATGAAGGACTTGGTTAAAATGACTCAGGAACTGGTTTAAATCTGTGTAATGAGTCATGAACTGCTATGTGGAATAACGTTTTTTTTTATTTTATTTGATACCTTTTATTTTGATATTTAAACCTATAAAGCCTGCTGTGTCATATGATAGGCCTACACAAATTTAGACTTTTTTTTTTAGCAACTAAAAGGTCTTTAATATAATTGTACAAACATCCACCTTCAGCTTGTGCTTCGTCTCTTTTTGCTGTGAAATCTTTACTGATGTTTATAAAGTATATGCAATAATAACTTTTATATTGTTAGTAATATTTCAGGATGAACACGTACTGGTTTACTTGATTATCCATACATCTTTTTTTAGAAAAATCCTGTTCAAGTGTCTCAAATATGATCATCATGCTTTGGGGGAAAGTTTTTGTTCATCTCTCAATCATCATTGTATTGCATTGTATTATGTTTTGATTATAAAACTAATAATTTAAATATCATCTTACTAGGACATATTTTTGGGAGATATGGAGTGACAAATTATATTTATATGTATTTTATGTAAGTACTAAGTAGTCTGTTATAAAGATCTCAGAATCAGAATTTCATCTTACTTTTTGACCATAAATATCAGCATATGCACCAAATTGCATATTTTTGCTCAGTTTGGGCCACTGAATAAAATTGAGCTGTTTTCCCCCACATATTAACCTATATCATACTACATGAGAAATGGCCTAAAAGCTTGATTTATCAAATAACATCCAAATCATAAAACACTTTTTAAAAAAAATATTTTGTCTAAAGGTTCAATAAATGTTCTATTTCCAAAAAATAAAATAAAAATAAATAAATATTTAATGACAAGCTTTAGAAGGTTAATGTTTACAAGGATTTATATGTAAGTTTTAGATAGATAAATAAATCATAAATAATAGGTATATATACTGTGTATCTCCATCCAAAATGGCTAATATTTGCAACATCAACAGTCATTTATTGTAAGATCCAACAATAATTGCAGTACCACAATGTCAAGTTTAAATAGTACACTAAAAAAACAAATAAATAGAAACAAGTGATTTTTAGTTGTCCTTTTTGGGGGCGGCACTGTCATTAATTGAATCATTCAAAGCAACTGGAATCGTTAAATTCCTTACGCTTCCCATCCCTGTTCCCACTGATGAAGGTTTAGGTAGTGCGCTCGTCAGGAAAGGGCACGGCCGGTAATTGCAAACGAATGAGGATTTGCTGAGCAGGAGCCTTGGGCAGCTTTACTAGGTCAGAGGTCACGCAGGTCAGTGTTACACACTGCAGCCTCGCTGCAACCCCGTCTCTATGGAAATCCAACCTGCAACGTCATGCCGCAGCGGATTCCAGCCGTAATCTTCAGCTCGAGTCTTGAACCTGAGCGTTTAGGAAAGCCGGGAATGCACTCAGCTGTGTAATTTCATGCCTTTCACAGATAGAGAAAGAGACTCTTGAGGCGATAGTATTGTACTCGTGCAAAGAGGTGTCTGAAAGAGCCAGCTGTGTTGTGATATTACACGACTCTATCGTTTTTGTATGCTTCAATTTCCTCTTTAACATTCATAAAGAAAGCTCAGTCACATCTGCTCGTGATGGGTGTGAAACGGAGAGAAGAGGCTGCGCTGTCAACCAGCTCTCGACTGCAGCTACCGCTCACCCGCTGATTAAAGATGCCGCTTGGAAAGAAACCGGGAGTTTTCCTTCTCGTTTAACATTGTTTTGTAGTAGCACACTGACCCGTAGCATTTTGTTACTCTTAACAACTCTCAGCCAAAAACGGTGTAGCCATATTTTAGATTAGCGCCCACATGCTGGAAGTAGTTTTGAGATAAATTGTTCATCTTTCGCAGAGTTGTTTATAAAGCATTTTCACGTTTCCTCTCCAAACGGCACTTTCTCAGGCTGGGGTGTCTGAAGCTGGCACAGCAACAACAGATTAATAACAAACGGCTTGTTTTACTGCAGAGAGGTGCTGTGGAAAAGAAAATGCTGAACGCTGTTCAAGGACAAGTTTTGAACTCATCTTGCAATATTGAAAAATCCAGTAAACACATTGAGGAAAAAAGTCAGACAATTCTAGATGAAGAGGCCATGTTATGTATGTGTGTATGTGTATATGTGTGTGTTGTATATACATGTGTGTGTATATACACTCTCTCACACACACGTCTGGTTAGCTGTCCTTGTAGGGACTCTCAATAGGCGTAATGGATTTTATACTGTACAAACCGTATTTTCTATCGCCCTACACCTAAACCCTACCCCTCACAGAAAACGTTCTGCATTTTTACTTTCTCAAAACTCATTCTGTATGATTTATAAGCTTTTGTACCCATGGGGACCTCAATTTAGGTCCCCACCGTGACACGAGTCCCCATGAGTCTTTTTATTTTAACTTTAACTTCATTTTTAACTTTTTAGTTTATTCAGGGTTAAGTCCCCACCAGGATATATAAACCTGTACACACAGAGAATTGATCTTTAATTTAATTTAACCAAACAAATACATTTTAGTTTTTGTTTGTCTGTGTATATATATATATATATATATATAGATATATATAGATATAGATAGATATACATACATACATACATACATACATACATACACATACAAGCAGGGGCGCCTTAAGATAACCAGAGGCCCCTGGGCTACAGCATTACAGCAGGCCCCCCTACCTCAGAAGATACCTTTTTTCTTTCTTTTTTAAGATTTCCTTTGCTCTCCCACAAAACCGGACCTGCGTGTGCGTGCTCAAACTTTGTCCTGTGCACTCGCACATCTCTCCGTGCTCTTGCGCTAGATATTAATTATTTTCAAACCTGGATTAAACGTCAAAAGTTATCAGCCAATCAGATTTTTCTAAGACTGACCCGATGAAAATACTAGGCCTACGTGAAGAGGGAACTGATCCTGGAATTTCTTTAAATTTAATAATATTTAGTCATATCAAATTAGGGCTGGGCGATATGGCCAAAAAAATTATCACGATAATTTTTTTCATATCAGTCGATATCGATAATTATCACGATACATGTCAAATCTTTATTTCTTTCAAGTTTAAACCCAGAATTTTGCTCCAAAGTGAAAGTTGTAGAAACCAGACCATTAATTTTCCTTAACAAAATAAATATCTAACTAGAAAAATGTATTTCTTAGTTGCTGCATGTTCTAATGAGTGATATTGTTTCAAATCAAGAAACAGGTTTGGGTTGCCTGATAATATTAATAATAATAATATCACTTTTTTTGTCTCTTAGAAATGCACATTTGATAGTAGCTTGAGTTAGGATGCAGAGGTACATTTTTGTAAATTTTTTTAAATCAGTAACATCTGTAAAAATTGTAGCAACCTCAGTTTTATATGATTATATTTATTCTGATCAAGTTTTTTTTATTAAGCATTGGTCTCCCATAGTAGCATACATTTAAATCATGATAAACGCAATTAAAACCACACATATAACACCTCAATACCATGGTAAAAATATAACTATATGGTTTTTAGGTAGCCTGTTTGTATGAAAAACAATAGTCTAAAAACATTCAGTATAAATGCACACATGCTATAGCTTAAAAATCACAAATAGATACATTATAATTATACACCATTGCTCCTGTAATAAAATTCAGTGTGAATATCCCACATTTGTGACACAATACCATGGTGCAGTGAGTGTTACTACAGTAAATCCATGGTAAATGATGGCGATGTGTAGACTGAAAAGCCTTCTGACTGTCTTGTTACACACAGTGTTTCTCCTGTTAGGCTATAAACTAGTTTAAATCGAGTCATTTGTGTTCATCGCTGAATTCAAGCGTTTTACACTGGATCTCACAGCGCTGTTTAATGCTCGCGTGACCTAAACGCATTAGCTCCAGTGAGCTCGCGCCGCGCGGCAGTTTGAACTTTGATCCGAGCGGATAAACGGTCCGTGTGGCGCGATTCAATTGAGTCGCGCTGTTTCGTTCCGGTTTTGGCGCATAAACATTATATCGAACATTTATCGAACTCTTCATATCGTTTTATCGAGGAAAATTATATCGCAATAATTATCGTTATCGAATTATCGCCCAGCCCTATATCAAATGTATATTAGACTGAGCGATTTATCTAAACAAACAAACAAAAAAGTATATGATTCTTAAAGTTCATATGGCCATACATGTATTGTGTACTTGGGATGAAATATATATAGATGTCATACACGGATCATTCTGCGCAGCGCCTCTTCAAGTCGAACACACCTATTCACTTCATCTGTGATAGAGTATGCAAACACCGTGAGAGCATCACTACCGGGAGCAGAAAGAGTCCGACTTCACGTCTCCGCTTTCAATTCCGCCCCCGACTGCAAGCGGCTACTCTCGGCGATAGGTCTTTTTGGCGCTACATGAAGTCGAACACACCTAGTATAACGGTGGAACATACCAACTATACAAACTGTGTGGGGGGAACCTAAACTGAACCATTCACTGTATAGGCAATTACAACCAGGGCGTCGCTGAAAATGAGTGTGTGAGTTTGTTTACAGAATGCTGTTGTCACTGCTGCAAATTCCCATATAAATAATTATTATAAAAATTTAATTTCCCTGCAGCCAGTGGGCCCTCTTTCCCTTGTAGGCCCCTGGGATTCAGCCCCTTGAAGCCCGTGCATTAATGCGCCCCTGCATACAAGTATGTTATTGGTCTAATGCGTTGTTTATAAATTATTCTAAACACTTTTACATTTAATTTTTACAGACATACTTGACAAAGTAAAATACAGCCAAAAATAAGTGTAATAAGGTATAGAATAAAATTATAAACAACAGATTGGCGGACATTATACAAAAGCAAAAATGTTTTTTATTTCAATGCTATAAATATATTCCATTGTTTGTAAATTATTTCCTTTTTAACTTTTTGGCATTTTTATTGACATTATAAACTATTAACATTTATTTAATTTTACAATTAATATTTTTTAGTATTTTCTTATACGTTTTTTAGGGCTGTGACGGTCGCCGTGACAACCGCGTCACCGTTGCCACCGGTGGTAGTACACGTGACATCACACACTCTATAACAAGCATAATACAAAGTTTTGTATACAAGTGTAATATAGTAACAGTTGCAAATTGTTTTATTTAGACTATAAATCTATGCCAATTCACAAATTACCTCAAACTCCATACACTGCGTTTCCTTTAGATTGGCAGGTTTGAGCGCAGGAAAATACAGTTTATTCTAGTGTTGTCAAAAGACCCGGTACTTCGGTACCAAGTCGGTACTAAAAAAATGAAAACGTCACGGTACCAGGTTTCTGTCGACCCGGTTCTTGCTGCGTGATCTGAAAGCTGCGCAGATGCGCTCTCTTCATAAAAGCACTGAGACAGGGCGACATCAAAAGGAGGAAACACATCAACCTAACAACACTTTAAAGACTGACACCCGGATCAAATGAAAGTTCAAGCAGGTAGGTTTCAATTTAATATTTAATATTTAGATATTCCGTTATGAATATTATTCCATATTTGAATTTGAATGTCGGATTAAAATAAACATTGCCGTTATAGCGGAGTTAATCGTTAGCATAAGCGCGGCTAATGCTAATATAATGAGCATTAGAATGAAGTTTCTTTATTAACTACTTAATGTGCCTATAACTTTTATTAGGGTAAAAACAACAGGAGGACATGATGGTATTTACTATTTTTACACACCAGAGGCTTTTAAATGAATTGTGAATCTAAAATATGCGTGTTGGAGAATGTACAAACAGTTAACAGTGTTTGTCATATCAGTCCGTCAGAAAAAAACAGTTCTGGCCTTTTCTTTTTCTTTTTTTTGCTAGTTAGTTGCTAGTTGTTGTTATTCTTGGCTGGATAACTAGCAGATTTAAAAGCCCTTTAAAATTAAATATGTACACAGTTTGTATTAAATGAAAGTACAGTCAAATGTTATCTCCTGTATAGACTTTACAATGACTTCATGTTATTATCTAACATCAACTTACAGTGAGTGAACAATATATTTTTACAACATTAATTAATGTTTGTGAATGTTATTTAATACAAACACTTGATCATTCATGTTTGTTCATTGTGCATTAAATAATTTTAACAGATTGAACTTTGATTGATTGATTGATTTTATGTATTTGTAAATTTTGAAATTAACCCTAAGAAGAATAATTGCAATATATAACTATTGTTTATTTGATAGGTCATGTTATCTAAAAAATGGAATCTTATTGTAAAGTGTTTTTAATACTACAGTTTCCATCTATTTGATATACACTTGTCTTAAAATATATGTAATCTTATCTAAATGTATTATAAAAGATGAGGTTTGTTATTTACTGAAATGTTATATTTTAGCTGGAGTCAATGATCTAATGTTGCATTTGGTCAGACTCAGCCCACTGCTTTACTAATATTATATTTTCCTTTTACAGCTGCAGGAAGATCATGAAACACATCAGCAAACCCTAAAACAGAACAGTTTACAGTTGTTTTTCAGCGGCAGCAGAAATATGACAAAAACTTTTGGGTGGAACTTGCTTACTTTTTTCATACTTTTATTACTTGTGGAAAAACTAGAAATAATTTTAAATAAGCATAAAGAATGGCATTGGTTTTTGTGCAGTTTATTTTTGTTTAACTTTATTAATAAAAATGTGTTTTTAATTAGCATATTTTTGTGTTTTGCTTTGGTACCGAAATTGGTACCGAGAACCGTGGATTTTCACTGGTATTGGTACCGAATACTGAAATTTCGGTACCGTGACAACACAAGTTTATTCTGCATTCAGCAAATGTATTTCGTGATGAGCGATGGACCTTGTTGTGAAACCAAATACTACATTGCCGATCTGGAATCATTTCCATTCATGTCACCCATCCACGTTTGTACAAGTGTCTTCAAGTTCACGTGATCGCAAACGCCCGGCTGGTCAGGTTTGTGTTGGTGAGGCTTTCTCCAAACTGACGAAATACGAGCGAGACAGCGGTAAATGGAAGATGCCAACATATGCCGTGATTCCTATTCCACAGAGAGCGCCTGCAGATGAGGAGTTAACGCACCTGCGTGCTTGGTGGAGGAACAGTGAACCGTGTCTAAACCGGACGCCGCGTCGCAACACAACAGGTTGAGTCTGTCTACAGGACATTTGAACTTTGTGTCAGTACGTCATAAATAGGACGAGGCAGTTTACTGCGAGGGATTTGTTTTGTCTGGTCTCGCCACATATGTAGACAGCATCACTGATTATAATGAGTTCTCGCAGCGCCGCTCGCGTGAGGTAGACAGAGTGTATTTAACTTTCTTATTTAAGGCTACTTTCCTATTTAACTATTATTTCTTTGATATTTATTTTAGTGTTTTGCAGGCTGAGTGTTCACTGACGGAAGTGCTGAAATAAACACGCACGTTTGTTAATAGATGATTGAGCCTCATTTATTTATTTTTGCATTTCAGAATTATATATATAAATATACACAACACCGCGCCAGCGGCGGTAGTTGGTCCATTACCACCGTGGTGGTAAAAATCTGCCACCGTCACAGCCCTAACGTTTTTACTTTTCTTCTTACATTTTCTTACACAGGTTTGCTTAAATAATTTGACTGGCGTTTTCAATATAATTGATTAGACATCCTTTTTAAATGTTAAAACTTAATTAAACAATTAAAATGAAATCCATAAAATTAAAACTGGAAACACTGAATTTTGGGGGAAAATAAACACAATTTAGGAAAAAATAAAACCGATTTCATTGGACGCTGTGCTTGCATCATCTGTTTCACACACAAAAAAAGCTTCCTGATATTTCGGTCAGTCAGCATAATCAACAAAATATTAGTCATAAATGGATATGGCCAATATTTTCATCAACTTAATTTCTGGTTGCAAGAAGCAGCAGTATTACTGTTGCAAACCTTTGCAAGAACCCTTGTAAATTTTACACTGATATATCTGGCACATCTCATATTTTACTTTTTCAGAAGAGTTATTTATGTGAACAGAATAACTGTCGAGTCGTTGCTCAAGAGTGAATCTTGTTCATGACGTCTCCACGTTCCTAGGGCTGTGACGGTGGCAGATTTTTACCACCACGGTGGTAATGGACCAACTACCGCCGCTGGCGCGGTGTTGTGTATATTTCTATATATAATTCTGAAACGCAAAAATAAATAAATGAGGCTCTCAATCATCGTGCGTGTTTATTTCAGCACTTCCGTCAGTGAACACTCAGCCTGCAAAACACTAAAATAAATATCAAAGAAATAATAGTTAAATAGGAAAGTAGCCTTAAATAAGAAAGTTAAATGCACTCTGTCTACCTCACGCGAGCGGCGCGGCGAGAACCCATTATAATCAGTGATGCTGTCTACACTAGATGCGGCGTGATACAACACGACAAATCCCTCGCAGTAAACTGCCTCGTCCTATTTATGACGTACTGACACAAAGTTCAAATGTCCTGTAGACAGACTCAACCTGTTGTGTTGCGACGCAGCGTCCGGTTTAGACACGGTTCACTGTTCCTCCACCAAGCACGCAGGTGCGTTAACTCCTCGTCTGCACGCGCTCTCTGTGGAATAGGAATCACGGCATATGTTGCCACATTTCTTGTTGGCATCTTCCATTTACTGCTGTCTCGTTCGTATTTGGCCAGTTTGGAGAAAGCCTCACCAACACAAACCTGACCAGCCGGGCGTTTGCGATCACGTGAACTTGAAGACACTTGTACAAATGCGGATGGGTGACATGAATGGAAATTATTCCAGATCGGCGATGTAGTATTTGGTTTCCCAACAAGGTCCATCGTTCATCACGAAATACATTTGCTGAATGCAGAATAAACTCTATTTTCCTGCGCTCAAACCTGCCAATCTAAAGCAGCGGTGGAGTTTCACAAAACCATAGGGTATGGCGTGGGGGTGTTGGGGGGGGGGGGGGTTGGAAGGGGGAAAAAAATAAAATAATTAAACAATGCGTCGTCAGCGTTGGTATTGTATCAGAACCTTGCACTTAACATTATATGAAAATCAAGCTCAAATGGAGTCAACAATGTTTTTGACCAGCGAATGGCGGAGATGGAGTGTTTTGTCTGTCATTAGAACGGCTGTAACTGTTATCTGAGGCAGCAAGTGCATTGCATTATATGCTTTTAATCAACTTTTACAGGTTATATAACGTTGATTGTAGCTATGTGGACTAGGGGTCGACCGATATGCGTTTTTCAGGGCCGATACCGATTATTACAGACCAAGTAGGCCAATAACCGATATTTTGAACCGATATATATGCCTGGTGTAAAAATGAAAATTAATGTAAAAATTAAGAATAGCAAGGGCTCTGACAAAAACTGCCTTCCCTGGTGTTGGTTGCACTTCTTACTCTTGTCTTGCTCCATGCATCCATCTACAATAAGGGTAATATAAAGAGAGAGTTAAAAGTGGGGCCACTGTAGGGCTGCACGATATATTGCATGCGATTGTCATGTGCATCTCTTCAGTAAAGCCGGTTCTGTGATTAGTATTAG
This sequence comes from Schizothorax lantsangensis, assembly GCA_027422415.1. Classification (NCBI taxonomy): domain Eukaryota; kingdom Metazoa; phylum Chordata; class Actinopteri; order Cypriniformes; family Cyprinidae; genus Schizothorax; species Schizothorax lantsangensis. Next base: position 33,760,508 of record CM049848.1, read on the forward strand.
ATCTCCATCACCTGCTTTCCAACCCAGTAGATGGAGCGGAAGTTAATACACAGAGCCGTAGTTCACTGACAAGCTACGCAATTCGTGCTCATAATCACAGATGAATCGCCTTCGATAATGAACGTGATGTTGCGTAGCTTGTCAGTGAACTACGGCTCTGTGTATTAAATGCCGCTCCATCTGAAAGCAGGTGATGGAGATTTACTGCTAATCACAGAACAGGCTTTACTGACGAGATGCACATGACTATAGCATGGAATATATCGTGCAGCCCTAGGCCACTGTATGCTTCATGATTAAGCTTATGAATACTGTACTGCAGCTAAACAACTTGGGGAAATGTAAGTAAATTTACGTGTTGGAAATGTATGTGTAATAATAGCATAACCTCTCATAATTCTTCATTATTTATTTTCTGATGATTAAATCATAACCTACAAGAGGTGACTATTCAATTCATCATCTAATGCACATCAATTGATTAACTTAAAAAGCACAATGTATATAATAAGTGTAAATTAATTTAATTGTCTTCATAGCTCCATTGTAGAAGTTAAGAAGACCGCAACTATTTTAATGAAACTATAATACTAATAGCCTGTTATAGGCACACTTGGTTCAATAGCCTATATCTTAATCTTGGCCTATGTGACAGTATCTTAGTCTTGGCCTATGTGACAGTAATTTCCATTAGTTTTAATTTACAGTGCAGTGCAAATGAAGGCATAAAACATTAATTTCATTTATCTTTTAATCAAATGAGTTAAACTCTATTTTTGGCAAACAAATGGGTTTACTATTAAAATTAAAACATGGAAGAAATAGCGTATTGTGTGAATTATTCTTTTAAACAAAAGTTGTAATAATTGTTGTAGTAGTATTAGTAGATAAACCGAACTTTTATTTTGACGGGTTGCCATGAGGACCTCTTAAGTTTCTGTGTAGCCTATGTATGATATGACGATCTTTTTACTCAAATGAAACGGTCAAATGCTCATGAAGTAATTCTCAGAGCAGTTCTGGGGATGTTGTTCATGTATTTATGTCCTCATTTAGTGAGGCGGCAGATGCTGAAAACACAGCGCACTTCAATGTGTGTGTAGTAAAAGCCGCGCGTCTGTGCCATTCACATATACAGAGACACGTAGAATATGCAGAATTCATATTTAAATAGTCTTTTCGCGGCTTAATGTTTACAGATACTAGTCCATAGCGTGAGTCGATTTAAGTGTACTGACCTACTTTTGATTAATTCATCCAAACTTTGACAAATACCGTGAATCTGCGTTATACAGTAAATTCCATTTATATGACTAGATTCCGCGATTCCGTCCGTGTTTTCCCATCGCGGAAACCATAAATAGATAATATTATCATTGGTCTTATCATTGGTTAACTATTTTTTAAAACCCTCTGATTTAAAATGATAATAACGAATTATAATAGACTCAAGTTTGGATAATTTTTCACAGCACCTGACTGGGCTAGGGTATGGCAACCGCCATACTCTGCCATATGGAAACGCCGCCCCTGATCTAAAGGAAACGCTGTGTATGGCGTTTGAGGTAATTTGTGAATTAGCATAGATTTATAGTCTAAATAAATAAATTTGCAACTGTTACTATATTACTCTTGTATACAAAACGTTGTATTATGCTTGTTATAAAGTGTGTGATGTCACGTGCACTACCGCCGGTGGTAATAGACAACCGCGGTGACAACCGACCGCCGCTGGTGACGCGGTTGTCACGGTGACCGTCACAGCCCTACATGTTCCTGCTCTGAGCTTGTTATATTTTCCAGCGTCTTAAGCACCTGCTATTCTTAGTTTCACACCATGCAAAAAAAAAAAAAAAAGCTATTCACATTTGCGCAGTGACTGACCTCAGGTTGTGTATATTGAAGAGTAGGATTTGTTCTTTAATAGAATTGTATCTAATTAATTAGCTTTTAATTGGAAGAATACAGAACATGCAAATACAGCACATTCAGATGCAATCATTACTTAACTGCATAAATAATTGTACATTCATTTGTGTTTAATGGAAGGTGGCGACTCTTAAAGGATTGTTGTCATTTAACCGGTGACTGGTGATCAGAGCAGCTCTTTCACTTTAGTATGCCAAAAACACTCTCACTCACGTCAAGGACTCGTTATACTCTGAGAATTAAGTGAATGTGCACACTAGACTTTACACTTGTAGCTATTGATTTCAATGAGAATAGCACACCACAAGGGAAGTTGAGGGAAAATGCAAAGGTTTGCAAAAGCCAGAAAGTTTTAAAACAAATATTGGCCAATGTATAACTTTATTGTTAGTATTTTGGTAATTATGCTGACTGACAGTATCGGGAAGCTTTTTTTGTTGTTGTTAAATAGAAGAATAGATGTCAAGCATAGGCCCATATGAAATGTTTTATTTTTTTCTCCAAATTCTGTTTTCTGTTTTAATTTTTGTGGACTCCTCCTTAATAGTTTAAATTAATTTTTAATGATCAAAAAGGACTTTTAATCACTTTAATTCATACAATTTTAATTCTAAAAATGTATTTTTATTTTTATTTTAGAAAATCTGTTGTCTGTTAATTTTTGTGGATTCTGTGTTTGATTTCAATTTATTATCCAAAAAACTTTACATTTAAAAAAAAAATTGCTAATCAAATGAAATTTGAACAGTTCAAATTCATATTTAATTTTTTTTGGCAAACAAAGTGCCGCACAACAGTTTTACTGTATAATTTTTTTTAAACATTTCTACTGTACAATAGTAATATACATCTGTGATATTTTTTTCAAGTTAAACCAAACTTTTAATTTTGTGGTTTGCAGTGAAGACCGTCTTACGATTTTTTTTTTTTTTATCAAGTGAAATGAAGTATGTCTCCGAGCAGCTCTGGAGATGAAGTTTGTGTCTCCAAGTCCTTATATAGTGAGAACTAGTAAAACATTTTTTTTTCTTCTCTCAATGCAGCTGGAACAACATTTGGGAATATTGATAGTCTATCAAGTGATTTTAAATCTGCTTCTCCAAGTGCTTATTCTTCAACATATCTTAGTCAATTATCACTTCTGTCCTTCAAATCTCTGTTACCGGCTCATGTTTTTAATTTACTGTCATTAAGATGGCCAGTCATCCGCATGTTAATATGCATGGCTGTGGTTACAGGTTATTTGGACGGAAAGAATAACTGTAACGAGGCTTTCTATTTGCAATCCTTCGCAGACTTGTAAAGGAAAACTGTGGTTGATCAGAGGCTTGCGAGAAATGTCAATTCAATATTCCGCCACTTAGATCCTCAGTATTCCTGTCAAACGGCTTTTACAGCTGGCAGCCATGATCTGAGTGCAGCGCCAAATGCGCACCGACGCTGCCTTTATAGCTCTTAAATAGAGTTAAAAGTGGTGTGCAAATGAAAGCTATTAATATTTATTAACACTCTGATGCGTAAGGTTAAAAGCAGCCTCTCAACGTGTTGCGTTCGGCCGTTTGATTAATCGCGGTGTTGATGGTCTTCACATCCACGACATTGAAGGTTACAGGCATCGATTCTTGTCCTGTCACATTGGCCCGTGCAACTGAAAAGTCAGGGAACTTTCATGGATGTTGCACAGAATGCTGTTTCCACATGTTTGATGCACATTCAGCACCTCTTGAGGATCTTCTTTTTTTTTTTATTCAGAACTGGTTTCATTTCTAGTGCCGACTACCAGTTGAAGTGAAATCAGTCGCTGTCTGTGTGAATAGAGCATTAAACTGGTCTTATGTGCTTGCATTCAACTTAGTGTTTTAGCTGTGTGCAAAGGTAAACAAACTTTTAAGTGCGTGATGCATTGCTTTAACTTAAAATGCCTGTGTAAATGCACCTTTTCATGCATATGCCACTTTTGTTTTGCCTTCACAGAATGCAAGAGTGCACAATGCAGAGTCCTTTTAAAAAAAATCTGATAAATTCAACAAATACATTTAGAATTTGTGTTATGGAAAGTATTTAGTTAAACAAGAATCATATAAAAAGTAAAATTCTGCAAGACTTTTGGACTTTTTTTACTTTTGTAAATGGACTGTTTTACAAGTAAAGTTAGAAGTGAAGTCCGTGAAGTTCGTATGAATTGCTGGCATTTAGCTTATTGTCTTATTTCTAACTTGTTTAATTTGCAGTGCACTAAAGTAATTTTTTTTTAGGTGTTATGCATTGCTTGTGACTTAAAAAGCTTGTGTAAATGCACCTTTTACTGCATATATGCCACTTTTGTTTTGCCTTCACAGTGGAATGATTCATTTTAGATTTATTAATTACCATATGTAGTGCACATAAAAAAATCATCAATAACTTAAAAAAATCTTCTATATAAAATTACAATAATACATTTTCTTAATCAGTAATGTTATGGTCTACTCCAGTGAAAAGTATCTAGTAAAACAAATCAAAAACATTTATTTGAAAAGCAAAATTAAGCAAGACTTATGAACTGTTTCAGAAGTGAAGTGAGTGAAGCTCGTGTCTGTGTGAATAGAGCATCTTAGGGTTTTATTTGCTTTGCAGAAAAGTAAACAAATTTGAGCATGTTGCATAGTTTCCATTGAGCTAAAAATCCAGTGTAAATGCACTCTTTTATGCATGTCACGTTTGTTTTCACAGTGAATTGACTCGTTTAATTAGTTTATTACATATGTAGTGCACATGTTGTGTCTCTTGAAACAAAAACATCAGTAGATAAAAAAAAAAGTGGTGTTCTCAAGAAATGCAATAATAATTTATTTAAAAAGCAAAATTACACACATAAATGAACAGTTCAGAAGTGACGTCAGCTTGTGATTAGCTTGTATTATAACTTATTTGCTTACATTATTTACAACTTTTGAGTGTTGCATAGTTTCCAGTGAGCTAAAAAGTCAGTGTAAATGCTTTATTTTATGCATATATGCTTCTTTTGATTTGCCTTCACAGGGCAATGATTCCTTTGATTTCTTTTTCTTTTCTTTTTTTATAGTTTGAGCACAAAATAAAAATAAACAAAAAGCATCAACAGAATACTTAATTTTTTTTTTTGTTTTAATGTAACAAATTAAGAAAATTTAGTGAGGTTTAAGCTTATTACAAGCAAATTCTGTAAGAATTTGAAATATATTCTTCTATATTTATTTTTGTTAAACAAGTGTCAAACTATTTGTTGCTTTATATGAACAATTTGTACAATTCTTTATGGTTTCCAATTCTTGTTTATTAAGTCTAGTTAGTTTGAATCTGATCACTGAGGCCTGTTGTTTGTGTCATGACAACATATATAAAAACCTGAAGGTGTTAAAACACGGCACACATGCGTTTTTAGACACCCTGACTGTGATACGCTGGAAAAATTCATGTGATCTTTTCCGACCCGAACCAGAGCCGTCGGGGCTCCCTCCTGCTGTTTATCTGAGTGTTTGTCGGTCGGCAGCCCTTCCCATCCCATCTCTTCTTCCTCTTTCTTTTTTTTTTTTTTTTTTTTTTTTTTTTGCTCAGCTGAGCATTTGTCTTCACAATTGCATTAGCTCTGAGTTATACCTTTTGTCTCTCTTGTCAAATCAATACGTGGATGACAGGAGAACCCCGGCCGTGAGGTATCGCTCTCGTGGAGTGAGACAGATCTGTCTGTGTCAGAGCCCCGGCAGAGCGCCGAGGCTGCTGGGAACACAGCGCGCGGTGGGAAACTCTACACTGATGGAGACGGGGAGATTTGGTTTTGTTTAACCTGCCAAAAAGTGTACCGAGTGCATCTCCTCTCACTTTGTTCTGTCAGAACTGCAGTCTAGTCCTAGACCTCACAGGACAAATCAACACTCAGAATCAACATGATATGTGGGCAGAAAAATCCAAACCGCTCGCAAGCGTAGCAGACTTCCTTGTCAAAACATGTTACTCTGATATTCCTATAAATACACCAGCTAGCAGTCGAAAGTTTGGACGCTCTGCACTGAAATGATGTTATAGTGATGCTAAAACCGTTTGATCTTTTCAAAATTTTGGTAAACATGCTCATCAAGTGCATGTTCCCAGGATGCACCTCATGATGTTTGTTGATAAATAACAAAGAAACATTTCATTTGTGTCACATGTTTAGGTCACTGGATCATTCCATCATATGTGTTATTTCAGAGTTTTTCATCAATTTAATATTATTTTTAAATGTGTAAAATACACTAGTAGTGTAGGAACAATAGAATAACAGTATTTTGACACAGAAGCGTAATATATGATATTAATATATAACACAAATAATCATATGACCTATACTGAATTAAATGTTATGATGATGACATTAAAACCATTAAATACAGAGCAATGTGGCAATTAAACATTTAGCTTTAGCTTTTTTCTCCGGTTTGAAGGATTATATTTTCGTATTTTTGTAAATTTGTTTAACTCAAGTAAGAGATTAAAATATATATAAATGATATTAAATAAATATAATAATGTGTATATATAATAAATAAAAGTACAGCTAAATTAAAAAAATTACAATAAATTACATAATGTATAGACTTTCAAATTATGTATAAACTTTTCAAATTTCGAAAAATATGTGTGTATATATGTATAGAAAGTACATATACAATATTTTTTTAAATGTTTACTATTTTATAGCTTACAGTTACTGTATCTTTGCTTAAAGTATCATAATTTAGTTTTTGTAAAAAAAAATGAGCTCAAACTCAATATTTAATTTAATAAATAAATAAATATATATAAATAATAAAATAAATTAAGCACAGATACTATAGCTGTAAGCTATTTGTTTTAATGTATAGTATATTAGTATTTTTGTAAATTTGTTTAATTCAAGTAATTTATTAATATACAATGTGAAATAAATAATATTGTAGATTTATTGTATGTATGTGCGTATATGTATATACTGTATATATTAGAAAGACACACACGTGCGCACATATATACATATGTACACATTGGTATGCCAGGTGAAGAGATAATTGAACTGTATGCGTCTAAATCTTTAAAATAATGTCCAATTATGGAGAATGATTGCTTTTATATATGTAGTGTTAGGCCTTTATAAGAAACCCTAACCGCAATGCTGCCGTGCAAATGCTCAGATATTAAATGTGGGCTGTATGGCTAATGCAGGAGCTGTAATGAGTGCTGATGGTGTTGTTTTATATATATCTGGATGAGTGAGGCTCGTCTGAGCGCCAGTGGGCGAACCAATTTCCCCAGCAGGCTCCTTTCATTTGTAAAAGTTTGCTGTACAGCAAGGCTACCTCACTTCAGTAACTTTGTAACAGAGTATAGCCCTGAGATTTCTATTTCATACTGACCAAAGATTGCTTCGGTTGCCTCATTCAACCTTTTGTGCGGCCTGTATTCTGCGGCTGACCTTTCTTAGTGGCTGCAGTCAATAGTGACTGTGAGTGCTGCGGGCCCCGGACACAACGCTGCAATTTACAGCAGGGACCACAAGCGTCTGGGCTTTGTTTCTCTTCCTCCACGGCTCTTTTCTTAATTAAAGCATTATTGAGATTCTTAATTGCTGTTTATTCGGTCTGCAATGATAGAGACGCCTTTTGATTTTTGTGTTTCTTTTCTTTTAAGTGGCTCTCTGTTTCTTTTCTTTCTGGAGTCTCGCTCCACTCAGTCTGACCTACATGAATTCTTTTTTAAAGATGTCTGCTACTTCAACATCACGTTCGCCTCGATGCCGGAGACCCGCGGGTCACTGTATGGACGTTTTGTAGCAAACATGCTCTGATTGTTTTTCTACTGTAAGCAGCACTACTGTAAAATGCAAGAAGAAGCTGAGTTATTATATTGTTCAGCCATTGGCCAATAATAGTTATTATTCGAAATAGACTGATTGCTCAGCTTTAATTGCACTGGGGAAAAAAGGGTGTAGAAACAATTCAGAAATTGCTAGTAAAATTCACGATTACGAAGGTTACAAGTAACGTAATGAATTGAATGCAATATTTTGAAGTAAAAAAATCCAAAATAGTGTTTTCTTGTTTAATTTCGAAACATCATTTTTCACATTGTGGTTAATTGTTAGTCATTTTTTTTAAATTACACTGTTTGGCTGATTTAATACAATTTTCAGTTGCATAATATTTTACATGCCATTTTAATAGGTAATGCATCTGTTTATTTTCAAGTATTTTTAAAGTAAATATTGTGTAAAATAAGTTTGCATAAATACTATAATCTTTCGAAGCAATTTATGCATTCCTGTTTCAGGCTGAGCAGCGATTGGATGTAAATCAATTGGAGGGCGTTCCCACTCATGAATGTAAATAATGTTTTTGGAATCATTTTAGAGCCTAATGACGTAATCGCAATTGAATATAAAATAAGAAAAAATATGAAATAAGCTTTATTTGAAATAAATTCAAATATACAGTTTTCATACTTATTTCCACTATTTGCAAAGGAAACATCTCATTTTCATTTAGTTTAAAATAACTAAAACTAAAACTGAAATAAAAATGAATATAAACTATGTAGACATATTTAAAATTAAATAAATAAAAATGACAAAAACAGAACAAAATGACTAAAACTTAAACTAAAATTATAATGAAAACAGAATCTAAAATCAAATTTAAATGAATAAAAACTATAATAGTATCACATTTATACTAAAATAACACTGGACTGAACACTAATAAAGAATTAAATGGCTCAAAAATATTAATCATCTTACCCTTTAAGATTCAAAATAATGTGTGAGATTGTTCAATGACTACTGAATTTGCTTATGATCTGAGAAACTTTTTTTTCTTTAAATTGATTTTTTTTTTTTCGTTAAATTTAAAACCTTATTGATACTGGATTTGTAGACAAATATACAATGTGTCTGCACATGCATTTCTTAAGATTTTTTTTTTTTCTTGAAATTAATCGGTAACACTTTACAGTAAGGTCCCATTATTAAACATTATTGCATTTACAATGAGCAATACATTTGTTACAGTATTTATTAATCTATTAACTGTTCATTGCTAGTTTTTATCAATTAAATATCTACTTTTGATTTTAATCAAATATGAATATGAATCAAAATATGAAAAGTAATAGTAAAGAATGAGCAGGTATGTGTATAAATTGTGACTAGTGTAGCCTAAACATAATATCAGTCATCCATGATTTCTATCAGAAAAACTCAAATTCTAAAACAAATTCTGGATGCATGTTTGACGGTGTGATTTGAAAGCACCATGGCGTGTCGTCTGAAATGCAGGAAGGATTTTAAAAATGAATTTCATCCAAACTGATGGTCTGTGTCTCGTCCTTCTCACAGGCTGTTTTAAGGGCTATCGATCTCGGCTGGCTAAGGGCCGCGTGATGTTTTGGAGCTCTGCTGTGGCGCTGAGGCTATTTGAATTCCATTCAGATATCCAATAGCCACTTGGCTGTACATATTTCATAAGCCCGAGACGCTTTAGCCACCACATACTTCAGTTTTTATTAGTCTCTACGAGCAAGAAACCAAATGTTAAGCAATCAAACAGAAGGGCTGTGGAGAGGCTTTATAGAAATACATATTTATGAATGACAGACTGAAATGACGAGGCACGTCACAGACAGACCGGGATTCTTTATGGAGCCCATCAGGCTTATTATATTATAGCTTTGAAAATCTATAATCATATATATATATATATATATATATGTATATATATGTGTGTGTGTGTGTGTGTGTGTGTGTCTGTGTGTATAATAAGTATACACACATAAAATATGTAAATACGAACTGAAAACTCAAAATTATTTATTTGTATATGTAAAACAATTATTTGTTTATTATTTATAACAGTTTATTGAAAAAATTGATTTGTGTTTGAAGTTTATATGTATATAGTCTTATTGAATGATTATTATAAAAAAAAATGTAAAATACATCAAATAAAAAATGATGTATTTATGTATTATATTCTTTATTAAATACTTTATTAAATCACTTTCAAATATTGTTTATATTAAATATTAACTGAAAATGCTCAATTATATATTTATGTAAAACAATATTCAGCTTATTCAATTTAATGAAAAAATAGTTTGAGTGTTTAAGTAATTACACATGTGTAATCACATTTTTGTTAATCAATATAATTTTTGCTGCTGCTTTTTGCCGTAATTGACCGTTCACAAAGAGCTTGATTGACAGACGATCTGACCAATCATATCACGGAATCCACCGCTGGGAATGCTGAAAATCTTGTCTGAAACTAACAATAAATAAATGTACCTATTAGATTTTGTTATATTAATGTCTACACCTACCCCAACCCTAAACAATAATTCAAAAACAGTAATTATTGTTGTACAGCGTGACAAAAAATATGCTATATTGATGTGCGCATGCCCAGGAAGCTGCAACCACAAATCAGACAGGAGAGTAGATTCACTTCGGTGGACTTAAAGGGATAGTTCACCCAAAAATGAAAATTCTGTCATCATTTACTCAGTAGTTCCAAACCTGTATGAATGTCTTTGTTCTGCCGAACACAAAGGAAGATATTCTGAAGAAAGTTTGTAACCAGGCTGTTTTGGGGCACCATTGACTTCCATAGTAGAAAAAAAAATACTATGATCCAGAACTGCTCTGTTTCCCACATTCTTCAGAATATCTTCCTTTGTGTTCAGCAGAACAAACACATTCATACAGGTTTGGAACTACTTGAGGGTGAGTAAATGATGACAGAATTTTCATTTTTGGGTGAACTATCCCTTTAAACTTGAAAAATGGTGTGTTCTGTGATTGAAATAAAATGTGTTCTGATGCATGCCGCTTCAACTGAGGCAATACAGTGATCTGTCATTAAAGAGCCACAAAACTTGATTTTCTTTAAAAATGACAAAATTTGAAAGCTAAGAGTCCTGAGACCTTGTATTATACCAGAAGTTCTGTCTTCTCTGTCGGTGTGTTGTCAGTTTCCTCTTTACTCTGCGATGTATTTTTCACTGCGTGAGAACATGTATAGTGTGAGAGCATTGTTTGTCGGACATAGCAACAGTAACTAAGGAGGGCGGGTCTTTGTGAAGGGTCAGTTGTTTTTATTAATGTAAATAATACTTGTGCTGATCGATGTCTGGACATGTTATTTGTTGAAGGAGCAGGTGATCCAGTGTTCAGACTGTCCCGTTTACCTGCCCTGCTCAGAACAGAGGGTTCCTCTCTGCTAAATTTAGACTGGCATTAAGATCTCCTTCACTGTCCCAGGACACAGAGAGTGAGCGAGAGAAGTGTAGCGTTTCAGAAGAGGGTGTTGAGGATCTGATGAGGACGAGAGAGAGAGAGAGAGAGGCCGCTGACCACAGATTGAGTTTCACTCCTGTATGTGAGATGATCAGGACACCTGCAACTCAACTCTGAAACACACACTGTTACAACTACTACTGTATTGCAGATGCTATTTTGCAGCCTTTTGACAATATTCAATATATATCTTGGTATATGTGTTTGCTCTGAAATGGCTTGATGTTTTGTCAGAGGAACCATCATTTCAACCAAACAGTCGTTGTAGCAAGGTATAATCTTCTCCTCTTGAAGATTTGTGTTTGCTGTACTGTACTGTACTGTACTTTCTTTCTTTCTTTCTTTCTTTCTTTCTTTCTTTCTTTCTTTCTTTCTTTCTTTCTTTCTTTCTTTCTTTCTCAGTATCATGAATTTAAGCTTATATTAATAAAATTAATGACTCTACTTTCTCACCTTCATAAAATTGTAAAATGTTATGAATGATATAATAGCATTTAAATAAAAAATAAACATTAAATATTATTTCAAAATTTTAAGATGTTATTGTTTTTATTATTAATAATAATAATAATACTATTTTAACATCTTTGACATAACATATATTTAAGATAATATTTTAAAATGTGAGTTTTTTGGAGTATAATTTGGAGTTATTATTAATATTATTTTATTAATAAGAAATAACATGTTAATGAAAATATTGAAGATATATTTAATTACAATTTTGAATGTGATTTATAAAAACAAATACTAGACTGTACTGGAAGGGATTATTGCGATCATTATTCAATATAATAATAATAATAATAACAGTAACTACTATACCAATAATAATAAAAAAATAAATATAAAAGCAAGCACAGTAGGCTAATCACACCTTTGCCCAGTAAAACTGTAAAACTTGAGAATTTGCTATTAGCTGCAACTGTCATCAAAAACTTTAAAAATATAGATCCTGAAAGCATTTTATACTAGTTTTCAGTCCTAAATCACTTGAAAATGATATGACAGTACCCGAAGCTTTAACAAGAACCGAAGTAACTGTGGTGTTTTAGTGGAAACAGTAGTTTCTATTACTCCAGATATTTTTTTTAGTTGTAAAAGTAAACAGAAGCTGAGTGAACATCAGCAGGCACATGCAGCTGTTTATTAATTCCATCAGCAGCGTGTTAACAGCAATCCGATTATTCCGATCAGGTTTTTTTCAGCTTTTTATTCCTGTGTGTGTAATGAGGGGAGAGTGTGAGGTAATCACAATCCTGCGTCGGACCACTGAACAAGGTAATCAGTTCATTTGCGGTGGGCCGGGCCTGTTGGCTTCTAATTCCAATAACGGCCCACTGCTGCTATTAAATTTGCAGAGGAGAAGCACTAAGCATCTAAACAGCAGCTAGAATACAAGATCTGCTCTTCCTTCCTGCCCGGCTTCCTGCTTTTTGCGCTGGCAGCTGCGTGTGAACATCCTTATGGAGATTACGGCGAGCTCGGAGGATGTGCGTGTTTGGGGGAAGTGGATTTTGGTCAATGAGGCCTCGTGTAGCAAGGTCGCAGGCTTGGGAAGCTCGTCTTTGAAGTGTGTAAGTAATCTCTGGAGAGAGAGACAACTGATCCAGACCTCTAAGACAGTCTATCTGCTTTATATCTTCACAGCTGCATCACTGTGCTCTACAACTAAACCAACACGCCAGTGCTTTCAGGAGGAAATACAGGCCTATACATTTTAGATCAGTTTTGTTGCATTACTGTCAATATCAGTTGTGTTGATACCACAATGTACAGTCAAATTCAATAAACAAAGTGCTCTATTGGTCCTGGATCTGAATTAATGGAACATTCTTAAGAAGAAAATTATTCTTAACTGCAATTTTCTTATATATTTTAAAACTTAAGAATAAAGTTAAGAATATTTTGTATGCCCAAAAACAAAACATCCCATACCACAAAAATGTATAATATATAAAATATTTATAATATATTTGCTAAAAAAAAAGTTTCCAAATATATTTATGCATCTTTGGAAATATATTTAAAAAAATGTAAATAAATAGATTTTAAAGGCATTTTAAAGCCCTTCATGTATTTCAGTCCGAGAAAATCCATTCAAATGTATTTTCAGTATTTTCTCACTGAAGTACATTTTTAAATATAGTTTGGTATATTAAGGTTAAAACTAACTATTTTTCAATGTCAAAAATATATTTCATTACGCCTCACTGTACAACATATTTAGTATATATTTGAAATATATTTTGGCGAGACAATTTTTAAAAAAAAAATGCATTTAAAATAATAAAATAATCTTATATTATTTTAATATTATTTTAAAGAGTTTTATATATGTATGTGCTGTATTTTATTAATGGTTTTATTAAAATGCCTTTTTAATAAAAGTAATAAAATAAATATACTATTTGTATAATTTCAGTATTTATTTAAAAATGTTGCAAATCATAGAATTGTTATGCAATTTTTTATATTTTTTTTATTTAAATGTAATTTTAATAACAATAGTAATACAATGCCAATGTTACATAAATATATATATATATATATATATATATATATATATATATATATATATATTTACATTTTTTATTCAAATGTAATTGTAATAACAATAGTAATAATACAATACCAATGTTCCATAAATAAATAAAAATGTGGGAAAGCAGAGTTTTTTTATGTATTATTATTATTATTATTATTATTTTAATATTCCAACATCAGTTCTGTTTTAATTCAACAACTTGAAACATTCTGCAGTTCTAAACACCTAAACCTGAAACTTCTTAAAGGGACAGTTCACCCAAAAATGAAAATTCTGTCATCTACTCATCCTCAAGTTGTATCAGTTTCTTTCTTGGAACATAAAAGATGATATTTTGAAGAAAGCTGGTAACCAAACAGTAGCTGGTAGCCATAAAACAAATACCGTGAACGTCAATGGCAGTCAGTGAACTTTCCCTTTAAGTTCTTCCTCAGAGTTTGGGGCTCATAATGTAATGTTCTTTTCCCTTTTTGGTATGCAAAAACTGCATAGCAAAATCTCAACCTGTACTTCTGTCTTTGCACAGTGCATATTATCACACCATGCGGTCATAGCTGATAGATAACATCTGTCAGCGAGTTCTGCAGCTTTTCACGTAGGCTGTGCTGATGTGATGCACTGATGTGTTTTGCAGATGACAGTATTTGGCTGAAATCTCTCGGTTGCGGTGAAACATCTCTGGCCCGCCGCTCGTGCGTTCTTTTGAGTAAAGTGATGGGCTCAGCTCTTTTGACCTCCGGCTGTGTGTCTTAATGAGCGTCGCTTGGACAGAGTAGTGACGCCCCACGTATGCGCAGGACCCCGTGAATTATTGCTTTGCATAAGAAAATGCCAAATGTGAAACAGTTGTCTCTTTTCACGGCGGAGCTCTAGTCGGGCAGAACGCCATCATGGGCTATTAGGCCGCGCATATGCGCCGTCAACAGCGCGCAACTCATCAGCTATAAAATCATCTGTGATTATGTGAAAAGGTTGGAGCATTTAAATTTGCATTTGAATGATGACGCGCGAGTAAGTTTTAAGCATGCCGTGATGAATTTCGCCAGAGATGTGTTATGGATAGTTTTGCTTGCTCACTTAACACCTCGCCTGAGGGTCTTTCTGTCTCGGATCTGTTTGCCGTTCGTGTTTAGTGAACCATTTGAATGTTTTACCCGGTGTGAGCTAATTGTTTAGCTCAGATTTTAGATAAATGGTACATGTGTGCTGGTTTTATTCAAGATAAATAGCACTTCTGGATGACTGCAAGGCCTAAATGCTGCCTGGTTATTGAAATATTAATACATTTTACATTTACAGTCATGCATTCAACAGGATTTTATCCAAAGTGACTTACAAAAGAGAATAGAAGCACTTTGTCAAAGAGCATCCAACAGTATTCATAGTATACAATTTGCAGGTTTTTCTAGACATCAAGATTAGGTAGCAAGCCAGAGAAGATTCAAGAGTTCAAGATTTGAACAAACGGCTGCACAGTTTGGGGGAAAATCTAATTGTGATTTGAAATGCTATTTCAAAAACAAAGTCCATTTTATGGCTGCACAGTTTGGCCACAATTTTGTTATATTATATATACTGTATATATGCTATTATTATTATTCTTACAACATTAAAATATATAAATTACTTAATAACAAAAATATATTACTGTAATATTTCAATGTAAAATAAAATTGAATATTTAAGAAAATATTATTATAATTGTTGTTGTTACCGTTATCACTATATACAAATATAAAAATGACTACCAAATTGTACAAGCAAAAGTAAAAATATTTATGGCTTTCTTAATTTTAAAATTGCATTTGCCATTTTGGGATTTATGTATCGCTACCACTACCACTACTAATAATAATAAATTATTATTATTATTACATATAAAAAATTCTAAATAAAAACAAATAAGAAATATTGCTATTATACTATTTGACTGTAACAAAAAGTGCAGTATTTAAGAAATTAAAATTAATTAATTTAATTTATTTATTTATAATACAACTGTAAGATTACAGTTCTATTACTTAAGGCTGTCTTAATTTCTTCATTTTCAAACATTAAACCATCAACTTTTTTGATGGAAAACAGAATAGAGACAGATATACTCAGCACATATGTTTAGTTAAATAGCAGCCTTTGCAATTTTATAATCACACAATATCAAGTCATATCAAAATCCAGTCATATCGTGATTTTCCGATTACTCGTGCAGCCCTAGTTTTTGATGTAGAGCAAAGCAATCATACATGTGATTAAAAAGTAGGCAAACCATTTTATTCTGCACATGAGTCATTTTTTTTCTTCTTCTGTCAGGAAAGCATTGTTAAGGTGCCAACATTTGTTTTTCACCAGTCGAGGAGGTGTTAAATTGCATGCGGCGTGAGCGTTTAGTTTTATTGTCTCAAGTCTTGTAAGCTTTGTAATCTTTGGCAAGAAAGCATCTGCGAAGACTATAATCATAAATGCAATTTTATTCCAGCACATGGCCTTTTTTTGGCTGTAGACATCAGTAATCGCAGCCCAAAAGTGAACATCCTGTGAAAAACAGCCCTCGGGTGTTTTAAGTCTTCTTTGTTTAACTTGTCTTACATCTGTGTTTGTTTCTGATCTATATTCATCCCCAGTGAGAGTATCATAAAACCACGTTCAGGTGAGATGTAGATGATGAGTGTGTGTGTGTGTGTGTGTGAAGCGAGTCTATGTATCAGAGCTGGACTCAATTGAGTGTGAACATTTAAATCTGGCTTAGAAATTGGTGCAGAGAGCCTCTTGTGACACACAGGATGCATTATTCAGTGCATGGACTGCTCAGAGTTTGAGTCAGGGCCAGCTTACTTCCACATTCAGCAGCCGAACACGATCTGACTGCTCTGATCTGAGGACAGAAATCCAGGTGGCTACCGAAACGCCTTGCTAGCCACCACAGGTTCAGCTCAAGTGAGACTTACAAACACACGCTGCCAATACGCACTGGAAAAAAATGGTGTAGGGTTTGCTTTGAAATAGGGCTGCACGATATATTGCATGTGATTGTCATGCGCATCTAGTCAGTAAAGCCGGTTCTGTGATTATTAATAAACCTCCATCACCTGTTTTCAAATGGAGCGGCATTTAATACACAGAGCCGTAGTTCACCGACAAGCTACGCAATTCGCGCTCAGAATCGCAGATGAATCGCCTGCGATATTGAACGTGATATTGTGTAGCTTGTGAGTGAACTATGGCTCTGTGTATTAAGCTCCATTTGAAAACAGGTGATGGAGGTTTATTAATAATCACAGAACCGGCTTTACTGATTAATGCGCATGACAATCGCATGCGATATATTGTGCAGCCCTACTTTGAAATGATTTTCACTCAGAAATTGCTTGTAAATTTCACAAGTGATTACATGGGATTTAAACTGGCATGTAGCTTAAAGGAATAGTTCATCCAAAAAAATGAATATTGGCTGAAATTTTACTCGCCCTCAGGCCATCCAAGATGCAGAGTTTGTTTCCTCATTAGAACAGATTTGGAGAAATTTAGCATTGTATCATTTGCTCACCAATGGATCCTCTGCAGTGAATGGGTGCCGTCAGAATCCATCAGTTAACATCTTGTGAAGTGAAAAGCTGTGTGTTTGTAAGAAACAAATCCATCATTAAAGCATTGCACCTTTTAAAACTTCACTTCTAATATACATCCATAATCCATAATAACGCTTCCTCCAATGAAAAATTCATCTTCTGTTGTCTCTCACATCAAAATCCACCGTCATATTTTTTTTTTGCTTGTAAACAGTGCCTGATCTGTGCAGATTTCTCTCCTGATTCAGACAAGATTACTTTTTTTTTTACTAGAGGAGGCGTTGTTATGGATAGATAGAGGACTCATAATTTAGACAGAAGCGATCGTTTGAAGTTAAACATTTCTTAATGATAGATAAATAAAGATAGATTTGTTTCTTACAAACACGCAGCTTTTGTCTCCTCAAGACATTAACTGATGGACTGGAGTGGTGTGGATTGTGATGTTTTTATCAGCTGTTTGGACTCATTCTGACGGCACCCATTCACTGCAGAGGATCCATTGGTGAGCAAGTGATGAAATGCTACAATTCTCCAAATCTGTTCTGATGAACAAACTTTTTATAGATTTTTGTAGACCACTTTTATTATTTCTCTGAACTAATACTGTTTTAGATTTATGTGTTTAGCAGAAATGTTAATGCGTAACTATTTGAGTCAGATTTGTTAAACAAGTTAAACAGTCTCATGGAAGGAAGTTTTAGACTAAATGAGTGCAGCTCTTCTGTAGTGTGGAGCTGAAGGATGAGTGGCGTAATGCGATGGTAATCTGCATAATGTGGATGATTTCTGTAATGCGTCAGTGGCTCAGCAGAGGTGTTTCTACAGAGGTTATTCATGGCTGTCAAACTCTTAACGTGGCGCTCAGAACTGCAGGAGACTAATGCAGACACCTACTCTCTGGACCTATACAGACTTGCTGGAAATAGCGAATAGAGTTTGACTGCACAGTGTAGTTAAACATCTCTCTCATTTGATTTGCTTATTTTATCTATTTTATTTTATCACTCTATTTTGTCATTTTATGTAATTTTATATGTTTATTTTGCAGTTTCCTGAAGTTAACATCTATTACTGTTCAAATGTTCCAAAAAAAAATAATTAATAAATGCAATTTGACTACACAGTTAGTGTAGTTAAACATCTCTCTGATTTGTCATTTTATTTTGTAAGTTTAATTTGTCACTTTATTTTAGTTAAACATCTCTCTTTTTTTTGTCATTTTATTTTATTTTTTATTTATTCTTTTAAATTTTTTTCAAATGTGACTTCACACAGCAGCTACTCTCTTATAAAGTGTTTTATTAGTTTATATTTTGTAGTTAATAAGGAAGTGAAATAAACATTATATAGCGCATAGGGAAATAGTGCATAAAAAATTAAATGTCAGTTTTATGTCACTATAACTTAAGGAAAAACTAAATATATCACACATTATATCAGTTACTTTTTATTTTATTTTAGCATGGAAAAGATTCCTTAATATATAGCTTAAGCATGCATGTTTGGAACGACATTGGAGTCAATAATAATGGCACAAACAATCTAGAAATAATGCCACAAGTGTATTTTTAGTGGTTGCTTTAAGGCAATCATGACCGGTAAATGAGTTTGATCAAAGATTTTGTTCTTGACATTTCAGTTTTCCTGTTAATCAGGCAAAGCTGAAGTGGATTGTTTAAATGGTTTAGAGATTTATGAAGGATAAATCAACATCTAAAACATCTTCACACTAATTACATTTGGATTTCTGAACTAAATGAAAGAATTCTTGATTAATCAGTCTTTATGTTATTGTAGAAGGTTGTTATTCAGATGCCATTTTTATTGAAATATGTTTAATAGAATTTGATTCTATCAAAATTATTCCACCACTCCAAAAAAGTCCAAGTATTACCGTTTCTTTTTTCTCCCCTTCTTTTGAACAGCGTTGCCCCATTAGCCGTCCTTGGTCTGCATTCTTCTATTTGACATCTCGATGGTTTTTTAACTAAATTAAATTAACAAAGTTTGAGGGAGTTATGTTATAAAGTGCTAAACTCATCCAGAATTTTCATAGTAATTAAAAAGAAGCATTTTTCTATAGCCATTAAATTGTTTTTGTGAAGTTACAAAAAGACACTTTGTGATGAAGCTTTTGCAAGGGCATGATGCTCTTCACAAGACTCCTTATCTGTCCTGAACCATTCATCAAAACGCTTTTTGTGGATTTATGCTTTTTTTTTTTCATGTGCAAGTTTCCACTTTGGTATAAATTGTAACTAGATTTGCCTGAACTGTTTTACCATCTTTTGTTTATTAGTCTTAATTATTTTCAATAATTCTGGAGAGTTTAAGATGACGGCTATTAAAGCCAGGCATGAGCTGTCTCTACAAGTGTCTATTATAGTTCAGTTAATGAACAAATGAATGCAATTAGATATTAGTTCATATGTGTTTATGATCGTGGTATACATGTCAGCAATACGTGTGTGTGTGTGTGTGTGTGTGTATGTATTACATAGTTTTTTTTTTACTGCCAGAAAAAAAAATGATATATTTTATATTGTCTGTTCCTGCAACAGATACAGCAGTTATCATTTGTTTTTGTAATATTATTGAAGTGACGTATAAAAGGTGATGATGTATTTATAAACCGCACATGATGTGCTGTGATCAATGGAGTTTTAGATGTAAAAATAACCTCCCCAGGGTTTTATCCGTGTCTTCATTTAACGACCTTTAAAAAGCGATTTTTGGATTACGTAGGAAAGTCTTTGTCCCAAACATCTGATGGACCACCCTTCACCAAACGAGTCTCTTGAAAATTATTATTGCAAGCAATATAAGATAATGGCTGGTCATTACTCTGGCTGCCGTCACGTCTGTGTATATTGTCTGCTCTTGAAATATGATGCATCCACTGTACTTACAAGCCACTTAATATCAGAAAGCGTAGCGTGTGTAATGATTTATCTTTCAGCCGATGTAATGTGCATCACATCTGGGTTATGGGCTAAATAATTAGCTCACTGTAGTTAGACTGATGGATGAGACCCGAGCAGATGAGATGATTCTGCTGCTCTTAATGTCAGCGTAAGAACAGGCAAACCCGGCTGAAGATGGGTATATCATACACTACAGCTGGAGAGGACTTTTTATGGGGAATTTGTAGCAAAAACACTGCCTTTGTTTACCATCCAATCAATCCTTATGGAAAAATTCTAGTCACATCTAAGTTTTTTCTTTTAAATATCCTGTTTCCCTCATAAATATGTCCCATAACTGAACTGGGCAGATATAGTGAGACTTGTGGGACAACATTAAAAGTCTCACCTGGTCTTGCTTTTCTAAATTTTTACCTCATGATTTCTTTCATATGGAACTGTTTTTGACATTTATATTAATATTTTAGTACTTTCTAGTCACTAATTGCTTGAGACTCTGGGAAGTGTTTTTGTTTAGCCAATCAGAAACACTCTGACTGTCAATCATCTTCAGTAACTAACATCAGGTTAGCTGGCATGACTCCGGTGTTAAGGTTTTTAGAGAAAGATGTGTGCTTGTGTAAGTCAATAGACTATAGTGGAACATTTAGGAGCTTTATTTTAATTTTATTTTCAGTATCACTAGCAGAAGCAAAGTTTAATTTTGATAATGCATTGCATTAGAAAATTTGCATGGAAAAAGTAAGCAAAGTTTTTTTGTTGCAGTCTGGAGCCTTTGAATGATAAAATGATTGATTTAACTATCTTTTTTGGATTAATTTACTGCTTTGCCTTTTTTTCTTTTCGTTTATTTATAGTATCACTGTAACAGAAGCAGTTTCTCTAAGTTCAGTGTTATGGATGTATTTTGAGTTTACATTGCGTTGTTTAAAGATTTGCATGGAAAATAAGCATTAAACTGGGGTTTTAATTGCATTCTGGAGCCCTTGAAAGATAGAATGATTGATTTGAGTTCATCTTTGGATTCATTTACTATTTTAATTTATTTACAGTATTACTCTAAAACAAACACCGTTTTCTTTTTTTTAATGGATGAATTATGAGTTTACATTGGATTTATTGGAGATTTGCATGGAAAATAAGCGTTAAACTGTAGTTTTATTTTCATTTAGAGGCCCCTGAAAGCTAAAATTATTGTTTTGACTGTCTTTGTAGATGAATTTACCATTTTATTCTTCTATTTAATTGAATTTAATTCTATTTTATTTATAGTATCACTTAAAGAAGCACTGTTTTATGGATGAATTGTGATAATGCACTGCATTATTGAAAGATTTGCATGTAGTTTTAGTCGCAGCCCGGAGCCCTTGAATGATAAAATGTTTGTTTCGTCTTCATCTTTGTGAATTCATTTACTAATTCTCACCTGTATATTGTATCAGAAACTGCACAGGAATTTCCCACATGTAAGCGTGGTGGAAGTTGTCGGATTGATTGAACCGGCGCGAGGCACCTGCGTTGAAACCCAGGCCGCGTGTCTCGTTTCCCGGAGCGTGCGAGAGAAGAGAAGAGACGAGACTGCCGTATCAGTTGAACAGTCAGATGCTTTGAGAGGCATAATCGCTGTTTACCAGATTGAAATGATTACAGCTCTGTCACAGTCCACGCCGTCTGCGCCGCGTCTTCTCTCAGAATAGAAGCGTGAATATTACGCTGATTTACAAAGAGTGGTCTTGTCTGTGGAAATTGACTGCTTGACTGACAGGCCAACTACATTAAAGATAAGTACACAGTGTACATTTCTCCACCGCTCTGGCAGGTAGGCTTGGATTTGGGCTTTTGGTTTCCCAGCAGTCATCGTGTTTGTCTGTATGGGAAACAAGCGGCAGGCGGTGTTGTTTGGTTCCTGTTGTAAGTGCTTTGGCAGTCGCTGCTGAAAGCCTTTGAGAGCATCAGGCCACAGACGGAAAGCAAAGCTGCTTCGTGCTAACGCTGACATTGATACAATAGCAGATGGTACATTAGACAGAAATTATCACATTATCCGCCTCCAGTTTCTTCAGTGCGGCTTCGCTTCGCAGCGGCGCATATGCAAGACTCGCAAACATATTGACGGATTGACCACTTCAGGTTGTTGGTGTGTTAGTGTGGTCAAGCGCACCAACTGTCCCTGTGTGAAAGACTCGTTCAGAGAAGGTTACAGAAAGGCAGAGTTGTGTTGTCCATGTGATAGGCCGATGTATCGGCTGATATTCACACATTTTTAGATTATCACATCGTTCAATAACTGTGCATTTGGCAGATTCACAGAAGTGTTACCTAAACAATTTCTGTAGTCATTTTCATTTTTTAATATCATTTGCAGTCATTTGAAATGTTTTTTGTGTATATATTGCGTGTGATATAGTGCATATTGTTTTATTATTAAAAATTAATTATTTCTCACACTTATATATATTAACCAGTAGTCATGTCCTCTTTGCCATGTCACAGAAACATAATATCTGTATTCAACTTATTTAAATTAATTAAATCTCCTTTGCTATCGTTTAAAAATGACTTTTATCTGTGAGTATATCTTTTATTTAAATAATAATGATAAAAATAAATAATTATAATAATGATGCATGTTTTGGTTGAGTATATTTTATTTAAATAACAACAATAATAATAGTAATAATGTATGTATATGTGTATTGTATGTCACATGTCTGTATATTAACCAACAGTCATGTATGTCATCAAAAAAAAATTGTATTTATGTATTTATTTATATAAAATAATTTATTATATATCAGTGTATTAACCAATAGTCCTGCCCACTTTGCCAAGTGTTACCTAAACAATTTCAGTATTCAAGTATTTTTATTTTTTTATTCTCATTTGCCATCATTTAAAATGTATATTTTGTGGGTGATTTTATTTTTAATTTATTTAAATAATAATAATAATAATAATGAGCATCCATCCATCCAAATTTATTGTATATTGCAAACATATCAGTGTATTAACCAATACAAAAAAAAATCGGTATTCAATAATAATAATAATAATAATAATAATTATTATTATTATTAATATCAACAAATTAATTTATTTATTACAAACATATCAATGTATTAACCAATAGTTATGCCCACTTCACCAAGTTTTACCTAAACAATTTCTGTATTCACATTTTATTTTCAATTCCCATGATTTAGATTTAATTCTCATCACTTTTTATTTTAATTGCCATCATTTATAATGTATATTCTGCATGTATGCATTCTAAATAAATAAATATTTTTCCCCCCTGTAGTCCCCCCCCCCCATAAATTAAGTTCATCGTTTCAGTTTTTTCAAGCATCCTGACCAGTGGCAACATGGCAACACTTGCTCAAACCAATAGCATGCTTTGGGGGGCGGGACTTTGTTTAGCTGACCAATGGCAGATGGGAGGACTGTTTGGCCAACATGTTTATTTTTGCATTTCCATTTAGTGATGCTAGTGATATAGTAATTACACCTGTTACAATTACATTGTATAATTACATCAATTACATTGATGTTGAACGTTTACAGGTGGTCGTACTGACGTTATTCTCATAAAGCTGTTGTGTCGTTGAGTAAAAGGTCTGTTGCTGTTTTCCGCTCTAGGAGTTTGGAGTTAGATACACAAATCTGCAGAGATCTGCAGAAGAGAGGTCAGTCTGAAAATTTAAACAGACATGCTGGAAAAAGCCTGAAGGCCTGAGTGTCAGTGGGAATGAGAATTCAGCTGCACTGCCGAAAGAAGAGAAAAAAGAGTTTTGTGCTTTAGCTATTCAGTCCCAGCACACGGCTCAGTGTGACAATGTCCTCTCTAAAGCAGCTTGATTGAGGTGAAATGCTTTCAGCATTAACACACACTTAGTTGTCAGCAGGCAGGCTCTCATAGAAGAAACACCTACAACACAGAGTCTCATCTAATACTGTGCTGTGAGAGTTTACTGCTGCTGTGTCTTCACTCAGTGTGATGTGATATTACCCTCTCAAATCTATTCATTTGTTCAAAAAAATCAACAATGCAGATACATGTTTTCAATTATTTGTTAAATTACATTTAATGTATGTTTTTATTTATATTTTGTATTTTTATTTTCTATTTATTTATTTATTTATTTGTTGGGGGGCATAAACATGTTTAGGTGGTGTAACGGTCTAGATATTGTATTAAAGAAAGAAATATTATTTTATGTGATATAACCAGAATGCAGTAAGTCTTTGTTGTCATGTGACAAGAAAACTTGAAACATTTATTTATTATTTACCTACTTTTGTGACGAGGCTTGTTGTCATATGGCAAGAAGACTCAAAACATTTTATTTATTTACCTATTTATGTATGCATGTATTTTTTTATTCTTGTGCTGGGCAACGATTAATTGCGATTAATCACATTCCAAAATAAAAAGAATTGTGTACATAAATAATGTGTGTTGTGTATATTTATTATGTGTATATATAAATACACATGCATGTATATATTTAAGAAAAATTGTGTGTTTATATTAAATATATTTATATATAATATTAATTATATGAATATAAATACATCTAAATAAATGTAAATATTTTCTAAATATATAATGTATGTGCGTGTCTTTATATATACATAATAAATATACACAGTACACACACACATACTATATGCACAAAAACTTTTATTTTGGATGCGATTAATCGTGATTAATCTTTGCCCAGCATTAATTCAGTCATTCATTCAACATACTTTTGTGACAAGGCAAGGTAAATTTCATGTTTTCAAAGTAAATAATTTAAGAGAACTTGGGGATATATGTTAAAAAAAATCAAATTACCTTGAAAAATATTTTTGACAATATTTGTGTATTGAAGGTCTAAGGATAATATTTGTATCACTTTCTACTTGATGGATACACCAACTGACATTTTGGTATAAATCCTTTTTATGTTTGGAATCGACATGAATGCAAAAATAGCATTTCCAAGAACTTGACAGACACGTGTTTGTAGAATTGTATTTCTTTCGTTATTTTTAATCATTGTCTGGTTGTCACTGTCTCAGACGTGACTGCGTGTCATTGCCCCACTCATTTCCCTGTCATGTCTCTGCTCTCACTCCCACAATTAACCAAATCACTAAATGATGGACTTCAGTGTCTGACATGCATTTAAGAGTAATTAATTGATTAATTGTGTTTAGACGGCTTGATTAAATTATAGCACCCAGAAGGTAGTGTGACTCTGCAGGTGTTACTTCATTTGATGATCGTCCTCATTAACTAATTAACAAAGACTGCGTGGAAACTAAGGCTATGTTTGCACTGCAGGCAAATGTGGGCCAAATCGGAAATGTATTTATTATTTTGCTCACATGTGACTCAGATCTGTTTTTGTCATGTCAGTGTGAACAGCACAAAGCACATGGAATCTGATCTTTTCAATTCCGATTTGTTCCACTTCCATTATGTGGTACTAAATCCAATACAGGTCAGATGTTTTGCAGTGTGACCGCAGTGTGAACAGTCATATCGGAATTCATGCGACTTTTACGCAGTGATGGGAATAACGGCGTTATAAATAAACGGCGTTACTAACGGCGTTATTGTTTTCAGTAACGAGTAATCAAACTAATTACTGTGTCCCCCGTTACAACGCCGTTACCGTTACTGACAATAAAATGCGGCGTTACTATAATTTATTATAATATTATTATCATTTTATTTTTCAGTTCATCTGAATGGATGCACAGTGTAGCTGTATTTGACGTACCGTAAACTCTAGTGTGAAGCGCACGGCTCGCCGTAGCTTTGTCTCTCTCTCACACACACACACACACACACACACACGCAAAGAAAGATACAGAGCGAGAGAGTCTTTCATAACATGCAGTATTGACGCGCTACATGTAAACGATATTCTTTGTTGTATTTTCCTTTCAAAATAACGGAGTTCCTTTGGAATTCTTCAGCTTTTAAGAACTGCCGGGTTCTCTGCTAGTGGGCGGAGCTAATGCGCAAACGACAATCTCATTGGCTGGCGCTCACCTATTATCATCCCTGTTTTGATTTCAGCAAATAATTTCGAGCGAACCCATACAACGTGATTAATATTCATGAACCCAGCAGCTCCTTTATCCTTAGTGCGTTTTATATTGTTATTAGTGGTATAATTCGTAGTAGTTTTGTTATCTTATCAATTTTTCCCCCTTTTTTTATAGAAACACTAAATGACAAACAATATCTTAAGCACCACCACCAGTCCTAAGTTCAGTCAACATGACAAATATGAATTCATACTTGGTTATTCTAATTACTAAAGTTCTAACATCATATAATGCTAAATTATCATAATGTCATATTATAATGCTTGACTAACTGATGCTAAGTGTCAGTAGATAAATAGTGTCGATTAATGTACAATGTTTTATAATAATAATTTATTCTATTTAGTGTCCATTTCATTCATTTAACATTTTAATATTGGGGCATCCAAGTTATTTGACATTTGAACATTTTTTTTTTTAAAGTAATGCAATAGTTACTTTTCCTGGTAATTAGTTACTTTTATAATGATGTAACGCAGTTACTAACTCAGTTACTATTTGTGAGAAGTAACTAGTAACTATAACTAATTACTTTTTTAAAGTAACGTGCCCAACACTGCTTTTACGTCACTGTAGATCAACATTCGTCATAATTCTGCACTCATGGAAGTCACTTGAACGATTTTACATACCCAAAGTTATCAAGACAGTTGTGAAAGGTAGTCAGTGGAAGTACCTATCTATCTGTCTATCGTTCTGTCTATCTATCTATCTGTCTGTCTATCGTTCTGTCTGATGTGTCAGCACTCATAAGTATTACAGTGACAACTATATACAAGCAAAATATGAGGCCTCGTATTAAAACTCTCTTTTGTCACATTTATTATCTTTGTCTTTATTATTCATATTGCCTGTGCATAATTTCGATCACACAATAAATAAACACATAATCGCTTACTTTATGTCCTCTGTGTTTACTTCCGTATGACAGCGTGCTGCGCAAGTGTTGCCAAATCCACAGTTTTCCATCGAATTGGGCTACTTTTTCTACTTTTTTGAACTTCATTCAACACATGAAAATAGCCACAGAAGCTGGCATGGTGTTAAACACAAGCAAGCAAACAAACAAACAAGGATTTTATTTCAAACACTCTATTGACGTTATAAAGTGAGTTTGGAGTAAAAACATGTTATTAAATGTCTTTTGGACAAGAGGTTCATAAATGCTTCTCATGTTTGGACAGATGTTTGACGCATGTTGCTTTTTCAAATGCACGTTATAAGCGGCTCAATTATTTACTCAATCATTTACTACTGATCACAGAGCCATACCTCACTGACAAGCTGCGCATAACAGCTTTCACGATTTCATAATCGCACTAAATCAAACTATTTAATTGTGATTGTTTCAATTCTGATTAATTGTGCAGCTCTACTATCTATCTATCGTTCTATCTATCATTCTATCTATCTATCTGTCTGTCTGTCTGTCTGTCTTATCTATCTATCTGTCCTATCGTCCTATCTATCTATCTATCGTCCTATTCTATCATTCTGTCTATCTATCTATCTGTCTATCTATCTATCTGTCTATCTATCTATCTGTCTGTCTGTCTGTCTGTCTATCTGTCTGTCTGTCTTATCTATCTATCTTATCGTCCTATCTATCTATCGTCCTATTCTATCATTCTGTCTATCTATCTATCTGTCTATCGTTCTGTCTGTCTATCGATCTATCTATCTATTGCTCTATCACTCGCTCTATATCGCTTGCTCGCTCTATCACTCCATCTATCGCTCGCTCGCTCTTATCGCTCTGTCTATTGCTCGCTCTAGCGCTCTATTGTTCTATCTATCCTTCTGTCTATCATTTTAACTATCATTCTATCAACTGTTATATTGTTCTATCATTCTATCTATCTTTGGACAGTTTGATTCATGAAAGTAACTAAGTACTACTCACAATGTTGCTTCATTTTTTGTCAGAATCTTTACTAATATCATAAATACTCATTATGTTGTCCAGCCCAACTGGAAATGCAACCGTAAAAAAACCCCCAAAAAACTTCCCTCACTGTCCTCCTCCACCGCGGTCATGAAAATCGTGCGCTCCTCAGCAGTTAGAGGGCCTTGACTAAATTTCTTGAGTAAATTAGGGGCTAAACGATGACCTCTGGTCTCCGGCAGCATTTGAACGAGGACGACATGGATTTTCAAATTACCTTTTAAGTTGATATGTAAGATGAATTGCCATAATGATTTCTAGTAGCGATTGAATTAGAAGCACATCCCAGACTCGCTCCAAAAGAGGAGAAAGGGAAAAGGCGTGCGTGTGAGAGAGATCAGTAGAGCGCTGAAACAAAAACACGAGCTTGTTTTTATTTATAAATGTAATTAATGTGTGTCCACACTATTTGCACGCTTGTCATATGGAGTCCTCTGTTTGAGGCACATGAAAGCAAGAGGCTCTCATAATTGTGTTTACATCCACAGATAAAAATCCCTGGGCTGTAATGATCAGTAATTATAAATATTTTCCTGGGTTTTACAGGCCGCAGCCGCATCCATTGTGAGGCAGTGAAAGCAGGTTGCATGGCTTAATTATGACATTGCACAAGACTAAATGTAGCAGTCTGTGCGCGGCAGGCTAAACACTTCCACTGGCATAATCACACTCCGAGCTGACTTTAAAGAGCTCATTACTGTTAGCTTTCTAAAGAGCGCTTTATTAAACACAGTTACCTAATAAGCATCTTTGGTGGTGCAAATTGCCCAAAATGGTAATGAGTCTGATTAGGCCACGTTTCAATTATGACAGCGTCCTCCTAGGGCAACTGCGTCCATCCACCCGCACCGAACGCCAGAGTGAGAAATGGTGAAAACAGGCCTTTTATGCCACGGAATTCTGCTAGAAAAGATTGCATGTCAATGCTAGTAAAGTGCTGGAGTATATTTTAGTGACTTTGTAGCAGTTTATTTATTCATTATTGGTTTATTTTCAAACCTTTTGTGAAAATTGTGGTTGGTTTTAGTGACATTTTGGGCGGTACCTTGCAGTCTGATTGCTTAAAATTGGGACGGCAATGAATTAACAGTATTTAATTCAGGACGAATGAACAGTATATTTAACTTGACACAGCATTTTATCTCTATTCATATGGTGCAAGATCCTGAAACAACAGCAATAAGATCATGCAATCATGCAAATTAAAAATTTGATAACAACAATATTTGTAATTAACACATTTTAACACACACACACACACAGGAAAACCAGACAAACACAATTGAAATGCTAAAAGATGTGATACAACAGCAGAAGCTGTCAGTCTGATGGGTATGTATGAATTAACAATTTAAATACAGCTCAGATGGAACTGAGGGACTCGTCTGATTTATCTGTGAGTATTTGAGCAGTCAGAATGACCAAACTGCACATCTCTAGTCGATACACACACACACACACACACACCGGGACACACACCTCTCCGCCACCTCATAGCTTCCTTTCAGCAGCACAGTAATGAATTGAGAATGGTGCGAGCGGCTGTCCAATTTACGCACTGGGAAATTGGACAGACAGAGCGCAAGCTCGCCGCTGTTTGCTTAAAATCGGCCGAGGCTAGCCAGATTAATAGATCCGAAAAAGGTCAGCTTCTCTGTCTCATTGGCCATGATCACAGTGTCTGAAATTACACACTGCAGTGTATCGCCGCTCGCTCCCGCTCCCCCCGCCGTCCAAACTCAATGTGTTGATCAGTGGCAGAACTAACAGAGCCATTAGACGAGCACAGATGATCAGTAATTACTGTCAGGTTTCAGCTTGTAATAGGTGAGGAAGTATGGCGTATCTTTAATCATTCAGATCAACTAATGGTTGGATGTTCAGAAGAGAAAGTTGAATATTTCTGAAGTTTAGCTCGTTTTTGTCATTGTGTGGTTGTGTTACTGGAGTAATTGTAAATGACTGGTTTCTGCTTCGGGAGCCAGAAAGTCAGTGCTTTTAGCATAAAAAAATGAAACCCAAATTTCTTGCAAATCAAACATGAACAAAAAACTAATACTTGACATAGACGAAGTAGAATAAAAGTTTATTTAAAGTCCATTGTGGTTTCTGGTTTTGAATTGAATGGCCAATAATTCATTGCACTCCACATATTATCAACACAAACCTTATTTCATTTTGCTTTAAGTGAACCTTTATTTATTGTATTTTGGGTCATATTTTCTTTTACTTGTAGGTGTAGTTTTGTTAATCATTTTGAGGATGTCTATGTTTGACATACTTCTACCCAGTGCTAGTGTTTTATTATCAGTAAGATACTGTTCCGATTTTTATTAATATTTTGAATCAGTTTTTATTTTTATATTTTTCATTATTTTAATTGTAGTTATTTTTATAATATTTAGTTAATTTTTGTAAAAAAAAAAATATTTTTTTTTGCATCTATTGTATATAGATATTATTTCCGTTTTAGTTATTTATTTTTTTTAGTATCAAGTTAAAATAAATAAAAATGTCACTGGCAAATAGATGGAATTTTTTATATATATATATATATATATATATATTTTATTCATTTAACATTTGCTTCAAGTTAAGGAAAACATTTTTTCAGTTTAATAAATCAACTAATAATTTCCTCAAAAGATATGCTCTGGCATCATCAAATGATGTGAGAAGTGCTTCTCCACACTTTCTCCTCAACAATTGATTTATTTTACCTCCCATAACTGTGCATTTTGCATTTTATGTGCATTTAACATGGTTTTTCTTTGCTATCCCACCAGCACCAGATCATGTGCAAAATATTCAATGCACTTTCAGAATATCTCGTCTAATGAAGTCCCGCATGCGATCAATCAGTCTTGCCGGCTTTTGTTTGGCATCTCACCCAAATGAGTGACAATGGTCAGCGTAATCTAAGATTTTCCAGCCGTAAAGTAGAGCAGCAGACAGTGGTGAATTAAACAAAAGGGGGTTTTGTGAGAAGTCAATCAGTGGAAATTGAGCTTTGGGGCCTCAGGCTGGCTCCAACCATCACTTTAATACGAATACAAGTGATTATATGACTCTTTAGATTACACAGAGAAGAATTACTGCTTCTTAGGGCTGACGTTTGCTCTGTTCCCTAACCTAGTGAGCTGCCTTCTAAGACAGCATCCTAACTAACTGGAACCTCATAAGTCAAAGATTTGGAGCGCCCTACATAGACAAGTCTAGTACAGTTTTTAAGCACATTTTTTACTCTATATAATGAGACATTATTGTAAAGTGTTGTCAAATTTATTGAATACCAAAATAAAAATTGTCTATGTACATATTTATTTCTTAACTTTAGTTAGTGTTATTTGTCGATTGTTTGTTCATGTGAATTCACAGTGCATAATGCTTACCAATGTTATTGTTACCTAAAACTTTGAAAATCATTTTTGTTAATTGAAATGAAGTTTAAATTAAAACTAAATAGTAAATGGAAAAACTTAACTTAAATTAAAAGAAATGTTGCCTTAGCAACTACCTCAAATAAGTTTGTTGAAGCACCAGAATTACAAACAGGAAATACATAAACTAAAACTGAAATAAAAACAAATTAAACGTAGTAAATTAAAGTAAATAAAAAGAACAAACACTAATAAAGATATTAATAAAAACTATAATAGTATATCAATAATACTCAAATAACACTGTTGCGTACAGACAAACTTTAAAAATGTATTTGTTTTAACTGTTGAAAATAACAGTTTAATAAATACGATAGAAGTAGTGTACATTTTTAGTTCATCTAATGTAGTTACTGCATGTTAACAAATGAGACCTTATTTAAATGTTTGTATTTTATTTATATTTAATTGGGTATTTTGTTAGCACTTTATAATATGGTTCCATTAGTTAACTACATTAGTTAACATGAATTAACAATGAAAACTACTTTCAAAGTATTTATTACCTTAATGATCATTTTAACATTTCTAATACATTATTTAAATCAAAAGTGTCCGTTAAATGGGTCATATGACGTTG
This sequence comes from Schizothorax lantsangensis, assembly GCA_027422415.1. Lineage (NCBI taxonomy): Eukaryota > Metazoa > Chordata > Actinopteri > Cypriniformes > Cyprinidae > Schizothorax > Schizothorax lantsangensis. The sequence goes on from CM049848.1 coordinate 33,792,876, forward strand.
CTAAAAAGAACATTATTTTGTGTATTTGATGTAATGCAAAGTGTTTGTGGTTTAAGGTTCAAAAAACATTATTTTCCACATACTGTACATTATTGTTGCTCCTCTATGCTCTGCCTTTCTGAAACGTGTCGATTTTTAGCTCATCGTTCTGAGAAGCAAGGCGTGCTCTGATTGGCCAGCTATCCAGTGCGTTGTGATTGGCCGAATACCTCAAGCGTGAGACGGAAATGCGTATCTTCTTTCATTGCGTATACATTTGGGCGGTGTTTTGCAAATCTCCCCACACCGTGACGTAGACGTGGGGGCGTGTTTAAATGAGCCGTTTTAGGAAGGCGTGATCGAGTCTTATCTTTTATAAAGAATATCTCTGAGACTTTTGTCTTTGCAACTTCAGGGATCTTATCTATGCACAAACAGATTGTAACACTCCAAAGAGAAAGAAAACTTGAAATCACTTCATATGACCCCTTTAATATTATTTAATGGACCTGAGCTAACATATTTTTTATTAACTAACATTTACAAAGATTAATAAATAGTGTAACAAATGTATTGCTCATTCTTAGTTAATGCATTCACTCATTTTAAACTAATAGGAATTAAAGTGTTGCCTTTCTTTGAATGATGTCTAGCCAATATATCTGTTGATCACTAAGACTTTATGAACTGCGACATGATTGTAAACTATAGTATGGTCACAGGAAGCACACTGTTGATCAGAGTGTTAGTCGGCATGTTCCCTAAGAAGTTAGTGAGCTCACCGATGACCGATTAGAGAGGCCCGAGTGACACTTTTATACCTCGAATAGTGATACGGATGTGCTTTTTGTGTTATTTATGTTTGTGTCAGTGTTAACTGGAATGACTGGAATGAAGCTGATGATTTAGAGGAGTAGAAACTCAGGCTACACATGATTCATCATCTGCCTCTCTCTCTCTCTCTCTCTCTCTCTCTGCGTCTCATTTTCCTCCTCCATCGTTCAATTATAATCCTCAAATCTTTCTCAAACGGTGCCGTCACACAAAGCTCCCAATTCCTGTTTAAACAAACTATAGGGACGACACTGTCTGAAGGGTCAAAGTAAGCATATTGAATAAAAATAGAAAAGCAGCAATTTACAAATACTGGCACATACATGAGGTGAGTCCTCCAATTCAAAGTGTCCAGAGTGACTCGCTATTCCCCCGTAAAATAAATCCTTGATGTCTCATTTCCAACTGCTTTAATCTTGTTGAGAAAGGTTTTATTTTTGTAATGGCTCGGTAATAGTGACGGGAAGTGAATTTGTTCTTTTTGTTCGAGTGTAGTGCGTTTCATAAAACCCATCAAACTGCGAGACGAGAGCATTGTTTGAAATCTGTCTGTGTGCGCAGCGGAGGATTTCAACCTCTTGAAATGTCTTACTTTGTTGTAGAGCAAGTTAACACCCACATTCCTCACAAAGACCTGCCTGTGAGAGGAGCCATATATAAATATATATATTCCAAAGTGGAACATGAAAGAAGAGTAATAAATGCATTAACAAGTGTATGTACAGAGGCAGGGAGATAGTCGAACCGCTGAATTCCCAAGGTAATATTCACCGGCACTGCAGCCGCACGCTTTTTACACGGTAAAAATAAAATGAAAAGCTTGTCCTCGGATGATGGAAAATATGCATCCAGTGTATAGTAGGTTATTGAAGGACAACAATCGATATTTACAAGTAGATATTTGTATTAAAAATACTCAAATCTGATATCAAATATCTTGTTTGCCGGTATATTTTATACATGCACTGTCAAAATTCTTGTCAGTGAATGTTTAAAATGTTAACCTGATCTATACTGTAGTAAACACTGAAAAAAATGATGTAGGATTTACTGTTCTTACTCAGTTGATAGTACATTTTTACAAATAATTACAAAGAAATGACAGGTGACAAGGGTTAATGTAGTGAACTAAAACGGAAACTAAAATCAAAACCATGAAAAAAAAAAAAGATTTGTTACATTAAATAAAAGAAACTAAAGATTAACAAAAGAGTCTCATTTTAATTTAGTTTAACTTTATGTACTAATATAACTAAAACCAAAATAAATTAATAAAAACTGTATAGAAATATATAAAAATTACTAAGATTGAAATTTAAAAAAGAAAATATGAAAAACTATAATAGATGATGATGATAGTCTCAATGATTCTACTAATGCAACATGTTGATGTAGAAAGACTGAAGTAGTATTTTCTTGTAAAATGTACTCCAATAATCCATTTTATTTACCAGTTCAAAACAAATAACTTTTTACAGTGCACTTTTTTTCTTTTCTTTTTGTTTTTATTGATGCAAAGCAACAAAAAGCAGGAAACCACAGTGTAAAATCTAATTTGTCTGCATGAGGATCTGTTGAATTTTTTTATTTAGATGTCACGTCACTTGCATCTGCATAATTGCACCAAATAATTTTATTTTTCACATTTGCATGCAGCAATTTTGCACTTACAAATGCTCACACTAGAGACCTGCTTTTGGAAATTGAATAAGGGAAAGTCTGGACTCTGATAATGAAATGTTTTTATAGCAAGTCTTACATAGGCGTTACATTGCTTATCAGTTGATAATCGTGCTAGAACTGACATCTGTCTAGATTTGCAGCGCTGGTTTTATCCCTTGGCTTTATTAATGGGCTTGCTGGCATGTCTGCCATGTTCTTGCCAGCTTTCTTTGTCTTCAGCCTTTCTTAGTCATTAACTCACGGGCCTGACAGCCTTGCCAGCCAAAGCAGCGATCCCTTTGACTAAAACCTTGTAAATTAACACAATTAGCTCAGCATCATCCTGCTAATTAGCTCTGTGTGTGTGTGTGTGGTGTCTGGCCAGCCTGCTGGGGGATTCAGGCGAGGGAAAACCACATGTCCATCTTCTATTGTAGAGAAAGTGCTCTGATATACACACAATACACTGATGGGGTATCAAAGGGGATTTATTTATAGAGACATAGTGAGTAGACATCCCAGACTCTGCAAATACAACTAGGGCTAGGTGATATATTAAATATTTAGGTTATATTTGTGATGATTTTGCTGGCGATGCAAAATTAAGTAATATTGCAAATGCAGTGACTTCAGTGAACTCTTAATTTGCTCATTAAGTGACTGAAAGACTATGTAATTAGAGTAGTTTCACGATCCTTTATCTCCTAAAAAAGATTTTAGCTTCAGTAGTGAAAGCAGCATTTGAGTTGGTAAGCTCGATTCATTTCCATAAACCTGTTCAAAGTGTCCGTTTCCATGAATTAAAATGATTTTGTTTCATTGCTCAATGTTCACAGATGCTGCATTAAAATGTCTTATTAAAAATATATGCATGTAAATATTGCATTGTTGTTTTAACTCTATATTGTTATATTGGTGGAAAACCTGGTTGTCTTTAACTAGATTTATGATGTATATAAACTAGATATAGATGTATATATATTATGTATGCTCTATGTATGTATATGTATATGTGTATGTATCATGTATGTGTGTATATATATATATATATATATATATACACACATACAGTATATGTATGTGTGTGTGTATATGAATGTGTGTGTATATATACTACACATCACACACACATACATATATCATGCATACATACATACATGTATCTGTATATATATATACATGTTATATTATATGTTTATATATATATATATATATATATATATAGTTTATTGTATATATATAAATATAAATAAATATTACTAACATTACAGATATCAATTTTGGGGTTAATTGTTTTGTTTATTCTAACAGATAACGGATTTATTTTATTTATGATGCACATGCTACAAGGAGTGGTCATCTGTTTATATCATGTTTTGAGAGGTATGTTAAGCTTTAAATAGCCAATTGCCATAGAGTGCAGGAAAAGGTACAGTCTTTTGGTAATTTGACAGGCTTTAGAGATCAAGGTATGTGGGCACATGGCTAAAAGCTCGTAAACAGTGTCGTTTTCTGTGACATCTTCTTTCTTCTTTGTGCCGTGAATAGTGTTTGTGAGTGCTTAGGCCCAGTAAGCTCAGATAAGCGGGAGGTGTGTGCACAATAACACGCCTGCTGGACACTGCGGCCGAACGCTGTTGTCATCAGAAGTCTATCTACAGACGGTGAGAGTGCGTGCGCGACCACCCCCGTCATCCCGTCGGCTCTTGAGTAAATGTCTCTTTGATAATCCCATGCTGTGTCTAAGATGACAGCGTATGTAACTGCTTGTGTTTGCAGATGGAGTTTGGGATTAAACTTGATGGTGGCTTTTGAGCCCTGGAGCCAATAAAAGACAGAGGCTGTGGAGAGAAAAGACAGCGAGAAAGAGAGAGGCAGAACCCAGAGCGTCAGAGTAAAAGGAGGAGAGAGAAAGGGGAGCATTAGAGCGAACGAGAGGGAGGCAGGCATGTTTTTCCCCCTTTCCCAGTTCCCTGTGCTCCGGGAGGCGGGCGGGCGGCAGACAGAAAGCTGTTGTAATTCATGCCGTGCTGTGAGTTTGTGTGATGAAAGCAGTAGAGCGCTGCCTGGGAGATTGCTTTGCTGCACTCCTCCAAGCAGATTTGAAACTGTCTGGGACTGCTTTAGATGAGAGTTGGATTATAGAGTGACCTGCGATGTCTGTGTCACTCGGCTGTGTGCAGGGTGCATTATACTGTGCTAACCAGGTGTTGGAGGCCCAAATCTGCACTGTTCCTGCGATACCAACTGTCAGCAGTGTCTGCGATATGAAGCCAGGACTCTCAGAGAGCTCGATGGGGGGGGAAATGGAAATAATATTTTACTCTTGTTGTTGCCGTTTGTGTGCATTTTGTTTCTTTTCAATAGCAGTTGCTTATTGAATCATTGATTCCGACGTGTCAAAAAAGAAAAGCCCAGTGGTCGACCAATGTGTTTTTAATGGCCAGCACTGATTTCTGTATAACACTTATTTTTTCGCAATATTTACAGTTCTCTAAAAAATTTTTAAAACAGAATATATCCATGAAAATGTCTTTAAACATTATGTAATTAACATTTGCAAGCCATAACTGTGCAAAACATATATTTGGTTTAAAATTCGCTAAAAATTGTACTACCCATCAACACTAAAGCCACATGACCACTTCCGTTACAGTTGTCAACTGAATTTCAGCCATTTCAGATGAATCAGCAAGGCAGATCTAGCAGCTTCTATTCATGAGTGCAAGTTTCTCACACCTGCTTGTTTTTGTTTGTTGATTGTTTAGGCTTAAAGATGCAGTGGACCCCAGAGCATGCGCAGTGGGCCGAGCAACATTTTGACATCTCATCCACCACACGTTCCCCCGCACATAAAGCAGAGGCATACCGCGGACACCTGCAGCGGACCTACCAGTATGCCTGGGCCAATGACGATATATCAGCACTGACGGCCTCCAACCTTCTGAAGAAGTACGCAGAGAAGTATTCTGGTATCCTGGAGGGTCCCAGCGAGCGGGCGCTCCTGTGCTCTTACTCCGAGAGTGCACCAGGACTCTTGAACGGACGAAAGTCGGAGAGTGAAGCATGGCATGAGGGGATCTACACAATGAGCTGTGCTGCAGATGTGGTTTCTGCAAGTAAGACCGGCATAACGCCTGCCCTGCCTCCTCCAGATGTTACGGCAAGTGTCGTGCCGAGTAGCTTGAGCGAGCCCAGCTACTCCAGCAGTAACTGCGGGAATCATGCGTCTACTGCACTGCACTCGGGGATCCCCTCTCAGGAATTTGCTAGCAGTTACAATGGCTCATACTTGCATTCCACTTACAGCGGTGGGCAAAGCACACCAGCTCTCCCGTCCCCACATCCCTCACCTTTGCACAGCGCTGGGCTCCTTCAGCCTCCGCCACCTCCAACCCTAGTGCCCAGCTACAATGCAAGTTCCCCCAATCTCTCCAGTTACAATTACCCTCCAGCAGGTTATCCCCCACAGACTGCTGTTGCCCCAGGCTACAGCCCAGGAGGAGCACCCCCTCCCTCAGCTTACTTGCCCTCAGGCATTGCTGCCCCCACTCCCCTACCCCCTTCCACCCTTCCCGGTTACTCCTACCAGTCCCACAACCATGCGCCAATTGCACCAACACCTTTGAACGGCAGCTCGGCCAACACACTGAAAAGGAAAGCGTTTTACATGACGGGCCAGGGAGATATGGACTCCAGTTATGGAAATTTCAACTACAGCCAGCAGCGTTCTGCTCAAAGCCCCATGTACAGAATACCAGACAACAGTCTTGTTGACTCAACCAGGGGGAATGGATTTGACAGGAATGCTGACACATCATCTTTGGCGTTTAAGCCCACAAAGCAGTCAATGCCACCGGATCAGCAGCGGAAATTCAGCAGCCAGTCCGGCAGGGCACTAACCCCTCCTTCTTATGGATCCTCCAAAGGTTCCTTGGGATCCCTGCGGCCAGGCGAGTCATTTGGAAAGTTTGGTTCCCCCGTTTTGAGTGACCACGGTGACGACAACAGACAGCATCACCCCCATTCCATTGGCATGGCCACTTCATCCAGCCACCCTGCTGAGGAGCAGTTAAAAAACAGTGATGCTAGTTTGGTAGAGATGGTCACCACTGAGATTCTGCAGCAGACACCCCCTGTGGACTGGAGTGACATTGCTGGACTGGAGATGGCAAAAGCCACCATCAAAGATGAGGTCCTGTGGCCTATTCTGAGGCCAGACATGTTCAGCGGTATGGCCACATTACCTCGCAGCATCCTTCTCTTTGGACCTCAGGGCACAGGCCGGACTCTGCTCGGCCGGTGTATGGCCAGTCAGCTTGGCGCAGCTTTCCTCCTCCTTAGTGGCTCCGCACTGGTCACAAAATGGCTTGGAGAGGGCGAGAAGATCGTCCAGGCCTCGTTCCTTGTCGCTCGCTGCCGGCAGCCTTCAGTGGTTTTCATCAGCGATGTAGATCTGCTGTTGTCTGCCCAGTTGAGCGAAGAAAGTCCTGTGAACCGAATCAAGAGTGAACTCCTCCTCCAGCTCGATGGAGTTCTAAGTTCTCCAGAGGAACATGTTCTAGTAGTATGTTCCACCAGCAAACCCGAAGAGATTGAGTCTCTACGAAGGTATTTTGTTAAGCGGTTGCTCGTCCCCTTACCGGATGCCACCGCACGACACCAGATAATCAGCCAGCTGCTCTTACAGCACAACTACTGCCTCAGCGACAAAGAGGTTGCGCTGCTTGTTCAGCGGACAGATGGCTTCTCCGGGTTGGATGTGGTCCGACTTTGCCAGGAGGCCATGGTTGGTCCTCTCCATGGCATGTCCGGCGCAGACCTTTCCGGAATGATGCCAGGTCAGATGAGACCGGTGTCATACCAAGACTTTGAGAATGTGTTTTGCAAAATCCAGCCAAGCATATCACAGAAAGAACTCGATACATACACTGAATGGAATAAGATGTTTGGTTGTTGTCAGTAAAGAGCAAGGGCGTAATTAAATATGTGGGGTGACCTCCTCTACTCTTAGAGGGGATACAATTCAGAATTCTTTGGGTGACACATGCAGTTAAACAGTGAGGTTATTACAAATGTAGATGACCCCTAAAGAAGAACCTGAAGGACGGTCAGATACAGTTGAATGATGCATGGCTGTACTTAAGTCAAGGTCTGGCCCTTTGCACATAATCCAGACAGAGAAATACTGTTTTCTGGGCTCAGTACTGCAGACGCAGAGCTCCACTCACCGAGGAACTCTGTAAGTGAGGACAAACTTCTTTGTGTGTAAATATCATTCTGCTGTTTTGAGATTTTGTTGCTATGAAGTGCCTGAAGTGGTGCTTTATTGATTTGGATTTGGATTTGTTTGCCTCACCATCTACATTGGTGGCATGTGCTAATATAGAGAGCTTTAACATGAAACTAATGTTCTGCTTTTCGTTCCTTTCCTTGTTTTCGACACTTCTCTCAAAAGAACAACAGTATTCCTCAATCAAGTCTGACCTGTAGACCCCAGGAAGGGCAGGAGAAGGTCCATGTTGTACTTTGAATCTGGATCCTAAGTTATGAAATTTGTTTGTGTTTGATTTTCTTCAAAAACTCAGGAAAGTGATTGTGATTTGTACAGTACCTCAAAAAAGATTATGCGATAGCACTACATACTGCTGACTACATTGGGTTTGGTTTCTAATTTGCTTCTTCTAAAATTCTAGGTTTACCTCAACCAATTAAAAAAAAGAAAAGGATATGACTATGAATGTAACCAGAACATTTCTGGGTTGTTTGGAAGAAAAATTTTGGGAGTTTCTTTTTCTTCCGTTATATTCTTATTGTTCTTTCTAAATTACGTTTAAATTCCATTGTGAGCATTGCTTTAACTTTTGAAAGCAGAATTGTGTGCCAGTATTGACTACAGCACCTGTTCCTCCCTGCATAGCACAGTTCAGACTCTACAACGAACGCTCAGCGATGGGCACTATCTGTTGTGTAGATAAGGTGAATCCAAAACAACATCCACGCCAGAGTATGCAGTAGACATTTGCGTATTTGTCTCCTCTCTGCAGAATAGAGTTGGGGTGAATCAAACTTTACAAAGAGGCTACCAGATTCTTGAAGTGGAAATATTTTCACATTTTTCATAACAGTTACGTATGTTTCATTTTTGTTTTGTCCTGCTGCTGTGTGGTGTTGGTGTAAAGATATCTGAAGGATCACGTGTACCCTGCATTCTGTTCTACCTCAGTTTAGCACTATTTTCTCTGCAACTAGAACAGAAAGATGAGAGCTTGGTGTCTTCAACCTCTTTAGGTTTGCTCTGCTCTGAAGCCTCCATAAAGAACAAGCTGCCTTTTTTCCAAAAAAAAAGAAACAACAAATGTTTCTCACACTACCTGTGCAATTCTTCTGCTTTGAGTGCCCAGATGACTCTAAACACCCCTTTGTGTAAACACACACACATATTATTGATGGGGTCTCTGTGGGGCCACTTACTGGGGCCACGTTGCCTAAAGCCAGAAACATACTCTATGCAAGTATGCTAGTGCTTATAGCAAAGCAGGTTAAAAGATTGCTAGCATTGTTGCTTTCCAAAATGCGTCAAACTACAATTCATAACGTAATGCAAGTGACACTAAAGTATCATTACTATAAACATTTTCTACATTTATGCTGCATCCCAATTTTCATACTGTTTGTCCTAAATAGTGTTCAAAATTATAATTACTGTGTCCCAAATGGTTGTAGGCCTTTGTTGAAATGAGTGTTCCAAAGGTACTCGTGTGGTTCCATGCACACTTTAACGGCTAATATTGCCCACGACCCAACCCATCAATTAGAACTACAAAATTAAATAAAAAGTGCTTAAAAACTACAAACATGGTGGACATGCGTGACTGACGGTTAAGTAGAGAAAGTTTGTGATTAATTAATCAGTATCTAATCTGATTTTATTTATATATATATATATATATATATGTTATCCACATTATTATATAACATTGTGAACTTTTGTAAAGATAAGTTTGGTCGTTAACTTTTAAATGCATTTTTATGCAAACAGACTGGCAGATCAATGTGCTACTTAATTTCTCTCCAATATGGTAGAAAACTAAATTAAATGCAATGTGGAGGATGTTAATTGTGACGAGATAGTTTAAACGGTGATGGGATACACATAACCAAGCAACAGATCGGTCTGTTAAAGACGCAATTATGATTAAATTGTATGTACCAAAGAGAACATACTTTTAGGGCTTAGTATAAGGCGGCGAATTGGGATGCAGCATCAATACAGCTACTATAATGGCGGCACAACAGTTTATTTATAGAATCTTGCTGAGCAAGTTAGTCAAACTGTTTTATATTTTTATGTTTGTACACCCAGTTTCCTGGTGCAGACATTTGAAGGAAACTCTATCGCCCCCTTGAGTTTGGAGGTATCTATTGCCTAACGTGAAATTGTCAAATGTCTGTGCGAGTGTATGCTGCAAACTCAATTTCCCTACGGGGATAAATAAACACTGAACTGAACTGTATCTTACTTCGTGCAACAAGCTCTTGCAATGCTTTAACTAAGCTTTTGCATTTGTGTACTTGCATACAGTATGTTTCTAGCCCAAGGTAGCACAGGATGTTGGTAACTGTAAGAGGAAACTTGTGTTTGAATGTATTTTTTGTTTGTTTCTTGATATGTTTACTTTCTCTGATCGTTTGTCAGCTTTTTTTGTCTAGCACTAGAGAGTTGAAGCGGTGTTCCCTCAGTCTCTCTCTTTTTTTCTGCCTTTATATCATGTGTCTCAAATGTTGGAAAGGATGCACTGTTTTCAACTTTCTTTCTTTTTTTGTCCACTGCAGTGTAATTTGACACCATTTTAAGGTGCTTATTTAGCAGTTGGAGGCACCAGACCTCCAATACATGTGTATATATATGACATATCCTTGAAGAAATATCTGCTTTTTTGACAGACATCCAGAGTCTTTTCAGTAGCTGTGAGACACAACTTTCTTCACAATGTTCGTAAAGTGATATGTACACCCAAAGGACTACGATTTCTAGCCTTGTTTTGTCGTCTAAAGTGGAAACCTTTTTTTTTTTTTTTTAAGTGGTATTTTCATTCTGCTTTCTTGTTTTTGTTTTGTGTTGTTTTGAAGAAAAGTTACTATTGTGCAATTTGTCAAATGCACTTTTAACGTTTTGTGTTAAAGCCTATCACACTTAATTGTCCTCCCTCAAAACCAAAGCGAACAAAACTATTTAAGATCAAAAACTGATCCGTATCTCTGAAGATTTGAATTCATCCACACATTTAGGGAAATTTATATGGGACTTCACATAGATTAAACCTGTGATATCCACAAAGTTTAGCTCTCAGTTTTGTTGAAAATAATCATACTCTGGATTTCAAAGCCAAACAGCACTGATGAACAAAACCCACATTGACCCTGAAAAGAAAAATGATCTTTCAGTCCTACCGCTGGAGTTGATTTTAGGGCTGGTGCTCTACGCTAATGTTTGTAGCCTAAATGCCCTTGAACAAAACAGATTACTACATTTTATTCTTGAAAAGCTCTTTGTAATTGGTTAAAAGAATGTTCTTGACCGCGTTAGTAGCATAATATCAATTAGGACAGAACATAGTTTTGGGCTCAACACTCCTTTTAACGCAAACCAGGGTCACTGGAACATTTACAAGTTATTTTTGTTTGCAAATTATAACCAATATTATAGACTAGATTTAAGACTAGTTTGATTTAATATAATTTACTATCTTTGTTAAAGCTGCATCCAATTTTTTAGCTCCAGTGTCATGACAGTGTACTGTAAAGCCAACAACTCGCAGGAATTATCATGATATTCATCCACTAGAAAAGTATTCCCACTTCAGAAAGCTTGATTTAAACAAATGTACAGCTTTGTGCTGCATAATTCATGTAAGTGCTTTAACAAAAATGCTTTTAAACCCTCCAGCACTCTTGACCTGTTTACTTCCATTCTAAGTGTTACTGTAACTATGAATTTTGATTTGTTTTTAAAAAAACTGAGGGATTAGTCCAAATGATTTTCAGCGGTAATCAATATTATGCCGTCGATAGAGCTTAGCTTGCATTGAACCGGAACATTCCTTTAGTTGATTGCAAAGAAAAAGGAAATGTGGGAACATCCAAAAAGTACAAAGTTATAAAGCACATCTCCTGTGTAGATATGAATACACTTGATTTTGTTCTGTTCTTCTCCGGTTTGTGTTAATTTGCTTCAGCGCTGTTGTGGATGGTTGATTCTTTCAAGTGTCACCAGTGTTTGTTTTTCAACCATTATTCTTTATGACCATTTCTACCTCATTGCTACATATTGACATGTAGTACCTATGTTCTGTCTTTTTTGAATGTCACACATTTGTATAAAAGAAAAGAAAAAAAGAAAAATGTATAAAAACAATTTAAAAGAACAAAAAAAAAAAAAAAAAATGAAAGGCTTGTTCTTTAACTTGAGCAGTCTACCTCAGAAAGACTGTCTGTCTGTACACTGAGCAGTGGAGCGTAGCTGCACATACTGAAAGACACATTAGGCAGAGACGATGCACACTGACCACACCAACTCGACGATCTGGGATATTGTGGACTGTATAGGTCTTCTCCAAGGTCTCTACATGCAAATTTTTCCCTTTCATTTTTCAATTGAAGTAAATCGCTTTCCCCCTTTGTGAACTGTAGTGTGCATGTGGATGTGTAAGTGTGTGCACTTATTATGAAGTGTGTAAGTGTGCATTTTTCTATATGAAAATTCTATATGAAATGTAGGTACATTTCATATACCATATTTGTACATTAGATACACTTGCACATTTGTGTACTTAATGTACATTCGTTATTAGTATAACATTTTGAAACGCACCACATACATGTTAATATGTGTGTGTATGTACAATATTGCCATAATTACATTCAACGTAAATGTATTTTCATGTATGCATAGGGACAAAGGACAATAAAAGATCATTCAAATGCTTTTGAAACGTCGTGTTTTCTTTTTCTTTTCTGTTGCATTCCAAATCTCTCTATGAATCTCTCAATACTTTTGCTTTTCTGCATTGAAATTAAATGACATGGTAAATGGAAAGATGTATTTGAGAGAGACCTATACACTGCACAATATATCAAACATTAAGGGGTTTTGTGAAGTTCCACTAAAAAAAAAAAAAAATTAATAGTTACTGGGCACCAGCATAGACATCCAGTAAAAACAATTTTTTTTTTTTTTTTACATTTATGATTGTCTTTAATTTTGTTTGGAAATGCACACTCATTTTCATGTGTGAATGTACAAATTTATAAATGCTAATGGATTTTTCAGGAGCAAGCCAATAAAACCTAATCTAACATCTGTACAAAACTATTAACCTCCTCAAATGGTAGGAAATTGTATTATTTCACTCTCTCAATCAGCTGCAAATACTGCTTGAATTATTTATGATCATTTTAGGATGCTTTTCTGTAAAGCAGCTTTGATTGTGAAAGCACTCTTTTTTCCATTCCTTTTTGCAGCATTTAATACATTAATTTTGATATTTATATATGTACTCTGAATTGGTGTATTCATGATATACTGTGGATAAAATAGCACAACAGTTTGGATTCTATCTTAAGTTCCTTTAGTAGTATATTAGTGCACTATTTGGGACAGAGCCTTTGAGTGGTTTAAAAAAAAAAAAAGATTTTGAATCGAATTATTGTAAAAGTTAGTTTGACCTGATTCATGGAAATGATTGTTTTTGCTTCTGAAATTATAGTTAAAAAGTAGTCAACATCTTGAAACTGAAAATCATCACTACATTCAACTATACAATGTTGATAATTGTTTTATCATAAAAATCATTATTACTGACACTTCATTGTTTTTCCCAGCCCTAGTACACTGAGACTTTAGAAAGGGCCTGAAGTTGTTCTTTGGTAAAGTTTTTACAACACAACCCATTTAAAAGGCTGTGCACTTTTGCATTAAACAGAAACTAAAGCTTTTAAAGCACAATACCAGGAGTTTAAGCAGCACATTTCCAGCGTGCACGCTTTAAAACGAGTCGTCCTGATGCTACCCAGTAATTACGCTTCTGAAAGATGACCATTAGCATCTGTTTCCAAAACCATTTGCTGCATTTCTTAAATACAGTTTCCATTGTTTGTGATATTTCATTATTCTTCATTTCGAATAAGACATTCCATTAATGCCCTGGATTCCCCCCCCCCTTTTTTTTTGATGGCATAATTATGTAGTTGGATGGTCTATGCGTGGGAAGCTGCGGTACAATTAACATTGGGAAGTTGGTGCATTTGGTGCCCATGGCCGTTTCATTTGTAAAGAGCTGTGTGTCATTTCCACGGCTGTACATGTTAAAATACTCTCTCCTAATGGATGCAATTCAACAGGGTCCTCCACAGAAACACAGCGTGCTCACGACGAGGGGATAAGTATTTTTTATCGAGGTGATCATATTTGTAATTTATGTCTTAAATACAGAAAGAAGGTGAACGTCACATGCAGTTTGTGTTTATGGCCTCTTTGTTGGAAGATAAATTCACGCAAACGCCTTCAGAATCAGACAGTAATGGGAGACACGTTGTAATTGCTTTCTCATTTTGACTGTACATTTCCTTGTTATTTCAAATACCTGGAAGGTTGCCTCAGTGTTCATTAAAATGCAATTAATTCTGCAACTCTGCTGTTGAGAGCATGGTGTCTGCAAGTCTCCTTTACTTCGATATAGGTCACGGCGTGGCAGCCAATACCGGCTAGTGTTGCTGAGTCATGCATCGACTGATGTTGGCTTCTAATCAGGAGGCTTTAGCACCATCAAACGTCTCTGGTCACTTTTTATTTCCTTAAGCTCGTCCTTAATGCCACAGCTCAGGTATCACACATTTGTATTGCTCAGCAACATTTAGTGCTTTATATTTTATTTATTCATATGATTTGGCCAATGAACGCATATCCAATAGAAATGAATTCATACATGGCAAGACACCTAGGTTAACAGGGTAAACCTTTTTTTTTTTTTTTCTGAAATCAAATATGCACTAATATGCATAATTTTCCAGAGCATAATTTTAAAGCCAAGTTCAAAATTCTTGCTGCTTTTTGTTATAATTTTATTTATTTTATTTTTTTACATGGGGGTTTTGGATTTCTCTTTTTTTTTTTCTTCTTTTTTTTTTGCTCCATAAATCAGAAAATACTGTCAAATGTCTGGTGGAAAAAAAGTAATTTTCACCATGAGTTTAGGAATACAATGTTAAATAAAATTAGGCAAATTATGCATAAATAAACCCTTCTGTTAAATTTTTCAGAATACAGATAGGAATAAAACTGTCAAGTTTTGGTGTATATAGGCAAAAGTAAGTGCTAATGAAGATGAGAATCTACAGGCAAATAGATCAAATACAATAAAATAAACACTTAAATTTAGATGTTTTCTGTACACTGTTCTGAAACAACGCATTATGAAAAGCCAAATAATCCAAAATCTCAAAACTTTCCAGTGCATCAAAAAAAACAATGGTATAACACAGTGTCTTGACTTAAATTATTAAAACACATTTCAATCAAATACAAAATCCTCCTTTTTTAAGATGTACATCTGAATTCTTGGTAAGTATAACACTTCAAGATTTATCCATTACTTTTTGTCTTTTTGAAATGAATGCTATTAAAAACAAAACAAAAACAAAAAAACTGCATATTGTCATACGACTACTCTTGCAGATATATATATATATATATATATATATATGTGTGTATGTACTGTATAATATGCAAATTCTCTATACATGCAATACCTACTACATTTGCTAAAAATGTGTAATCTACACAACAGAACATAGTTATATACATACTTTTCATATACATATACATACACAAGGTAACAAGTGATTTCTTTTCTCTTTCTCGAGTCATTTAATCGCAGTCCAAGAGTTAAACCAACTGTATGTAGTTCTGTGTATTTTTGTGACTTTAGAGCCCCCTACAGTCAAGTGAGTGGAGTTAACTGTTGTAAATCACTCTGGTTATTACAGTGGATCGCTGTACATACAAGTCTTCAAGGTCCGCAAACAAAAGTATAACACTCCGGTACAGGGAAGGAGACCAGAGGCCATTTTTTGAATGGATGTTCAGACAGGCTTCACTACGATGAATAAACTGCTTTTATGGGAAAACAGCATTTAATGAATTGACACTCTTTAACATTCGTTTTGAATGAATCTATTTTAGAGTTTATGATAAAATGCTGTTTTATAGATGTAACAGACAATTTTGCTACAGGTAGCATTCAATTTCTCGGCACTTGTCATTCATTTCTATGAGTAGCTATCTGCAAACGATTAACTGGAGGTCAACTCTTACAGAAACTCAACGACGTCACGGCTGTGATGTGATTGCTTATCAAGGCACATGTGATTCAAATCAATCGTTACTCTTTCTTCAATGGTAGAGCCGCGGAGGTTGGTATTTATCAATAAGACCATCTCGGTTAGCTGTACACATGCATTTGCTGCTGCCGTATTTCACGGAATTTCATAACCACTCTACAAACGTACATATTCCCAGAACAGACGTTTGGAAGCGCGAGAAAGAAACAGAAGCCATTCGCCTCATTAGAAGTATGTTTACCATGAGAATGATTTTAAAACTGATATTTCAAGGTAAAAAAACATACATGGTTGCTTATGGATATTACTTCACAAAACTAAAGATTTTTTCACAAAATTGGATTAAGAAGGAAAATTTACTTTGTAGGCCTGATAACTGGATGCCACTTGCTGAATAAAACATAAGTAATGTTTATAACATTAGGAATATATGTATATAACACAGGAAGAATATATATATTCAGTAAGATGACATTTCAGTTTTCCAGCATTATTAGAACACAATGATTTTTATACAATAGGCTACAGCATGTTTTAAATCCATGAAGCACTGGTGTTTTATTCACTTCTGTAAAGTAGCGATTAAACTGATCTCTTCTTTGTGGTTTAACGTTCAATAGAGAAGATTTGGAGAACAGTTCCTTCACACAGACCGGCTGTAAAATCAAACTTCAGGCTTCAGTTTGCTGTCATCAGTTAATGATGAATGAGATACTCAGTTTCAAACAAACCGAGCCGGATATAAAACTCTTCCTTCCTCATATTGATCGTCTGGTGAGTGTTTTTGTGTAAGCGAGCCTGCAGAATATCATGTGCATGTATGTGTGTGCACTTAATATTCATATTCACTTATTACATACAGATATTTACAAACATCATTAATGACAAGAAAACAGGAAATGTTTGTGCATAATTACACTCCAGTTTTTAGGGTCTAGTCTGTAAAGATTTGCCTGCTTGCTCAAGTATTAGCTGAGAAAAAGTTGAATAAAATGACAATTATAGGGCCTGTCTTGTGAATATCAATATCATCTTCCTGATTAGAATGATGAATGTCAATGTAAAGTCTGTGAACGTGATTTTAATTCTAGAAAAATACAGAAATGCGCACACACACACACACACACAAAATCTGGTCAGCTATCCTTGTAGGGACTCTCCATAGGTGTAATGGTTTTTATACTGTACAAACCGTATTCTCTATCACCCTACACCAACCCTACTCCTAAACCTACCTCTTACAGGAAACTTTCTGCATTTTTACTTTCTCAAAAAAACTCATTCTGTATGATTTAGAAGCTTTTGTACCCATGGAGACCTCAACTTCGGTCCCCACCGTGACACACGTCCCCATGAGTCTGTGTACACACACACACACACACACACACACACACACATTAAATTAAATAAATCAATAAAATAAAGTTGTGTAAAACAAATTAGATTCCATTCAAATAAAAGTCTTTAGATAAATTAGACTTCAAGTAACTGGGACCTATTTGTAAATAACAAAGATTAACTTACACAAACATTAATGCCATTTTATTTGTAAATATCCTAGGATTAGCTTCTTCATAAGCATTTTGATGAAAGTGAAGCAGAAACTCTGAATATATTTCTATACACACCAACTGACCAAACACATATACAGTAGGCCTACTATACTATACTATACTATACTACTGAAATAAATAAATGGTGATTAAAACGGGGCAAAAAATCATATAAAACAAAAACTGCATCCAAAACGATACACTATACACTGTCTACTTATACACTATGTACTTATGCACTGTTTTAATCACTATGTGATTGAAACGGGGGGGGGGGGAGGGGTGTCATATAAAACAAAAACAACATCCCATATGACGTACTATACACTATGCACTCAACAATGTAGTGTATGAATTATACAAGGTTATTTTGTCATTCACAATCAGAGTTCACTACGTAATTAAAGCTGTGACAGTAGAGTACATGAAGTGTCCAACATCCCACACTTAGTTTTGTTTTGTTAAATGCATCATCTGTGTTTTTAAAGTGCACTTTTTCTTCTTTTGGAACACACTACTTGCACTATTTATACAACAAAACGTCATAGAATAGTGCATAAGTACATGATTTGGGATGCACCTAAATTACACTCCAGTGGAATTAGAGCCTAATTTGTAAATATCAAAGATCCACTTAGTGTTAGTGTTCCTCATTAACATTCTGAAGACTGTGGAGTGCAAAGTTTGTAGATATTACTGGGCAAAACCAACTGATGAAACATATACATTCACAAATAAGTGGTGATAGGACAAATAAAGTTGTGTAAAACAAATTAGCGTCCACATTAGCATTCTGTGAAAGTGAAGTGGAAAGGCTGAATAAAACTCAGAATAAATAGAAAATGCTATATAAAATAAATTAGACCGCAGTTGTAAAGACCTATTTTGTAAATATCAAAGATCCACTTGTTATAGCTTTAGCATCCTCATTAGCATTCTGATGAAAATGGAGTGGAAAGTCTAGATATCACTGCATAAAACCAACTGAACAAACACACATACAGTACACAAATAAAAAATAAATTCAGTTATGTAAAACAAATTAGACCTCAGTTATTAGGACCTCAATGTTGCAAATATTCATTAGCATTAGTGTCTTCATTAGCGTTCTGATGAAAGTGGAAAGTCTATAGGCTAGATATTTCTGAACAAAACCAACACACACAAAAATATTAATGAATTTTAAAAAATAGTGATTTAAAAACAAGAAAATAAAGTTGTGTAAAACAAATTAGTCTCCAGTTATTAGGAGCTAAATGTTGTAAATATCAAAGCACCACTAGCGCTAGCGTCCTCATTAGCATTCTGATGAAAGTGAAGAGGAAATCTGTGAACTTATTCTTTTATTTCTGGCCAAAACCAATTGAGCCAAAAAAAAATTAAATGAAATAGAATACAAGCGGTGATAAGAAAAGAGGGAAAAACTAAAGTTGTGTGAAAGAAATGACACTCCAGTTATTAGGGCCTATTTTGTAAATATCAAAGATCCACTTGTCCTAGCGTTAGCTTCCTCATTAGCATTCTGATGAAAGTGGAGAGGAACGTCTGTGAACTCAGGGGTTATCTGACGCTCTCTCTCTCTCCCGCGCCGCTCAAGAGGATGAGGCGCGGACCTCTCTCAAATCACTTCCTTCAGAACAATTAAAATATGCAAAGTGATAATTTTCTTTAAGTAGCCTTAAATGTGCAATCGATTTAAATGTGAGGGAAATTGCCTAAAGCTCCGGGCGAGGAGGGGGTAGAAAAAGAATAAATTATGCAAATCGCAGAAAGGACTCTTGAAAGCCTAATTTTTCTGTAATAAGCATACTGTTTCATTGAATTTTTTGCCTCTTATTAAAAGTGACAGTTCTTTTGCACCGTCTGATGGCTATATCTGACACAAGCCGGCGGAAATGACGCTCAAGCGTTTTCTAGCTTTTAGATGATGGTTACATTCACAAAGTAATTATGCGCCGGAGAGTCCAGAAATAAGCTTTAATTACATAGTAATCGCCTCTGATGGACACTGGGAAGTGTGAGAGCTGCTAGACTGCAATCCATCAATGCCAAACCCCTGGCCACTTTTAATTCTCCTTCATTTGCATCATAACCTCCGCACCAAGTTGCACAAATGCTGTTAAATGTTAATAGGACCTGTCTCTCTACTCAGAATGAATGCTTAAGCCGTTTTCATCTCTCTCTCTCTCTCTCTCTCTCTCCCCCACGACCCTCTTTTCTTCCACTATCGCTCTCTCTCACCCTCCGCGCTCAGTCTCCGGCGCGCCGTCAGGAGAGCGCGTTATGAGCGCGCGAGACAGCGCGTGGTCACTGCTGCACTAATTGGGAGCACTATGCTAAGTTTTATCTCCTCGTTTCTAACAAGCCATACACACAATCCCTGACGCCTCTCTCTCTCTCTGTGTGTGTGTTCGGGGGGGGGGAAAAAAGTGAAGGATTTGTTAATGGTTTGTGTGCGTGTGAAGTGTGTAAGTGCATGAAGAGCATGCTTTTTATGTGTACTTTGCCTTACCACATCTGAGTACTACTGCAATTACTTGATAAAATCTGACAATGTGCCCATAATCGTTCTCTTGCTCTCCAACACGTTTGCAAACACATGCATGTGTTTTTCTATCACTTGCCAGTTTTATTTTGCTCATTCAGAACAATGTCATAAGGTTTATGTTTCATATTTTTAGCAGCATGTGATGATAAACTATATATAAAATTGTATGTAATTGCACAACATGGAAAATGGATAAATATATTTGAGCGAATGTCAACCTGTCAAGACAAATATCCTGAACATTTCAAATCAAGAGTTAAGAATTGTTTTTAATTATTATTAAGAATAATTGTGTGTATTCATATTGGTAAATATGATCAAAGAAGGCTGTGAAAATAAGTCTGCATTGTTTATCCATTTGACCTTTCATTCAAAAATATATAAAAAATCTAACTATTAATTGAAGTAATAAAAAAAGTGGGGGGAAATCACATTATGAAATAAATATTTGTCTCTAATACACAATGGCCACAATTATTGGTACCCCTAGAAATTCTTATAATTAAAATATCTCTGAAGTATAATCCCATTCATATTTGCATTATTATCCAGCCTTGGCTTCCTGTTTCACAGGAATATAAATATGAGGAACACAAAGGCCAAATTCTCATTATGAGTAAAATCAAAGCATATAGTTCTGATGTGCAGAACAAGATTGTTGAACTTCACAAATTAGAAAGTGGCTTTAAGAAAAGAGCTAAAGCATTGAAAATCCCTATTTCCACCATCAGGGTAATAATTAAGAATTTCCAATCAACAGTTATGAATCTTCCTGGAAGAGGACGTGTGTCTATATCGTTCTAATGCTCGGTGAGGAGGAGAGTTTGAGTGGACAAAGACTCAAGGAACACAGCTGGAGAATTGTAGAGAAAGGTTGAGTCTCGGGGCCAGAAAACCTTAAAAAAAAATCCAAAATCCAAAAATCAAACAGCTACATCAGCACATGTTGTTTGGGAGGGTTTCAAGAAAAATTCTCCTCGCTCATCCAAAAACAATCTCCAGCATATTCAGTTATCAGACACGACTGGAACTTCAAATGGGACTGGCTTCTATGGTCAGATGAAACTAAAACATGAGCTTTTTAGCAGCAAACACTCAAGATGGGTTTGGTGAACACAGGGATAAAAAGTACCCATGTGTACAATGAAATATACTGCTGTATTATTAATGTTGTGGGCATATTTGTCTGCCAGAGATAATGGATATCTTCTTCAGATACATGGCATTATGGGTTCTATCAAATACCAACAGATAAAAAATTTAAAACAGACTGTCTATGCGGGAAATCTTATATGTTGTATCTTCCAACAGGACGGTGATCCACAAACAAACCTAAACATCAAAACAAAAATGGGTCACTGAGAACAAAACCAAGCTTCTGCCATGACCGACACCGTGTGTGTGTGTGTGTGTGTGTGTGTGTGTGTGTGTGTGTGTGTGTGTGTGTGTGTGTGTGTGTGTGTGTGTGTGTGTGTGTGTGTGTGTGTGTGTGTGTGTGTGTGTGTGTGTGTGTGTGTGTGTGTGTGTGTGTGTGTGTGTGTGTGTATGGGACCAAATTGGGTTAAATTCGTTTATAAATGTATGAACAATTCTAAGTGTGAATGAAATGTATGAACAATTATAAGTATGAAAAAGTGATTGCTTGCTTGCTTGTTTGCTTGATTGATTGATTGTTTGATTTGGCCTGTAAATGTTCTCCACAGATTTTGTAGTATTCACCTAAATACATTTATTTCAAGTGAGGAGATATTTAACAGTATATCTGCTGTTATATATACAGAGAAACAAAGAAAGTGTTTGTGGACTGCCAAGAGAAGCAGACTACACTCTCACACTCGTGCATTTATAAACGCATTTAAAGAGCTTCCAAAAAATCGATATGGAATAGCTGCTCGGTCCAAACAGGGATGCGAGACCACAGAGGCTGCTGTCTAGCTGCAGGCAGGACTGACTGTGTGAGCAAAGGCGTAAGTGCATGCAGAACGTGAGAGCCGCATGTGTGTGTGTTTGCAGAGAGAGAGCGAGAGCAGGTGGCTGTGGCCTCCAGTCAAACCGACAAACTGCCCACCTCCAATTAGCACTTGACTTCGCTGCATAGAGTTAAAAACGCACAACCTTCACTCCTCCATCACGGAGGAGAAGAGGTGTCTGGGTAAGGGTCCAAAGGTCAACCTGCTGAATTTTGAGAGAGCTGAGATGGCAGCGCTTGCGACGTGTATAGATGTGTTTGACGTCAACCTCGCTTAGCCTTGCTGATCGGCCAGAATACCTGCCGGTTGCATTCGGGGAGGAGTTTAAAATAGAGATGATTTCTGCTTCCTGTGTCTACAGGAGCAACACTTGCTACATGAACATGTTGTACCCGAGCTGACTTGGTGCCAATGCTATTTTGGTATCATTGAGATACTATTATAGATTTTATTAATATTTTAAAATGTTATTTTAATTTTAATTTTAGTTAAAGTTTTAGTAATTTTGTTAGGAGTTTTGTCATTTTTTAAATATGTATGTACAGTTTTTAATAATTCAGTTTTAGTTTCAGTTATTTTAGAACACAATATTAAACTAAATGAAAATGAGGAATGCTGCCTAGCTGAAATAAAATGTGTTTTAGGGTGTTTTTTATTTAAATTAATTTTTTACATATAACTTTTTTTCAGTTAACATTTATTTCACATAATGAAAATGTTTTTTAATGGTTTTAGTTTTAGTTAACAATAATAGGAAGCCTGTTTCTGCCACATAGTAAACTTTTTATCTCACAATTCAGACTTTGTTCTCAGAAATACCAGATATAAACAGAATTTGTGAGATATAGAATTCTTTATATAGAAAATACTTTTTTTTCTCGCAATTCCGAAATTTTATTCTCAGAATTCTGAATTTACATTTCAGTTATTTATTTATTTATTTTTACTTCTGCCATGGAATTAAAAAAAGGGTAATTGCGACTTTTTCCTCACAATTTGAACTTTTTTCTTGCAAAAGAATGCTGTAAGAAAAAAAAAATCATAATTGTGATATAAACTCATGAGTGCAAGAAAAAAAAGTCAGAATAGTGAGATAAAAAGAACATATTTCTCGCTATTGCGAAGAAAATTTGTGAGAGAATTTTTTTTCAGAATGTGAGATAATAAGAGAGGGACATTGTCATTCAGTGCAGCATTTGATTGGACAAATATCTGAGCAGTGCAGGAGGAGTCATAAGCACTTTTGGTTTGTTTTCCAGAAAGAGAAAACTGCACACACTACATTTTAATGTATGAATTTTAAATGCATTAAAAAAAAAACTGCTAAAAGTATTTTTTCAGAGTCATAAAGCTCATGATGCTGCAATCAAATGCACCTGAGAAAGCCAAATTATGGATAGAGGACTCATATTTTAGCCAGAAGCAATGGTTTGAAGTTCAAAACGTCATAATGGTGGATTTGTTTCTTACAAACATGCAGCTTTGGGCTTCTCAAGATATTAATTGATAGACTGGAGTGGTGTGGATTACTTGTGGATTATTGTGATGTTTTTATCAGCTGTTTGGACTCTCATTCTGACGGCACCCATTCACTGCAGAAGATCCACTGCTGAGCAAGTGATGTAATGCTACATTTCTCCAAATCTGTTCTGATGAAGAAACAAACTCATCTACATCTTGGAAGGCCTGAGAGTGAGTAGATTTTCGGCAAACAACAACCAATTCTCACTCAATTTACCCCTAAAACGGATCATCCCAATCTCACAGCAATAAGAGCCCAGCAATGATATCCATCCAAACACCGATGGCTTGAGGTCAGCTTCCTTTCCCTGTCATTTCACATATATATTTACACAAGAACGACCCCCACCACATAAGATAGAACATGCCAGATAATCATACCATCATCCCTCATTGGCTGCACATTTTCACAAAGTGGCCAAAGTGTCAATGTAGTTCCCCTTTAGCGTGCTGAGAACGGCAGCTCTGGAAGAACTTAATGATGTGCTGATAACAGCTGATACCTGTTCCTCTGCCACTGCGCAATAAATATCCTCATTAATGTCAAGAAACCAAAGAGTGGCCCATTATTTAAAAGTTGTGTCTTAATAAAGCCGCTTTTTCTTGATCTGTAGAGTGACATAATTCTGTTCTAATTCAGTGGCAATTATCCATCTTTTTTTACTCAAATATCCAAGTAACATTTTAATTACAACAATAAATGAAGTTGTTACAGCATTCCGGCTCAAACTCTGATAGCGTAGATTTTTATTAATATCTTAATTACTATTTGGAAATCCCTAATTGACTGTAATACTTAGCACTTCTATTGATTGTAGGTCATTTCAAATATAGAAATTGGTGTAAGAGAGCAAAAGAATCTCTGGTTATTGTTTTCCCGCTGTTTAATTATTAATAATCACTCCCTTCTTTTTCTATAAAGCACGAGAGCGAGGTTTCAGAGGACAAAATCCCATTCATTTTCCTCACAGTGGAAATGATTTTAGAGATAAAATATAAACCTTTCAAACTGGACTTACTGTGACCATGATTTTAAGTTACGTTTATGTATTTTATCCAGCAGACGCTTTTATTCAAAGTGATTACACTGCATTCAAGGTGTACATTATACATGACCTCGGTGCTGTAAGAGCAGGAATGTGAAGTGATGATATTTGCTTAGAAGCCACACGTTATTGCTTTAAATTTGTTGAATTGCAAAATTGAAGAGAAATACTGAAAATGTGTGAATTTAGCAATCGTCTCCATACACTCTCACATTACTCTCAAATATTTGTGTATGTTCGAATATTTAGCAAATACATATATGTGTGTGTGTTAATTTTTGTATTATTATTTTATCCACCTACAGTAGCTGCTATAGGTAAATAACTAGACAAATAAAGTACATCTATTTTGTGCTATAAACCAATGTGTTTATGATCAGTGTTGGGGTAATGCACTACAAGTAACACGAGTTACGTAATAATATTACTTTTTTCAAGTAACTAGTAAAGTAACGCATTACTTTTTAATTTACAAGAAAATATCTGAGTTACTTTTTCAAAAAAGTAACGCCAGTGACTTTTTTCCCATTTATTGACTGACAGTGTGCTGTGAACATGTTACTGTAGTTCTAGACTAAATGTGAATATGCATTAATTCATCCCACTCGCAAAAAAAACAGATTTAGTATTCATCAAAATTAATTAAAACAGTGAAATGCAAACTCAGAAGATGACACAAACCTGCAATAATTAAATATGTTAAACAACACACATGTATCTAATCCCATTTTATTAACCAATGTCTTTGCTGCTGACCTTTGATGATCCAGTTCAACCATACTAATAAGCAAAAATGACTTTAGATAAACTAACAATTGTGCTTCATTGTTTTTTTATTGCTGAAGAGTGTTGAACTTCTTCTCCTGCGTTCTATTGTACAGATGTGGATTTACTCTTCCTTCAGCCTGAGGTTTATTCATTACACTTTTTGGTGTGAAAGGGCTTTTACATTTGCTATAATTAAAACTTCTTGTATTAAAAACAATCATATTTAAAAAGTTACGCAATTACTAAAGTTACGCAATTACTTTCCATAAAAAGTAGCTAAGTAACGTAATTAGTTACTTTTTTAGGGAGTAACGCAATATTGTAATGCATTACTTTTAAAAGTAACTTTCCCCAACACTGTTTATGATTATTATTATTATAAAGTAAAGTATGATGACATAAATGAGTTTGCAACATTAATCAGGACAGTAATGGAGTGTTTTGGTACAGTTAAAATAACTGGAAGTGGCTGAAACCAGAAGCCTTGCACATTCAAGTCAAAATGCAAACAAACAAACAAACAAATAAATAAATAAAGTGGATACTTATAATTAATAATCAGCAAAAAGTCAACAGTTTTATTGTACTGATTTGATTTTGTCATTTGCAATGCTTGATGAGTAGCAGGGATATTATACATATATATATATATATACTGTATAATATCAAAAATGTTGAAAACTATTTTATTTCAGCTAGTTGCCAAAGTAACTTTTCTCATTTTTATGTAGTTTAACTTGACATAAAATAAGTAAAACTGAGATAAAATTAACAAAAACTAAACATATTTTCAAACAAATACAATAACTAACACAAATGACAGATTCCTAAAACTAAAAATACGAAAAAAAAAAAAAAAACTATAATAGTATCTCAGTGATTCTAAAATAACACTGATGTGTGGTTCATATCATATCATAAAAGAACTAGATAATATTTATATATTTTATCATATTTATTTATGCATTTTATAAAATTTATAATATTTTTTTAAATGCCTTCAGGGAAAAAAATGCATGGGAAAAACACTCTAAAAACAAAAGCCTCTGTAAAAGTGGTCTTCCGCTGGTGCGCTCTGTCACGGCTTTCAAAAGCTACAGCTGCCGTGTTCATCTAACGCATCTTTTCCTGCTAGTCTTAACCTGGAGCAAAGAACAAGAGGAGCTAATAGGGTGCGCTACGCTAGCACGTTCAATAACCGCACGCGCGCACACACAAACACGCGGCTCACAGGGCAATCATTTGAAACATATAGCATCAGTCTTTCAATTTGATCCCTCTCCCCTCCGCAAACCTCTCCCGTAACATCATTATTGATGGCGGATCTAAATCCTCCTCTGACAGGCCTGTGTTATCCGGGCTCGGGGGAAATGCAAATTGATTCCAGATCTGAAGTGGCATTTTTTGAGGGCCTGAACATATTACGCACTCTGTCATTTCAGGCCTGACTGGAAGAATCACAGGTAAATGTCAGTCTCCATCTCCCGCGGTGAGTGTTTCGCACAACGATCGCAACGCAAACAGGCGTCTGTTTGATATGGGAAGAGTCTCTCATTTTCTCATGCTGCTCTGTTTATCACACATGAAAATCAGATATCGCTGCCTCAGATGAGTGATTGACTCATACCAAACCTGAGCTAATATAGTCCCACACACACTTGAAATGACAATTCATGAAGAGAAATATTAAATATTACATTTGGACTGCCAATATAGAGACCTAGTTAGCTGCCTTGCTGTCTACGGCCTACATAATCAATTTACTTTAGTAGAATATTGTGATACTAAAAATAACAACCTGGAAAACATTTGCATTTTGGCACTTCTGGTTCAACGGTCCTGAAGTCAATGGGCTTTTGAAAGGTTTTTAATGCCTGAAATTGTGTTTAACACTAAGCTCAAGATATTTTCACATGTTTTTCTACAACATAAAATCTTAATAAAAATCACCAGTTGGGTATTTCTGATGTATTTTATATTTCTTGAGGCTTTCACAGCCTCATTGTGTTTATAACCGCACTCTTCCAAACTATTTTAACTCAAATTTCCAAATTTATTTTAAGTGAAGACTGAAAGAGTTGTCAGAAGCTTAGTGACTTGGTGTAGTTCATTTATAGCCTAACATTAGCTTTTTACATTATACTCGCGCACACACACACACACTCACAGTGGTGGCCAAAATGATTAGAAAACTAAAAAAACAACTAAAAATGGTTTTAAGTCAGTTATTTCTTAAATCTTTTGCTGTAGTGTGTCAGTAGGACATATCAGTTTACATTTCCAAACATTAGTTCTCTTGAAGCATCTTGCAGACGTTGCCACAGTTCTTCTGGATTTAGTCTGTCGCAGTTTCTTCATGTCATTCCAGACAGACTGATGATGATCAGATCAGATCTCTGTGTGGAGCACTGGCTGGTGTCAGACAAAAATCTCAAAAATATCAGTTTACATGTTTGGAAATGTAAACTGATATTTCATACTGACACACTACATCAAAAGAAAGAAATAACTGACTTAAAACCATTTTTAGCTGGTGAAAATACTAGCGTTCTAATAATTTTGGCCACCACTGTACAGTATATATATAATTTGTGCATTAATTTGCATTTAGTGTTCTTTTGGTTTCTGCATTTAATGCTGCTGTCCTCAACCCTCAGAACACCTGCGACCCCCTGGTAAGAGAAACGATTGATATATTGAAGAGATCTCAACTGTGATTTATTTTTTTTTATTTCTTATAGTAGGAAGAGAGCAGATACAAGCGAGCCAGAGATGGAGAGAAGTGAATCGGCGAGGGAACAAAGAGAAAACACTTGAGGCGATCATTCCTGGCAGAGAGCTGGCAGCTCCTGTGCTTTCTCTCCCGTTTTTTCCTTTTCTTTTTTTCCTGTAATTTTAAAATGTTTCCCTCCACCTCCAGCAAAGTGCAATAACAGTGTACAGATTGCTTATGTCATCACATTTTGACAAACCTCCCAATCCAATTTGACCTTCATTTTCACCCATCTGCTTCCCCTTTATTTCACCGTTCCAGCGGTCTTTTTCTTTCTATTTCTCTAGATTTCCCTTCCTGTCATTCAGTCGTTCAATTTTAATTCATCCTTTTCTTGTCAGTAAACCTAGTTTTGTTTTCATAACCTCTCATGTCTCATACAGACATTTTCATGACGTTAATGTTCAGTTTTCAGAGTCTGAGATAGACATAAACGTGAAGACTCATTAGACAACACGGTTCAATTATTTCCAAATGTACTCTGTTGGCAAATGGGTTGAACTGTTGGCATCCATGTTTCTTGCTTTGAGACCAAAATGCTGCAATAGTTATCACTTCATTTCAACGATCACAATTTCAGGACTTGAATGTAGTGTCTGTTTGGACTCAACTAAAACCTATTTGATACTTAAGATTATATTGCTGTTTTCTGAATTACAGGTGTGATTTCTGATGGAAAACTGTAAATTTAGACCCTGAAGAGTTCTAGTAGACCCTCAAGATCCATTTGGTAGGCACACTCTAAAAAATCTGTAAAAATAGGGCACAGTGTACTATATTAATTTTACTGTTTTCCTTCTATTCTTTAAAATGTTAGTAAATTTAGTTGTGTTTTTTGGGGGCATTTTTATTAGTTTTTTTTTGTCTATATTGTTTTATTAAGTTTTAGTTTTAGTTTATTTAGTTTTAGTTATTTTAGTACATCAGCTTAAACTAGACAAAAAGAGAAATGTTATCTAGGCAACTACATTAAATAAAATAAGTTTAAGTTTTTTTATATTTTATTTATTTCAGTTATTGTTTATTTTATTTCAAATACTGAACATGTGTCTTTCATGGTTTTAACGGTAATAACCCTGCTTCAGGCAATTAAATTTAGGATTCAAAAATCATTAGTTGTGTCCATTTGTGAAAATTATCTTGATGTACAAAACATGTAAGAAACATAAACCTGTGTTGGTCACAGAGCTTATTTTCTACAATAATACAAAAGCCAATGGAGAAAACCTATTGGGTTTCTGTCAATTCCAACTTTCGAGTTGGCCTACAAAATTGCATCACTTCAGTGCTCTATAAGCACAAAAAAAAAAATGAAGAAGCACAATCAAATATTGGGTTACGTCATCCATTTCTAATTGCACTTTTGGATCACTCTATCCACAAAGGATGCATGCAATGCCAAGAGAAGGAGTTACAATGCATATATATATATATGTGTGTGTGTGTGTGTGTTTGTGTGTGTATGTATGTATGTATATGTATAGGCCTATATACAGGTGCATCTCAATGAATTAGAATGTCGTGGAAAAGTTCATTTATTTCAGTAATTCAACTCAAATTGTGAAACTCGTGTATTAAATAAATTCAATGCACACAGACTGAAGTAGTTTAAGTCTTTGGTTCTTTTAATTGTGATGATTTAGGCTCACATTTAACACAAACCAATCTCAACAAATTAGAATACTTCATAAGACCAATAAAAAAAAATCATTTTTAGTGAATTGTTGGCCTTCTGGAAAGTATGTTCATTTAATGTATATGTACTCAATACTTGGTAGGGACTCCTTTTGCTTTAATTACTACCTCAATTCGGCGTGGCATGGAGGTGATCAGTTTGTGGCACTGCTGAGGTGGTATGGAAGCCCAGGTTTCTTTGACAGTGGCCTTCAGCTCATCTGCATTGTTGGGTCTGGTGTCTCTCATCTTCCTCTTGACAATACCCCATAGATTCTCTGTGGGGTTCAGGTCAGGCGAGTTTGCTGGCCAATCAAGCACAGTAACACCATGGTCATTGAACCAGCTTTTGGTACCTTTGGCAGTGTGGGCAGGTGCCAAGTCCTGCTGGAAAATGAAATCAGCATCTCCATAAAGCTTGTCAGCAGAAGGAAGCATGAAGTGCTCTAAAATTTCCTGGTAGATGGCTGCGTTGACTGTGGACTTCAGAAAACACAGTAGACCAACACCAGCAGATGACATGGCACCCCAAACCATCACTGACTGTGGAAACTTCACACTGGACTTCAAGCAACATGGATTCTGTGCCTCTCCACTCTTCCTCCAGACTCTGGGACCTTGTTTCCAAATGAAATGCAAAATTTACTTTCATCTGAAAAGAGGACTTTGGACCACTGAGCAACAGTCCAGTTCTTTTTCTCCACAACCCAGGTAAGACGCTTCTGACGTTGTCTCTGGTTCAGAAGTGGCTTGGTAGCCCTTTTCCTGAAGACGTCTGAGCGTGGTGACTCTTAATGCACTGACTCTAGCTTCAGTCCACTCCTTGTGAAGCTCTCACAAGTGTTTGAATCAGCTTTACTTGACTGTATTCTCAAGCTTGCGGTCATCCCTGTTGCTTGTGCACCTTTTCCTACCCAAATTCTTCCTTCCAGTCAACTTTGCATTTAATATGCTTTGATACAGCACTCTGTAAACAGCCACACCTTTCAGTAATGACCCTCTGTGACTTACCCTCTTTGTGGAGGGTGTCAATGTTCATCTTCTGGATCACTGCCAAGTCAGCAGTCTTCTCCATTATTGTGGTTTCAAAGAACAAGAGATACCCGGAATTTATACTGTAGGGATGGTCATTAATTGAAACTCAAATGTAAATATTCTAATATTTTGAGATACTGATTTTTGACTTTCATGAGCTGTAAGCTCTAATCATCAAAATTAAAAAAAAAAAAAAAAAACTTTTGAAATGTTTTACTTTACATGCAATGAATCTAAAATATACGAAAGTTTCACTTTTTGAAATAACTTACAAGAAAAAATGAACTTTTTCATGACATTCTAATTTATTGAGATGCAACTGTATATATACACACACACACTGTTTTTGGCACAAATTATATTTCTACATGGTTGGTGTGGTAGAGTAATAGAAAACAAAAGACCCAACAGTTGGATGCTGTTGATAATACTTTTTTTAATGATTTTTAATTAGAGAGGTAAACTGAAGTGTCATGTGACAAGGCAGCAAATAATTTCTCTCTGAATAGTAAAATGGGTCTGGAGTAATGATTAAAAAGTTGATTAGAGAGGGGAAAACATTTAAAGAAGTGCTGCTGCTCTGCTAAAAATTCAGCTTTGAAACAAAAGCAGAAAGATGAGGAAGAAAACACACCATTCAAATGAAATAAGGCAAAGACTTACATTTCAAAGAAAGTAAAATATATTCAAAGAAGACGCCTAGAGAACTATCGGCAAGAAGCCCCCGCAAAGTATTATAAATTGGCAAAGAACACATACTGGCCTAAAGAGAAATAATATTTTATAAAGCAAGATTGTTCTTTTTGGGTCTAGGGGCCGCAGACAGTAACGACCCCCAAACACTATCAAGCCACAGTTTGAAGACAGTGATCAAATAAATCAACTACATGCCTTGGTCCAGTTTAAGTACATAAAATACTTAAAGAATGTTGCCTTATCCGAAGAGGAAACGCCCTGGAAATGGGTGTTTCACAAGACAACGACCCCAAACACACCAGTTGAGCAGCATCTTGGTTCCAGAAGAGAGCCAGCCCAATCAACAATGTGATCAAATGTACCAGTCAGGAATCAAAGTCTGAGATCTCAATATGAGCTCAAACATTTCTCATCAAATATGCCAGTTTAAACAGTAAATGTTTGACAAAACACATGATCTAATATTCCTTTTTCTTCACTTTCTGAGCTTTTCTTCATGTTTTGATTTAGAATAGAATGTGCTTTCTAGGTGTATTGAAGTAAAAGTTATTATAAGGATTTTGAGCTACTTGCTTTTTTATGTATTATTTTGAACAGTATATATATACACGCACACAAGGCTTAGACTTTTTTTAATGCTGAAGTGTCATATTGAATATAAGAAATAAGTTACATATATATTCAAATAGAAAATGTAATAATATTTTATAATATAACTATTTTTGTCAAATAAATCAAGTGAGAAATCTCACATTTCAGGATCTCAACAATGCCTAACCCAGATCACATTTCTCATCAAATATGCCCCAAAACACATAAGCTGCTTTCTATTTCACAATTGAATATAAGCATATGAAAATGGTGTGAGGGATCACAACTTTAAAAACTGTTTTGTCCACTGAAAGTTTTTTTTTTCTTTTCGGAAAGACGTTTTGCAAACTTGTGAAACAACAATACAACACTCTACATATATATCTCTCACAGCCTCGTTTTCATTCCTGTCAGAAATTAAATATGGCGCTACCCTGACATTATACTGTATGTCAACACCTGAGACAAAGTTGACACTTCAGCTGAGAACTCCATTAAGTCTCCCAAGCATCGAAAAAGCCACCTCTGAGCATTACCCGCTCGTTTCTCTCTCTCTGCCTCCTACCAGCCCTCACACACACGCATGGATGGATGCCAGATGAAGAGGAGAGGCATATCTGGATGTAATGTCATTATGAACGCTTCCCTTAAAGCTCAATCATAACTGCGTTATGAGCGATACAGCTCTTTATATGACACAAATGAAGTCGTCCATCTTCCCCTGGATTGAGTCATCAGTTTCCCCTGGCGATAAGGCTCGTTTGCAGTACCTAATCATCTGTCTGCTCCGCGCTATCCTGCAGGCTGATCGGATGGCGCTTTTGAATACTGCTACAACAAGCATGACAATCGTAGCCGTCCATTAAGATTGAAAGGCCTCCATTATGGTGCCTGCCTGTGGGGGGACCTGAGCTTTTCTTTGTGCGTGAAACA
Organism: Schizothorax lantsangensis; assembly: GCA_027422415.1. Classification (NCBI taxonomy): domain Eukaryota; kingdom Metazoa; phylum Chordata; class Actinopteri; order Cypriniformes; family Cyprinidae; genus Schizothorax; species Schizothorax lantsangensis. The sequence continues at coordinate 33,825,860 of CM049848.1, forward strand.
CAGGGCCGAGTAAATCACTCCGCTCGGCTGTGTGTTTATTGATTACAGCCACTTGTGCACTGAATTCTGTGCCGAATAAAGGAGGGGATTTATTTTCCTCGCTGTCAGGAGCGTCGCGCGCAGGCAGAGCCGCTCAGGAGAGTTTTACGGCTCAAGGTGTGACGGGGATACGGGTGAGATTTCTTGTATACTCTGTGATAGCAACCCCGCTGGGCCATTGATTTCTTTGATGCTCTGTAATGAAGCAATGCTGAGACATAAATTATGTATTAACCAGCAGACAGGCGATGACCTCTGATTCATTCACAACCTGTTATGTTTATACAGTATACAGCAGCCTGCTACGCTTTCGCTTTCATACTGGCGTTTCGCTGAGCGAGCCACTTCGGGTCACACATTTTCTGGCCACCATTTAACACGGCCTCTTTTGTAGCAAATCAACATAAAATAGCAGAAAAATCAGATATGGCAATAAAGACGTGCATAGAATCATCTTACAATAAATAAAAATTTTCAAAATGTTCATACGACCAATTTATAGGCCTATGCTAAATTGTCTGTAGGGTGCTTTTACCCATTTGTTTAACATTTAAAACATTTTTTTTTAAGTAACCCATTTAATAATGTTTGCACTCATCAAATGAATGGTATTTGTGCCATTATTTAATGCCCAAAAAAGCACCTCTTAAACGCCCATCCATCGGCGCTGTTTTGGAATTGCGCTCTCGAGCTAATTTGCCCTGTTTAGTAAATCTGGCCCTTAGTCTTTATAGCACCACAGAAAAAAAAATAATAATAATAATAATTTTACCTTAGTGAATATGAGTTTGTAATCCGAAGTCAAGGTGATGCAATAAAATAATGCAATAATGACAAGAAATGTCCTTTTAGTAAATTGTCCTCGCTGACAGCATGCAAAAATTTGAAATAACCAGTAAGTAGTTCGATTGACCCTTCGCAAAGACCCGCCCCCCCCTTCGTTACTGTTGATATGTCCGACATACCATGGCGTTCTCACGCAGTGAAAAATAACATTACATCTCGGAGCAAAGAGGACACTGACAACATGCCGACAGACAAGACCGAGCAGGTTACTTATGGTATGAAACAAAGTCTTAGCTTTCAAATTTCATCATTTTTTGAGAAATTCAAACAATAAATAGGCCTACAGTTTTGTGGCTCTTTAACGTGTCGTGACAGTTCACTGTAGCGCCTCAGTTCAAGTGACACGTGAACCAATCATCTTTTCATATTTACTTAAAGCACGAAATAAACATGAATGAACAACAGAAGATATTTTATTTCAACCGCAGAAAGACGTCAATACACACTATTTTTAAGTTTAATTCCACCGAAGTTAATCTTTAACGACCATTGTATGCTGATTCCCAAACAAATGAATCATATGAGCAGGTTCTTTTTACAAAATCAACTAACTCGAACTAATGATTCTAATGAGTTTCAATGAATAGGCCTAGTTAAAAAACTTGTTACTGGTTTGAATTAATCACTGAATTGAATCCATCAGACCGGCTACTGAATCAATGTATTTTCAGTGATATAGGTTTTGTGTCAGTATCATTGCTGACTGTTAAAGTTACAGTTTTGATTTTTGTAATGAGGAAATGCTAATCTTTTGTACCACCTCTAACATTACCTAATTGTCATGTTTTACTCCATACGCCCAAAAAGTCTCATCATGATTTGACCCTCATGCAGCCCAGTTTCATTTATTTCTGTAAAGGGTGAAAACTTCTCTTTTAAAAGTCTCCCGGCAGAGCTACAAATTAGACTCGCTTCTATTTGAGAGAGTGAAGCTTTTCAACAGCTCTGCTCTCAGAAGTCCCCAAACCGTAAATCTGTGCCGAATCTCCCTGTTTATGGTCAAACCTCCCAGGAGCCCAGTGTACAGAGCTCTGCTGGGATTCTCTCCAGCTGTAAAGTGCTTCCTGAGTAATCATTACTCACAGTTTTGGAGCGGCGCTGGCTGGCAGCGTGCTGATATTTTCTCCATCCTTTTCATTAATTGAGTATTGACGGAGATTGGAGAGTCATTACACCTCATTGATCTGTCTTAGTTCTGCGGCCCTGTGTTGCCAAACTGGCGGACGAACAGCGAGAGCTTGAGGGAATTAGTTTTAAGTGTATAACTCAACATCATATCATAACCAGCATCTCAGTGTGAGTGCCTGGAGAGCTAAACGAACCAGCTTCTGCCTCCTTGAGCTTATTTAGGAGGATGCAGGGCTTCATTTGTACAGCTGGAATTGGATCCGGCACCTATTTTATTGGATATGTCTGAAATTAATTTATGGGGAAAAAACAAGTATAAAAACAAAAAGCAAGGTTGATAATAGCTTGCATTATTAAACCAAAAATGTAAAACAAACATTAGCAATGCAGTTTTTGTTTACTCATACTGTATGTTCTGATTTTTATATCTCACAATTCAGACTTTGTTTCTAGCAATTCTGAGAAATATAAACTCAGAATTAAGAGATATAAACTCACAAAATCTGAGAAAAAAAGTCAGAATTGTGAGATATAAACACAAAATTCTGACTTTTTATCTCACATTTCCAAGTTTACATCTCACAATTCTGAGTTGATATCTTGCAATTCTGAGTTTGCATCTCTCAATTCTGACTTTTTTTTTCTTACAATTTTGAGTTTATATCTCACAAATCAGACTTTTCTTCTCAGAATTATGAGTTTATATCTTGTGATTCTGAGTTTATATCTTACAGTTCTGAGAAAATAAGAGAATTGTGAGAAAAAAAGAAAATTGTGACAAAAGGTTGCAATTGCCTTTTTTAATTCTCTGGCAGAAACAGGCTTCTATAAAATACTGACTACTTTATAAAAACATATAGGTGCAATTCTGAATATAGATAATTAGCATCCTGTGCACAGTATAAATACTGCAGAAATAGTATTATTATAGAGAATAGAGTACTGTTCAATTTATAAATGGCAGGAATTCCTCTTAATAGTAAGTTGATCTGACCAACTGCAGGTCGTTATTTTTGCAATTTAGAGATGCTTTGCTTTGGGTAATGCTGCAGGCACAGAGAATACACACTTTTGCATTAAAAGCACTGACAAACTCAAGAAGTCTAGCTATAAAAAAGGGAAGAAACGGCAACTGCTAGCCACATCTGCAAAGAACAAAGGTCACCGACAAAAATGTTAGCACTAGACATTTCAATTGCATGTTAAATGTGCTGCTGTTGTCGATTTATGGCAGTTGCTTCCTTGACATTTTTACAAAGTTTCTTCTTAAATCTTAGGTCAGATTTCAGTGATATACAGGCCCATGAGTTCAGGGGTTTTGAGAGCACTTTCATGGCCTGTTGTGAACTTAAAGACACTGCAAAAAACATTGTTGATGATAAAAACATTTGTTTCCACTGTATATCCTGTTCACAACCGAGCGCGTTAGGAATAAACCAACTCAATCCTGTGTGCTTGGAAAAAAATGTGGCATTTCAATCCATAAATGTAAATACGGTGCTGCTCATCTCTGATGATAATGTACCACTTTTGTGTAGGTTGGTGTTAGCAGAGAGAGAAGATCTTTCTGCTAGTGGGTAAAATCTATTGATTGAGAATTCCTACAGCTCCAGAGTGATAAATATTCATTGCGGAATCTGATTGTGAAATGGTGATCAGCATTTGAACGGATCGCTTTCCATGCCTCAACATCAGCGGATGTAATTGCTTGACCACAGCTGCTACCGCGCGAGCTCACCCACCGCTTTAAATTCACACGGGAGGCCTGAAAAAAACCTGAACATGCAAAAGCTTGAACGTTTAAAGGAATAGTTTAACCAAAAATGGAAATTCTGTCAGTATTTACTCATCCATAGCAGATTTTCTGAGAATATTTTTTCTTCTGTAGAATACAAAAGGAGAATTTCTGAAGAATCTTCACATTTATTTTCCACACAGTGACAGTTTACATCAGTCAAGCTCCTAAAATGACAGAAAAATATTAGAAAAGTAGTTTGTGCAACATGAAGAGTCTTCTGAAGTCATACATTATTATTATTATTATATATTATTTTTTTGCAAAATCATAAAGGAACCTAATATGTTAAATCTGTAGTCATTCACCATTTTGAAATGTGAACATGAAGGCAAATGAGATTGCAGAGCTTTGACAAAGGGATTATAGACTAAAATTGAATTCTGTTCTTTACACCAATTTATTGTATGAGTTCAGAAGACTTGGGATATAGCCTATAGTCAAGTCAAATTTATTTGTATTGTTTTATGAAATTTTATGTTTATGCAAATTATGCATCAACTAATTAAATGTGCACTAATTTGCAGAACATTTTCAGAACAGAAATCTGAACACTGGATAAAGCCAGGTTCAAACTTCTGATTTCATTTTGTTAAAAATACTGTCAACAGCCAGAAAACCATGTTTTAGGAATAAAATGTTATATAATGCAGGCAAATTAATAAACCCATTTGTAAAAACCTTAGGAATATAGCTAAGAATAAGTTAATAAGAAAGTTTGGTGTATGTAAGTCCTGCTGAAGTGGAGATTTCTGACTCATTTTGAGAAAACAGCCTTTATTGTAATTGAAATCTACAATAGATAAAGTAATAGTAGAAATAGATAAAGTATAATAAAATAAGCACTTAAATGTGTATTTTGGATGCTTTCTTTAAAAAAAAAGAGACAAATTATGGAAGCAAAATAGACCAAAATCTGAAAATTGACCAGTATTAAAACAAACAAACAATGGTTTTACCTGTAGCTGTAAATGGATAATTAAATTCTGTCATAATTTTCTTAATTTTAAGTTGTTCCAAACCTGTATGGTTTTTTGGAAGAAGATATTTTGAAGAATGCTGGTAACCAAACAGTTGCCGGTAGCCATTGACTTCAATGGTATGGAAAAGAATAATATGGAAGTCAATAGCTACCATTAATGGTTTGGTTACCAACATTCTTCAAAATATATTTTTTGTGATGTTCTACAGAAGAAATAAACTTGAGGGTGAGTAAATGATGACACAATTTTCATATTTGGGTGAACTGGAGGAGTTTTATGGCTGGGCAATATGACAGCATGTTGATATGAATGATCCACTGTTTGAGATTTAGCTATATTGCATTTATTATTTTATCTAGTAAATATATAAGCTATGAGAGCAGGACCACATGAAATTACTGAGTGAGAGAGAAGCTTAATTTATGGAGCTTAAAACTATTTTGTATTATGAAAAAACTGCATAAAATAAAAAAGGAGGAAAAACTGCATACAGGTGTGGAAGAACATAAAGGTAAGTAATTTTTTCATTTTTAGGTGAACTATGCCTTTAAAACCTCTCGTACTCTGTCTTCAGGACATCTTATGACAGATACTAATAAGATTCCTTTCTCCTTGCGAAGATTCAAAGAGAAAGATTCCCTCGATCCATTCCAGGCACATTCAAAGGCAGGGGACTCTTCCCAAACTCCCTCGTCTTCATTATCATTCTCAGGTTATCCGCCGCCAAGCGAATCTGGAGCGCAAATGAATTAGTGAGAATTAAGGAGTCTCTGTGGTGTGAACCCTCTCCAAATCTCTGCTAAGATGAAAGGTACACAGCCTCCGTCTCATGCACCTAAGCTCCGAGGGATCAAGCACCTTCATGAGTCTCCTACTCTTCCCTTGCCCTCTTTCTCTGAAATAGCAACGGTGCAGGCAGTTAATGTAGCCTAACGTCTGCTGACCGTGGGCTGGGCCGCTTGGGAGACGAGAGGCTTTTCATACCGAGTACCGGAGGACCGCACCTCCGATCGCTGGCGATTAATTACAGACTGAGAGCCGTGCGGTGACCATCTTCTTTCTCCAGGCTGGCCTTCTGCTCATCTGAGCTCCTCACAGGAAATCAAAGACCATCACGTCACCCAGAGAGCTTCAACGGTGGCCTGTTCGCCCCGCTGCCCGGCCGTCATGGAAGAAAGCTCAATGGTGGCATTTAGCAGCAACGTTTGAGTGGATATTCACACAAAGCTTCTGTTACCTCCTTCTTAACACAATAGTTACTGGAGTTACCATATGATACACCATAGAGCTGACGGTGAAACATGCATAACTTTACTCTTCATGTTGAAGGAACATTCATTTCAATTGATTTTTACAGAAAAAAAACCCACCAAGAACTATAACTATAATAATAACCAGCCAGCTTACAAATATGTAAGAACGTTTTGCTGATATTTGCCATTATGAATGTTCTCTGACTGTTCAGGTTTGAAATGTTAAAATAAAATAAAAATAAAAATCTTGGTTAAACAAACATTAAGGGAACTTTTCATTTTATGATTTAGCAAACAATACGGGAGCATTACTTATGAATGTGCTCTGAAAGTAGCAACATTAAAAAGAAAAAAGTTAGACAAACATCCAGCTAAAATCTTTAAAAAAATAGTTCCATGAACAATGTAAATAGCGTTTTTGTGTTCACATTCCCACTAAGTTATGAAAACGTTATTTCTGAATGTTCTCTGAATGTTTTTTAAATAATTACAAAAAAAATTCTTGGTTATATGAACATTAAGGGAACTTTTCATTGTATTGGAATTCATTGGAATGGCACTTTTGAATGTTCTCTGAGCATTCTAAAACGAGTAGTTACATTTAAAAAAAATATTAGATGAACTTCAAACAAAAACATTTCAGTAAAAAATACATGAAAAAATGTATACATTTTGATATATTAGTGTCTATACCAATGGATGATGTTACGTTTATTATAATCACACACAGTTTTGTTGTCTGACCATTTAAAAGAACAGGCTTTTTAAAGTTGGATGGATTCTGATTGGCTGTCAATGTTCTTATCATTCATTCATTCTGAAAATGATTCCTACGATATTGTTCCTGTGTTTCGTTATTGTTATATTTGTCGTATGGACTTCCCTACTCTCACAGAATTAGAAGTTAGAAAGATTATTAAAACTATAGTTATCATTATAGTTATTGTCCTTGGTGTGAATGGGCCTTCAGAATATTTGTAAATGGATGTTCCATCAGAAGTTTAAAAGCAGAAATGTGAAGCTTGTACTAGAGAAATTACATGTATGTAATAACGAGAATGTTCCGTTTATTATAAGTGTGTGCTGCCATTTTGTCATCTTTAAAGGTAGAGCATGTGATTTCTGAGAAGCTGGCAATAGCAAGCTAGCTGTGAAATGCTGTTCATTGACTTCAGCTCGGCATTCAACACAATAATCCCACAACAGCTCATAAACAAACTAAACCTGCTGGGCCTTAACAATTCCCTCTATAATTGGATCCTGGACTTTTTAACCGGAAGACCTCAGTCAGTCCGTGTCGGCCACAACACCTCGAGCACTACCACTCTGAACACAGGTGCCCCACAAGGCTGTGTGCTCAGCCCGCTGCTCTTCACGCTGCTGACCCACGACTGGCACTGCCAAGTTCAGCTCCAACCACATCATCAAGTTCGCTGATGACACAACAGTGGTAGGTCTCATCAGCAACAACGATGAAACGCACTACAGAGAGGAAGTGGCACAGCTGGCTGAATGGTGTGGCGCTAACAATCTGTCCCTCAATGTGAGTAAGACAAAGGAGGTTGTGGTGGACTTCAGGAGGACGAACTCCATTGACCATCCCCACTGACCATCGACAGCTCGACTGTGGAGAGAGTCAGCAGCACTAAATTCCTGGGGGTGCACATCACGGAGGATCTCACCTGGTCCACCAACACCAGGTCACTCTCCAAGAAGGCACAACAGCATCTACACTTTCTCCGCCGGCTGAAAAGAGGAAGTCTCCCTCCACCCATCCTCACCACATTCTACAGGGGCACCATTGAGAGTGTGCTGACCAGCTGCATCACTGTCTGGTACGGGAACTGCAGTGCTGCTGACCGTAAGACCCTCCAGCGGACAGTGAACACGGCTGCAAAGATCACCGGTGCCTAGTGTTGCTTTCGTCAATGAAAATTTGGACGAAATATCGTCGTCAACGAACCTTTATCACGTGACGAAAACGAGACGAGACGCAACGTAAATGCTGGTCATGTGACCATGACGATAATTAAATGTATAATGCAATATCGTTGACGAATAAAAACGAGACTAAATGTGGTTTACAAAATAAAAACTATGCTAAAATGTCTCTTCATTTTCGTTGACCAAAACGAGATGAAACGAAATGTTATAACGTTATTTCGTCTCGTTTAGTCGCGTTATTATTTTGCAGTATTTCTGTTTCATGTGACTTAACGTTACTTCAGGGGTTGCCAGGGTTGCCAGGTTTTCGCAACAAAACCCGCCCAATTGCTACTTATCAAAACTAGCCCAATCGCATTTCGATTCCCCGGTAAAGTTCCAGGGTCTAAATATTTGGGGACTTGGCAACACTCTGCGCAGACGCAGACGACGTCACTAAATCGCTCCAATTATTTAAATAAGAAGGAATATTTTTTTCTACAACAAACAAAGCTAAGTCTGACACAGAGAAAGGGACCGATGGCCAGCTTCATCTGACTTCAGTTTACAAGCAATACAAGTAACAGACACACACATTTTATTTGCACTTTTTAGTATGTTATTGTAGCTCGAGCATTCAAGCACCTTGTTTCTCTTTGTTAAACTTGAATGTAACGTTATATATTTTTTTCTGGCATTGTCATGTGATGCTATTTTATTTTATTTATTGTTTTTATTTATTTAAATTTATGTGTGCGTACTTCTAATATGATTGATTGGTTGGTAAAATAAATGTTGTAAATTCAAATCAGAGTGTCTTTGGATGTATTCTTGAGTCTATAAGGTAACAATAATATAATAAGATAACCTTGTTTGAAATGGGTTTGGCTAAAAGAAAATTTTGGTTTCGTCTGTACTGCTAGGTACTTATACTATATTGACTGGGTTAAATAGAATTGCATATGTCATCTAAATGTCATCAGTTTTCGTTGACTAAAACTAGACGAAAATAGTCATGGATAATTCTGACTAAAATAAGACTAAAATGCTCAGACTTTTAGTTGACTAAAACTTGACTAGACTAAAAAGAGTATGAACGTGACTAAAACTAATAAAAACTAAAATGACAGCTTCACACAAAGACTAGACTAAAACTAAAATTAAAACAGGCCGTCAAAAACAACACTACCGGTGCCCCTCTCCCATCCATCCTAGACATTTTCCTCGCACGATGCTCCAGCAAAACCAACAGCATCATGAAGGACCTACCATCAGGAAGACGGTACCGGAGCATCAGAGCCCGCTCCACCAGACTGCTCAACAGCTTTTTCCCCCAGGCTGTGAGAGCCCTTAACTCAGATCACCCCGCCCCCCCCTGAAACCCCATGCAAACCCCTACCTCCTGAAACATGGACCACCCCCACCCCCACCAAACACCCTCCAACCTTACCACACAAAAAAAAAAAGAAAAAAAAAAAGTGTGCTACACACAGGTGAGTGGGCCTGTACAAACCACCTGTAGAAGCACACTCTCCTCGATGCACTAGACACTTTTCCTACACAATCCCACAAAAGACTCAGCAATATATGTATGTTTACATGCTTATGCACTACCACAAATCATTTTGTACTGTTCCCCAGCCAGCTGCTTGACTCACAATGTTTCTCTCTGCACATGTACAGTATTTATGTGAAGCATTCGCATAGTTTGTATTTTTTATCTTTATCTTTAGTTGTATAGGGAAAACAATATATATAGTATACTTACTCAAAATCTGTCAGTAGGTAAGTTGTGTATAGGTTTATAGTGTTTTACTTCATTGTTGTATGTCTGTATTTATGTAGCACCGTGGACCCGTGAGGCACGACATTTCGTTCCACTGTATGTCCCCACATGTAGCGGAATGACAATAAAGCTCAACTTGAACTTGACTTGATAAGACCCAACCCTGAGTGCAAATCACTCTCCAAAGCCACGCCTCCTCCAAAACACATGAACACACAAGCAGAGCAGAAGCTAACCAGCGACACAATTCTGAATGCTACGCTGTCAGATTACCTCATGTCTCATTCACTGGTGAGAAAACATTACAGTACAAAGCGCATAATATTACAATAATAACACCTTCTATTCTTGCTCGGTCTGCAATAGCGTAATGGAACGCGCTGATGACGTATCATTTCTTTTGCAAACAGGGTGGGTAGAGGTATGCAAATACATGTGTTGACAGGCAGGTAGGACAGCCTATCACAGCCCTCAACCGAGGGACATGATTGGACGAACATTTTATGGTACAACGCCTTCCACAGACAATACAAATACAGTTAGACCACTTTACTTGGTTGACGAGACTATCAACCAGCATAACAAAAAAAGTTTTTAAACCAAATCACCTACCCTCCTTTAAATGCTCAAGCACTTTAAAATCAGGTGGATTCTGATTGGCTCTCAATGTTTTTACAGTTCAAAAAATCATTCTGAAAGCGATTCCATCGATATTGTTTGTGTCATTGTCATTTGTGTAGTTGTGTGGACTTTCCTGTTCAAATAGAATTAGAATGATTATTAAAACAATATATAGTTATTCTTATAGTTATTGTCATTGGTGTGAAAAGGCATTCTAATGTTGCATGTATGCAAATACAGACACCTGAACGGACTCTTTAAAATGACAAAATAATTTATTTATTTTTGTGGAAAAAATATATTTTTAAGACTTAATCTCTTTTTTGGATCTATATATATTGTGGAAAAACCCTATTCTTATAAATTTGACTTTTGTTGAAATTATTATTAATATTAAGTTAAAAAAATTCTTTTAAAGGAACACTTTTTTGGAAATAGGCTAATTTTCCAACTCCCCTAGAGTTAAACAGTTGAGTTTTACCGTTTTTGAATCCATTCAGCCGATCTCCGGGTCTGGTGGTAGCACTTTTAGCTTATCTTAGCATAGATCATTGAATCTGATTAGACCATTAGCATCTCGCTCAAAAATGACCAAAGAGTTTTGATATTTTTCCTATTTAAAACTTGACTCTTCTGTAATTACATCGCAATGATATTACGCAGCGCTTGAAAATAGTCCCCAGCTAGGTAACTAGGGACTACTTTCAGGCGCTGCGTAATATAATCTGCACCTGCAGCACTCATGGTACGGCAGGAAAGTTCCTTGATTATTACACCGGAATGAGTATAGTTCCTAGCCATATCAGCCTAGAAAATCACAACTTTTCATTTTCCGTCAGTCTAAGTACACGATGTAACAACAGAAGAGTCAAGCTTTAAATAGAAAAATATCGAAACTCTTTGGTCATTTTTGAGTGCGATGCTAACGGTCTAATCAGATTCAATGATTATGCTAAGCTGCGCTAAAAGTGCTACCACCGGACCCAGAGATCGACTGAATGGATTCAAAAACGGTAAAACTCAACTGTTTAACTCTAGGGGAGTTGGAAAATGAGCCTTTTTTCAAAAATAGTGGAGTGTTCCTTTAAGTTACAAACTAGGCAAACTATTACAGATTATATTTTAAATATCTTTAAGCACAATACTTTAAGAGCCAATTATTTAAAATCACATTTTATATTTTTTTCCAAACAGTAGGCCTATAAATGGGCGCAGTATAAATGCGTATAATTAGATTTATATTTTATAAAGGGGGTTCCTTGCAGGGGGTCTTTAGCATTAAAGCGTCTGAAAGAGTAAATTCACTCGTGTGCATTTCTGTCAGAATAAAAAAAGACTAAAAGTAAGTAAATAAATAAATAAAACGACCCCAAACACGCAATGAAGCCTGTCTGTGTTTTGCTCTCTGCCCCCCCGTCCATCTCGCCCTCCTGCCAGCCCAGTTTTACAGCAGACTGCGAGATCTGCCTTTCTCCACGCCCGGCTCTTTCTCCATCACACGCTGCCCTTGTGCCGGACATCAAATGACCACTCAACCCCCCGAGGAGCGCTCAAGTTCCCACCTCCTCATTTGAGCAGCCGCCCGCTCTCCCCCGGCTCGCTCCGCACGGGGACGCACGACATCTGCCTGTCTGAGAGAGGGAGGCGTTCGCGGACCCCTCTGCCCGTCTGTCAGCGGATCATATTGGCCTGTCACGCCATCCAGCACTTATTATTCAGTACAGGGAGAGCGAAGGAGAGAGAAAAAAACGAGTCGGGGGAAAACGAGCGAGCGAGAGAGAGAGAGAGAAGTGCGGAAAACATTTTCATGGATTTCAGATGCTTTATTGTTTGTGCCAGATTGCCCCACAGATACATGTAACCGGTTTTATCCACCAATGTTTACGCTGTAATCATTATCACATAATCTAATTACTGCTGCTTTCCACAAACCCCCAGTCCGTCAATGAGAGGCGCTGCAATCGATAGAGAGGAATTTGCATAAAAATCTCTTTGGCAGCCCGAGCGAATGGCGGCCAGGATCAAGATGTGAGCTGTGGGGATGAAGACGCCGCTGGCCCGCCGAACACCTCCACAGCAGACAGAGGTGAACGCCGATGTCTTCACAAAGAGTCGGGCTGGAATTAATCATGCGCTATACATCATTTCTGTTAATGCTCATTAGGACTGGACCATATTGAATGTGTTCATGTTTCTGATTTTAATGCGCTTTTTATTCCACCAGCAAGTTTCCTGAAGGCCGCATCATTAAAACTAATTTCACGATTACTCGTCCAGCGACTCGCAAATATGGGAGTGTTTAAACAAAACAGTTAGTTTGATTCCGTTCACCACAACACAGACATCGGTTCAACCAATGGTCTTGGGGGGTGGGACTATCAGTTTTATTCAGCCAACCAATCCAATTGCAGATAGGGGAGTGTCTGGGAAACCTGTTTGAAAATAGTAATTTTGCATCCATAAATATATGTTAACGGTAAGATATATATAGATCTCTTACCTTATCATATAAATAAATAAAATGCAAAACTATAATAATATATATATTTTTTTAAATTATATTTATACAGTATATAGTATATACTGTATGTATATATATATATTTTTTTTTTATAGTTTTGCATTTTATTTATTTATTCATTCATTTTTACATATGTTCAAGAGTAGTTTGTGTTGTAAAGCTTCTTTATGTATGGTGGAAAAAAAATAAGCTGAAAATGTTTTTTTTTTTAATTAATAAATAATTCTAATATTGGGTAAAAAAAGATGGAAACTGAAAAAGTAGTCTAAATATTATAGTTAATATTTTGATAATTTGTAATTACATTGACTAATTCTGAAAATGTGTTGTAATAATTAAATCATACGAAGAGATTTTAAAACAAGTTTGCTTTGTGAACTCTTCACTCGTAAATCTTTTTTTTTTATATATATATATTTTTACATATGTTCTCATATTGGCTTTAAAAAAGATGGTAAATGAAACACTAGGTACAATATTCTAAATTATTCTGGCTTTAGTAACAATATAAAAGCCAATTATTTATTTCTGGAAATGTGCAGTCTTTATTATATCATATTATATATATTATTACACTGTATAAATGGGATATATATGGGATATATATTTTCACATAGTACACACACACACATATATATACTGTATATATATATTAGTATGCACTGTCATGTCATCCAGCCCTAATAGCTATTTAAGGAAAGCCCAAACCAGCCCACTTGATTCATTAATACTTCCAAGAAATCAAGCTAATATTGCTGTGCTGTTCACTCACAATGCACATTCTCAGCACAACGCGAGCGTCTCTGTTCCCAGCTGTGGTAAGTCAAGTGATCTTGCAGGACTGGCTTTTGGCTCAGATCCATGTGTATGTTTCACTGCCTGGGACCTCAGCCTCCTGCTCAGGGTGCAGGGTGAAGGAGAAACTATCACACTCTCCTTGTCAGCTGCAAGGGTAATTACTGCTGGCTGAAATTACTCAACATTTGTTTATTAGTTCCCCAGAGCACCCTGTAAATAGATTGTCCGTTACAGTCCGATCGCATTAGAGACCGCGTAGCCCCTCAGAAGCCCCCCAGCCTCCTGTTGGCTGTGCGTCTGCTTCCTCACAGAGCGAACAATGTTCCAGCAGAGCGTTCTCCATTAGCGACGCTGTGCTATGTCTAAAGCCACACTATGCCCGATGTAATTGCTGAATTCTGTCACATAGCCTCAGCTTCATTACCAGCACCGAGGGGATAAAGCAGAGGAGCAGAGACATCAAAAACACAACTACATTTGCACTTCCTAAAGGAAGTTTGGAGAAGTTTTAGGAAGTTTAAGTTTCAGTTTTTTTCAGTTAAAAACTAAAATTTCTTGGCATCATCTTTTTTGCTGTCAGCAGAGCCGATCCTCCCTATACACAGAATACGCAAGCTGCGTAGGGCCCCCGAAACACCAGGGGGCCCCCTTGCTCTCAAATTTGTTTTAATTTTAGTTTAGTTTTTGAATTTGGCCAGCTGTTGTGAAAACATGAATGATCATTTATTTTAATGCGGTGCGCTGTCACCCTCTCTACGTAAAAATCAGTCAAATCAAGTAACGTGAATGTCATACAGTGTCAAAAAAAAAAAAAAAGTTGAAAGCGTACCGAGCCGCTGAAGAGACAGTTTCTCGAGCGCTTTCCGTGAGCGCGATTCAAGACGGAGTGAAACACAGACAAATGCGTCTCTTATTTTTTAGCTGTTAAATTAATGATGCAATGTATGTATTTATACTAGTCAACCTCGACCACAAATGTTGTTTCATTAAGCATTAAATTATTTGAACAGATTATATATATATATATATATATATATATATATATATATATATATATATATATATATACTGTATATATGTATGTATGTATGTATGTAATGCAATTAATGTATTTCTACTTTAGCATTATTTATTTTAATAAATTCATTTTATAGTGCTGCCATAACAGTATAGATCCTAATCTGTGCTAGAAATATGAAAACTAAAAAATACATACAAGAATCTTGAGAAAAAAGAAAACTAGTTGACCTCAAAAGTTTGTTTGTTAAGCAAAAATCTCTCTGGCTATATATGCATATATACATTCCTAATCAATATATGTATATACACAGAGATAGATTTTTGTTGTTAAATTAATAATGCAATATATATTTATACTATTCAACCTCACTAAGTGACTTGTCAGTTTCTGGATGACTAGCTGACCATCATGACCCATTCTTAATCAATACAGTGCTGTCTTACAACCACTACAAAAAAATAAAATCAAGAAATCTACTTGAAGGGACTTTTTCATTAAAAACTGTTCTTCTCAAACCTGGTCAATGGACCGCCTCATTGGCAGCTACACAAAGGCGAGGTTAAAATATGTCAGTCGTTCTCTACATATAAATTCTCCCTGCTTTGTGGTATTTTATTGTGGTTATTTTCTGCATGCTGCTCACCATCGAGTGGACGTCTTCGTGGCAGAGGCCTTGTATTTGTGTATTCTGTGATGGGAGGATGAGGCGAGCCAAGGTCTGTCCCTGTATTCATCGTGTTGGATGGTTCCTGTCAGAGATGACATTCTGAAACACTTGACCCACAAAAATGAATTCTCGGCCAGAGCCCAGTGACAGCGATGGGCAATTCATTCTCCTAAAATGTGAGAAGATAAAAAGGAGGAGAATGCAATAGCGCTGTCAAAGGGGGAGAGAGCAAAGCCAGGGAGTAAATCTATGTTTGAGAATGTGAAAACCATACATAAAAAGTGTTTTACAGGGAAATGGCTTTAGTTTAGGAGACTGTCTGATATGACTCACGCTTTGATCAAGAAGGAGAACCGTAGCGGGCCGATAAGACAGGCTTATGGAAAAAAGCTGCACTCTAAAACACTGCTTCTCAACTGGTTTCACAACAAAGCAAAAAACACACAAAAGTAAAGAAATAGTAAGGTCACCATATTAAACATACCATACATTGCACAGACGAAATAACAAGCAAAATAATAACCGGCACTCTTAAAATTAAACATTTTTAATGGCATCGGTGGTTCCATAAAGAACCTTTAACATTCATGGAATCGGTTCAATGCACAAATGTTTTATAGTAGAAAAAGATCCTTTACTAAAATGTTCTTCACACTAAGAAAATGGCTCTCTTAAGAACTGTTCACTGAAAGGTTCTCTGCAGAACTCAAATGGTTCTTCTCAGCTAACAGAGAACGTTCTCAGAATGTTCATCTAGTAACATTAATAGAATGTTCGTTCAGAGTCTTTAATAATGTTCTCAAAACATTAGCACAAACATGTTTTTATACCTATATCTTTATATCTTTTTCTGAAACGTTTTGTTTGGATGTTTGTTTAAATGTTACTAGTTTCTGAATGTTGCGAGAACATTCAAAAGTAACGTTCCCATGTTTGCAAAATGATAAAATGGAAAGTTCACAGAAAAAAAAAAAACATTTCAAAACCAAGAAAAACTTTTTTAAAAGATTTAAAAACTGGAAGTTTTGAACATTCAAAAAATTATGTTTTCATAACTTAATGGGAACGTTAGAAAAACATTCTCAGAACATATGTTTGTTAGCTGGATATCATTGCTGCAAAAACCCCTTTTGAAACAACTGATTATTTGGCCATTTGCATTATATTATTTATATTAGCATTGTTTTTAGCACTGCATTCCTGGGTGGAGACGCAGCAGTCGAGAAGCGGCGCTGTGAAGCGTGGTGCTGTTAGTGATGGGTTGTGTCCACCTCTGTGGACGTTCCACTAATAAAAAGCCATCTTTCCATTCGTCTGCCTCCAGCGCTGGCCTAATAACAGCCTGTGTGCAAATAAGGCCCTCGAGCCGCCGGACATCCATCATGTCCCTCCTGAGTCACATTACAGCACCCTAATGGCCACTCTGTGTGTGCTTATGATATTAATTTTTAGTGTTTTCTGAAGAGCTTTAATCAGTAATGTGACATTGTCTCACTGCTGTGGAGACTCCTCTGCCATATTGCTTTTCCACATGGAGTCACTATATCTTCTCTTCTCTTCTCTTCTCTTCTCTTCTCTTCTCTTCTCTTCTCTTCTCTTCTCTTCTCTTCTCTTCTCTAATTACTCTTCTCTTCCCCTTTTCATTATTTCTCCACTTTTTTTTCTCCTAATTTTTTCCCCAAAGTCCTCCTTTTTTCTCATTTCTCCATTCCGTTTCACCCGTAGGTTTCACCTCAAAAGCTCTTTCCCCCCTATTTCTCCTCGTTTCTCCCTTTTTCTCCTCATTTCTCTGCTTATTTCTCCTTGTTTATCCTCTTGTTGTTCTTCTAATTTTTCATTTTCGCTCCTGATTTCTCCACTCACTTTCACCTTTTTGATGCTGTTCTCCTTATTCTTCTTCTCTGTTCTTTTCTCCTCACCTCTCATTATGTATTTTCACCTCTTTTTTCGCAACTTCTCATTTTTTCTCCACTACCTTCTACATTTTAATACCTTGTTGTCCTTATTTCTCCTGTTCTTTTCTCATTTCTCCTTTCTTCTCTTTTTTTCCTAATTTGTCATATTCTCTCCTCATTTCTCCTGATGCTCTTTTCTCCTTATTTCTCCTGTTCTCACCCTGCTCCCAATTTCTCGTCTTGTCTCTTTTCCTCTTTTCTGCACAGAGGCTGTGTTTCGAGTCGTGCCAGCTCTCAGCTCATGTGACCAGATCAACAGATGGCCGGCTACACTCGGGGTCTGAGGAACACGCTAGCACACAAACACTAGATGTCATTTTGCATTTTTAAATACACGTCACATCCCCCCACCTGCAGAATGTCAGAGTCTGATAGCATCAGCCGGCGGCGCAGCTCCCTGTAATAGATTTATTTTAAAATGCCTCCCGCAAAGAGCACGTGGGGAAAACAAGATGAATCAGCCAGATAGTCTGCAGATAAACCAGGCCTTTTAAGTGCTTAAGTTAGTCAGTTCAGCTTTCACTACACATCATCTTGTCTCGATTCAGCATTCAAATGCGAATTTATATTTTTAGGTCAAGCTTCAGGAATGTTTTGATCAGGTTTTATGGCACGAGAGGATGTTGATGGATCTAATCTTTAACCATGGTAAGGAAGATTTCAAACACTTAAAGTTTTGACAGGAAAAAAATAAAAAATATTATGCCAGTCAGTATTTCACATCACTCCTCTCACCAGTTCGCACAAAAACCTTTTTCTTAGCAACCGACCTCGCTCATTTTATCAACTTGCGAAATGTATCTTTAAAAATTCTTTGAATGTCTCACATCTATCCAGTTGTCTTTGCATTTAAACGTACAGGTCGTGTTCACAGCGCACGCTTGTGAAACCTGCCAACGCATCAGCCTGTTTTGACAAGCCTCAGTTTTTTAAGTATTTTGCCGATCATATAGATCACACGCTTTTTTTGTGGATCGCAGCACCTTAAATCCTCAGCTGAGAAATCAAATCATCCGTGCAGCCGCACGACGACGACAACGCTCGCTCAAAAAAATGAGGAAGGTAAAAAACGGAGGGGGCAGAGACAGAAACGTTTAAAATGCAAGAAAACTCTCCTGCGCTGTTCTCAGGGCTCGAGGATTTGGAGGACGGGGGCGGCAGAGGGCTACGAACGAACAGCCGTCACTCTCTGTGTGCAATTTCATTCATCTAACGAGGCTCTGGAAGCACGCGGGAGAGGAGCGGGGCGATGATAATTGCCTTTAAAGACTGAGGAAGAGAGAAGAGAGGAGCACAGATAAAAGATACGCACCAAAGAGCACATTAGGACATGGGAGGGGTTGGCAAGACCGCAGAGGCTTCTGGTATAAATAGTCATGAAATAAGAAGTTTCTGCCAAGGATTGAAGTGAAGAAATTCTCTCGGAGGGGCCAGCAGGCCACACCAAATAATCCTTGACTTAGCGTCCCATTCTGAATCCCATATTAGCTACAGAGATTTAAATGTAAATATGCCATTAGGCTGTCATTACAGTGATCAAACTGTGCGCGGCACAGGTCAGGCCCAGCCACTGTTAATTTTGCAGGCAAAAGCTTTTTTTTCCTCCTCTCTTGAAATGTTAATAACTTTCTATTAGTTAATGTACCGTGACTAAAATTCAAATTAGACATAATTCATTTTAATATCTGTGACTAGCTAGCCTGACCGTTTAGCAATGGTCTGCAGAAGAATACATGATTGTAAATCGGACTAATTTGCATTGGATGGTTTTAGCACGCCTCGTCTCCCGCTTTTTCGTCATTGTGATGAATCATCTCTGATCCTTGAGGTACAACTGTTCTTTAGTGAATATTGCCAACCGTCACATTTAATATATGTCTTTATGAATGCGCGTCGAGGGGGGGGGGACTGGAAAATTACCCCAAGGACGCCAGACTATTATGTTAAAATGATATAATTTCATATTTGCACTGAAATACGGTCCTAAATTACAAGATTGAAATGTCACAATTGTTGAAGCCGGTCTCGTTACTTTGTCTCAGGTTTCCTGAATAAGTATATTGTTTTTGCTCATATTTTGGTATACACTGTAAAAAAAAAAAAAATATGTGAAATTTGTTTCTATGAGTGAAAATTGTTTCAAAAGTAAATCCTACATCAATTTTTTTCAGTGTACTTATGAAATACAGTTTAACAACTATAGACTGTAGAAAACTGAACGAGATGGACAAACAAAAGGTTTTTTTTAAAGTTGCCCCGCCCCCAAACAGACACTATTGGTTGAGTCATTATTGCTGTGCTGGGTCGGTTAGAATGATAACAAACAAGCAGATTATTGTTTTCATAGCACCGGAGAAACAAAAAATACACATTTCACCTTTAAATAATCAAATCTACTACTCAATGGACTGGAGTTCAATATGTCCCACTATTTTAAAATACATTGGTATAGTTATGAATTACACATTAGTTTAAAACAAACTGACTGGAGAAAACTGAATGAAATGGACATAAAAAAAGATTAATTTAAAATAAAAAAATAAAACCGGTTTCCAGAACACTTACCCTTTCTGCTACTGCTAAGAAAAACTGGTAGCCCCGCCCCCAAACAGACACCATTGGTTGAGTCACTGTTTCTGTGTTGGGCTGGTTGGAATAATAACAAACAAACAGAATAGTGTTTTCATAGTGTTTTAGGAAAAATATACACATTTTTCCTTTGAAAAATCTAAATCTACTGATCAAAAATACCTACATAAACTCAAGTTCAATATGTCCAAATACATCTTTTGGTACAATTATGAATTGCACAAATAAATAAATAACTGTAGAAAACTGAATGAAATTGACATGAAAGAAAACCTGTTCATTTAAAGGAGAAGCACTAAAGCAGACGGCAAAAAATAAGACAGGTTTCCAGAACACTTACCTTTTCTGCTCAGAAAAACCAGTAGCCCGCCTCCAAACGAACACCGTTGGTTGAGACACTGTTTGGGTGGTTAGAATGATAACAAATAAACAGATGAGTGTTTTCATAGTGCTTTATAAACAAAAAATACACATTTCACCTTTGAAAAATCAGGTCTACTGATCCAAAACACCTAAATAAAGTCTCAGTGGACTGGAGTTCAAAATGTCCCACTATTTTAAAATACACAATTTGATATAGTTTTAAATTATATAGTATTTTTAAAAGATTAACTGTAAAACACGAATGAAATGGACATGTAACAAAAAACAAAACAAAAAAACCCTGTTCATTTAAAGCTAAAGCACTAAAGCAAACTGCAAAAACAAGACAGGTTTGCAGTACACTTACCTTTCCAGACACTGCTCAGAAAAAAATTATTAAAAATATTTAGCCCCGCCCCCAAATGGACACCATTGGTTGAGTCACTGTTGCTGTGACTCTGGTTAGAATCATAACAAACATATAGATTAGAATCATAACAAACAAATAGATCAGAGGTTTTCATAGCGCTCTAGAAACAAAATAAAATAAAATAATAATAATTAAAATACTACTAATAATAAAAAAAATACACATTTCACCTTTAAAATAATCAAAGCTACTAATTAAAATCTACCTAAAGTCTCAATGGACTGGAGTTCTTGTCCCACTATTTTAAAATACATTGGATATTTTAATACAGACATGGTTTGCTCAGATCTTGGTGCTGATATTGGTATTTGGTGTTGTTGATGCAACTCCTGAGAGAAAGAAAGAAATGAGAGAAAGAGAGTGAGAAAATATGGGCCAAGAAGAGGCCAGCTGATTGGAAACAGCTGGGAAAAAAAGAGGGAGGCCGCCCACTTTAGAAAATCTGGGTGACCTCCGCTGGCATGAGAAAGTGCATCTCTTCAGCTGCCAAACCCAAAGCATGCTGAGAGGAACCCTTGGGCCGCGGCGCAGGATGGTACCAACGGCCCTCCTGTGATATTACAGGGAGCAGATGATGTCCCATCTACATTAAAGATGCCATCACAACTTTCACTAACGTTTTTAAAAGTCATATAACTTTTATATTATATTATATGATATACATTCACATAACATTGAGAGAAAATGTCCTTAGAACAACGTTCTCATGATGTTATTTGTACTTACTGAACGTTCTAAGAAATGTAACTTTTTTGTAACCTTTAAATAACATTCTAATCACATCAAGAATACTTGACATTTGAACATTCTTAGAATATTTAAAATAAACATTCAAATAAAGTTATATTTAGGGTAAAAATTAAATTAGTAGAATTTTGTAAGAGACTTTAAAAAAAAAATTAAAACTGGAAATTAAAACAAAAATGTGAACGTCCAGAGAAACAATGTTTTCATAATTTAATGGAAACATTAACAAAACGTTCTTAGTACATATTTTTGTTAGCTGTGTAATAGCACCATGCTATGCCTGTAATGTATTTTTTTTCTCTACGCCTTAATGTCTAAAAATATAACAGTAGTTTTAAAATTAACCTCTTCAAATTCTTTAATATGTTCATCTGACCTAATCAAAATACATTTAACAGATATTATTGAAGCTTTAACCCTTTGTTTTAAACAATTGTGAACTTTTCAGATGAACTTGTATACAATATACTGTAGTAACACTGTTCTTTTTGGGGTCAAGCTCAAGAAAAACAGTGCAAAAAAAAATACAATAAATGCAAACAGCATGCCATAGCACAGAAAGTGTGTTTATAATCAGTTCTCATAAGATTAAGAAAAGTCATGAAGTATCAACTAGATCCTTTAATGTTAAATGTGTTTCTGAGATATTAAAAGGGCCTCGGCGTCTGTCGGAACCCCTACAGAACATGAGGGTTAACTCATATTGATTGCTCAAATGAATTCAGTGCAGCTGCTCTGACAGTGTGTGAGTTTATTGCTTTAACTAAACAGTATGTCTGTTAAATGATTTTAAGATGTTATGATGGGGAAGCTCAGCTATATAATGGAGGCTATGAAAGGCCTTTTAAATGTCACCTGACAGCTGCAGAACGTGAACGTGCAACACACGTGCACACACACACACACACACACACACACACACACACACGTTTGTTTTTGTGAATTGTGGGGACATTCCATAGGCGTAATGGTTTTTATACTGTACAAACTGTATTTTCTATTGCCCTACACCAACCCTACACCTAAACCTACTCCTTACAGGAAACTTTCTGCATTTTTACTTTCTCAAAAAAAAGTCACCTTCTCCTTGTAATACTTATGTCATACCCATGTCATTATACAAATGTGTCCTCATAAGTCACAAAAATGTGCGCACACATGCAAACACACACACATGCAAACACACAGCTCTACACACTCACAGGAAATAGAAATCACAAAGATCTCAATAATTTCTCAATTGTTTCTCCTACACAGCAATGGGAGAAAATAATGGAAACTCCAATAGTTTCAGAGAAAAAGACCTGAGTCAAAAGTCAGATTTCTATAAACTCAAGCATTTCTCAGTTTAAAGACAAAATTATTGTGTGTGTGTGTGTGTTTGTATGTATATATGTATTGTATGTAGAAAGTGCACTCGCCATTTCTTTCATTATTGTATGTATAATAATAACAACCCGGGTCTGGCAGAGACAGTGAATGGTCTCGGTTGCTCAATCTCCTGTGGACGGAGTCAAAGGCTTCCCACCCCTCCTTCTGTCCGGCCTCAAACGAGCAGTCGAGGCGTAGCACGCCCTAGCCTGATCTGCATATGAGTAATATTCATGTTTGAGATGCAGCCAACGCGGTCGCCCTCCTCTGTTGATGCACATTTCACAAATCACACTTTGCCACTACCACGTTTAGCATTTAGGAGGAAGTTCTTTGTATTTTGCGAACACAGCCTTTCGCCGTAACCTGCATTGATATTAATATTAATGACTATGCTAATGAGCGCAGCTTGATGGGGGGACACTTATTCATATTAGATTCATTAATGTAATGAATGCATGGCATTATCAGATACCGCGTTCCGGCGTCCTTGATATGCAAGGAGGGTTTAAAGACCAAACTCACTGAAGGTGTGTCTAAGCTAAGCTTATATAAAACCGGATGGGCTGAACGTAGATTTTCATAAAACACATAATGTTCCACATTAAACAAACTGAGTTAATTTGCATCGGCCTCCGCCTGTAAGACGAGCTAAACTGCTTACCACCTTTTAAAAACCATATCTCTCCAGAAAGGGCCCAAATATAAGGGTGAAACCAATTTAACTAGTGGCCACCAAAGTCGTTAGCGGAGTGATCCGCATTGAGATTCGGCCCGTGTAAGCCTCTTATCAACGGTGCCGTAGAACTCTGCCTCAGTTCTGAATTTCAGAGATATAGCAATACAATAAATTTGACATTTTAAAGCTTTGGCTTTACTTGTTAATTAGAAACTCATTTCAAATTGAACTTAGGGAACTTAATAAGTGCGTATTTGGATCGAGGAGCGTTTCGAGCAGGAAAAAGGGAGGAGGGGGGAGGGAAAAGATCCGAGCGCCTACTTTCATATGAGATTGACTAAAGGTCTAGAATTCTGGGTCATTTTATTTAACTCCTAATCAAGAGGTATTCCAGGTGGGTTCCTTTTTAAGGTGATTTATGGCTGTCATATTGCAGTTTAATTTCTGTGTGGTATGAATCCATGCTCTTTTCATTTAGCTTAATATCACGGAGCCCGTGCTGCATTATCTCTAACCATTAAACAAAACGTGCACGCACGTCGGTCTGGTAAATTGACAGAGTCAGGGAGGAGAAAGAAATCACGTTTTTGTAGCCGGCGAAGGCCAACGAGCGTGAGGCATTTGGCATGGAGGAGACGCTCGCTGCTTTGCATAATATCCCACTAACAGGCAATTAAATCACTGTCCCTCCTCATCCACAGGTGACTGTGACGTCTCACATCATGCAATACGATGAAAGTCATCTGAACCACTCCAAACGGACTCATCTGAGATTTTTGCTTCTAAATTTGCAAATTAGTGAAGCATATACAATTTCTTTTGACTGTTGCCATAATACATTAAATTGATTTAAAGGTGCAATAGGTGATTGTCTTCAGAAAAAAAAAATTGTTATGCTGGTTGAAAGTCTCTTCACATGCCGATAGCAATCATTAAGTTAAGTGGTCTAAATGTATTTATCTGTATTTATATATTCTGTGGAAGGCGTAGGACCAAGAAATGTTTGTCCAATCAAAACGCTCGGTCCGAGCATTTTTATTGACTTTCCTACCTCCCTGTCGACAAATGTATTTGCATACCTCTGCGCACTCGGTTCGCACAGACAGGATTCGTCATCAGCACATTCACGTACACTGTGCAGACAGAGCAAGAATGGCAGGCAAATGTCAACAACCTGATCTTCCTTCCTGGTATTGTTGTACTGTTACTAACTGTACTATAAAGTCTTCTCACCTGTGAATGCACACGATGTATTGTAGTAATGTTGTCTCTGGTCGTCTGGTCTTGTGTGCGTATATAACGTTCAGGAGGCGTGGCTTTGGACAGCGATTTGCAGGGAGGGTGGGACGTTCGCCTTCAGTGCTATAAGGCTAAAGTTAGTATTTTATGAGATCTCTAATAATGTGTTTTGTGGATTCTACTGGTATTTTGCACCTTTAAGTTATATATATGAATTTCACATACACTGCAGACAGAGCAAGAATTTATATCTTCCTTCCTGATTTTTATTATACTTCAGAAATGCACATGGATTGTAACTCTGGTCGTCTGGTCTTGTGTGCGTATACAAGGCGTGGCTTTGGAAACAAACTGACTTTTGGATGTTTAAGTTATATATATGAATTGCTTTATAGATTTTTATTATACTTCAGAAATTGGAAACATACAAAAACAAACTGACTTTTGGATGTCCACTTATTTTACCAACAGGATATTCCATGAGAAACTTGTGTTGATTGGATTGTGAAAAATGGGTTTTATGTACCAGAAGGAGCTGAAAAGTTGTAGGGATTTATGACATCGATAGCAAAGCAAGCTGTTTCAGAAATGGAGAATGTCATTATATTTTGGTCAAAGAACATTTTTATGCAGAATATAACATGTACTGATGAATCATGCACAATAAAATCAAATGCACAATAAAATAAAATGCATTCAGTGTTGATGCATGCTGTTTTGTATAATAATATCCAACTAACAGGCAATTAAATCGCTGGACAAATCTAAACCAAATCTAAACGGCGGTATTTGAGAATGCAAGATTTTTTATTCTAAATTTGGAAATTAATGTCTAGCATATACAATCTCTTCTGACTGCTGCTATAGTACATTAAATTGCATAACGTTTATATATGAATTGCTTTATTGACTTTCATGCACTTCAAAAATGGGAAATAAACAAAAACAATCTGACTTTTGTTACTTTGGTAATCTGAGATTTTCAAGAAAAACAGGACAGCCTATTCAATGAAAACATTGTAGGGCGAGACTTGAGCTGATTTGATTGTGAAAAATGGGCGTTACGCACCAGAATGGGGCCTGAAAAGTAGGAGGGATTCATGACGTCAGTTGGAAAGCAAGCTGTTTCAGAAATGGAGAAAGTCATTACATTTTGGTCAAAGAAAAGAACACCATGTGCTGATGAATCATGTACAGTAAAACCAGCAACATGCATTAATTAAAAAATAAATAGGGTCGGTGTTGATTTCATGTTGAACTGTTTAAGAATTTTTCAGATTAAATGCTCCGGATAATAATATCACAGGCAGGCTGAGCCAAGTGTGCTGAAAAATGCCTAATTAACACAGATCCCTCCTGTAGTTTCTCAAACTGCCATCAGATGTAGCATCGCTGGCCCTGCTACCCCCTCGCAGGGATCATCCCACCCCACAGCGAGGGCCTCTGCATGGGGGGAGCTCCATCATTTTACCTCAGCGCTCCCCACCACCCCCTCACTAATGGCTGCTGGAGCTATCCAATCAATCGTGTTTCTATTACAGTATGCCTTTAATATCAGCTAGTGTTAGTATTACAAATCAAACAGAAACAATCCTTTACCTTTTCGCAGGCCTGTTAACAAGTCAAAATTCAATCGACCAGTCTTTTCATAAGTGTTTTTACTTCATTTATGCATGAAGGCGTGATTAAAAATCACAGTGGTGAAGCAAATTAATTGAACAGATATTTTTAAAATGGCTCATCTAAATTTATATGAGCTTATGTAAACAAAACAAGGTCTAAAATTGTGTAGAGTGTCATTTTAGGGATGGCTTATTTATTAGATATTTATGAATATGCAAGGTTTCATTTGAATAAAGGTAACATTATCTTTATTTAAATAAAACCCAATATCTAATCAGCTAAACAGGGAATGTCTCAGAACTTAGGCTAATGTTCTGGCAAGGTTCTCTTAAAGTTATAAAACATGCTAATGGAATGTTCTCTGGTCTGTAATAATGTTCTCAAAACTTTTGCACAAAACATTGAATTTTTTTTTTAAATGTAACTGATTCAGAACATTCAGAGGACATTCTAAAGTAATGTCCCCATAGTAATGTTTACCTTAATTTTCTTAACTTAATGGGAACATAATCAAAAATATTCTTGGAATATGTTTTTGTTAGCTGGGTAAACAGATGAATGATAAATGTTACACTCGATTGATTTTAAAATCATGAATTTTGTGATACTAAAATGTGATATGACACGTCCCTCTGGAATACTTGATTCTGATTGGTCATTCAGTAAAATATTCTGAATATATTTCTGAATAATGACCAGGGTAAAACTGTATAAGTGAACAACCACTAGGGAAACTTTTCATACCTGTGCTCATTTTCCGTCTCCTCTATAAGACATATAACTAAATGAAAATAAACAGACAAGTTGCTGGTCAGGACTTCAAAGAGAGGTGGGAAGATTTTCTTCAGTTTGATTAAAATAAATGTTCTTTTGATTATATTGTTCTTTTGTCACGCCAGAAACACTTGTAAAACAGTAAATAGTGTCCGTTACAGAGCTATTTTGTTACTCTGCCGCCCTTAACAATAAAATTACAGTATCTTCCCATGCATTTACTCAGATCGTGAAATATATGATTAGGGCAGATTGTTAAAAATGGCGGCCTTCACGGAGAGTGAAAAAGTGACTCTCATTCTTAAAGATGGATGGGCGGCACTTCGAAGCCACTGAGCGCTCTGTTTATTTAAAGCCGTGGGATTGTTGGTGAAGGATAATTCTGGTCAGCAGTTGGTACCCGGTTCGGAGGGAAAGGAGGACCACCGCCAGGTTCCTGACAGTGATGGAGCGTGCAAACACACACACGCAGATTCATCTTATGAGCTGCAGCGGAGCCGCGAGCACGAGAGGAGAACAGTTTGTGACCGAGCACAAACACACTGCGTTCAAAACATACTTACAGTAACTTATAAATGACTTGTGTTGTGAGTCAAGGACGTTCACTACCGTTCAAAAGTTTGGGGTTGGTAAGTTGTTTTTGAAAGAAGCCGCTTATGTTCAAGAAGGCTGCATGATCAGCATATTAAAACAGTAGGCTACTATTGTGAAATATTATTACAACAGCCATACTCCATTAAGTGTCACACGATCCTTCAGAAATCATTCTAATATGCTGATTTGCTGCTCAACAAACATTTCTTATTGTTATCAGTATTGAAACCAGGCTAATATTACTTGTGAAAATCATGACATTTTTATTTTAGGAGTCTAGATAGTTCAAAAGAACAGCATTTATTTGAAATAGAAGTCTTTTGTAACATTATGTCTTTACTGTCACTTTTGATCCATTTAATGTGTCCTTGCTCAATTAAGTATTCATTTCTTTCAAAAACAAACAAATAAATAAATACTGACTCCAAAATTCTTCCAAATCCATATAATTGTAGCTTAAACATTAACAATGTTCTCCTTTTAACTTCAAAACAACACTTAATTTCAGCATTTACGCTCCCAATCTAATCTCATGCAAAGCATACAGGGAACTACAAATCCCTGGCCAGTTCATTTAATGCAAATGAAAATGATCCATGTAGTCCCAGCAACTATTCATTCTCACTTAAAAACAAAGCCTTTTTTACTGCTTGCTCAATTTACTTCAAATGAGCTCATTATAATTAAGTAAATTGAGCAGGAAGCAAAACAAAATTTTCTGAGAGAAAATGGATTGTTAGAGTGATACAAAATGACAAACACCACAAACACCACAGAATTAATCAAATCCATTGCTAAAACTCACTAACGTCTGTGCTGTTGTTTTCACTACAAAATGATGTCACTTCCTGTAAGATGATGTCAATAGGGAACTGGCTTTTAAAGGAATTTTACAAAAGACTAACAGGATGGAAATTGGTGTCTGTTTTACACATTTAAGTGACTTGCACACAATTACATTGTAAAATGGTGTTGCTTTTAGCCAACAAGCTCTAAAATGTTAGAAAAAAAAGGTGATATTTCTTAATAAATTGTTAGTTTGTCATTGTTTCATTCAAAAGTAGTTTCATTCAATCTAAGTAGTGATTTAAAATGCACTTCAATGACCTGATTTCCATCTGCAAAATTGTTGAGTTTCATATTTTATCCAGTATGTTATTGTCACGTTTCATTGAAGTTTGTACTGCATAGCATACAGTATATGACTATTTATGTCAATCACTGTGCCTTCATGTAACAGCTGCTGTTTCTGGAGAACAGCACACGAGTGAGGCTTTGAATGTGTGTGTGTTAACTGATAGAAGTATGTATTTATTTGTGTATTCAAGCTGCCCTCTACTGTTGAGTGTCTCAATGACAAGACAAAGGATGAGAACAATAGAGCTCATGAAGACCAGTTGTCTCTCATTGAGCTGTGTGGAGCCAAACACTCACGCCGGAGACGCAGATGAGCACACGGACAGCATCATTACTCACACCTCCGTTCAGCTGTGTGCAGCATTCATCTTTTTGAGTAAAAATAACTGTATAGGGGAGACCGGGGCTAGTTGTCACAAGATCTATATTTCAGTTTTGGTCAAAAGCCCAATTACGTTTTGCAAGTGGTTTTGCATGTAGGCTTTTAGTTAACAAATGTAAGGTCAGGGCAAATTGTAAAATGTGTTTTAGATGATGTGATTTTATACAGAGTATTAATATCTGTCACTTAAAACAATGGTTTGAAAGTTTAATGCTACCTATTGCACTTTATCGATGAAAAGCAACAATTATTGTTTTATAACTGTTGCTGAATGCAGTGTAAGTCACATTAGATTGCAGCATTCTAAAATTGTGCTGTAATGCATAATCGCAGGTTTGCATTGTGACAACTTACCCCATTAAGATGTTTGATAGTCAAGGATTTAGTCCATGCAAGAATTGACTTAAGTCTACCTTGAGAAATGGTCACTGTAGTAAAAAGCATGACAATTAGCCCTGGTCTCTGATGTTATATAGTCATATTTTTTCAGTGCAAAATTGAATGCAAGGATTTCTATTGAACTGATTTGCTAACACTTTTATTTCTGAATCTTCTTCAAATGTTCAGTTTTTCTAAATGTTTTAAAACAGTTTTTTTCTTGGTTACACAAATGATAAGGGAACGTTTTATCGTTTTGCACACATTATGGGAATGCTACATTTGAATGTTCTCTGAACATTCTGAAACAAGTAGTAACATTTAAAAAAATGTTACATGAACGTCCAACTAAAACATTTCAGAAAAAAAGTTCCATGAACCGATGTATAAATAACATTTTTGTACTAACATTTTGAGAACATGTTAGACTAGATAACACTGAACATTCTATTAAGAATGTTTGTTCATAATTTGAGAGAACGTTTCCAGAACGATAAGCCAAAGTTCTAAGAAGGTTCCCTGTTATCTGATGGTATACATGGTGCAGACAGTTTTCACTTACACATTAAAAGTAATACTGAGGTATTATCATCTCAGCAGCTGTAAAATGAACCAGCATGGCAGCAGCATTAAACATCTCTTGAGGATAAAATGCTAAAACTGATTGTGAACCCATAGATAAAGACTTTAACTGGCTTCATACTCATCCTTTCTCAAGAAAAAAAAGCTGTGCATCTTACATCTGAAAACGTGGCAGGGTTATTATCGTTAACTAAAACTATATAAAAAAAAATGATTACTTGAAATAAAATATTAAAAAATGATTTTATGTCAGCTAGTTGGCAAGGCAATATTTTCATGTAGCTAAATAAATGAAAAATAATCAATCCTATGTAGACATGTTTAAAAAAAACACAACAAAATGACTAAAACATTAACTAAAATGAGAGTAAAAACTGAAAATAAGATAAAATAAAAATAGGTTTCGGAATACACATCCCTGAAGTATGAGAAATGAGATTGTTGAGTGCTTTTTTTTGTCCTCGTTAGGAATGTAAATTTGACCTTAATAGCTGGCGTACAGCTTTTTTCCTCACACCTGACAATTACATTAGTATTTCCGTTGTGGCACGCGCAGTGAATTCTAATGGCGGCCCAGGACGGCGAGGACTGGTTCCATATGCTAACTAGGCCAGCGTCGCCGATCCGCCCGCCTCTCGGCATTTCCATATCATCAGAATTCAGTTACCTGACATAATAACAGAGATGCGGGGCTCTGATGTGTCAGCTCCACGTATACATCGGCAGCAAGATCCAGCCACACTCAAAGTCAAGTGGATGTTAATGCCTCCCACACTCAAAGTCAGACTGATTTACCTCACAAAGCTTTGTGCGCTTTAATATGATGACTCCTCCACACAGAGCCCCTCTTTAAAGAGGAAATTGTGGTTTTTAACCTCGGAATATTATCTTCTTTCTTCTTCTTCTCTTTCCGCAGGCTGTGGGCAAACGCCTGCGAGGTATTTGGCAAGGCCGGAACAGCCCCGACTCTGATAATCCCGGCTCTTTAAGTGCTGATAAGACAAGCAATTTAATGTAATTATAAACCTGGTGGCACAAATGGAACGGCAGTATTTTCGAATGGCGTAATACGCTAAAGTACACTTCACGATTTGAATCGTGCTCAGAACCCGCTACTCCAATTACCTCCTAGATGACAATACAGCCATAAAAGTAATTTTGCTCAAAATTTGACATTATCAACATAATTGGCTCTTACTGAAGGCTTGCGTGACACATTCATCAAATCGCCGGCTATAAATACAACAGCGCGATGCGTTAAGAGGCTGAGCAAACACAGCTCATCTCTCAAATAAACGTTG
This sequence comes from Schizothorax lantsangensis, assembly GCA_027422415.1. Classification (NCBI taxonomy): domain Eukaryota; kingdom Metazoa; phylum Chordata; class Actinopteri; order Cypriniformes; family Cyprinidae; genus Schizothorax; species Schizothorax lantsangensis. Next base: position 33,857,385 of record CM049848.1, read on the forward strand.
TTGACTAACACTATCATTACCTCGCCGCTTAATTACTTTTTGCTTTTTTGATTTAATTGCTTCAATAAAAAGAATCTGTAATGCATTTTTAATTACACTGTCCAAGTGACCTATGTAGAGAGAATTTTACAACAGTGGGCCAATAATTAGCCTGTCATAGCTCAGTTAGCGAGTATTGTGAAGCTGTCCTCTCGCTGCACTGCTTCCGGCGTGACGGCCACGCGAGGCTTGCACGTTTTAGCTCTCATTCTTTTTTACAATGGTCTGACAATAAGAGCTGTACCAGAGGATGTGGGTTGTCTAATTTGGGTTGTGTCAGCCATTCAGAGGCTCCAGCGCGGCACAATCTCTCGGGATCGACGGGGGAAGGCGCGAGCGTTCAGATTTAAGACGACCCACGGTTGACCCTCAGCCTTTCGCAAACTTTGCGAAAGTGGCTGCACTTGTATTGTTGGGAAATACAACAAAAATATCTGTTTGTGAAGTTGGTTATTTGGATTGTTTCAGGTTTTTACAAGAAAATTGAGAAACAGTTATCAAACATTATGAATGGTTTCTTTGTCAAATTAACACATCTAACTGTGAAAAATAAATAAATAGCAACTGTGAGAACAAAATCACTTTGTGAAAATGTATAAAGTCAATTATAAAAATAATGTTGCAATTACGAGAAATTAGGTTGAGATTAATTCTGAGATAACGAAAATAATTAGTAATAATGTAAAAAAAAGTATCAATTATCAGAAAGTGATATATGGAATTGCAATTGTGAGATATAGTCACAAATGTAACAATAAAACCACTTTGTGCGATATAAAATTTACACAATTATGAAAAATAAAGTAGCAGTTCAAGTTATGACAAATTCCGTTGAGAAATTAATCCCAGAATTTGTTCTGAGATAAAGTTATGTAGAAACCTGTATGATAATCAATAATTGTAAGACAACCAATAATGAGAAATAAAGTCATGACTGTTTATGACAAAAAGTCATAATTATGAAAAATAAAGTTCAATCATAATTATGAAAACTAAAATTGCAACTGTGAGACGCAGTCACAATTGTAAAAATCGTCACTTTGTGAGATAGTCAAAATTATGAAATTTGAAAGTCGCAATTATGAGAAATTAAGTTGAGATAAATTACATTTTGAGACAAAGTTATATAAAGTTGCAATTGTGACAAATTAAGAGAGATACAAAATTGCAATTGTGAGTCAAATATGATATGAACTTTCAATTATGAGAAAGAATTCTGAATTGTGAAAAAAAATTAAGCAAGGAACTATATAAATTAAATATGTGAGATATAAACTTGTAAACTGGCAATAACAAAGAGTTTTTTTTATTACTCCTGTGGTGAAAAAGTCTTGCTTGAACAGCTCGTACCCACAGTAAAATCACTTTAACGCACTGACTCAAGTGCCTTTCATTGTTTTATTTCATCATTGGCATCTTACACACACCACACCTGAAGCACTGCTAGATTTTAAAGATGTTGGAGGGTAAAGTGCAAAACTACGCCGCTCGTGGCTTTCTTTCCACTCACTGGGTTTAATATACTTCTGGCCGATTGCACCTCACGGTTATTCATATTCATACAAAAAGCACAGAAGCGTTTCTGCAGTTCTCCACATTAACCTGCATCAGTGAACAAACACACAGAGAAACGGCCACACTGGCCTGACCCTCCCAGCTCTTCATTGGCAGGCATTATTTCTGATACAATAAATAAAACAGGAAGGAGACCAGCAGCATCGCCGGGAAACAATATGTGCTGCTCCTCTCGGTACTGACTATTCACCACACTGGAGTCTCAGATCATTGCACACAATCTCTGCTGAGCGGAGCCGCTGTGTGCAGCCATGTCAGCGTGTGGTCTGGGTAGTGTGTGTGACAGTCAGCAGGAAACATGGTGATATTTGTAATATGTCCAGGACAAACGTCTCTTCTTTTTAGCCCTCACTGAGAGGAGATAGTCTGTCAGGTGATGCTTCAATAAAGATCAATCAAAATCCCCAATCAGAACGGTCTCATATGGGAAAACAGCGCTGTTGAGACCTTTATCTACAAGCCGCCTGGAAGTCATTCCAGTGCCATTTGCACTTCATTCTCAGGATCCTGTCAAGCCTCTTCAGACATGATCATAAACAGAAGTATAGGACTCCTCATAATGCAAACTTTAGAAGAAATGACTATTGAATAAAATGAAACACCATTACACTGAAGCCATGTATAGGTTTGTGTGAGAAACACATCAAAATGTAAAGGAATAGTTCAGCCAAAAACAAAAATTTGCAGACAATGTACTTACCCTCAAGCCATCCAAGATGTAGATGAGTTTGTTTCTTCATGGGAAGACATTTGGAAAAATGTAGCATTCCATCACTTGCTCAGCAATGGATCATCTGCAGTGAATGGGTGCCATCAGTCCAAACAGCTGATAAAAATATCACAAGTAATCCACACTACTCCAGACCATCAATTAATGTCTTGTAAATCCAAAATCTGTTTTTGTAATAAATCCTTCAAGTCCTTTTAACTTCAGACAAGTCCTCTATCCATAATATTGCTTTCTCCAATGAAAAAATATGCACAGATCAAGCACCAATTACAATTGAAAACAGTCCAAAACAGTTAAAAACAAACATGCATTGAATTTTGATGTTTGAGGACAACAAGGAATGGACTTTATCATGGGAGGAAGCATTATTATGGATTATTTTGGTTTATTAAAAATGCCTTGATTTGTTTCTTATAAGCATGCAGCTTCCGGCTTCACAAGATGTTAACTGATGGACTGGAGTGGTGTGGATTTCTTGTGGATTATTGTGATGTTTTTACCAGCTGTTTGGACTCTCATTCTGACGGCACCCATTCACTGCACAGGATGAATTGGTAAGTAAATTATGTAATGCTAAATTTCTCCAAATCTGCTCTGATGAAGAAAAACAAATCTTGGATGGCCTGAGGGTGAGTAAATCTTCATCAGATTTTTGTTTTTGGGTGAACCATTCCTTTAAAAGAACCACTTGTATTCCACTAAATGCCAATAAAGAACCAGTGATGGACTACTGTTATGGTGCACTTATGGTATTTTTTCTCCTTTTTGGACATTGCGAAGTATGGAAAAATGCATGAACATTAAAAAATAATGAGGCAGAGTATGAAATATTTTTTAGGTGGACTACCACTTTAAAGCTTACTTTGTTTATTTGTAAGCTTAGTTTGTAACTCAGCTTGTGTATTTATCAGGGGAGGTGTCTTTTCTATTAAAGCTGAGTCTCAGAAATGAATACAAACTGTGCTTGAGAGCGCATGTCCTTTGGGCAGCGCGCATAGCCACAGCAGCTCTAGTGTGGAGAGGTCTGACCTTCTGATTCTGCTATGGCACTGGCAAGCAGCCATATTGATTGAAGTATTTCTGGACTTCTCTCCTGAATCTCCAGGTGGACTTGGGGGCCTCGGTCCCTAAGAACCTCAAACCAAAGCTCTCCGTTTTAAATCTCTCCATCCAATGAGAGAAGGAGGGGGGAGAAAAAGAAAGAAGGACCGGTGCTGTCTTGGGAACGGTGGAGGAAGAAGACGAGGGGGGGTTCTGCGTTTGGCGCTGAGCTGCTCGAGCGCTGCTGAGAGCATGGACAATTAGATGAGTCCCCAGTGTCTCTTTGCTCTCTGGCTGCCTGGTGGGTTGCTCCACGGGCTGTGAGCCGAGGGATCGGCGCCTGGATGGGCCTTAGGCCGAGTGCTGAGGGAAACCCGTAATCCGCTCCCCCCGTCTCCAAGAGCCTCGGGAGGGCGGGCGAGATTGAGCTCTATTGGACAAAGGCTCTCTCTCTTTGCTCTAAGACTGTGGATTCTGACACTCGCACACACTGATTGGTGTCATTTCAAGTGGATTTTCCCTCGGCTGGATGTCAGGCGGCTTTTTATCCGCACTTGCAGTCGATTTGGGGAAAAGTGTGACATGCTCTCTGAAGTTACTGCATCTTTGTGCACGTCCGTTCAGGGCTGTATTTAATGTAGACATTTAGATTAGAGCAGTGGTTCTCAACTTGTTGCGATGCAAAAATGGTTTGCAGGTCATTCATTTTAAATAACTAGAAAAAACAATCACAGACTACTCAAAATTAGCAACGTTTCGATAGATAGATAGATAGATAGATAGATAGATAGATAGATAGATAGATAGATAGATAGACAGAATAAATTGTAAAATATATGTGTATTAATTAATTAATATAAATTATTTTTATTATTATTAATAAATACATGATTTATAAAACTATACATAAAAATGTATTATATATATATATATATATATATATATACACATATTACACACAGATATAACATTACATATATAGAGAGAAGTTAGATTCATTAAATAATAAATAGTAAATAATCTTTCAATTTATATATTTTATTATCATTAATAGAAAATGCACATTTACATGATCTATAAAACTATACATAAAAATATAATATATACTCAAAAATATATAGAGACTCAATTATAGATCAAATATATACATATTGATCAATATGGGAATTCAGTGAGTTCCCAGTGAATTCTTGAAAGTATTTTTTTTGTATTTTGATGTTTACAAATGACTTTATCAGTTCTGTAATATCTAATTTCCCATTTTGAGTCTATTGCTTCAAATTGAACGTCTGGTTTTCTAGTCTGAAGAGCAGGTTTAAAGTAGTCCCCGTTGGCTCCGGAGCCCATAAAGCTTAAAATGAACCATGCCTTTCTCCCGGCAGGAATTAAGGCAGCGTCTCTCCTTGAAATTCCCCCAGCACGTGACATAATTTACCAGTTCACCGTCTTATACCTATAGAAACGCTGTTGTGATATAGAATCAGCGAGTTGTACAACACAGACCAAATTGCCCCGGCTGAATATGACAACAGGCGAAACTAGCGGCCTAATTAGGAGGCTACATGCCTGAGAATGCACAGGCGAACTTAGCGCAAATAGGAAAAGGTGCTTTCAGCCCAGCGTAACCAACCGCCTCAGTCCCTTAATGTATTACCACCTGCAACCGCAATCACCGGAGCCAAATTTAAATGCTGATGATTCAGGAGAGACGGGGCGCAGGCCGGCGAAGAGCCATGCGAGAGGTGATTTAAAACATTGGCCCTAATGAGGCTGACCGCTGGCCGTCTGATCTGAATGTGATGGGGGAAATTAGATGAGGGACGAGGTCAGGAACGGCGTCGGAAAGGCCACGGCGCAAATGAAACACAGAGGACGACGCTACTGTCAGATGCTCTGTTTACTTCATATCAAGAAAACAGCGTCTTAGGCTTCCAGCGCCGTATAGATCAAATAATCAATGCGTTCGTATCTGGGTTGGGAGTGTGTTTTGCGAGGATGTGTTTGTGTTTGGGAGTTTGCACCGGCTCACAGGGTCTGGTTGTGAGGCCACAGCAGGTAAAGAATAGATTGCCTCACTTTCTTACTTCAGCAGCATGGATGCCTCACACACTCTCATAGAGAAAAACAAGCTGTCATCCTCAATCAAACAAACATATGCCCCCTTTTAACGGCTTGACTCTAGAAAGTTGCACAGCATTGTTGAACCTAGTGAGCCGTCTTGCTGTCTGCTGCCTGCTAAGGCAGTATCCTAACAGTGGAACACTAGGTAATGACTCTGCATGCCACACAAGCTTGACTCGACAATAAAGCTAGCCATTAGTATGCTGCTAAGTTAATGTCATGATGCTCTAAATATTACAAAAAATACAAAGTGCACAGAAATACTGGGTTACAACAAGTGCTTTTTTTAACTAGAATGAACTGTTAAACATTTTTTACTGTCATGAATAAACTAAAGTTTTTACATTTATTTGTAAATATATTTATATTTGTATAATAATTTATTATTATTATTATTATTATTATTATAGAAGTATTTATTTATATATATATATATATATATATATATATGTATATATATATATATTACATAATTTAGATTTATAGTATATTCTATTTATAGTACTTATAGTAAAGTGTGAAAGTTTTCATATTTATTTTTAAATGTAAATATTATAAATTTTACAATATATAAAATACTATAAATATAAATAATGCCAAATTACATATAATTTTACATAATTCATATTTATAGTATATTCTATATATAGTATTTACATTAAAGTATGAAAGGTGTAATATTTATTTTTAAATGTAAATATATTATTATTATTTAATTTTTACAATATATAAAATACTATAAACCTCAATTATGAAAAATTACACAATATATAATACTGTATTTTTGTACAGTATTTACAGTAAAGTATGAAACTTTTAATATGTATAAATGTAAATATATTTACTGCATATTTTATATATTCAGTCGTTATAGTATGGAAGTATTTTATATATTCTTTTAAAACTAAACATGAACAATTTTACATAATTAGTATTTATAGTATTTTATATGTAAGGTATTCACAGTAAAGCATTGAACTTAATATTTATCAATGTAAATATATTCTTCTTCTTAATAATAATAATAATATATTTTATATTCTATATATTTATAGTATTCATAGTATGAAAAAAATCTATATCTATTTCTATCTATCTAGATAGATAGATAGATAGATAGATAGATAGATAGATAGATAGATAGACACACTTTTTATGTAGGCAAAATACTACTAATACTTTCTATGTTAAAACAGAGCTTTGGATTCCAAATATTGAAATTTGAATGCGAGTGGAATGTGGAAACACACTACAGTCCAGTCTAGTGAAAAATCAAGCCCTCAGCCAAATCCATCAGGACCAGTTCAACCATATCGTCTCAAACACCAGATGAGAGAGCAGAGCCTGGAATCTAACGCAGGGCTTCAGAATGATGGCAAGTACCTGATCCCTGGCATTGTGATTGACAGCTACTGACCACCACTCAACTGGCCCCGACGTCTTCACACCGCTGAGCGCAGCGGGGGCCGCCGAGTCTCGGGGAGCCATGCAATCAACTGGGCCTTACAGAGATAAACAACGCTCACGTATGAGAGCTCCACACCAAAGGCACGTACCGCACAGTTCCATCACGCGGTCTAGCAGGGTTCACTGACTCCACTGTTTCAGAAATTGCAGGATGGATTCAAACAGAGGTGTGGACTTCATTGTTCTGCCGGCTGGTAAAAGTGGAGATGGAAAGCCAGATTCCCACAATCCTCAGGCCTGGGGTTTAAAAAGAGGAGAAGCTGCATTATTTACAGTGAGAATAGACTTCACTTGTCTTTATTTATGAATTTGGATGGGAACTTTTACTAGCAAGCAAACAGGAACGGTCTGATTCAATCAGAATGTGATGGATGGAAACAATACTGCAATAAGTAAATACACATTGATATTTTCTGTACATACACTTGTGAAAAAGAAGTGTTTAATTCTTTTAAATTGCAATTAGTAGTGTACTTAAAATCTTAAAAGTGTATTTAAAAAAACTACATGCAGATAATATAATATTAATGAAATAAAAGGCCATTTAAGTGTACTTTCATGACTACTTAACACATAAATTAAACCGTATTTACAAGACAACAGAGGTAATTATGAAATTATATATAAAGATGTACTACTCAAGTGGGACAAAAACACTCTGAAGATCAACTAAATGCATTAAATATTACCGGTAATTTTAATTATAATATATTTTCATTTCATTTTAAATGACCTGCATTTAATTGCCTGAAAAAGTCACTTTCAGTTTGCACTTAAAGAAATCGTTCACTCAAAATTCAAAATTATCTGAAAATTCTTTATGTTTTTATCAGCGGTTTGGACTCTCATTCTGATGGCACCCATTCACTGCAGAGATCCATTGGTGAGCAAGTGATGGAATGCTACATTTCTCCAAATCTGTTCTGATGAAGAAACTCATCTACATCTTGGATGGCTTGAGGGTGAGTACATTTTCAGCTATTTTTTTTATTTTTGGCTGAACTATTCCTTGAAGTATATTATTTCCATAATAGGTACTTTTTATAAAAGCCTGCTGAAGTGCACTTTCTTATGCATTAGTTTTAATTCTGCAAAAAAAAAAAAAAAAAATTTGCACAGTTGCATCTACACATACTGTACACAGAAAACAGTGCTGAGCAAAGCCACTATACGGCGATGACAGATACAAACCGGCTTTGGAAAGTTTCTTTAACATATTTTGCCACGTTCCGACATCCATCCTCATTAAATGACATATAGGAAGACGGCAAAACTCGGTGTCATTTGTCCTTGTCCTTCATTTGCATACCAAAAATAGCACTCACAAGCTCAAAACAAACAGTTAAATAAATAAAGAAGCCTGGTATAATGCAGGTTATGTAAGTGTCATCTTTATCTGGTAAACATTCCCACGAGCAATGCAAAGAAGCACCCAAGAGCATTTACATCCCTAATTTACCCATCCATTAAAGAGACGGATGCTTTGATACTATTGCCGTGTTTATCGGCTGTCTCACGGGATTCATTAGGTCCAACGCTCCCTTCAGAACGTAATCTATTGCTTAATTAAACTTCCCAAATATGAATTTTGAACCCATGAATAAGAAGAGAAGTTATTGCTTTGTTGTTCCCTCATTTGCACAATATTTTAATGAACACAAACTCCAGATATATTACCATTTGCATGTAAATAAAGCTTTTCCTCAAGCACTTAAGGGCTTTGATTTGACTGTGGCAGGCCGTAAGTCATCGTTTTTTTTCTGCTTGATGAATCTCTGAAGGATACGAAGTGAAGCTCATTGACTGCGTTGGGAAATTTCACAGCTAGTGGCTCCATCGCACATCATTGCAAAGTGTGAAATTTTAATCAGAGATGTTGTGAAGAAACAAGGATCGTCTGACGACCATAATTAATGACTTCTGTCATAGAGATTACGCTGGCACATTTGAATGCGCGACTGTTTTAAAGAGCAAGAGAAAACGCATTAACTAAATTGTATAGCATGAAGCGCTGCTGAATTAGAGGCGGTGTGCTGCCGTGTCACTCTGTGTACGTGGCCGTATTCTCTGTTGCATTGGACGCCGTTCGTTCGCGTTTAATTGAACAGCGTTTCCTGACGCGCACCCGCCTCTTGTTTCACCGTGCATTAATTTCACGCGTGGCTTACTGATGTGTGATATTCTCAGAATGATTGGAAACATGAAGCTTGAAGTTTGTCTACATACTACAGACAAACTATAACAATAAACATGTCATATGCTTATATTCCTCTCATTATAAACAGTGTACTATACTATCATCATCTCCTATAATGCATATGACACATGAATACATCAAAACTTCAGAGATAGAAAATACATGTAATAATAAATACACTTAAAAACACATATAGCTCATCGACCTACACTAGTATATTCTATCTATCTATCTATCTATCTATCTATCTATCTATCTATCTATCTTATTCTAGATTTGTTATTCTATCTTTCTGTCATTCTATCTATCTATCATTCTATCTGTCTTTCTGTCATTATATCTATCTATCATTCTGTTGTTCCATCTATCAATCTATCTATCTATCTATCTATCTATCTATCTATCTATCTGTCATTCTATCTTTCTGTCAATCTATCTATCTATCTATCTATCTATCTTTGTCATTCTATCTTTCTGTCATTCTATCTATCTATCTATCTATCTATGAATACTACACTGAATAATCCCAAAATTAGTGATGATTTTGATGGCAATAAATAGTATACTATAATAGTTTTATAGTATGAAAATTTGTATATTTTAAGTTTTATTATTAAAAAACACCCTTTTTTCAGCCGTACATATATTTCATGTACACTAAATGGCTAAAAAGGACTGAGAATTTTTTTCTCAGCTATATCGCCCAGGCCTTCTAACCAACATGGTCATTTAGTGTATTATTCAGACCCGAGCTGTTGTTGTTTATCGTCTGTGCATTTCGAGAGCCATTTATTTCTCAGACCTCACCAGCTCATTAACATGCAAATAGCGCATATGTTTTCATTTTCCAGCACAGTAATCTGGTGCTGTTTATCCAATCACCAACTTTTATTTTACTAGCCAGCGCTAGAGAGTGAGAGAAAGAGAGATTGTGCTTCGAAGCATGCACGCATTTTGAAGTGGCCACTAATCACAGATTGCAAACTCAAGTGTAGTCTGGAAGTGCCTGGCCCCCATTATGGTGTGCCGCTGCCCTCTCCGAGCCCTGAGTTGTGTTTCTGGCCCCAGCCTGACCTGCGGGCTAATTCTGGCAATCAATATTTTAAGTGCTTCCCGATTCACTTCTATCACATCCTGTGGCACAGATTTTGATATGTGATTAAATTAATAGTCCGAGAATCATTGTGGAAAGTAACATTTGTAAAACAGACTGATTACTGATTGTTAATTGCCAAGTGTCTTAATCTCAAACGAAACGTGGAAAGTGTATTCCAGAATACTTAACCGTTATGAATATCATTGCTATGATAAAAAAGGGGAAAAACAACAATAATAATTAGGCACCGCTGCCCTCGCTGATTTGTGTCTAAGAGGCTCTAATCAAACGCTCGGACCAAAGCTCTGAGATGTTCTCGCTCGGCTTGGAGACGTTAATTGTGAGGTAAAATGAAGAATTCAGAATTGTTGCCTTTATTCTGAGGCCAGAGTATCTCCAGGCTTTATGATGGTAAATGTAAGACTTTTTAAGACCTTATTAAGACCAAGTCAAAATGGAATGGAATGCAGTATGTCAATATGGTCTCTAAATGTAAATGTCCTTTATTAGCAATGCTTCAAAGTTTTTTGTCTTGTTTTCCAGTGCAAATGTTCAAGGTTTTTTAAGAACTTTTGGTCCTTAATTTGTGGAAGAGCGAATTAAGACTTTTTAAGACCCACAGAAAGTCTAAAAACAAAATGCTGCAGTGTCTTGTACTGGTTAAAACTGGATTGCATCTGTGGATTTTTTTTTTTTTTGCACTTTCTGCACTGATTTTATTGGTAGCAATAAGAACTTAATTATTTTCATTAAGTTTTACATGTTTCAATTGTTATTTTTAATGATTAATTTTTAAAACTTGATGCTTTTATCAATGCATATTGTTTTTTTCTCAAAAGAAAAAATATATAAATATTAGCATGCTTTTGTTTAATCCATTTTGATTAATTGTTTTATAGTGACTACTTCACTACAAAATTACTCTAAATGCTCATATCCCAAACCATAAACGAATGGTTGAATTAGAAGACACGAAAATGAAAATGGAAGTGAATAACGAAAATGAATTAGATGACACTAAAGCAGCACGTCTGGCACTTTCTCAGACTCTGTTTCGGGGTTTGTAGGCCCCGCAAAGACTGCAGCTTTTACCAAGAAGTGGACTTTAAAACCTTCTCCAAGTCGCTCCATTCACAGCTGCCACCGTAATGCTGGCAGAACGTCAAGTCTGGCGACGTTCCCAATGCTCACCGGCGGCGCGCTGCCGTTCTCTGACGCGCGGGTTTGTTTCACAAGTCGTCTAATCAATTGGAAAGTGGCCTTTAGAACGGAGTCTGGCACGCGATGCATTCCCCCATTGTGTCGTCTGCGGTGAACACAAATAACACGCGTCACTCGCTGTCTTGAAACAGGAGGGACATTAAACAAATTGTACATTATTGTGCGGCTTTGTGTTTGTCATCTACAGTAGAGCGCGTGAATAAGCACACGTATTTGTGTCCGTGCTAAAACGCTGCCAGGTGGGAACCCCATTGTGTTTGGCTGACAAGTGGTGTTAATGAAATCACAGACGCCTGTCCGGAAAATAACAGGAAAAGCGCCAGAGAGACACTTTTACACCGAGACACAGTGTGCAGACGCTGATACTAATTTACTCCACACAGAGACGAGAGGGAGAGAGACGCCGTTTACTGAACTAAAGTCATTCATTACCTTCTGATATCGGCCCAGAGGATTCAACTGAAAGATTCTTTTCTCCGTGGTAAAACCGTAGATAAGCAGGAGGACTGATAGGCCATCACAGACACAACAACAGCGGCCCCGGGATGTTCACACGTCCTCGCAGACAAATGAAGGCCACATCGGCGCTGCGCGTCATCATCTCAAGCATGTCAAGAGATTCATCACTGCCTGCGTTAAAGAGGGAAAACGCACACTTACTCACACAAACACAGGAAAGGGGTTTTAATGTTTTTGGGACCCAAAAGTTCAGGATTTAGGCACCTCACACAAACATAACAGGCCTCCGGCATAATGCACTTTGTGCAAGATACTAGAAAAAGTCGAAAAAGCAGTATCAGTTTCTGTGAAAGGAGAATTTACTGTTTAGTTAGCAGGACTAGTAAGATTCAGTTAGAATCTGTTCTCAACTCTGTTGATGAAATGAATTTTGTGACATACCGAGTCATGAAATGCAATGAACAAAAATCATTTCAAATGCAAAATGCATTTCAGAATCCACAAAACCTCTTTCGTTCATTATAACGTGTATGTATTTCGCTACAAAGTGCATATGCCATCCATGAAATTTGCATTTTGTAAAAAAGTCAAATAATGCACTTCACAAAATAAAAGAAAATGTTTGGAAATTAAATGTTTGGTATTAAGTCATCAGTTTCTGTTTTAAGTCATCTTCCTTGGCAGTGTCACAACTTTCCACCAACATCTCTCATCTGCTTTACTACAGCAGGGGCAGATTTGTTTTGAAACCATCTTTCACTGATACTTGCACTGTAAACCATAGCAAGAAGAGTTAGTATGAGTAAATCAGTGCCTCAGAATATAATCTCTCAAAATGACTGAAACTAATCACTTCATTAAAACTAACTTACATTAATATTATGCAGAAAAAAGAGGATTTTTAGTTTTTATTCTTTTTTTTATACAAGTGCATTGTTTTAGGGTTGTTGAGTGGTTCGGTGCTGGCAGAAAAGGTGTGTCTTCAGCTGCTTCTTGAAAGTTGTGAAGGTTTCAGAAGTTCGAGCTCATTCAACCAGACAGATCTGGTTATCAAACTAACTTAATTCAGATTTGCAATTCAAAGTGTGTTTTTGTTTTCAAAACATTTCCTTGAGCTTGAACTACAACTTTGGTAGAAGCCTCAATTCAACACTTTTATATAGCAATAAAGGGTGCATATTATGTTATATTCTTACTTTTTAGGGGTAGATAAGGTATAAAGGCATCACTTCTTCTTCAGTGACGAGCTGTTTTAACTGCAATTTTTGCACTTTAGTAGTTAGCTTTAGTAGAAGCATTTACTGTTCAGATAGCAGGACTCTTCAGATTCAATCAGAATCTGTTCTCATGCAATGAACTAAAATCATTTCATGGACAAAATGCATTTAATGATCCAAAAATGTTACTACCAAATGCATATACCATCCATGAAATGTGCATTTTATAGGTGAAATGCATTTTGTGACATGCTGAGTCACAAAATGCAATGAACAAAAATTATTTCTTGGATAAAATGCATTTCATGATCCACAAAATCTCTTTCATTCTTGTATGCAAAACTTCACTACAAAATGCATACACCGTCCATGAAATGTGCATCATGACGTGTATTTTGTTCACAAAAGGTGTTTTTTGTTGTCTACAAAATTAAAAATACATTCACCCTTACATGCATGAAATGCAAAACTATTGTACACAAATCCAGTATTGGATTTAAAATTGTGTGCATGAAATTATGTGCTGACTTTTCAATTCCGCTGATAAAATGCAACTTTCTTTTGTCTTTCTGTGTACATGCATTAAAGTACAGCAGCATTTTTGTGTCCCAAAATTCCTTCAGTCTACAAAATTAGTTAAGACTTGGCACCCCATAGTTAACAACACCCTTGCACTTGTTCACGTTAGTGAAAGCTCTGTCCATGGTGCTGATTTGAGTTACATAAACCCTGTCTTTTACTGGCCGAAGTGAAGCAGGATTGACCTTCAGGGTTAACAAACATGGCCTGTGCTGTGCAGCCGTGATCAGGTCTGCTCCGTCCCTTGCATTGTAATGGCCCAATGTCCCGTCTCCACATTCCAAACCTCCGCACCTTTGCTAATTGCTGGCGGTGGACACGTGTCATGCCTCTGCTGGTGGGCTGCACACTTCTGCCCTAACGAGGGGTTTGGGCCTCTGTGTCCAAAAACAGCAGTAATAGGGGAAGGATGTGGACAGAGCCGCATAGAGAAACAGCATTAATTGGCACGAGTGTTTCCTGCTTCACTTGCAGCATTAAACTCACTGGAATTGTTTCTGTAAACTTTCCTAATACCTCTGAAAGCGGTCTTTTATTAGCTGGGACACATTTTCTTATTAGATAACTGTGCAGATCACTTGTTCTGCCATGCATAATCAAGCTTACCTTCACTCCAATTAGAGGCTGATCGAAGACAGGCTTCGTCTCTTTTTATTCTCACTGCCACTTCTTCTTGTTTTCTGTGTATGAACAGATAAATATAGGAACATTGAACATTTTTTCAATTGTTTTTTGAACAACTGTCACTTTGTGTTAGTACATTTCAAATAATTACAAAGAAACAGCAGGTAACATTGAATTAAACATGAAATTTTGAAGGAGAAAAACTGAAATAATATTTTCTTTTAATATCCTCCAATAATCTTTGTTTTAGTACTGACTTTGAAAAGTTTTTTACAGTGTATAATAGTGAATCCCACAAAATAATGTCACATTTCACCTTAAAATCAATTAAATAAAAATAAAATAAAAATAAAAATCAATAGTTTTACTTGGCCTTGTTTAGGAACATTTTTTCATGACAATTAACATATTTCCCCCCAAATCCTCATTATCATTACCAAGGTAGCATATAAAGTATTTTGAGAAATTTGAATCTTTACATTTATTTTTTCTTGCCTAGTGAAAACAAAAACAGTTAAAGAAAGAAAGCTCACCAAGTCTGCATTTATTTGTTCTAAAATACAGTAAAAACAGTAATATTGTGAAATATTATTACAATTTAAAATAATTGGTTTCTATTTGAATATATTTTAAAAATGTAATTTATTCCTGTGATACAAAGCTGAATTTTCAGCTTCATTGCTCCAGTCCAATGTGGTTTCATATTATAATATAATGCATTTTTTTCAGGATTCTTTGACAAATAGACAATTCAAAAGAACAGTGTTTATTTGAATTAGAAATCTTTTGTAACATTATAGATGTCTTTACTGCCACTTTTAAACAATTTAATGCAACCTCGCTGAATAAAGCATTAATTTAAAAAAAAGAAAGAAAAAGAAAAATCTTACTGACCCCAAACATATATATTTGCATTACTTGAATTGCATGCAATACAAAAATATATATATATATATATATAATTGGTATAAAATATAACCAGGACATGTTCTTAGAGATTTTCCTGTAAATTGTGCATTTAGAAATTCATTACAAAAACTAACTAATACAAAAACAGCTGGTTTAAACCAAAGCTGCTCTGAAAGGCAGCAAAGAAATGACTTCCCAGCACAAGCCCGGATTCTCCGGCATGGAAATCAAACACCTGACAGGTGAAATGAAGTTCTTTCATTGCGTGGCTGTATATGAAATCCATTTATTTGTGGCTTTCAGTGTAAAGTTACCATAGACCACACGGCAGGTCACCTTTGCAACATCTTCATTTGTCCTAAACGTCTCCCAGAATTCTTTGCAGGTCTCCTCACAGACCACTATTACATTGCACACGCAGCAATTATGCTTGGATGTAAGAACAAAGTGCATAAGCATCCCAGATGTCATCAAGTAATACCAAAAGATAATGTTTCTGTGCATTTCACGAGTCCCGTCATCTAATGAATGTCATATTCTTGCAGTTTTGTAATGGGATCTGATCCCGGGTGAATATATATGACGGGTGTATAGTCATGGTCAGCCGGCTCTGCTGTAAATCAACCTCAATGTTCCTTCAGAGCGATTTGATAGGCATAATATTCTCTGCTGCCCAGATTCCAGGAGTCCATCTCGCCCAGTGAAACAGTAATTATGGGATGTGGATCCAGCACAAACAGAAAAAGGTCTGTTCCCTCTGCCTTATTGGACAAATTTGCTCATATTGCCTTAAATAAATGAGCAAATCAATTCAGTGACTGGCTCTGGACTGGAGCAGGGCAGCACGCACACACGCACACACACGCACAATACTGTTATTAGCACTTTGGAGGCTCTGAAAGTTCATGAGCACAGCCAGCTAACATTAATCAACCTACTGCAGAGACTGAGGGAGAGACAGAGGAGATCAGTGTGTGTGTGTGTGTGTGTGTGTGTGTGTGTCTGTTTCTGAAAGGCAGGTGGGCATCAAGGTTGTGCTTCATTCAGAAAAGAATAAAAAATGTATTTTAAATTCCTGAATTTGAATTGCATTTCAATTGATTTAGCAAACAGCATGCAGAACTGTAATTCAAATTTGAACTGAAGGAGAAATATTAAAATAAAATAAAAAAATAAATTAAATTTATAAAGTCGTACTGCTGTGAGTTTAGTTTTATTATTATTATTATTATTATAATACTTCATTAATAATTGTTTTGCATGAATTATCCATGAATATATTTTAAGTGAATCAAAAGCTACTTTTAGAAACACTAGATGACAATAACGATCAAATGATCATTGTTCAATTAACTGCAACTTAAATACAATAATACTAATATATAACTTCTATATATTTTATATAATTATATATAAATATAACATTTTATAAGTCTATACATACATACATACATAAATACACACACACACACACACACACACACATATACATATATATATATATATATTTGCACACCATGGCTGCATTTTTTTTATCAGAAATAATTATTTTACATATACACACACACACAAATGCACAATTATTTAATATTAATAATTAATATAATTCATATAATTAAATATGTCTAATTGGATGAGAGAAAAAAATGAATAAATATGCATAATAGGTCAAATTAATCATGTAACAGTTCTGTTGTGCAATTTCTTTCTCTAACTGTAAATCCAATTCAGTTCAAATTCACACTCATGATTCTGTATCTGGCTGTGTGTGTGTAGGAAGAGCCCATTGTGTGTTTGTGAAGCAGATGGAAAGGCAGGTGTCACGTGAATTGTATATGTGTCAGACGGAGGAAAAAGACAGGAATGAAATAAGGAGGAAAGGAGAGAGAATGGGGGAAGAATAGACAGACTGACGGAGCCCCAGGAGTGCGCTGTGGTCCGGCTCTCACCCTGCTCGTGGGCACGCGGTTCTCACCAGACATTATTTACCAGCAGCCCCTACAGCACACAACCAATGAGGAGAGAGAGAGAGATCTTATTTACTCAGAGTCTTTCTCTGGTCAGTCACCAGGTACTGAGAGAGAGAGACAGAGAGAAAGAGAGAGAGATGGTCAAGCGTTTATGTTTACTCACTGCTTTGGAAGATGGACTCCATCAGAAAGACTTCATGTCCAAATTGGCTCAGAGCTGCTCTCACTGTCAACTCATCTGATGAGACGAGACGAGAAATAAGAGATGAGAAACACTAGCTGAAAATGAGAGGGAAAAGAAGAAGGGATGAGAAAAAATTAGAGAGATGAGAGAGCAGAGGAAAGAATGAAAGGAGAAAATGAGATGCAAAGCAGGAAAAATGAAGGAAAGAAGAGTAAATGAGACGAGAAAAAATGAGAAATGCGAGTAGAGGAGTGGAGAGGGTTATGAGGTGAGATGAGAAGAAAGTGAGAGCAGAAGAGCTTGAGAGTTGAGAAGCAGAGACAAGATTATAAAAAAGGCAAAAGGAAAAAATGAGGAGTGAAGAGAAAGGAAAAATGAGGAGAAAAATGGGAAAAGGAGAAGAAATGATACGATAAAAGAGAACAGAATAATGTCTTGATATATGCTTACTATATACAGTATATATATATATATTTCTTATGTATTTACTGTAAAACAAATAAAACAAGAATTACAGGAGCATGCGCACACACACTAGCACATATATACTGTATATATATATATAGACAAAAACATTATTTTATATATACATATATAGTACATATACATACATAATCTTATTTTTATTAATCATTTAGCACCTTATTTTAATATTATTTTATTATAATATTGTATAATTATTGTATACTATATTTCTGTGCCATTGTTTTGTGGTTGTAAACAATCATGCAAAAAACATACTTCAAATTGAGTTGAAACTGAGTTGAGAAGAGAACAGATCTAAAGAGGCGAGAGGAGGACAGTGGTTTCTGTCTGTCTGTTAATCGTCTGACGCTCGTCGTCTCGTGTCGGTCTCAGTTCAGAGCGGCAGTGGACAGACAGACGGACGGAGACTGTTGAGAGGTAAAAGAGGGGAGAAAGAGAGAGAGTGAGCTAATGACCAGCTCTTATGCATCAGTGCTCGTACTAATGAGCTTCCAGGGAGAGAGAAAGAGCACGAGCCCGAGGATGTGAAGGTCCGGCCGTCTCTCCCCCGCCGAGCTCTCTGCCTCCTCACTCTCAGGGAACCCCCGACTCCAGCCGCTAATGAGAGAGAGACAGAGACGGAGAGAGAGAGAGAGACAGGGCGAGAGGCTTCTGTCCACCTGCCTGTCTCTCTCTCTCTCTGACGGTGGGGGGGTCGGCCGCATTCTTCCATTCTTAATAATTTACATCGAATCGATTTCCTCCAGCGCTTCCTTCACTCTTGCTTTCATTTGAAGGGGAATAACACACGTTCCCTGGGAAAAATAGGGATTATGATCCGACAAAAGAGACGACGTGTTTCTACTTCGCTCTCACATCCAAACTAGTTGAGGCTAACTTACCTTAACTGACTTCAGAATTCCCACAGTGAATCTCCATGACTTTTAGTCTTTAGGGTTTACAACAGATGAATCGTTTTTAAAAATCATTTTACATATTTTCATTTCATATAGATTACTAGTGAATAAATGGTGTCGGTAGGATTTTTCTTTTTTAATTGACTGCATTTATTTGATCCAAATTAAATGAAAATAAAACTATATATTTCAATTCAATTTAAAGTACTTTACCGGCACGATTGTGTTTACATACAATATTGCCAAAGCATTATACATAAAACAAGTAGTGACATTTAGTAGTGACAACAGTAACAATAACAGCAAAAGCAAAACAAAAAGGCGCTAAGTAATGAATAAAAATATTATTAAAAAAATACACACTATCATTCAAAAGTTTGAAGCTAGTAAGATTTTTAAGAATTTTTATACAAATTATATTTGTCTTATTTGTACTTTTATGCTCAGGTGGTGGCAATTATTTGATTAAAAATACAGTAAAAACAGTAATATTGTGAAATATTATTACAAATTTCAATAAATATATTCTATCTAAATATATCTTAAAATGTAATTTATTCATGTGATCAAAGCTGTATTTTCAGCATTATTACTCCAGTCTTCAGTGTCACATGATCCTTCAGAAATCATTCTAATATGCAGATTTGAAACATTATCAATGCTGAAAACAGTGTGCTGCTTCACATTTGTGTGAAAACTGCTACATTTTTAATTATTATTTGTAATAGAATTATTTTGTATGAACGTCTTTACTGTCACTTTTCACAGTGATTACAGTACAAATGTCTCTAGTAAGGCCCTCAACAATCATAATTTTCCTTGCAAATATCTAAAAGATAAAAAATAAAAAAAGCAAAGCTAGAAAAATGCATATTAACTACATACATTTCCATGACTTTTCCAGGCCTGGAAAGGACTATTCCCTAACACTTCCCATTTTTCCATGACCATTAGAATCCTGCTCCATACACCGGTCCAGATCTTCCTGCTGGCTACTCTGTTTACTCATTTACAACACAAATGATGCATCCACAGCTAGATTAAGAGCAGACACACACGGGCTGGAGACATTTGACGCGTCCGTCTGTGTTTTGCAGGGAGGTGAACTTTATCTTCACCTGAATTGTTATGTAAAACACACTCTACCTGTCTGATCTCTCATTGACATGCCAAGATTCCGATATATTAATATTTCAGTGGAAATTCTTTTTTTTCCCCCTGCTGTTTTTCAGATAAAACAGTAAAATATACAGGAGTGGCCTGACCAAAAGAAGGCTATCAAAGGTACGAAAATAACAGGAAGAAAGGAAATGAATAATGTATCCAGCGTCCAGTTTAACCCCCATCAGATACCGGCCGCAGGAAATTAGTATTCGTCCACTGTCAATGTTTCTGATCTGTAAACTCCACATGTTAAATATTCATAAACTCCCACCATAGTCTTTACCTTAGACTGATTTATTATTTAAATGATATGAATGTTACATACCTTGGCATTTTCCTCCCCCGCCTGTCTCTTTCTCCTGAAAAATCCAGATTTAAAATTTATATCAAATATTACCATAACCCTCCAGATTTCCTTGTGGCGTCATCTGGGTTTGTTCAACTGTTGAGAAAAGAAATTCAACACTTTATTAGTATATGACACTGAAGAACACCAAAGGAACACAATATAACAGCCCATAGCCTAACTGTGGTTTTGTTTACCAAGCACTGCCCCCTTGTGGCACAAAATGAGTCTGGAGGAAAACACACAGTCAGGCCTCGGTGAGACAGCTAACCATATCAATCTAGTTTATAACGTGATAACGGGCGCTAACATACGTAACATCAAAGTGTGAGGCTTCCGGTTATTTTACCTGTACAATACTAGTCCCTTATGCTGTTTATCACATTCATTTAATTAACACTGGTTTGTCGCGCAAATACCGTTTACCGCGCTTTGTTATTCTTATTTACCTTCCGGCGAATGAACCGGAAGTTTCGCACATTCACAAAATATAGCAAACTTCCGCGTGCAAAATATAAAAGATAGCAAAATAAACTGGCTTATCAACTTTTTAAAGAGAGGAGGAAATAATATTTACTGAATTTTGATCAAGTAAATGTAGGCCTAGCTTTAATTAGCATAATAAATTTAAACTGAAAATTGAGTGTGTCCTCTATTATTGACACTTTCCTGTTTAATACTGTTAAGATAGTTTGACATAATCAATGTGTATCATAAAAAGCGCTATAGAAAGGTGACTTGACTTGACATAAGAGGCTTCTTTCAGAAACATTAAAAAATCTTACCCAAAACATCTGAATTAAGTGTATAAATTAATTAACCTAGATTAATGAATGCTATAAAATAATTGTTTGCTAGTTCATGAAATCTAATGAATTAAATCAATGTTAATTGTTGAAGCGTTACCCAGAATGTTTTTGGAAAAACTTTTGCATAATTTTTTCCACTTTGTGTTTTTTAATTCATGGGGAAAAACAAACAAATCAAACATAACTGTAAAAATTAACCATGGTTTTACATTAAAGTGTAGTATCCATGTTCTTTTGGCATATTAATTACCATTTGTATAACCACAGTTTTACTACAAATACCATGGTTAAACTGTGGTTAGTGTAGCAAAACCATGGTTCATTTGTGGTTACCACAGTAACTATGGTAGCCATGGTTTTATTTGTGGTAAAACCATGGTTATTTTTATTTTTTTCCTGATGGTTTATTTCATATCATAAAGACTGACTACATAAAATCGCATCATAAATGGCAAAATGACTATCTGGAACTGACCGTTGTATGTTTGGTTCCTACAGTAAAGTCCCTTTATACAGAGCTTATATTGCTCATAGCAGAAGAGTATAGAACACACTTTCAGGCCTTTGTGAAATACAATTAACCATATAATCCTGCATAATTCACCAAAATAACATGTTCAATCAATTGCAAATTAATTTGGAACAATCTAGTCAAATTAGACAGATGTCGACATGGACAGGTTGTCCATTAATTAATATCTGATTTTTACATTTGATTTATTTTTGTATGATAAACAACTTGTGCAAAATGAAGCAAATCCAGCTAAGGTTTGCACTGCTCCAACCCTCAACATCATGATAAAGGGACAGCCGGTGTTCCAGCCAATAGCAGAGCTGAGTCAGTGAGTCACAGAGCTGCTGTGATTGACAGAGGTCAACGGGAGGTCAGGAAATGAAGGTGTTTGCTCGAGGAGGCTTGTGTTTGTGGACGGTTGTGATAGTATGTGATGTGGAAATTGTTTTATTTGAAATGTGTAGAGTCTTAATTCAGTGGCAGTTCAAGTACAAAAATATGACATATAAGACATTAGGCATCATGAATTAACAAAACACCATTTTTAAAGCATTAGATTAATTTATAAATAAACTATTTTACATATATATTCATGTTTGCTCATTTCTACAAATTTAAAATGTTAAAATGTATTAGTACTTTTCAAATGTTTGGGGTCAGTTTTTTTTTTTTAAAGAAATGTAATACTTTTACTCAGCAATAACACATTAAATTTACCAATAGTGATGGTACAGACATTTATAATATTACAAAAGATTTATATTTCAAATAAATGCTGTTCTTTTGAACTTTCTATTCATCGAAGAATTCTGAAAATGCACACTTTCCACACAAATATGAAACAGCACAACGGTTTTCAACATTGATGATATTAGTATGATTTCTGAAGATCATGTGACACTGAAGACTGGAGTAATGATGCTGAAAATTCAGCTTTGATCACAGGAATAAATTAAATTTTAACATATATTCACATAGAATACAGTTATTTTAAATTGTAATAATATTTCACAATATTACTGTTTTTACTGTATTTTTGATCACATAAATTCAGCTCCAGTGAGCATAAAATATTTTAAAAAATCTTTTTGGTTTATTGCTGCTTCATGATACCTAATGCACTGACTAATGTTAGCCAATACAAATTGATTTTTTTGCATAAAATATGTGTCTTTTAATTCAAAATTATTGTCAAAAAGCAAAGAAATCAACACAAATGTAAACATGCAGTGTAAATGGTAAAGACATGAGGAAGATTTCACATACGCTGGAATATTCTGCAGTGTACTTTCTCTTTCAAGAGTATAAAAGTGCCATTAGTAATTCGGCCCGTGCTTTCTTGAATTTTTCTTTTGTTTTTGCTCAGTTTCTCTCTCTTTTATATTTCTTCATGACCTCCTCTTCCTTTGTCTGATCTCATATTTATTTTCTCATTTCTCCGTCCAACAGCACGCTGTGAAGGATTGAGATTAGCATCGTTCTGGTGCTTTTAAAAACACTACGGACAATCTCACACGGAGCCGGCATAAATATTTAATACGTCTATCTGTTCAAGCTAATTTAGGCATCCGAACTCATCCACATGCTAAATTCATTTCTTGTTTACTACAGAGAAGCAGACTCGTAATGTCTTGTTTATCAGAAGATCTGTTTGTTGATAAAGATCCTGAATGGCTAAAACAAGGAGGATTATGCTGCTTTATGGCTGAAGATTCAGCTGTGTTTCCCAGGCAGCTCAGCTAATGACCCTCCACTTCTGCTCCATCGGCTCAGAATATTAATTTTGGTTGCGCGACGTCCTTAAAACAACGGCGTAAATTGCCCAAGCAGGACTGTAATTGTTTATGAAGATGTAAATTGCTTTGCAGAGGGAGAAACTAATAGCATCTGCGGCAGGAAAATGAACTATTCTGTGGGGGAGGCTATTTTCTTTATGACTGGTATTTTTCTTTTTTATTAAAGGTAATACAGTCAGAGGCTTGCTGTAAAACAGTGTGTTTCTGGATGGGATCGTGTTGATATTGGCCCTTTATCCATTCATCAGAGGCCTGTTTCATGACTCCAATGGGTGCAATCATACTACAGGACGGTGATTAGCCTCTCAGTTAGATATGAGCTCATTTTTACTTGTAATATGTGTAGATAATAATAATGATATTATCCTGAAAACCCCTGAAAACATCCTAGTTTGACTGTGCCATGCGATTTCCGTATAGGCTGATAAAGAAAATATGATGTTTTGATCACTGCAAACTGAAACAATAACTATGTTTTTGGATTTTCTAAAGAAAAGTTTGTTGTATTTATCTGTGTATTTTCAGAAATCACTGTCACAATGCAGGGGTGATGTAATGGTTGCCAGGGTGTTGCTAAGGCATTTTGGATGGTTTCTTCCTGATTCACATTTGAAGTGTTCATCCTCAAGTTTCTGTGATATTCTGGTATATTTTCGCACCTGTTTTTATCATCCAACAAATAAAGTAAAAAATTACATCACTTAGTAAAGTAACAACACAAATCACCTTGAAAAGACACAATTTGAAAATGCATGTCTGTATCACAAAGTCAAGACTGCAAATCACATGCAAAAGTTTAAAAACAAGTTCAGTTTTACTTGTAACATGTCTGAATAGTAATGATATTATCCTGAAAGCCCCTGAACACATCCTAGTTTGACTGTGCTGTGAGATATGCATTATTGTGGACTGATAAGGCAAATATGATGTGTTTGATCAGTGCTGATGATATAAAACATTACAGGTAAAGATCAAAACATGAATTACTGTAGTGTATTTACCTGATCAGGAATCTGTGTCACAATGCAATTGAGTTGTGGATGTTTGCAAGGTGTTTTTTTCTGGTTCAAGTCAGAAGTGTTCATCTTCAAGTTTCTGTGATGTTCTGGTGGATTTTCTCACCTGTTTTATCATCTGACAGGTAAAATATATATATATATATATATATCAAATCATTTAGTAGAGTAACAGCACAAATCGCCTTGACAAGACAATTAATATGACAATTCATGTCTGTAGCACAAACTCTGCAGGACAAATTACATGCAAATAAGTTTTTACCATTTTAGCAAGATTGTAGGGGAAAGAGCATGAACAATAATGTCGTTTTTTTTTTTGTTTTGTTTTTTGCATGAGCAAACACCAAATGAGAATAATTATTTCAGTGAACATTTATTTTATTTCAAGTAAGGAAAATTCAGGGCCATCTTAAAAAATAATAATAATAAAATAAAAAATGCATTATTTTGCATGCTGGAAATAAAATGAAACAGCAGAATATAATGATAATGGACTACAGAGGTTGTCATTAAACGTCATTACACTGAACAGCTAAAACATCTACTCACCAGTCGCTTTCACAGACTCATTGTGTTTATAATTACACTCTTGCAAACTATTTGCAAACTAATGTTTTTAAATAAAGACTGGAGATGTTGAAAGTTTAATAATGGTGATGTTAAAGTCATGTGAAGGTTAAACTGTTTTTACTTCTGCTGAGATTTGGGCTTCAAAATTCAAAATGTGTTCATAAGAAGAAACAAAATCATGAATTTGTGTTGGTCACAAAGCTCAGTTTCTGCAATAATCCTAAAGTCAATAGGTAAATGCAACTGTGTTTTTGTTGAGGGAACCAGGATAATGCTAACTTCTGGACTGGACTACAAAAATCCATCATCACTGCAGTGCTCTATTAAAAACAAGTGAAATCCCCAGTGGATGTGAAGGTCTCAGTGCTTCCCCTGCTGGATGAGAACCAAACTACATGAGTTTGATTCATGCTCAATAACAGTTCAGGGAGGTTAGGCATAAAAACTATGAGTTCAAATTAAATATCACTATTTATTGAACTATGCTTCACAAAGCAAAACAAAAACTGTGTTAGTCGTTTTAACATGCAGGTGAGCATTTTTACAATCACAAAAAGGAAAAAATGGGGCAGGATTTACTTAAAAACATTATTGTATCATATTTGATGGACAAACTTCTAAGGCCTCTAAATTATTAGCATGATTAAACTTTGCTAAAAGTTGCACACAATCTACTGCATGCCTTCTGTCATCTGATTGATAGTTTTACTTTTTTAACAAGTAAAAGCCACTTAAAAAATCAGCTTAGGTTTACTTGATTATCCATACAGAATTCTTTAATAAAATCATGTCCAAATGTGTGTCTCAAATATAATCATCAAGCTTTTCAGGAATGTTTATTTGTTCATCTCTCAGTCATCATTGTATTGCATTGCATTATATGTTTTGATCATCAAACTAAGCATTTAAAAATCATATTATAAGGCATATTACTGGAGATACAGTGTGGCAACTGATATTTATATGCAGTTTATGTAAGTATCTGCTATACTATTATGAAGATCTCATTGTTTTACATTACAAGCATCAGAATTTCACCTTATTTTTGGTTATATAAATATCAGCATCTACACCAAATTGAATTTTTTTTTCTCAGTTTGGATCTCTGAATAAAATCAAGGTGTTTTTCTCCTTATTCTCACTATATCATAGTATATGAGCCATAAAAGCCAGATGTATGAGATATGATTATACAAAACATAGCACACATATGCCAACTTTTTTTTTCAATTTTGTGTAAAGGTTCCATTTCAAACACTTGAATCTTTCTGACTATTATTATGTCAGGCTTAACACTACCATGGTAATGAAATGTACTGCATCCCAAAATCCACTAGATGACAGCAAAAACTCAATAAGAGATCAGCAAATTGAGAAGTTCCTATAAAATCATCTATACATGTGAGACTAAGACTATAATCATAAATACTGGTGTTAGCTAAAGCAAGAATCACTCATTATTACTGCTCATTTAGCTTAATTCATTGAGAAATTTTATCCAAAGCAACTTACAAATGACAAATATCACACGTGATTTATCATTGCTCATCCTTGGAGTTGAACATAAATGATTGTGTTTTATTACTTTATTAAGTGTAGTGTTTTATGACTTTATTAGTGACTGCATAAACAATTTTTATAAAATGAGCTATTTGGACTATAAGTGACTCTGTAAATCTAATGTAAAACTCTTAATTCATTTTATAATTTTCTCCTCATAAGCCGTAGCCTTCTTTTAATATTCATAAACTGGATTAATTATGTTCCCAAACCCATTTCAACCATAGAAAGAATGTTGCATACATTCTAAACTATTACAATATATGCACAATATTGATGAAATTAATTTTAATCTTCCGAAAGGAGGGCTGAGTAAGTTTATAACATTCTTCTTGTGAAAACAATCTTTGCCACATTTCACTCAGTAAGGTCTTATTTTCTATTTGACTGTTTCTACATCAGGTGACTTCTGACACAAACTATTAAACCCCAAAAATAAATAAATCTGTGAAAGTCTGGGTTCCAAAAACAAAAACACTTTTAATGCAGAAGATGATACGAATGCAAAGAAAACTGGGTTCTTTTTCGCTTGGTTCACTTTTTGAGCTCTTTCTACGTAAAGAGGACTCAAGTGAGAACACCCTTAGAGATGTGTTCCTGGCTGCCCGCCAGACTCGCTGTTGTGGAGACAGACAGACTAAACACAAGCCCAAAAACCTCTGAGGACCAACTAGAGACAGACTGTGTGTGAGTCTGTATCTCCTGCTTCAAACTACAACATCGCTTTACTTTCATCTGAACACAGTAAAAATATCCTTCAAATCAAACAGGGAAATGTATTAATATCACCATGAACTGCACAGGCCCAACAATATGCACAATTATTAACATGACAGTCAGGGAAATTGATCATTTTTGTTTGTAAATATCTCAATCTCACCATTTCAATGGCTAACAATAATTGAATAAGTGAATAAATAAATGAAACCATATTTTATGTAAACTGGTCATGTTTTATTAAATTGATCTTGTGTGTTTTTTTGTTCGTTTGTTTGTTTTGAGAATGAGAGCGACACACAACCTGTCCGTGTTGGAAAGATTTTGCTTTGTTAAACCTTTAAACCTGTTCTATTTTTAATATTGCATTTTAAATTATTATTATTATAAATAAATTTAATAACAACATATGAAATAGGTAGTATTTTCTTTGACCTTGTGTAGTTTTGTTCATGGTTTTTGAGGATGAGGGCTTCACACAACCTCTGTCTCTAAACATTCATTTTGCATTTATAATATTGCATTTTAAATAATAATAATATTATTAATAATAATAATATATTAACACATAATATATTAGTATTAATAATAATAATAATTCTTATTATTATTCATTCTTATTCTTCTTATTATTAAATGTAGTATTTAAATTACATGTTAAATTGTATTTTAAAATATAAATTAAATGTTTAATAAATAAATATAAATAACAATAAAACATGAAATAAGATATTAATTATACATTAAAAATTAATTATATAATAGATATATATATAAATATATATAAAACATTAGGACTGTTAAATAAATGAAAACAACTAATTTCTCAACTGTTTGTCTCAATTACTATATTCAGTTACCTTTTAAGAAAAGAAAACAACAATATATATATATTTTTTTTTCAGCTTCTGCTTCAGTTTTTACAGGAAACTACACCCATGGTAATGTTCTTATTATGCTCTTATTAGTTGAGTGATTGTAATAAAGCCCATGGTAAGAATATTAATCATATTTCTAAAAGATTTTCAGTATATATGAGTTAGAAGGAACACACTTCAGGTTTGGTGCCGCTGAAGGGTTTTTGGGGTATATGTGACAGAAAAGGTCAAGAAACACAGATCTAAACCCCACCAACACACACATGCTCTCATAAACACACACACACACACACACACTCACATCTCAGCTGCATGGCAGAATCATTTCATTGTTGAAATGTGACACTGTGTCTGGACTGTTTAATTTGTGAGAGCGGTTTGCTGGTGAAGGGTTGAAGATCTGGGGGGCTTTAGAAGCACAAAGTCAATTTGCATTGAGAAAAAGCAGCCTGTGATGGTGCTGGGTGGTTACTATGGTTACGTGTGTGATAGCGGGGGCCGGGTCAGGCACAGATGAGGGTGAGGTAATAAGCCCATTGAGCACACACACACACACACGGCTCATTGAGCTTGCTTTGTGGTTTGAAGCCACCTAAGAGTGCACTAACCAGTTCAAATACTTCACCCTTAAAGGACTAGTTCACACAAAATGAACCTACTCTCTTTATTTACTCACATCACCTTCATGTCGTTCCAAACCCCTTCTGTACATCACAAAAGGAGAAATTTTGAATGCACACACTATTATATAACAATAACAAAAAGTGTTATGTTATTAGCATTAAAATACTATTAATATTTTGAATTAGTTTATTTTAATATTTTCTGTTTTTAATTATAGTACAAGTTTTAGTAATTTTGTTATATTTTTGACATTTTTTAAATGTCCACATAGTTTTTATTCATTTTTATTTCAGTTTTAGTTATATTAGTACATTAAGTTAAACTAAATTAAAATGAGAAATGTTGCCTCAGCAACTAGCTGAGATAATAAGTTTTTATATTTTATTTCAAGCAACGGAAATGTATTTTTATGTTTTTATTTACTGTTTCAGTTTTAGTTTTGATTTACAATAATAACCCTGGTTCGCCAAAACTGTCAAGCAGTGTTATTTTTTATTTGATATGATCATTGAGTTTTGTTAATATTTGGAATATTATTAAATTAAAAGATAATATTTTTATATTCTTTTCATTTTAACTTTAGTTAAGTTTTAGTAATTTTGTACCTTTTATTAGTTACATTTTTGTCTATAATTTATCCCTGTCTATACAAATTTTATTTATTAATTTTAATTTATTTAGTTTTAGTTATTTTAGTACTTCAATTTAAACTAAACAAAAATGTCAAATGTTGCCTTGGCAAATAGCTGAAGCAAAATAATAATTATAATTTTTTTTATATATTTTATTCTACTTCAGTTAACATTTATTTTATTTTTAAGCAATAGCTTTAAGCAGTAATTAAGTCATAATTTTAGTTTTAGTTAAATATAGTAACCCTGCTCTTAAGCTCCAAAAACAACAAAAATCACCATAAATGTAGTGTAGATGACACACTATATTGCAAGTCTTTTGAAGTCATACATTAGCTAATAAAATTGACTTAATGCAGGTTCCTGGTCTTATTGTGAACGATTCATTAGTGCACTTTCTATTCTCAGATAAAAATGACTTGCTCTTCTGAAATAACTTTGCTTTTTCACTGATGCCACTTAGACTGTGCAGACTATTGGATAATGTTAATCAATGGCTAAATAGCTATTTAGTCATTGTTTTAGCAACCCGCGCTCAGTCTGGCTCCATTCTGAGAAACAACCACTTTTCCCAATCCAATCTATTCCTGTCCTTTTAGATAAATGGATATCTTATTTCAGTTGAAAATATGGCATATTAAGTAAAGCAGGCTGTGAATGTCAGTATGAATGGAACTGACTTGAATTCACAGCAGCCCTCAATCAAACTCCAGTCACTCGAGAGGGACATTTAATGACCTTATAAATAACAGAGTCAAAGATCATCGACTTTTCTTTACCCTTGAGCCTCGAAAAACACTAAAGATTCAGGCCTCTTTAGCCCAGGTCTAAAATACACGAGTTTCTTCATTCATATACTGGAACAGAGAGATAATGGAGTGTATTTGACCTAATTGTGTTGTACACAATCATCAGAGTTAATCCTGCGTCCTCATAATCCACAGACATGATTCCATTCATAGCAGGTGATTCCATTCATCCGTGTGTAAACTCCATTCATTTACAAAAATGATATATTCAAAAGTTCAAAAGACTTCAAGACAATCTGTGATGATATACTGTATATAGATATAAGTCAATGTCTGGACGTTTGAAATGAAACATTTGAAACCCTGAATCAGGGTTATTATTGTTAAAGGGATAGTTCACCCAAAAATGAAAATTCTGTCATTAATTACTCACCCTCGTGTCGTTCCAAACCTGTAAGACCTTCGTTCATCTTCGGAACACAAATTAAGATATTTTTGATGAATTCCGAGAGCTCTCTGACCCTCCCATAGACAGCAAGGATCTGACCACAATCAAGGCTCAGAAACGTAGCAAGGAGATCATAATAATGGAGAAAATAATCCATGTGACATCAGTGGCACCCTATAGCACCATTTTGGAGAGTATCACATACGTAAACAACGTATGCAATGTATGTACGCGGATACGTTGTTTATGTTCAGATCAAAGTGTAAACTACGTAAACAGCATATCCACGTACAGTGCTGCTGACACAGAACAGCATATGTTGTTCACGTATGTGATTCTCTCCAAAATGGCGCTATAGTGTGACACGGAGTAGACGAACTGTTGTATAGTAGTTATTTTCGTTTTCTTTGAGAACGACATGAGGGTGTGTAATTAATGACAGAATTTTCATTTTTGGGTGAACTATCCCTTTAACTAAAATTAACGCCATAAAAAACATTGTTACTTGAACTAAAATAAATGTTAACTGAAATAAAATAAAATTAAATAAAAATTAAATAAAACAAAGAAATAAAATAAAATAAATGTTTTACATTTGGTTTAACTTGATGTAATAAAATAACTGAATTGTAATAAAAAATCATAAAAACTAGACATATAAAGAAATCAAAAATGAATAAAAAACAACAAAAAATTAAATGTAAATTAACATATTTAACATATCTGGGGAAGTCGTGGCCTGATGGTTAGAGAGTCGGACTCGTAACCCAAAGGTTGTGAGTTCGAGTCTCGGGCCGGCAGGGATTGTAGGTGGAGGGAGTGAATGTACAGCGCTCTCAATACCACGACTGAGGGGCGCCTTGAGCAAGGCACCGAACCCCCAACTGCTCCCCGGGCGCCACAGCATAAATGGCTGCCCACTGCTCCGGGTGTGTGTTCACGGTGTGTGTGTGTGTTCACTGCTGTGTGTGTGCACTTTGGATGGGTTAAATGCAGAGCACAAATTCCGAGTATGGGTCACCAAACTTGGCCGTATGTCACATCACTTTCACGTTCACATATAAAATGTAAAAATAAATAAATAATTCAAACTATTAATAAAAATGATAACAGTATCTCAAATGAACTCTTTCCGAAACTTTTAAACGGTAGTGCATTAAACATTTTGTCTAATTAAATAGATAGAACCTACTTTTTCTAGCTTGATGTTCAGCTACTGTAACTACCTTGTCTGTTTGTACTTCAAACAACGAGACACTTGTATAGTTGAGATGTGTTAAACATATGTGAGACAATCATAATCTGTAAACTCACACATGTTATCAGTGCTGGTATGAAGTGCAGACATATGTTCTCACTCCAGGGGTCGCGGCGCTGGGGCCCTTTCACCAACACTGATAACCTCATCAGAGAGGCCCGATGCTCGGGACCCTCGTGCAGGGCACTTTCTGGGAATCACAGAAGGTTAGAGCGACACACAAAGACAGACGAGAAGGTGGTATAGATGGGGAGATAAAAAGTTTACGACAGGCTGTGACACCATCTGAGGCTGACAGCCGTCAAGAGAGAAAACAGGAGCGCGAGACAGAGTTTTATGACGGGGTGGCGGCACTATCAGCGTGTGACAGGCGGGATGTGTCTGTTCTTTAGCGAATGTACATTCTGGCCTCTTCCCACGGGACACGCAATCCCCTTGCTAAAGATAGAAGCTCTCGCAAAGTGAGACACTTATCACCTCACTAAATGAAGGGAAAGAAAGCCTTGTGTTGCACTGTACTCCAAACAGGCCCTGCATCCTGACAATACATGCGCTTGGAAAAATGACCAAATCCAACTTGCAAATGGACGTTCTATTAACGTTAGTAGAAAAAGTTACCACACAATACATATATTAGGGGCAAAGAATTAATGTTACTTTTTAAATACTTAAAAACCATCCTTCCACCAGAAAAAAATTTGTCCCCGACAGTGACAGAAAATGGCAATAGAATGTTCCTCAAACATGCCACATCTCATGGAGCTCAGATCAAAACAGAAACGGTTCTTGGCTGTATTTATTATTATTATTATTTTAACAATAGATGATATTTCCTCATTCCTGGAAGCAGAGTACTTCGTGGCATAGAGCAAGTTTGTCTATAGATAGCATCATTAAACAGTAACTGGATGAACATACAGTACAGTAACGTACCTGAAACTGAAAACTTTTAAATAATATTCCCTCTGCACTTCAGAAACTGTGTTTCCACACACACGCACATCAGCGTTTCTGGGGGCGTGGTCTCAAAATTAAAGGTGAAAGATACAAACATAACACCAGCAAGGGTCACTCATACTTCAATAAATAAACAATAAACAGTTATTTTGCTGAAATACATAAAACATGGAACCACGACAACACAGAAACAAGGTGTAGGAATACTAAGTGAGGTCCAAAGCAACCAATCAGATACAAGGACCGGAACATTCCATTTTAAAGCTAATTGGTGGTGTTTAATAATGTTATCAAAAGGTTAGCAAAAAAAACATTATTTATATATTGTTTATGGATTTTTAAAAAAAAAACATTTTTGTTGGACGTTCGTCTAAGATGGTTTAGAGAACAATCAAAAGTACAATTTCCATGTTTGCAAAATTAATATTGCTAACTGTTGTTTTAAACGTT
This sequence comes from Schizothorax lantsangensis, assembly GCA_027422415.1. Taxonomy (NCBI): domain Eukaryota; kingdom Metazoa; phylum Chordata; class Actinopteri; order Cypriniformes; family Cyprinidae; genus Schizothorax; species Schizothorax lantsangensis. The sequence goes on from CM049848.1 coordinate 33,890,687, forward strand.
CACGTAACCAAGAAAAAAAATATTTTTTTATATATTTAAAAAACCTGGACGTTCAGAGAACATTCTTATGACGTTATCATAACTTAATGGGAACGTTAGCAAAACACTCTTAAAAAAATATTACTGTTAGCTGGGCATAGGCCTGCAAAAACAAAATCAAAACTGACCCCCTTTTTTTTTAAACAACTTTGCTTCACCAAGAATGCCATTCCCTCCCTACTTTTCTGACTGCATTATAATTCCCAATTTTCATAATCCAATCAATTCTCAGTGTATGATGTTTCTTGAGCTGCAAATCAGAATATTAGAATAATTTCTGAAGGATCATGTGACATTTAAGACTTCAGTAAAATTCAGCTTTGCATCACAGCAATAAATTACATTTTAAAATATTGTAATAATATTTCACAACATTACTTTTTTTTTACTGTATTTTGATCAAATAACTGCAGCCTTGGTAAGCATAAGAGACTTTGCATTAAATCAACAAAAGGTTTACTGTAAATTTACCAGTAAAAGTTGTTCTTATGCATTTTGCAAAGCAGATAAAGAGGTACAATCCCTGTAATGCACAGCCTCAAGAGTGTTGCTTTCACAAAACGACAGCTGTCTGCATTAAGATTGAACGTGCTTAGCTTTAGCTTATTAGAAAGCAGGTAGAACAACTTTTGTCATATAATGACAACACAGTCTGCTGTTTGTTCATTTTTTCTTTCATCTATCCTTTCATTAAATTCCAGACAGCTGTTTTTGAGTCTGAAAACATGACTGGGCAGAGAATGAAGGGATGGAAGACAAAGAGAGCGACAGAGGGGAAACAAATCAGCCTGCCGTATTGCTATTGAAAAGGCTGATGGCATTGACCTTAATCATGATGGACAGGAGCGAAGGAGAGAGAGAATGAGAGATGGAGGTGAGGAGAGGGAGAAGCATCAGAAGCAGCATTATGGGATAGATGGGCTCCTGGCGTGAGGGTTGGATTAAGAGCTTCTCTCTCCTGCTGCTCGCCAATTGCTCCTCATTCCCGCAGATTAAGTGAAAATGAAGGATCCATAGCAGCCTGTCAGAGGGAAAAACGGCAGCATTTTGAAACAATCAGAAAACATATAGACCAGTATGAGTCTCTCGCTCAGGGAAAACACTGGCTCTATCACTGCAGAGGCGCAGACACTTTCTGTAGAAAAACGTATTGCCATGATGCTGGGATGTCAGTGCATTACATTAAATAAACATTGCTTAATGCATAAACATTTAACTCTCATTGGGAATATTTGGCTTTCAATCTAGCAAAATGCAGTTATACTTCAGCATTTGGTCATTTGTTCTCCAGAATACAGATGAGAGATTTTCACTGTGCAACCTGTAGAAAGGAAGGATTAAACATTAATATTTTGAAGGTTAAATATGACAGTGCAGGCTAGAGACGTTCCCATTCTGCTTTAGCATAGTTCAGCCACACACAGATCAATCAAGCTATCTATAGCCTCCAAGACAGGCCTTCTTCTCACAAGGTTTTACTTCAGGACCTGGATTTTACATTGGAGCTCAACTGTTCATCACAAAAATCAAACACTGAAATGTATTATATTACCTTGAACTGCAGAGGCCCAAAAATATGCAGAACCACTAAACATAGGCAAAACAGGACACTAGACATAGGGAAAATAAGCCAGGTAAAAATGACCATTTTAGCTCATAATTTCTCTTGAATTTTGTGGTTTCATGCGTTTTCAACTAAACGCAGTGGACTCAAACCGTGCTTATCTTCACTTTTCAGGCCAAGAAGGCTGCAGGCCACTTTTTCCAGTAACATGCATCATTTCTGACACAATTTTAGTCGATATCACAAATTCTCTGGTTTCAAGGCAGTAATTTGATGAAATTTCAGCCAAGCTGTCATATGCCAATACTCATTTTCAGAGCCTAAAATGCACAGATGCACACAGTTTCTCGGAAATATGGCCATATCAAACACCTGCAGTGTCTGAAATGGTCAATTTCTTTTGAGGTTAGTGCTCGTCCAGATGGGGAGAAAATCAGAACAGGTCATCTCTCACACTGTGCATCATTTAAATCTCACACGCAGGATTAGTTACGTCCCCTTCACCCAGCATTACCTCACACCCATGCAGAGTCGACAGACCTGGACAGACCTGAATTTAGCTTGTATGAAGCTCGTCAGTTCATGTACAGCTCAGGTATCAGCGGATCACACTTGAGAAGATCAAAATCCTCAGCAGATGTCAAAAACAAACAGAGGGTTTGAAGAAAAAAGGCCTTACCATGGGTGGGATTTCAGTGATCTCACTGTTTAATTCGAAAAGCGCTCACACACACACACACATGCTCTCTCATTCAGTGCCTCAGAGAAACATTGTTTCATTAGGTAAATCGCAGCCTCTCAGATCTTCAGAGATTTGCAGTGTCTCCTCGTGACTGACGGCTCGGCAGATACAGAACTCACATCAGTCAGCGGAAGAAAAGCTGTGAATGATCATGGCTCAGAAACTGTCTACATTGTCAGAAAAGACCACCTCCAGAAGTGATGACAATCCAGATCCAGGTTGCAGAGAATCCTCTAGAATCCATTCTGCTTGATTTTAGAGGTTCACAGTCCAGGAATCTTATGAAAACATGTCTCATTTCACACCAAATTCATATGGAAAATAATATATTTTATATATTCATATTGCATCAAGAAAATGAATGAATTTCTTATTGTATAATATATATTTTAGGCATAAATTAAAATTAGCTAAAATACTATCATGATGTATAAAATCGTTTAAATTAAATAATTAAATAATTTTTTTATTTATTTAGCCAGGTTAATATTTATAAAGCCCAGGTTTTAGGACTATGCATGTAACAGGGAAAAAAATAAATAAATAAAAAATATATACATTCATGTTTAAATATATAAAATGACATGAACAGACAAGATTCTGAAAAAAATACCATAAATAGCTTTACAAAATAAATAAAATATCATTAGTTTTGCATTACAGTAATGAGAATGATATTTCCTTGCATTTATGGTCCTAAAACAAGCTTTATTTTTATTATGTCTGCTTCATATGTCATCCAAAAATTATTTGAAAGAACAGAAAATCTTTTGGCTTGTAGTTGAAACTGTACTTGAAAAAGAGGGATTTTAACAGATTTTCAACAAATTCATCCATGCACAATCTTATGCAGCTGACATTAAGACTCACTGCAGCATGAGAGACATTAAAACCAAATGCAAAGATTGTGTTTTAAACACGTCACATGCAGAATCTAACGTGTGACAAGCAACTCTGAGCTGCTGCCATGTTTGATGACACACTCCAATAGCTGTGTGAGTCTCACACTGACACCTGCGGCTCCCTCTTCTGCTTTTGAGTCACTCGCATCAGGGTGTGAATTACAGAGGGCTCTGACTCCCCCAAATAAGGCTTGAACTCCCCCACATGAAGTCAAAACAAAAGGTTTGGGTGGTGGGAGTCTAGCCTTCGGAAAATTACATATTCAGAAATGGGCTTTGTCTGAGGAGGTTACTATAGCAACAGTACACTTTCTGTTTGGATCGGTATCCAGAACCCAGATCGCCTCCATCATCATCATCATCACTGTGAGCTCCACATGCTATTAAACTCCCTATCAGAGCTGCACATGAAGACTGTATCAAAACACTTCCAGTCTGTCTTAATACAAACTCCAGTGGTTAGGCTAATGATTTTTTAAGATGTCTTGCTTGTTGGATCATTGCATTTATGTACTCTGTAAATTAATGTGGATAGCAATTCCAATAATTTGATTAGAAATGATCACAGCAAGGTTGTAATTGCATTTTGGAAAATCTGAGATATTACAGTTTGAGATATTGCTGAGATATACAGTATAAAAGCTTATTTCCACCATAGGATAAAATAATAAAAAGGCAATTGCGACTTTTTATCTCACAATTTTATTTTATTCTCACAATTTTTTATATGACTTTTTTCTCAGAATTACAAGATATTAACTCAGAATTGCATAATATAAACACAGAATTGCAATAAACTCGCAATTTTGAGAAGAAAAGTCTGAACTGTGAGATATACTGTAAATTCACAATTTTGTGGCAGAAAAGATGTAAACTCAGAATTTAGAGAAAAAAGTCTTCAGAACTGCGAGATATAAATTCAGAATTGTGAAGAAAAAAGTCACAATTACCTTCTTCATTTTTTCATTCTGTGGTGAAAAGGCTTCTATAAGATACTGAACAGGAGAAACTGCAGGAGATTTGTTTCAGGACACAATCAGAGAAGCAGACATCTCCATTTGCTCTTCATTCTCACTGCTGTCTGAAACAATAAAGATAATAGAGATTACATTACCCTTTTACAAATCAAACAAAGACACAAAAACAATTAAATCTGACAAGACATTTTGGGAAAGGAGCAGCAGGTCCAACATTAAAGGCGGTTCTGTTGTTGTAGTTGCTGTTTGCTTTTCAATGCTGTCCATCCTCTTGTTTTTTCTCAATGGAGCAGATGGGTTTTCAGCCCTCACTGAAATACTGGGACAGATGTTTCAGTAAGACAAGCTCTCCATTCTGCTCTTTCGTTTCTGTCTCTCTCTTTCTTTTTTAAGCGCTGTTGAAGCCGCATGCCACCCAACCTTGGAGATTAGCTTGAAATTGTCAGTAGGCACATATGGATTCATGCAAACGCCCGCATAGCAGCGGAGAAGCCCATTCAGTAAATTTGTTGTTCATGTTTATAATGTTTAGGTATTAAGGGTTCACAAAGTAAAAGTCTGGTAATAAAGAGTGGGAATATTGCAGAGGGCCGTTCAGGACCATGGACAGGTCATTGTATTGCAGCTGCCAAGAAGATTTGAATGAGAATTATAAAACACCTTTCAATGTGGCAAACTTTGAAAAGGGTTTTCTGTAGGTTATTTCTGAGAAACAATTGGTTCATCTTGTTCAACCCAAATTCTCATTTGGTGCCGCTAGCACACTTAGCACAATGTCTATTTTTTTCAAGAATAGCCTACTTGTAATCTACTTGTTATATGAGAAACAATGACAGTACACTGTAAAATAAAAAATGTAAGTCATTTTATCCTAAAAAAGTAAAAAAATTATACAGTTAAGATAAAAGACAACACACATAGGATAATTTTATTGTAAACATATTGTAAACAACTTGTATTCAAATCATAGGTGCCGATCCCCTTCGAAACTGGCCGAGCACCCACGGAAAAACACGAGATAATGTCCATTAACTTTAAAGGGTTACTCCACCCCAAAATGAAATTTTGTCATTAATCACTTACCCCCATGTCGTTCCAAACCCGTAAAAGCTTCGTTCGTCTTCGGAACACAATTTAAGATATTGTGGATGAAAACCGGGAGGCTTGAGACTGTCCCATTGACTGCCAAGTAAATACCACTGTCAAGTCCCAGAAAATTATGAAAGACATCGTCAAAATAGCCCATCTGCCATCAGTGGTTCAACCGTAACGTTATGAAGCTACGAGAATACTTTTTGTACACAAAGAAAACAAAAATAACGACTTTATTCAACAATTCGTCTCCTCCGCGTCACCGTAATATCCGCTGGACGCAAACTGCGTACGCTGTTCTGTGTCAGCGGCACCACACAGGATACGTCTTCTACGTTTCTTTATGCTTTGATTTGACCGAAAACAGCGTATCCATGTGGTGCGGCTGACACAGAACAGCGTACACAGCGTACTACTGGTTTTCATCCAAAATATCTTAAATTGTGTTCCGAAGACGAACGAAGCTTTTACGGGTTTGGAAGGACATGGGGGTAAGTGATTAATGACAAAATTTTCATTTTGGGGTGGAGTAACCCTTTAACCAATCACAAAATCGAGTGAGATTCGGGAACCTCTCTGATTGGTTGATCTCATATATGGTTCCTTCCGTTCCCCAAATTAGCCAGAAATCACGAAAAATATAGGCGTCGAATCAGCATCTAATTTTTTTTTTTATATTAACCTTCGTTCATTTCATACTTCTGTGATTCCATGATGTTTTCAATATTAAATAAAAATACTTTAATGAGCTGTTTTTGTGCAGCTAAAATAACTTCAAGGCTGATGACAGTGACACCTGAAGCCACTTTAAAGTTTAACGGTTCAGATAAACGCAACTTCTTTTTGCTATTTAGTGAATTCTAGCGAATACATACGTCGTGAAATATGATAAAATATAAATATGTCATCTTATATTTCTTAATAATAATTTGTCGTTGTGAATTCGCTAGGCTATATAAACACCAAAAGCTGACACTGCTCTCGTTTAAAGTTATGTGTAAAACATTTACTGCTTCCCAGATGACGCACTATAGGCTACTAGTGATTTTCAATATGCTCTGCACATTTTGCATGTCATCTGACACACTCATTTGAGTTCAAGGAGCTCAATGAGCTGATGATCTGAATCAGTCATGCAAAATGTGCAGAGCAGTGGGTCCCCAGGAACAAGTTTGAAAACCACTGGGCTACACTATGCACTCATACACTATGTACTCATGCACTACAGTATGCACTAAACCATGTGGTGTATGAATTTTATAATTTTATTAATTTGTCATTAATAATCGGAGTCTAATAGCCTCTTCCCCTTCGTAATTAAAGCTGCGACAGTTGAGTGCATGAAGTGTACAACATTCCACACTTTTTGTCGGTGCATCATCCGGGTATTTAAAGTGCACTTTTTCTTTTTGGAATTTTCAGTGTGAACACGCTACTCGCACTATTTACTACAAAACGTCATAGAATAGTGTACGAGTACGCAATTTGAGACACACCTATTATGTAGCCTACTTCGCACCTTACATTCATTAGTTTCATAAATCCACGCCTCTGCTGCTTTTTTTTTACACTTCAAAGTCATGAGCGCGATAACTCAACCCCCTTTACGTATCATCGACGAAATGAGCGCCGCTGAGGCTGACTGCGCGCTGGGGTGAGTTTAGTGTCAAAGCCCCTAGAGGCGGATCACAACAGTCTTCCATTCGCCTTCAGCACCACACAGGACTTTACCCGTCTGCGGACAGCGATGCTCCTGCATCCGAAGCTCACCCGACTCTTCCTCATACCGATTCCCGTCGGTGTCGGTTTCGAGGAGTTCAGCCAAGGTTCCGACACGCGTGTGACTACAACCACCGCCGTGTCTGACTTCACACCGACTAAAGCGCCCTGAAAGTGGAGCGATCGGACAAAGAGCCGCCGTTCAGATGCAGCGATAACTTTGAGGAGGTTTTTTTCGGACGAACAGCTGAAGATTGTTACAATCATGCCTGTACGGAGAGGTCATGTCGCTCCTCAGAATACCTTTCTTGGAATAATAATACGGAAATTCGAGGAACAGAGTAAGTATTGCAAAACAACATAGGCTATACGATTCTTTGTCTCCATGTGATTTAGATCATAAATGAAGTGCTGGTATTAATGCATGTACAAATATAGCTAATAAGTGACCCTCGACCACAAAACCAGTCATAAGGGTCAATTTGTGAATAAATAAGTTTTCCATTGATGTATGGTTTGTTATGATAGGACAATATTTGGGTGAGATACAACTATTTGAAAATCTGGAATCTGAGGGTGCAAAAAAATCAAAATATTAAGAAAATCGCCTTTAAATTTGTCCAAATTAAGTTCTTAGCAATGCATATTACTAATCGAAAAAGTTTTGATATATTTATGGTAGGAAATTTACAAAATATCTTCATGGAACATGATATTTACTTAATATCCTAATGATTTTTGGCATAAAAGAAAAATCGATAATTTTGACCCACACAATGTATTGTTGGCTATTGCTACAAATATACCCGTGATACTTATGACTGGTTTTGTGGTTCAGGGTCACATATACTATTGTTACACACACACAGCTACATTTAAGGAAAGTAAACAGTTGTTTGTTTGAGTGCATTCACTGCATTTGTGTGCATATATTCCACTGTTTCTCCATAAAAGGTTTTAAACACTATTATCAATACAAATAAACTATGAAATGCCTTAATATACAATAGTATATGTCATATAGGTTTATAAAGCTTTAGGGCATCAGAGTAACAACAGGAACCGACACAAAGGCTTTCAGAGGGACTGGCAGATGACAGTCAGGAGTCTTTCAGCGTTGTGGCTCTTTAGTGTTTACACTTGAGATACATCTGTCAGATGACCGTGTTTATGTACACAGCAGCTATACCATTGAAATGCATGAATGAAAGCATGCTCTGCATGTATGTGGTCAGATAAACGATGCTCTCATACTGAAGATTACACACATACACATACACACATGCACGCAGTGAAATCTAGACTACTGGAGCGTATTTAGAGGATTTTTATGGCATGTAAGGTTTTTAAGCACTCATTATATAAGCTGTACAGTTGCTAGAGTATTCAAAATCTCAGGTTAAATTTGATGATGCAATTAAACTATAAAAACTATAAAAATGTTGCAATTTAATAAAAGTTATACAAAATGTTAATTTTTATTGCTTTTTTTAAATAAACAATAAAACATTACATTTTAAAACATAATACAAGTAAAGTATTAGCTTGTTGTTAATGTTAATAAATTACGTACACTAAATCTTTTTGTCAATAGTAGTAATAATAATACTCTCAAAAAAGTTTTTTCAACTCTGTCACTGTTTAACCAGTGTTTAACCAACCTTTCTTGGCTTACGTTCCCTCCACAGTACCTTCATTAAGGCTCATCGACAATGTTAACTCATAATATACCAGATACCATTTAACATGGTCATAAATGTTATAAGCTGTAAATCTATTAGAATTATTCAGTTAAATTAAAGACAATCAATGCTGTAGATGAAAAACAGACTCACCTGAGCTTATTTGTCTTGAGTTTTGAGTTCTAGAGGCAATTATGGAGAAACTTGATCAGAGAAAGACCTAAGGATGAATCTATTTATAAAAAAAAAAAATACAATCCAATCCAGTTTAATTGCCATTTTACAATCTTTCCAAATACTCACTGGAGTACACATATCATTGGTTGGGAATCACTGGTATAGACTGTTATCTGATGTATTTTATGTCATTGTAAACACAAGAAATTAAGAACGTCATGCTTAAATGTGAATAAAAACCACAAATTAGATATTTTTGATTTCAGTTGCTTCTTAAATGGTAATGAAAGATCAAATGGATCTCCTCTTTTGCTCACATGTGTTTCCTTAAGTGTCAGAAGAGATCTGAACAATATCTCAAACCAATTTGTCAAGATACTCAACTAATTTCTCATCAAATGATCACCCAAGCCGATTTTACACTCATTTTGTGTGGTGTTTGGTTGTTTACAGATAAGAAGTTCATCATAGCCAATGCCAGGGTCCAGAACTGTGCTATTATTTACTGTAACGACGGATTCTGTGAGATGACGGGATTCTCACGGCCGGATATCATGCAGAAACCTTGTACATGTGACTTCCTGCATGGTGAGCAAACCAAGAGACATGCGATTGCGCAGGTGGCCCAGGCTCTCCTGGGGTCAGAGGAACGGAAAGTGGAGATTACGTACCATCGCAAGGACGGTGAGTCCAACCCCATCCTTTCCTTTTGGGTCAGTGGTTTTGAACTGTGTAGAGAAAGAGAGAATGGCTCTGTTCCAAAACCAAGCGTCCTTGCTTAGAAACAGAAGGCAGCTGCCTTCTAAGGGTCTGTTCACTCAGGACATGTGATTGCATTACAAACAGCTTGATGGAAACTCCATCTCTGCAAGTCGCTTATAACATGCTTTTGAAAAAGTTTGTAATGAGAAACTTTTTGTATGGTTTATAATAAATCTGTCAAAAAAAGAGAAGCATTTCAAAAAAGAAATATATAAAATATATATATTGATTGATTGATATTAATTGATTGGTGTAATTTTTATAATTTTTTATTTATTCTGTGTTTTAATGTTTAAAAGCAAAGAAAAACCAACCATAAATGTTAGTACTGTAACTGTACTGTTGTTATATTAAATAATAATAATAATAATAATTGTTATTGTTAATAATAATTACTAATAACTATTAAATAGTAATTAATAATAATAATGATTGTATACATTAATTATATCAGGAAATTTTTGAAAAGTATTAGTGAGATATATATATATTGAGTGAGTGAGTGATTGTGCATGATTGAATGAATGAATGAATAAAAAAAATGCAATTAGATGTTTCCCTGATTCTGTTTTTTATATATATATATTTTTTTTTTTTTTTTTTTTTTTTTTTTATGAAAATTGACATTTGTACAGTTTCATGGCTGGTAAAAATATTTATGGCTGGTAAATTTTCTGAAGTCACCAGTTTTAGGCCCTGACTGTAACTATAAAGTGCACAGTAAAATAGTGCTACTCACGTGAAGTGCATTGATGGACACTTGATGGAAAATAGGCTCCAACAGAATAGGTGATAAACTAAATGTTGTTAAACCAAACTGACGCAAAATACACTAACAAAATACACCAGTCATTAGGTAAAATAGTCAAGTTTTAATAATTTACGGTATTGAATGAATTCTGTGTATTGTTACACTTAGTTTAAGTGCACCTATGACGGCAGCTCACTAGGTTTGGAACAGAACAAGTGTGTAGTTCACACGCCCTCTCTCTCTTTTGTTTCATCTCAGCTACAATATCGTAAGCGTCTCATTTGGTGGGGAGGAAAGCTGATTTCAGCTGAAGTGTGCAGTGAAGCAGACTCACTAATGTGGGCATCCTTACACCCGCCTAGAGCTACTCAGTCAAATTCAGCCCTCAGCCTGTCCAATCCGTTCAAACACATGAGATTAAAGAATAACACACGCCAGCGTCTGCTGCTAGAGCTCAGATGGGCCTCTGCTAGCACTGTTTGAACAGCTACACAAGAAGATGCTTTACTGATGAGCCAGAAACCCAGTGTGTGCGTTACATGAGCCATGAGGTCTCCCTGTCCCTCTGTGTTTCAAATTATGCTCCAAAGATGTTTATTTCCGTTAGGTATTCTGACGTTAAATAGCTCCAATAACATAAAAATAGAACGTTTTATTTTATTTTATTAAGGGGCGGGGATTAAAATGACTAATTAAAGTGACAGTCTATTCCACAATGGAAAATAGCCCCAGATTTTTTTCTGAACAATTATAATAATTTATCAGTTTGGAATGTTATGGAACATTTTATTTCTATTAATATTCTGACATAAAATAGCTCAAAATCCATACAAAATTTAGTTTTTGTTTCATTGGAGGGAATCAAATATTTTGTGACAGTCTAATACAAAATGGAAAAAAAAAGTTTTTAAATTATCAAAAATTACAATCAAAAATTATCTATTTGGAATATTATGAAATATTTTCTTTCCATTAGATATTCTGACATAAAATAGCTCCAGTAACATAAAAATAGACTAATTAAAGTGACAGTCCTTTCAACGATGGGAAATATATATAAAAAAAAAATCTAAAAAATATAATTAAATATATAAAAATCTAAAAATTATAATGAAAAATTATCAATTTGGAATGTTCAAATGTATCCAAATCCAAATGCATTTTTTATTGTTATTGGAGTGAATAAAATAATTTGTTAGTCTATTTCACAATGGAAAATAGTTTTTTCTGAAAAAAATAGCAAAAATCAAAAAAAAATATTACAAATGATAATGAAAATTTTTATATTCTGATATAAAATAGCTCCAAATACATAAAAATAAAAAAGTGTATTTTCTTTTCATATTTTCCAATTCCACAATGGAAAATATAAAAAGAAAATACATATGATTCTGTCCACTAACTTGATTGATGTTTATAACTTGATTAATACAATTTATACACTTGGCAGGACAATAAAAAAAAGCAGAAAAACAATCCAGAAAATCATAGAGTGATAAGCTTTTTTGGCCACTCAGCAACCATCCAGAACACCCTAGCAACCATATCAAATTCACAGAAATTCCATGGCAACCACCCACGGCACCCTGGATTTGTGACTATGAGATTTGCACAAGCAAGCACCTTCATATTATTATAAACATTTCCAAATAAATAACTAAACAGTTCATTAAAATATATTATCATATATACATTTAAATATGATTAATAAACTACATAAAAATATGAAATCATTTATTTGTTGACCTGCATGTCATGTTACAATTAACTGATATCAGTGAACTATAAACAAGCAAATATGTTGTTAAATTATTAAAATATTAACCTAAAATTTCAGGGGGACTGAGATATTTTACACCAAATGGGTTTGGCTGACAAAAATATAATTCAGAATTCAGTACTACATAGTTCAGAGTCTTTGTAATGTGTTTCAGCAATACATTTCTAACATTTGTAATGTGTTTAGAAACAATTCTCAGAATTCTCTTTACACGGACTTTAAACACAAAACATCATATCTCCGTAATATTGCATGGGTATAACACTGACATGCTGCCTAGAAATTATTACATACTAGGTACATACTGGAAGAATGTCAAGAGTTAAAAACCTTTAACAATGAACTTCAGCTGGGGAATATATATATATATATATATAAAGCTATTGTTTAATCACTCGCCTTTGCAGTTTCAGCTGAATACTGCAATTTAATAGCACCTGGTGTCGGGCGATTTCAACAGCCATTCCCCCGTACGTAGATATTAATAAGCAGCGTTTTAGCTAGCATAAAAGTAGGACTGAAACGCAGACTGAGCCTCATTAAGGAATCATTAGAGGTTCGGTTAAAGAGTGCTATCAAGCTGAGAGTGAAATTCAACACCCTGTACACACGGACTAACAATACATCACATCAGAGCAGCGCTGCTCACCTGAGACCCAAGGCTTCTGCCAGGAACCTCGTGCGGCCGATTCAGCCAAAGATATGAATTATAAAGAAGGTGTAATTAAATTTGAGATAGATAAAGCACCTCAATGAAGATGTTTAGGAGAAGAAGCACCTCTAAAATGAGGTAATCAGGATCTGATAAGACTTGTGTTGATGTTTAATGAATCAACTGATGTATTAAACAACATGTGATGCATTCAAGTGATCAAAAGTGTCAGTAAAGACATTTATAATGTTACAAAGGATTCTATTTCAAATAAATGCTGTTCTTATGAACTTTCTGCTCATCAAAGAATCTTAAAAAATTGTATTACAGTTTTCAAATTTTTTTTTTGAAGCAGCACAACTGTTTTCAACATTGATAATAATCATAAGTGTGTCTTGAGCAGCAAATCAGCATATTAGAATGATTTCTGAAGGATCATGTGACACTGAAGACTGGAGTAATGATGTTGAAAATTCAGCTTTGATCACATAAATAAAATACAATTTAAAAAATATTAAAAAAGAAAACAGTTATTTTAAACTGTAATAATATTTCACAATATTTCTGTATTTTTAATCAAATAAATGCAGCCTTGGTGAGAAGAAGAGACTTCTTTCAAAAACATTAAAACATCTTACTGACCCCAAACGTTTCACCACTAGCTTATATGATGAAAATGAAATGAAAATATGCTTTTTACATAAATAACATACAGTGATGACTATTTCTTGAATAATCGAGTTAATACTTCACAAATAAAAGGATCCCATCTCATTTGAGTTTTTGTCCTCTCTTTTTACTGTTATGTAATGTGAAGCAAAAAGAGCTTCACATTATGTAACACTTGAGCTCAAAACAAAAGACTCAAAAAAGCTAAACTAATATAATAAAAAGGCAAAGTTCTGCCTAAAAACATCATAATGTCCACCCTTGATCTGCTATAGTCCTGATGACAATCTGAAAAGCAGTTTCTTGTAAGAAGCTACAAAAAGACACCGGCGGCTTCAAACAGTTTTAACAGTGTTACAAACAACAAACAATAAACTGATTCGCAATCCTTTAGTCGCTGTGAAAGCAAATCAGTGTGTGTGTGTGTGTGCAGATCAGGCCACAACGCTGCCATGACCCCTGGTGAAGAGCGTTTGTTTAGTACTTCCAGGGCACGTTGCAGATGAAGAGGTTTGTGGGTAATGGGCTCTGATGTCACATGCGTGTTGTAGAGCATATGGAGATGTCAGCTCGTGTGCAGTCTTAATGGAGTTGTTACAGCGGTGCATCTGACACCTCACTCGCTGCTCATGATGGATTACAGCGCTCATGCAAAGCTGATGAGCCATCTAGTTGTTTATTTATTTCCATACATGTGCTTGTAGTGTCGTTTCTGAACAGAATCTGGTGTCTGATCTAGTTGTTTATGTATTTCCATACATGTGCTTGTAGTGTCGTTCCTGAACAGAATCTGGTGTCTGAACTAGTTGTTTATGTATTTCCATACATGTGCTTGTAGTGTCGTTCCTGAACAGAATCTGGTGTCTGAACTAGTTGTTTATGTATTTCCATACATGTGCTTGTAGTGTCGTTCCTGAACAGAATCTGGTGTCTGAACTAGTTGTTTATGTATTTCCATACATGTGCTTGTAGTGTCGTTCCTGAACAGAATCTGGTGTCTGATCTAGTTGTTTATGTATTTCCATACATGTGCTTGTAGTGTCGTTCCTGAACAGAATCTGGTGTCTGAACTAGTTGTTTATGTATTTCCATACATGTGCTTGTAGTGTCGTTCCTGAACAGAATCTGGTGTCTGATCTAGTTGTTTATGTATTTCCATACATGTGCTTGTAGTGTCGTTCCTGAACAGAATCTGGTGTCTGATCTAGTTGTTTATGTATTTCCATACATGTGCTTGTAGTGTCGTTCCTGAACAGAATCTGGTGTCTGAACTAGTTGTTTATGTATTTCCATACATGTGCTTGTAGTGTCGTTTCTGAACAGAATCTGGTGTCTGATCTAGTTGTTTATGTATTTCCATACATGTGCTTGTAGTGTCGTTCCTGAACAGAATCTGGTGTCTGATCTAGTTGTTTATGTATTTCCATACATGTGCTTGTAGTGTCGTTCCTGAACAGAATCTGGTGTCTGATCTAGTTGTTTATGTATTTCCATACATGTGCTTGTAGTGTCGTTCCTGAACAGAATCTGGTGTCTGATCTAGTTGTTTATGTATTTCCATACATGTGCTTGTAGTGTCGTTTCTGAACAGAATCTGGTGTCTGATCTAGTTGTTTATGTATTTCCATACATGTGCTTGTAGTGTCGTTCCTGAACAGAATCTGGTGTCTGAACTAGTTGTTTATGTATTTCCATACATGTGCTTGTAGTGTCGTTTCTGAACAGAATCTGGTGTCTGAACTAGTTGTTTGGAACGAAGCTTTACTGATAAGTCTTGAGGTCTCTGTATCACACAAATTATGTTCAAATTATGGAATGTTTATTTTCCATTAGATATGCTGACACAAAATAGCTCTAATAGCATATACATATACATACATAGAAAGATTTTTTGTTTAATTAGGGGGAATTTAGATATTTTGAAAGTCACTTCCACAATGCAAAATAGTAAAGAATTTTTTTTTCCTGAAATATTATCAATTTGTCCACTAAACACTTGGGAGGGGAAAAAATCTGACATAAAACAGCTTCAATAGAATGAATGAATGAATACAATTAAAATATCAGAAATATTAAGGTTTTTTGGTTTAATCGGGGGAATGAAAAATATTTTGTGGAAGTCAGTTCAACAATATTTTGAATGAAATGAAAAATCTGACAAAAATAGCTCCAATAGAACAAATAATAAAAATATAAATAAAAAAGTTAAAGTACAATTAAAATATCAGAAATATTAATATACAACTTTATTATTATTATTATTATTTGAGGGGGTTAATTTTGTGAAAATCAGTTCATGCAGGTACAACCATAGCTATGTATAGGTAGATGCCCTATTATTTAGATGGCAGACGGGTCTGCGTGCTTGGAGTGGTCGAATGGAGAATCTACCCATACATACTGTATCTATGGGTACAATAATGAGCATGATGTTATTGTTTACACGGCCGTCAAGGATACGCAGTATGATTGTGGGCAGCCACACCATCGTTTTCGAAAGTCTCCGTTTTGGTCCGTTTACACTGAAATGCAACCCCGGAGTTTTCAAACTAAAACGGGGTCTGCGCTCTGCAGCGTTTTCAAAAGTCTCCGTTTTCGAGGGTCGAAAACGCCGGAGTAGTGTAAACGATAGGTGTAACCGTAGCAAAAGGTATGCGTTTTAAAATGAAAATGCACTAGTGTAAACGGGGCCTTAGAAGGATGCTGGCTATGCATGTATAGACAGCAAGACAGCTCACTAGGTTCTGCAACACATCTGAAGATGCCTGAGAGAGAAAGAGATTGAATTTATGATAATCTGGAGCCTGATGGCCTCACCGTCACAATCTGCCATGGAGATGAGATCTGTGAGTCTGAAGTATGAGAGCGTCCAGGATCCACACTATAGTCCATTCAGCACTCGTACAGTTAGACGCAGCTCAAACTGAGAGTTTCCTGCATGGAGATGAGATCTGTGAGTCTGAAGTATGAGAGCGTCCAGGATCCACACTATAGTCCATTCAGCACTCGTATGAGATGCAGTCCAGGATCCACACTATAGCTGAGAGTTTTTCCTGCATGGAGATGAGATCTGTGAGTCTGAAGTATGAGAGCGTCCAGGATCCACACTATAGTCCATTCAGCACTCATACAGTTAGACACAGCTCAAACTGAGAGTTTCCTGCATGGAGATGAGATCTGTGAGTCTGAAGTATGAGAGCGTCCAGGATCCACACTATAGTCCATTCAGCACTCGTACAGTTAGACGCAGCTCAAACTGAGAGTTTCCTGCATGGAGATGAGATCTGTGAGTCTGAAGTATGAGAGCGTCCAGGATCCACACTATAGTCCATTCAGCACTCATACAGTTAGACGCAGCTCAAACTGAGAGTTTCCTGCATGGAGATGAGATCTGTGAGTCTGAAGTATGAGAGCGTCCAGGATCCACACTATAGTCCATTCAGCACTCCAGTGCATGGAGAGATGAGATCTGTGAGTCTGAAGTATGAGAGCATGGAGATGAGATCTGTGAGTCTGAAGTATGAGAGCGTCCAGGATCCACACTATAGTCCATTCAGCACTCATACAGTTAGACGCAGCTCAAACTGAGAGTTTCCTGCATGGAGATGAGATCTGTGAGTCTGAAGTATGAGAGCGTCCAGGATCCACACTATAGTCCATTCAGCACTCATACAGTACAGTTAGACCTGCATGGAGATGAGATCTGTGAGTCTGAAGTATGAGAGCGTCCAGGATCCACACTATAGTCCAGCACTTACAGTTAGACGCAGCTCAAACTGAGAGTTTCCTGCATGGAGATGAGATCTGTGAGTCTGAAGTATGAGAGCGTCCAGGATCCACACTATAGTCCATTCAGCACTTGTACAGTTAGACACAGCTCAAACTGAGAGTTTCCTGCATGGAGATGAGATCTGTGATCTGAAGTATGAGAGCTCCAGGATCCACACTATAGCCATTCAGCACTGTTAGACTCAAACTGAGAGTTTCCTTGGAGAAGATCTGTGAGTCTGAAGTATGAGAGCGTCCAGGATCCACACTATAGTCCATTCAGCACTTACAGTTAGACACAGCTCAAACTGAGAGTATGGAGATGAAAAAAAGAAATATAAGATCATTCATTTGATATAATGAAGCATGATCTATGGAAATTACAGGCAGGAACAGATGATACTACTTAGTTTCTTTGATCTGATACCAAGTATTATCAAGGCCAATATCAAAACAAACAAACAATCAAACTTATTAAATGGAAAGTTTGTGTTTTTAATAATCATATTATCATTAAATGAACTTAAACTACACATTATTAGACTCTGTTTTCGTTTTCCATTTCTTGACAATCATTAGACCCAGTGTTATTTTAGTATCGTTGATATACTATTATATTTTTTCAATATTTCAATATATTTTTAATAGATTTTATTTCACTTAAATTTTTGCTCTTTAAATCAGTACTTTAACAAACTAAACAAAAATGAGAAATGTTGCCTTGGTAACTAGATATAATATATATAAGTTTATAGTCTTTATTATATTTAGATATATTCAGTTATAGATATATATACTGCATATATCTATATACAGTGCCCTCCAAAAGTATTGGAACAGTGAGGCCAATTTTTAAATATTTTTGCTGTAGACTGAAAACATTTGGTTTGACATCAAAACCAGATGAATATGAGACACTAGAGATCAGCATTTCAGCTTTTATTTCCAGGTATTCATATCTGGTGATCTGAACACAACTTAGAAGATAGCACCTTTTGTTTGAACCCACCCATTTTTCATGTGAGCAAAAGTATTGAACATGTGACTGACCTGTGTTTTGTTGCCCTGGTGTGTCAGAGAATTAACTGAATATTCAAACAATAAATAGTTTGAACTTGTGTTCAAATTAATTAATTAATTAATGGAAGGAGCAATAATTCCTATGCTCATATACTCCTATATGTTATTTTTTCACTTTGAAACTTGAAACACTTTGAAATACATTATTTTCATGCTAAAACAAGTTAGGATCAACACTGAGGATCAACCCGTCCATCTAATGGTGGATGAATTGAGATCATTTACCAGCCATAAATATATCTTATCAGGCATGAAAATGTATTTTTCTTTTGTCATTTTCATTGAATGGTGGAGAGGCGACAGGAAATGAATGAGAAACGGGAAACGATGAGAGCCGGATTCAAACTCGGGTCACCAGCACACAAGCACTATTGCGCAACACGTCAGAGCACATTTACGAACCACTGAGCCATGTCTCTGACATTTTGCTTTATTTTTTATAGAAAATGTATTTTAGTCCCTGTGACAATGTCATTGCTTACATATTTGTGACAGACAGCACAGGTCATGGTGTCACTCGCAGCGTCTGTGTCTCTCGGTGAAACTGCACCTGTCATAAAAATGTGAAAACACATCGTCATTGCAGTTCTAGATTTGCAAGATGGTACATTTTCAGCAGATGTTTTCTTTAGTAGATGGTTTGTATGTGTTTGATTTGAATCATGCACATCACTGACTAACATTAATCAACTGAAACCATGTATAGTTGCAATTTCTAATAAAGTGATTGTTTTATTCAATTGCCAAAAACATTGCATTTGATGCTTGGTGAGTACTATATATTATAGACATACATAGCAATAACAAAAATCACAAATTAGATCTCTTTAAGAACTTCACGTTCTTCTAGACCTTAATGAGATTCAACTGATAGCAAATGGAGACTTTGGCTTTTGTTTTCCTACTTCTTTGATTTTTCTTTTTATATATAAATGCTCTAGTAATCTTTGAAGTTTCTCTGTAATAGCTCAATTTTCTCAGCAACTAAAACTAAGGCTGATGATACACGGGGCAACTTTTTGAGCAATGTTGCCGGGCAACTTTGGGAAATATTGCCGTCAACGGGCAACAAGGTGAGACACAGGGCCTACGACTGATTTAAAATATCCAGATAGAAATGTGTTACCCATTCCCAGTTAACATTATTGTTAATTGAACTAAAGCTGAAATACAATAATATGTAAGTATTAGATGAGAAATGTAAAATACTGTATATGAAAATGAGAAATTAACTGAGACTAAATGAAAGTAGTTGAAGCACAAAACTTCCTAATAAAAAAACTAAACTAAAACTGAAGCAGGAATATTATAGTTGACTAGAACTAAAACTGAAAAACTAAATGTTTACTAAAATAAAATGTTTCAGAATAATATATATATAAAAAGTATTTCTAACTTATTTCAGCTAGTTGTAGTTGATGTACTAAATTTAAAAAATATATAAAAACTGATTCAAAATATTAATAACAACTATAATAGTATCTAAATGATACTAAAATAACCATGAATTGAAATAAAAATCAATTCAACTTAAATGGAGCTATTTAAAAACACAATGAAAAAAATATATAAATAAAAGCAAATTTCAAAATATTAATAAAAGCTTTAATTAAAGCATGTAAAATTATTAAAATAACAAAAAGTATCCCAAACCAATATCCCAAAAGTTAAAGAACGCAATAAGAGCTCAAACATTTTTCATCATACTCTAATTAATTAAACTCTATTAATTATTAAGCAAGTTGAGGAGAAACATCTCGAAATGGATGCCCATATAAAATATGAGATGAAATATGAGATGACAGAGCAATAAAACTCTTTGCAAACAAACACTTGTGCTGTGCATATGTCGGAGAGGTTTCATTTCACCGTCAGTCATTGCTTCTTTATCGTGCGTTTGCTCCTCAGTGAACATGTCAAAGCTTGTGTTTGTTGGATCTGTCAAAGTAGCTGCTCACGAGTGTCCCGTCCTTTAAAGGACAAAAGTTGACACCCATCAAGCGTGCCGGAGCTAAAGAGATAATGAGACGGTCGCAGAAACGCCGCAGGACCGGAGCCATGTGGCGAGCGAAGGTGCCGGGTTTCAGCCGCTCCATCTCCTCCGTGAAGGGCTTTATGCTGGTCTTTCTGAAGGCTGGAGGGGATGGAGGGCTCTGGAGGTACAGTGTAACAGCAGGTGCAGGATGGTTGCTCTTGAAAGGGCAGCATGCATTATTAAAGGGCCGCCACCTCTTTGGTTACTCTTGCATCTGTTATGAAATAGTGGCATGTGTTTGGCTGGTCAGATGCATGCATGTCTGGCAGAGAGAGTGAGAGCGGTCAGCCAATCAAAATAAAGAGCATTCAAAACATATCATAACAGAACATATTTCATTTGAGGTCAGGTGTCATCTGCTGTTCTCCAAAATGGCAATTGCATTTATTTCTCTGTTATAGATAAAGTACTTGATCCTAAGCAGATAAAATAGAGTTGATGATGAAATGTAGATGTTTTCAACAGGGTTATTATAGATAACTAAAACTAAAATTAACACTAAAACTTTTTTTTGTTACCTAAAACAAACATTAACTGAAAAAAAAACAAAAAAAACAAAATAATAATAAAAAAATTTTTTTTTATTATTTTTTTTTTTTTTCTCATTTTCCAGTTCTTCATTTTCTACTAACTAACTAAAGACAGAATAAAAATTATAAAATATGAAACAGATATTTTTGAATAATTTATGACAAAAACAGAACAAAAATTACTAAAATGATAAAGCATATCAATGATAAATTACTAAAACTATTGTCAAAGCATATCAATGATAATAGCCAAAATAACAATGTAATTTTCAAAGCATTCAAATTTATTTTGAAAAAAAGCACGTAAATTTATTTCAAATAACAAAAAGCTACTGAAGAAATTCACACAAAAATTATGATCTCATCTGATTCATATATGTGAGGAACATCTGATACATTTATGTGAGGAACAGAACTGAAATTTAAGCTAATATTCACTCATAATTTTCCCATCTGCCAGAATCAAATTCAAAATTCTAAAATTATTATTTTTTCATTTTAACATTGTTTTTCATTATACAAGTTTTTTTATTTAAATAAGCATAAAAATAGCTCAACAAATACTACATGTGATTTTATACATATGTTTTTATACATCATATAGTATTTGTTGCGCTATTGTTTTTTTATACATTACAATAATGACGATAACTTTTCTTCTTGCATTCTTGTAATGAGAATTGTGCTTGTCAGTATAAATCAGCTAATAAAGGAGGGCAAAATCCATTTTTGGGTCAACTATTCCTTTAAAACAAACAAAAAAAAGCCTTACAAAAGATGTGCATCCAGCGAAAAATCCTTCATAGCATCCTTTCATTTTGGCATCAAGCGTTTTCAGATGCTTCTTGAAAAAGTCCTTAGAATTCCCTATGAAGTAAAAACAGACACAAATTTTGAAATACAGTGATGGTATAGAGCTATAAATGAATGTGAATAGCAGCTCAGATGACTTGATGAGAAATGTTTGAGTTCAGACTTCCTCTGTCTTGGCAAACGCTCTCCATGCACGCCTTTCTAGAGAAACAATTGAGATATCTCGCATGTGATTTTCCTAAGAACTCTTGTGTTTAAGATTCATCACGCACGTTTCATTAGCAGGTCTAACCAGCTCCAGCAGATGGGCAGTGCATTATAAAGGGCATACGTCTGTCCAGTACATCAGGACCTCTTCTAATGAAACGTATCTCCTCAGCTAAGGGAAGCCTTTTTGAAAGCCATCCAGAGGCAACCTAAACCATCTGGTCCTCTGCCGCTGCCAGCATCGCCTACCGCTCCTTCTGTTCTCCACTGTAACACAGCGAGATCGAATCTGGCTCGCACATACAAATGCAATAGAGGTGAAACAGAGATCATGTGGATTGCATTGTGAAATCCTTATTTAGAACAAAAGCTTTCAGAGCAGCGACTGGTTTTGGGGAATTCATAAACATCGCTTTGGATTGCAATTGCATTATAATTTGAATGAACTGAAGACTACCAGTTAGTCAATGACTTACCAGACAGCGGTTTTGTGTGAAGATGCCTTCTTAAGTTTCAAACTGCCTTCCAAGACCTCAAAACAGGTCTGATGATCTGGAACAAATTCAAGTGAGCGTTAGACTAGATAACCAAACAAATATCGAAAGCAATAGTCTAGTTATTTACTCAACCTCGTGTCATTCCAAATCACATGCTGTTATTTGTTAAGTGGAAGCTCGTAGAAAATACACAATGACATTTAGTTATGGAGTCGCACACATGAGATGTGAGGAAAACAAAAACAAGATATTGTGGCCACAAATGGGGAATTATTTTCCATGACTTCCATTATTAATTAATTCCCTTGTTCCCTCATTTAGGGCCACATTTTACTAATTCATTCCCTAGTTTAGTAACTAATTAGTACACTGTAAAAAAAAAAAGAAAAAAAAAAAAGAAAAAAGGTTGTTATAGTGAACTAAACTAAAATGAACTAAAACTAAAAAAAAATTGTGTTGGCACCGATAGGCTCATGGTTAGTGTGGTTACATATAGCACAACTGTGATTGTGGCGACCTGAGTTCGACTCCTGTCTCGAGGTGCTTTGCTGATCCTGCTCTCCTCTCTCTCCTCCTATGATTTACTGTCTGCTCTCTACTGTCCTATCATATAAAGGCAAAAGAGCCCATAAATATTACTTTAAAAAAAGTTCAAACTAAAAAAAAAAAGTGTTGCTTGAAATAAACATGAACAGAAATAAGATATTAATTTAAGTATTAAATATTTTATTTTAACAATATTTAATATTCATATTTTAATAACATTTTATTATTTTATTGATATTTAGTATTGCTATTTTTTATATTTAATAATAAAACTTATTTCAGCTAGTTGCCAAGGAAACATTTCTAATTTTTATTTAGATTGATTTACTAAAATATCTCAAACTAAAACTGAAATAAATTAAAAAGTATATACACGTATCAAAAATACATATATATAAAGATTAATTTAAATGACCAATAAAAAATAAAATAAAAAAGCAAAATATAAAAACTATTCAAACTATTAATTAAAACTATAATCATATCTCTGTTATACTAGAATAACACCGCTTAGTAAACAAGATCTTATACAATGGATTCAGATAAGTCTTGGGTTTCTTATACTCCATATACTGCCTGTTAAGGCAGCGTTTTTCAAGTTTCAACACAGCCACAGACATTCAGAGCTCTCTTTCGGTCCTAAGGCTGATTTCTCATGATATAACCCAATGGATCATGCTGCTGTAAGACACAGATGAGGAGCAGAATATGACAAATGCCTCTCGACCATTTCAAAACATGACAGTGGGGAATATCATCACTGGTGGTTGAGCCAAATCCTGCTCGAATGTAATAGCCAATCATTTCTGCTCACGGAGTGGGCGTGAGGCTCATCAGTCTGGAGGACAACTTCAAGCAGAGCTGATTAGAAATGAAAGTAGGCCATGTCGTCTGGCTCTCAGCAGCCCCAGTAAGACCAGAGCAATGCCACATGGCCAGCAGACCGCAAACAAAGGGTTAGAGTAGCTCTCCTTCCCCTCCTCCATTGTTCTTCTCTGATTGGTGGATTCCCAGACCAGTTGTGCATTAACTACAGCAAAACAGCCCCGCAACACCACCGCTGTCACAGCACATTAGACACATACACAGGGGAAAGAGGAACTTTCTGTGCTTTTCTCATGCCCATTTAGAATGTTAAAAAAATTATATTTCAAATAAATGCTGTTCTTTTGAACTTTCTGTTCATCAGAGAATCCTGAAAAATAAAATGTGTCACAGTTTTCACAAAAATATGCATTGATGATGATAGGAAATGTGTCTTGAGCAGCAAATCTGCATATTAGAATGATTTCTGAAGGATCATGTGACACTGAAGACTGGAGTAATGATGCTAAAAATTCAGCTTTGATCACAGGAATAAATTACATTTAATAATATATTAACGTAGAAAACAGTTATTTTAAATTGTAATATTTCAGTTTTTGCTGTATTTTTGATCAAATAAATGCAGCCTTGGTGAGCAGAAGAGACTTTTTTTGCAATACATGAGAAATAATATATAATACTTTTTTCCAGAATTCTGAGTTTATATCTCGCATGTTTGACTTTTTTCTCTGAATTCTGAGTTTACATCTCACAATTTTGACTTTTTCCTCAAAATATTAAGTTTATATCTCGCAATTCTGACTTTTTTTTTCATTACATGTTGATTATTCAATTTCTGTACCTGAATACTGTTACACTTGCCTTAAAAATACAAAGCACTGTTTATTTCATTTGTATCTTCTTTCTATTATATTTATCTATGCTTGTAATTTGTTTATTTGCTATGCTGATTTACTCACCTACGAAATCACCCCAATCATTGATTTTTATTTTATTTTTTTCCAAATAGAGCTATTCAAGTCACCTGGGCCCGTATTCTTAAAGATTCTAAGAATCCTCTCAGAGAGCTCCTAATTTAGCTTAAAAATGTCTAACTAGGAGTCTTAGCTTAAAAGTGATTCAGGACCAATCTGAGAGCAACTCTGAGCGAGGAAAAGACAAACACTGTTATCTTAGTGAGGAGGCGGGGCTGCTAGCTATGACACAGTGTTTTGAAGACTGTGATTGGTTGGTTGTCCAAGAAGGAAATAAAAGAGCTCTTTTAAGATTAGTGTCTATTATAAGCCTTCACTTTGAAATTACAGACGTCATTTTTCCTGTTTTACCATACTCACTCACACACACACACACACACACACACACACACACACACACATTATATTACATTTAACATTTACATTTAATCATTTAGCAGATGCTTTTATCCAAAGCGACGTACAAATGAGGAGAACAATAGAAGCAATCAGACCATCGAGAGAGCAACAGTATACAAGTGCCATGACAAGTCTCAGTTAGTCTAGCACAGTACACGTAGCTAGGAATTATTATTATTATTTTTTTTTTTTTTATTAAATAGAATAGGTAAGTGTTAGTATTAGTTAGTCAGGTGCTGGCGAAAAAGATGTGTCTTTAGATGTTTTTTGAAAATGGCTGTTGGAATTGAGATCGGGAGGTCATTCCACCAGCTGGGCACAGTCCATGAAAAGGTCCGTGAGAGTGATTTGGTACCTCTTTGGGATGGCACCACAAGACGTCGTTCACTTGCAGAACGCAAGCTTCTGGAGAGCGCATAAGTTTGAACTAGCAAGTTTAGGTATATTGGTGCAGTGCCAGTTGTGGTCTTGTAGGCAAACATCAGTACCTTGAATTTGATGCGAGCGGCTATTGGTAGCCAGTGTAACCTGATGAAGAGAGGGGTAACGTGAGCTTTTTTCGGCTCATTAAAGACCACTCTGGCTGCTGCATTCTGGATCAGTTGCAGAGGCTTGATAGTACATGCGGGAAGGCCC
This sequence comes from Schizothorax lantsangensis, assembly GCA_027422415.1. NCBI lineage: Eukaryota > Metazoa > Chordata > Actinopteri > Cypriniformes > Cyprinidae > Schizothorax > Schizothorax lantsangensis. Next base: position 33,916,505 of record CM049848.1, read on the forward strand.
GCCAAGAGAGCATTACAATAGTCCAGTCTGGAGAGAACAAGAGCTTGGACAAGGAGTTGTGCGGCTTGCTCTGACAGGAAGGGCCTAATCTTCCTAATGTTGTATAAGGCAAATCTGCAGGACCGGGCCGTTGTAGCAATATGGTCTGTGAAGCTTAACTGATCGTCGATCACAACTCCAAGGTTCCTGGCTGTCCTGGAAGGAGTTATGGTTGACGAACCCAGCTGTATAGAGAAGTTGTGGTGAAGTGATGTGTTGGCGGAGAACACGAGCAGTTCTGTCTTAGCAAGATTGAGCTGAAGGTGATGGTCCATCATCCAGCTAGAAATGTCACTCATACAGGTTATATATGTATATATATTCTTTATTTTTTTATTTGCATGCTGTCATACTTAACATTTCATAGGAAATGAACAGCGACACAATAAGGTTCTGAAAGTGCTGTAATTGTTTGTGTGATCACTTTGCTTATAGAAGGTTGTGACAGACCCAAATCATCACTGCTGCATAGTTGCATTTTTCCAGTTGCCAAATATGTTAATGTATTTAATGTAGTGATTTACTTCCATTTCTGGCACTATGTCATTTCTGCGTGGTGTCGGAGATGTTAGCGTGTCTTTAATAAGATCAGTCACAAACATGATCCCTGCAGCATCTAATGTGTAGCATCTTTATTAACTCACTGTCATGTATTGTGTGCAACACATTTCTTCTCCCTCTTCATGTTTCATCCATTTTCTCCACCGCTATAGAAACTCTTACGCCTCTTAAAAGTCCTCGTCTGTACTCCTAACAATTTCGGACATTAAGAACTCTTTTAAGGGTTAAGATGGCTTTCTGAATTACTTTTTTCTTTACTAGGATCTTTTCTGTAATTTTAGGAGGAAACACCCACATTTCTAAGAATTTTCTTAGAATTTTGTTACTAGGAGCAACTATTAGCACTAAGATTTTTCATGAATATGGGCCCAGGTGTTTTTTTTTATATCGCAATATATATAGCAATATATATAGAAAAACAAAATATCGCAATGTGACTTTTCCCAATATCGTGCAGCCCTAATTCAGACTTTTTTCAGAATTATGACTTTTTTTATTCTGAGTTTTTTTAGCAGATTTCTTTTTGTTAAACTTTGAATTTACTACATGCTGCAATTTAGAATTTTTTCATCAGTATTCTTTTTCATATCACTGATTCCCCCCCCCCCTGAAATTTGAGATTTTTTTTTTTTATTGTATTCATATTTTTATTTCGTGTCAGAAATGAGCCTCCATAGATATGTGTTTGGTGAGCCACCATTGCACATGAAATAAATATTGCATCCTCTGTCATATTTTCTAAATAATGCAGAATAATGCAACACAGATTAACAGTTTTATTTATGATTGCATGGACAAAAAAACAACATTGCAAATTCTGAAATATTGCCTCAATAGAAATTCACTAAAACATAGATATACCAAATGTTTGTTCTTTCACTTTTAAAATGAAGCTGACAGTCCTTGAAAGCCTGAATGTCCTGCAGACATTCACTGTTTTTTCTCCAAAATATAGTTTTTTTTTTTTGCTCTAAGCTGGTCATGTTTTCTCCTGAGTAATGTTCAGCGACACTGGATTAAAACAGTCAACCGCTGGAGATTACCCAAGCATACGCTGTAATCTGATTTCCTCTCACATGTTCATTCAGAATTCGATTGCCTGGACTCCAGCCTGTCTTGTTCGTTTTGCTCAACCTTAATGGACGGTCGTCGCTGTATCATTGAGCCGTTGCCTCTAAATTGCATTATGCTTAAAAACACAGGAGTGAATGACAATGGTGTAACCTTTCACCTGCGGTCATTAGACTCTTGATGGCTTGTCTAGTGAATGAAAAGCCTCTCGGTTATAGGGAGTTCTAGAGTGAAACCTATCCCTCCGCTCGGTAATGACTTAACACAGTCTTTCCTGAAGGTATGACCATTACAGACCTATTTTTAGCCTTCAAAAGCCTTAACTCGCCCAGTGAATGAAACAAAATCTGTTCTCCCTGGGGATGGAGGAACTCAATTGCTTGAGTCTGAGATGAAATTATGAGGGGGAAAAAATGTGAAGATTACTGAAATGTTTTATTTTGCATCCTCCAATTCTTTGATGTTGCTCTTCTAGTAAAGTGCTTTGTCACCTTGTAATGCATTCACAATGAATAGGCCAATAAAATAATGCTCACTGTAATGGAAACAATGAGGATTTGACAGGTTTTATGACACCCATCATGACACCCTACTTGATAATGAAGCACAGCTTTCTATTAAAGATCATCATGTCAGGACTTGCCAGTCACATCTGCCCTGAAAAATGCACAAAAGTCCTGTTAGATGCTGTTATTAATCTCTATTATTAAACAGAGATAAACATCTTGTTTCCTCAAAGAGCCAGTACTCATATGATGCATATACATCATACATCAATATAGACAAAGCTTTAGCAACCAAATACATTGCAGCTTGATCTCATAAATGTTATGTACAAATGGTAACAAATTCTTATATGTACATTTCTGTGCATTTGTAAAGTACAATATGGATGTATCAACACCATCTAAAATGCAGGATATACACCCAAACTAATTTTCAATTCAGTCAATTCAGCCTTACAGTTGGACCTCATATGCTAATAACTAAATAATAATATAAGAACATAAAATAATTAAAATATATATATATATATATATATTTGGTTGGAAAGGCAATCAGGGACTGAAAAAAGACTTTCAGTCTTACACTTGTAGGTGTAGGAATGATCCAAAAAGATGGAAACACACTCATCTCAAGTGACAATGACAAAACAGCTATAAAAATAACAGCTTCTTGGCCAGTAAAATATATATACTTGCAAAGTCTCTCTCTCACCATTGTCAGGTGTGAGAAAAAGTTAATTTTGTACCCTGGGTGTAAGTCTTCATTCACAAGGTCGTCAGTGAAATGCATACTTGTATTTTGATGACTGCAATGTGCTACATTGTTTTAATTATTGATGGTGGAAATAGGAATCTAATGAAATTTCCATCATCTTGAAAGAGGAACTGCGCTTAGATCAAGAGCCATTTATGTGCAGGCAAGTGCAGCAGATGCCGAGTCAATAATATACTGTCATTAGCTGCATCTTGTTTGTTGTTTCACAGCGGGTTAGTTTCTCAATAACTAGCAGCTCAAGAGCACTGACCGTCTTAAAATGAAAGGAACCGATAGATGAGCACATGCTGCTCCCAGTACAGTTAACTAATTGTCTTATGCTGATATTGGTGAAGCTGTTTTGGAAGCTGAGAGGAAGTTTGGTGACAGATTGCCATTTTACTTAGTGGCAGATTAATATATCAGACAATATTTGGCCAATTTGAGATTATACTGGGATCAGATAGTAATCCTACGGTTTTTGTTGACTAACAGAAGCGTTAATTCAATCCCAAAAATGGATAATAGATATTTTTGTTTTCAATATTTTTTTGTCCATTTTAGTAAAAATTGTGTGTCAGTGTTGTTATTAACTAAAACTAATACAAACAGTTTTCAGTTATTGAAATAAGCTGTAATATAAATATTATAAATATTTTAAAAAATCTAAAGCTTACAAAACCATAAACAAAAATGTGAAATGTTCAAATAAATGATTTTAAAAGAAGAAATAAGTAAAATAAAAAGCATCTGAAATAAGTACTATATTTTAATATATCTACTATAAGTTTATTATAAATACTATTATGATAAATAGGTACTAGGCTAAATTATAACTGAGAAAAAAAAAGCTAACTTGAAATACTAAAAAATTACAAAAGCGAACAACAGAATTACTAAACCTTATTAAACTTAAATTAAATAAAAAATTAAAGCTAATTTAAAATATAAATAAATACTCTAATATTATTATACTCTAAAAGTAGTATAAATAATACTAAAAATAACACATCCAGATACAGTATATAGAATAAAACACGGTCCATTTGATAAATGGATGACCCTTCTAATGGCATTAGCTGCACCATCCTGTAGAAGGAAAATACATTATTAATGTGATTGGAGTGAAGAAGCAGAATTTATTATATTATTATTGGATATCTGATTCATTGAAACAAACCTAAACAGTATTGGGGATAAACAGGAGCTGTATTTGTATGCACGTTGATATGAAAATAGCTGCTCAAGGACGATGGCAAGATGGCCTCAGAGTGACTGACGTAAAGCGACTCTTTTATGTCTCATTTGTCCTTATGAAGTTGCATTATATCAGCCATCCTGCTCTCTGCTAATGGCAGCTGACCGTTAAAAAGCACATATCCATCAACTACTAATCATCAGTTTTACGTTTCCTAAAGAAAATGTGAGTACTACTCATCTTGATCTGCGTGGTCAAAGTCAAAACAGACCTCATCGTCTAGTCTGTAGAAATGACTGTAGATGTGTGATTGGTTAATAATAGCTCACCTCTAATATTGCAGCTGGTCATTGTGCATGGTTTAGTCTGTGAGTGAGTGTAGCTGCGTGACAGCTGACAGCTCTATCCTGACTGATGTGCTCAATGCTGAAGCCCAGGAGGAGAGGAAGAGCGTAGTGAGCTGGAAAAACACTGAGTCAATACGGTGTCTAAGACGGTTTGTCAAGAGTTTCGGTGCCTTGCCACTGTCACCTTTGGCCTTATATGTTGGGGTTTAAAAGATAATTAATATTCAGTATAGTTATCCAATCACATGATCTGTTGAGGCAAAGTCACATTACTTTTTTGATGCACATCAAGGATTTTTCACATTTTTAGAACTTATGCACATCTTGGCATTTCCATCTAGCATTTTTTATGTGATATCCCATAATGTACATGTAAATAGGTGAATGGAAACATAACTACAGTTATTGAACTGAACCGAATCAACGCTGAACTAAACTGAGCTAAATAATGACACTTTTGTCATCTGTTTAGCTGCTTATACTTGAAATTGAAATGGTTTCAGAATTGATGAACTTTGCAACATTGACACTGTCACAGAACTGAATCAACACTGAACTGAATTGAGCTGGATAATGACACTATTGCCTTATGCAAAGCTGCTTTATAGCTGAATTGAATTTTCTGATGAACTTTGCAACATCGATACTGTTATTGAACTGAACTGAATCAAGATTAAACTTTATTGAGCTGGGTAATGACACTCGTATCTTCTGTAGAGCTGCTTTTAGCTGACATTGAAGTGGTTCCATAATTGAACTTCACAACATTGACACTGTTATTGAACTGAACTGAATCAACACTGAACTGAATTGAACTGGAAAATGACATCCTTGTCTTCTGTAGAGCTGCTTGTAGTTGAAATTGAAGTGGTTTCATAATTGATGAACTTTGCACCATTTACACTGTCATTGAACTGAATTGAAATTAACATTGAACTAAACTGAGCTAAATAATGACACTTTTGTCTTATGTAGTGCTGCTTATACCTGAAATTGAATTGGAACTGAAATTAATTGAATCAACACTGAACTAAAAAGAGCTGAATAATGACAGTTCAATTCATGTTCAATGCACGCAGAGAGAGAAAAATAGTATGGTTAACAATAATGGATGATTTGTGATGTTTGGTAGAAAAACAAAAATGTAAACACGATAAAATATGGTAAAGATATTGTGCATGCAACAACAACAAAAAAAACAGCACACAGTGTAGTGTGATTCACAAAAGACTTTCATGAGCCAGTTTCCTAGTAAAAATTGGTCTCAAACAAGGGAGTTCAAAAACTGGTCTTACAAGGGAGTCAAAATGCATCTTTCTCCATTAACAACCATTCAAAAGAAGCCGTGCACTCTGACAATATAGATTGCAAAAATCACATTATTAACAATGTGACTGTTTTCGATGCTGAATATGGCAGCTGAGAAATCGTTATAAAGAAATGCTTAAAAAAGTATGGCGTAATGTACAGTTTAAAGGTTATTAGTCGCCTGACTTCTGTGTAACATGAAGCAGGTTACTGGATACGTCAGCGCTATAGACAATAAAACCAGCACCGTCCTGCTCAAGGGTTAATGGCCATAATCTCTGGGGGGCTCTTAAGTATTTAACACGGGTATCTTTCCTATCTGGAACTTGAGAGGAGTCTGGATACGTAAAGTGTTGTTGCTTTAATATTCTGTGCATTACTGTTTTGACAACGAGTCAAACAATATCTACTGCATTAACACAACACGCCTCTGTAATGAGCAGCAGAGAGGGAAATGAAGGATATTTTAGTGACAGATGGAGAAAGAGAAGAAAGTGAGAGAGAAGAAAATTGTTCCTTGAAAGTTATCAAACATCACAGACTGATGACTGTAATTTTGAAGGTAAAGTGTGTCATTTCTGTCACTAGCAGCACCAAAAGAAATTGCAAAAAGAATCTTGGCAACCCAAGATTAAGATTTCTGACCAGCTTTCTGAATTGGAAACCGGAGATATTTCAGAGTTCAGTGGTCAAAATATCATTGAAATCTCACTTGTTATCATCTATGAATTAAAAAATTGGGACAATACATTTTTATATGTTTTGTTTTGTAATGGTTGTGTGTTCCATACATTGTCATTGTCATTATAATTAATAATAATCGTTATGATGTTTGCGGGTCAACCCTAACTGTTTTAATACAATTCACCAAAAAACACACTGAAAAATGGTAAATAAATAGATCAAAACAGTATTATATTGTAATGACTTTATATTATATGACTTTACAAAAACACATTACGAAAATGAAACAAATACTGTATGAGAATATGATAAATAAAACTATTTAAAATACTTTTAATATTTTCACAAACTGTAAATACTGCAAATATCTTTAAATGTTATTTTATGTTTGTGCTATTGACAATGGATCTTTACCATCCCTTATAGGCTTATTATTTTGCATTTGGACTTGTTTTGAGCACAAAGCATGTGCTTTCTGCAAATGTAATTAACAATTACGGAAATTAATGTCTCCACTTGTGACGGATATTATACACTGTACCTTTAAATTACAGTCACAAAAAGTACACCCCTTACCTTTAAAGGGACAGTTCACCCAAAAATGAAAATTCAGTCATCATTTACTTACCCTCATGTCGTTCCACAACTGTCTGAAAGATAACTGATTATCTTTCTTTTGTCCAAAAAAGAGTTTAGCTGAATTTTTGAGCTTCTTCTACTCCATACAATGAAATTGGATAGAGACCAAGTGCTCTTCATGTCTGAAAAGGACAAAGAAAAACACTTTAAATGTCAGAAACTTAGTCCGTACAACTTCTGCTATTAAAAATAAAGGTTCCTAAAGGGTGTTTTGTGAGGCAATAGCATAAAAAACTTTTTTTGGTCCCCCAAAGAACATTTCACTGAAAGTAACCATTTTTTTCTTAGTGTAAAGAGCATTTTAATAATCTAAAGAAACTCTTTCCACTATAAAGAATCTTTAGTGGAATGGAAGGGTTCCACGGATGTCTTATCACGGATGAACTTATTTTTAACCTGTGTATACAAGTATTTTCAAACCATATGAATTTTTTGTGAGGCAAACCAAACTGAAATTTAGGTTATTACTTATATTCTCATGGGGTTCTTGAGCTGTTTGTACTGTATGTTTAATATTGATGTCTGTGAAGAACAAGAAACCTTACAACAAACTTACAACAAACAGTCAATTCAATTGGCTTTGAATGTTGATGGCTTTTTCAAAGGCACATTTAAAACCTTTCAAAGGTGTTACATGTTTCAAACAAAGAATCTTTGTTAAGGGCCGTTTTTATTATAGGAGGTTGTTGAATGGCTGTATTGTTTATCATAGTGATGATGTGTTGATGTTCAGACTGCTGAATTCCCTACAATTTTTGGTGAGCTTCACAGCTGTTCACAGTTTTTTATAATTTGACCACAAATGTGATGTTTTACGCTAGTAAAAAGAAGATTCTTCAGTCTAATGCATTTGCATTTATTCATTTAGCTGCTGCTTTTATCCAGTGAGACTTACAGATGAACAACGGAATTGCAAAAACTTGTTTTGGTTAATTAATCTGCATTGCTGCCTCTTCTGGCCTAAAAAAATCACTCTTCACCTTTTAATATCATGCTACTGCAACTTGGGTCTTTATGATTCTGGTGGTTCTTATCTTGCATATTAATTGGAGCTCTGCAAAATATTCAATCAAAGTCACTCTAAATTCATAAAGTACACCTTTTTCCAAAATTGTTGCATCACTGTTGACAGCCAAATCTCCTTAAAAATAAAAAGACTTTTGGTCACTGCATGTGTGGACCATGCTGCATTCACACACTAAATCTGCAGTAAACACACACTAATGCACACGACAGCTCTGATACGCCATACTCTGTAGATTAGAGGTGACTTTCAGCGTGGTACAGGATGTAAGATCTTCATTCAACTCATGTCTGTCCATCTGCCCAGACACACAGCCATTCCAGCCAGGCACGGCAGGTACCAACTACTGCCTGCAGTGCAACCGAGAAAAGAAATAAAACATTATATGACAACCACTAGAATCATAAAGAACCAAGTATTTGAAGGTGAAGTGTTTCATTTCTGTGCCACAAGTTGCAACACTGCAAACAAGGCAAACAAATGCAATGCAAAATCCATTTTATGACACTAATGTTGCTGAAATCAGGGTTATTATTGTTAACTAAAACTATATTTAAAAAAAATATTTTCATTAGTTGAAATAAATATTAACTGAAATAAAATATTTAAAAATGATTTAAGTTGACAAGGCAACATTCCTCACTTTCATTTAGTTTAGGCTGAAGTACTAAAATAGCTAAAAATAATAAAAATGGTAAAAAAAAAATACACAAAAAATTACTTTAACTTTAACTAAAATTAACAATTATAACAATTATAAACAGAAAAAAAAATCAAATTCAAAATATTAACAAAAACTAAAATAGTATACTGTATATATACAGTAGTCAACATTTAAAGTGGATCAAAAAAAATCATCAAAGTTGTCCTAAAACAAGAACGCATTTTGGTTTTAGGTTTTAGGACAACTTTGATGAAAGGTTTTGATCCACTTCAAATGTTGACTACTGTATATAATTTTCATTAATATTTGTTGGTTCTCCACTTTTTTGCATAAAAACTGTTAAATAGATGACATGTACGAGTTTTATATTATTATTTCTTTAAAAAAACAACTTATCTTTATCTCTGACTGTTCCTCTTGACCTCTTTCCCTCAACTTTACCTGCATCAAGACACTAGATCTTTGTGTATCGCATCTCTGTCATGACGTCTGCAGTGTCTTTTATCAGTGAAACAGCGTCTGTGGTGTCTCCGTCAGGTCGTGAGATACCAGAGACCAATTACACATGCTTTACTGTGTGAAACACCATCAACTTAATGACACTAAACACACAAGAGACGTAGTTCAGTGACGTTTAGAGTTCTGATGAATCATGTGAAACACAGTCTGGACCTCTAAACATCAGTATTAGCAATAACTAAAACTGAAATAAAATTACAAAAATATGGAGAAATACAAAAAAATGACAAAAAAAAATACCAAAACTTTAACTAAAACGAAAAAAAGAAGATATAAAAATGAAAACAAATTCAAAATATTTATAAAAATGATAATAGATACTAAAATCACACTGGTGTATGAGCTTGACTAGAGCATATTTCTGAAATTCTGGTTTATAATTATATAAAGATACTTTAAAAAGTTTCTGGAGAACAGGAATGACCCCGTTTGTTTAGTTAGTGTGTTAAAGTTGTAAAAGTACTAGTTGTAGAGCAGCAATACAAGACCTGACTGACCTGCAGTGGTGCCAAAACCTGTCAAACAGACGGATACTCGATCTGCGTCTGTTCCATAATTCATTAGAGAAAGAAGCATCGTAGTGTCATTAGTGACTGGAAATGTTGTGAAACACAAATGTCATGATTTTAACACTATAAATAATTCATTTGTCAGGACCTCATTTGTAAATGAGCATTGAAATCAGAAAGGATCTGTCTGGATGCGTCATCAGTCTTTAGAAAAGAGGTGTCAATTTCATGTATTAGATCATTTTACTATTACTGTTTAGTGCACTTTTAAAACTGGCCTCATGTTTTCATATAATTGAACAAATTGCATTCAACCTCACTGACCTGAATAAAACCAGAGTTCATTTAGATATTTGCACATGAAGTACATATTTTAGGTGATTTGACAAAACATTTTTACAGTGCAAATGTTTATTAACATTTAGATTTGTGGCAGTTTAAAAAGAGAAAAAATTAGTTTTAAAAAAATAAAAAAATTATAAATATTTAGATTTTTAATTTTAATGCTTGTGTTAATTGCATATTAAAATCAAATAAATATTTCTTAAAATAAAAATTAAAATAAGTATTTTGCAGAAAGACAAAAAAAATCCAAACGTGCATATTATTGCCAGCTCTGAATGGTCCTGCTAAAGCCTGCTGCTGCTAGTTATATTTAGTCAGACAGAGGAGCGAGAGACGCTTGAACATGTGTCTGAGAGCCTCAACAGACACTGCATTTGCATGTTACACAGTGAGAATCTCTTGATCCGTGTGCAAACGGCACGTCAGGTGTCCTCGCTGAAGAACGGATGTCTCTGTGAACACACATTGTGCATGAGATCTTCATGAGCTCTGATGCAGAGGGGAAATCAGTGTGATGAATTACAGTCCTGGTAAAGAATGTAATCTGGCATATTTACAGAGAAAGTCTGTGTGTGTTGTGCTAAAAAAAAAAGACAAAACCTTAATTTAAATACTAAATGCAGTACATACCAGAGTATATTAAGAGTGTAATTTCTGTCACCACATGAAATCATAAAATATTTACATTTTTAATTTAATAAAAATGTACTTTCAATATACAATTAATACAAATGTTAAAATAAAAAAATATATAATTTTTTTAAAATTGTAGAAAATTCTTAAAATTGTAGAAAGTGTAGTGTTTTTCATTTTCTAGAATGCATTTTTTTTTTTTTTAAAGATAAATAATAAAAAGCTTGAGCTATAAAAGTTTGTCAAATCGACTAAAATATGTACTTCATGTTAGGGCTATGAAAATAATCGAATGTGATTATCATGAGCATCTCGTCAGTAAAGCCAGTTCTGTAATCAGTAGTAAATCTCCATCACATGCTTTCAGATGGAGCAGCATTTAATACAGAGCCATAGTTCACTGACAAGCTACGCAATGTCACGTTCATAATCGAAGGCGATACATCACTGATGTAGTAAATGTAGTGATGATACAGCTCTGTGTAGTAAATGCTGCTCCATCTGAAAGCACGTGATGGAGATTTACTACTAATCACAGAACCGGCTTTACTGACGAGATGCGCATGATAATCACATTCAATTATTTGCACAGCCCTACTTAATGTACTAATATCTAAATTATCTGTTTTTATTCAAGTCAGTTATATTATTTAATATGACTTAATCAATCTGAAATCATTAAGGTACGCCAACAAACTCAATTTTTTTGGAGTCAGATCAGATTTTTTTTTTTTTTGTAATTTCTGCAGCACTTCGGTCACCAAATGTTATCACAAAGCATTTTTTAAATTTTAATTGGATAAATATTAATTTTATTTTAATAACCTTACAGTTACTACGAAGATTACATTTAAAAATTCTTAAAAAATCTTGATAAATTTTTCATTTTCTAGATTTGTATTTATTTATTTTTACTTTTCACTATCTAGAAATCACTATGTGTGCGTACAATCTCTAAAAAAACTCTTATTCAGTTATCGCAAATAAATGGAAAAATAAGGAAAAGGCATGGTTCATTTTGCTATCAAGTTTGTCCATCTGTCTGAGGTAGATTTTCCTAAACATCACATAAACGGCAGTTTCTATTCAGTAAATCTGACTGAACTTGTGTGCAGTGTAACACGGGCCAAAAGATGCACATCTAATTTTACATTCAGGCTATTGTCATTTTGACATATTTGCATTAGGACATCTTAGCAAATGGCTGAAATCATTTTGTGATCGCATCTTCTCATTGACAGGCCGTGATGTTCTTCATGTTCAGAGGATTTTCCGAGTGCTTCTCCTCCGCACACTCATTAGATTATACTGAACATGTAGATTAAATTACATTTGAGCAGAGTTGCCGCAGAATATTCCACAGCTTATTTGATAAATTTTTCTTGCCGGTGTTGTGTTAGGAGTATTAATGATACCTGCTGGAGCTGGAGACGTTGATGTACTGCTCAGGATGCAGGAAATGCTTAGTCCAGCATGTTCAAGACGATCCCCAGACGATCCCCTGCTTGTGTCCGATATGAGCTTCAGCGCTGGTGTGTTTGAGTCCTGCTGGCTCTGACTGACACCACGAGCAGGGTCTGAAAGATACACAACCATTCAAAACAGACAATAAAGACGTTTGCACTGTTGCAAAAGATTTCCATTTCAAATAAATGCTTTTCTTTTGAGCTTTCTATTCATAAAAAGTCCTGAAACAAAATGTATCACCATTTCCACAAAAATATGAATCAGCACAACACTTTTCAACACTGATAATAAGAAATGTTTGTTTAGCACCAAATCAGCATATTAGAATGATTTCTGAAGGATCATGTGACACTGAAGACTGAAAATTCAGCTTTGCATCACAGGAATAAATTCAAAAACATAAAAAATTACTATAAACAGTAGTTTATATGCAGATGATAAAATTATTTTATCTTGAACTTTGGTTCAAATCTTTCAAAGGCATTTGTTGTCAAGGTTTCCATGAAAATCATGAAAATGTCAGGGAATTTTACAATTACAATAAAATTAATCCAATTGTATCAAGCTTAATATAAATAAAAAAAAAAAATAAAAAAAAAAATGAATAAATATTGTACAAAATAACATTCTTAAAAGTAAATATTAACATAAAATGTAAATATTTACCGTCATTTTTTTCTACTTATTCACAGTTTAAATTTTTAATTGTTTACCGCTATTTGTAAGTACAATGACAAAAATAAATTTTAATAATCCTCATCAAGTAATCACAAGTAAATGGAAAAAATAAGGCATGGAAATTCATTGGTCCATTTTGCAATTGAGTTTGTCAATCTGTCTGAGGTCAAATTAGGGGCCGTTTATTAAAAAAATAGTTTTTGTTATTATTTTGAATTTTATTTTTATAATTTCTGTTTTCATTTAAATTTTATAGTTTTAGTATTTTGTTGTGTGTTTTTGTGATTTTCGTTCGTGTCTATGTAGTTTTTTAAGATTTAGTTTTTAGTTTTAGTTTATTTAGTTTCATTTTAGGAATTCAACTTAAACTAAAAGAAAACAAGAAATGTTGCCTTTGCAAAGAGCAGAAATAAAAAGTTTTTTATCTTACATTTTATTTCAGTTACTAAAACTATATTTGAGGTTTTAGTTTTAGTGATTGATAATAACCCTGGTTCATAAAGAATATGTTCTTGTATACTGTTTGAATTGTAGGTCTCTGTACGCATGGAGACACATCTCTGCCGTAAACAATGTGTTTTTAAGACATCATGTCAAGACCATTCAGCATCTCCATCAGCATCCAGGACCGATACTATCTGTATATTATGTCAGTCACAATCTTTCATACAAACACCCAAACATTTTAATAATCCTTCAGTGCAGCAGATATGAGGAGCCTAAGCATTTTTGTATCCTTTCATCACTAAAGGGGCTTTGGGAGCGAACTCAATGAGCAGGAGATAAGGATGGATTGGACTAAAAAAGAGAAAAGATAAGAGGAGAACATTGGCATCCATGTGGACAGATTCATTGTGCCGCAGTGCCTGTCACAGGCTGCTAAGTCCCGCCGCTGCAGCTGAACAGGGCTAAGCCTGCAGAGAGAGGCACAGGCTCTGACCTCTGACCTCTGACCTCTGGGTCTGATTCAGCGCATTTATCCATGATCACACCCTCCAGCTCAGGACAGGGGCCGCCGTCTCTCTCTCTTTTCACGTTGTTTGTCTCTTGGAGGCTGTTGGAGCTGGAGAGGGTTTTTCGGTAATTCAGCGTCTGTATCAGACAGCAGATGAAAGCTGTCTTTCATCACCTCTTCACTCCTTCAATCACACCTTCTCCTGCTGCAGAGCGTACATTAGTTTGTTATGGTTCAGTCCATCTGCTTTGAGCAAGGAGTTCACAAAAAGTCTATTTGGAGGGCTCTAATTATGTTCTGTTGGGTTTTACATAGAAACATTTATATACAATTGTTGTGATCTATAGAGAAAAGATGTGTTCATGCACTGACATTAAAACAGAAGCATTTCAGATTGTTATTATGCCCCAAAGACAACAGTTATTTATTTATTTATTTTTTTAATTTTACAATAGGATTTAGTTTGTTAACATTAGTCAATGCATTAACTATCAACTATTAACTATTAAGAACTATCAATAAACACTGAGAGCATTTGAGAGTCATTTATAAATTCCATCTTCCACAGGGGGAAAAATTAGAGCATGTGGACAACATGAGTGAATAAATAATAACAGAATTATCCCTTCTTGGGCGAACTTTTTGTTTATTCATTAACGTCCATTTTATGAAAAGTACCTTCATCCTCTTGATTTGTTTAAAATCTCCAGCCCTCTTGTATTTCCTTCATAACTCTCAGTATGGTCATCTCTTCATTATCAAGCTAGACGTGGACCGTGGTCCAGACAGCAGACAAGCGATGGAAACTCAACCAAATGAACAAAGTGAAACAGAGTTAGTTTCTAGAAATCTAAAGATGTCTTCATGTTCCTCCTGTAGGCTCAGACTTCCAGTGCAACACTCACGTCATCCCAGTGAAGAACGAGGAAGGAGTTGTGATGATGTTCATCTTGAACTTCGATTACGTTCTAGACGAGGAGAGCAGCGACTCTATGGAGAGACTCAACCTCACGCCGCCTGCCAAATCTGAAATCAGTGAGTGCAAACTGGATTCATTATTATTATAATTTTTAGATATGTACTGTATATATGTATTGATTGATTGATTGATTGATTGCAATGTCAGATTGATTTCTTTCACAGATTTTTCCCCACTATCTGCTTTTTCTGCAAATATGTATGTCATCTGTTTTCTCAATAGGCATGGGCGTAGATCATGTGGGGGACGTGTCCCCCCCACTTTTAATATCACGTAAATTTGTCCCCCGCACTTTTTCGGGCAAGTGTGTTTCGAATAGAAACTTTCAAGAGCCGGTGTGAATAAATATAGATTTTAATTCAAAGAGACAGGATAGTCTGTGCATGACCTGATGTTTTATTCGGACACAGAA
The DNA here is from genome assembly GCA_027422415.1 of Schizothorax lantsangensis. Classification (NCBI taxonomy): domain Eukaryota; kingdom Metazoa; phylum Chordata; class Actinopteri; order Cypriniformes; family Cyprinidae; genus Schizothorax; species Schizothorax lantsangensis. Next base: position 33,931,797 of record CM049848.1, read on the forward strand.
TAAGGCGAGATGAACATCACCGAACGCTAAACACTCCACGCAGTGTATGTTTCATTCATACTCGAAGCCGGAGGGCGCTCTCGCGCAGAAAGTTGTACCAGGAAATTCCTAATATGGACAAAAGCGTCCAGCTATAGCTGTATGAAAACAGTTGTTTTCACAGAAGAAAAAAAAAGTTGTTTTCACAGAAAACCAGAAACGTTTGGAAACATGAAGACATTAAACATACAATTGTGACAATATGAGGTTTATTTGTGTTTTTCAAGTCACCTCCAGGTAATAAATAAAGTATATGAACAATGCAGTGCTAATTGACATAGCATTTATTACAGTATACAAACTATTCTGCCTTATTATGTGATAAAAAACAGTGTTTGTAGTATATAAACAAATCATTATTATTGGTTATTGTCCAGCAGTGTATCTGATTTCTAAGCCAATTAAAAGCTAGAAATAAGAGAAAAATTTAAATTGCCTATACGCTACCAGTCAAAAGTTTTTAAACCGTAAGATTGTTAATGTTTTTAAAGTCTCTTCTGCTCACCAAGCCTGCATTTATTTGATCCAAAGTACAGCAAAACAGTAACATTTTGAAATATTTTTATTACCGTATTGACCCGAATATAAGAATGTTTTTTTTCTTGGAAATACATCTGAAAAAACGCGGTCGTCTTATATTCAGGGTCTAGAGTTTGACATGTCAATAATACACCCACAACAATAGGTGGCGCCAAATACGCGTAAAATGAGTGTGCCATGAAATACATAATGTAATGTGTGTTGTAAAGATCGAGTGAAAACAAAAGAAAAAGAAAAGCTTACAGCAGCATGAGTCGTGACTGTCATTAGTCTGATGGGAGCAAACTTCCTCTGTAAGTGATTTTAAAACGTAAGACAGTATGCAAATTTGAAGATTACAATAAGATTTCACTTCTACTGTTAATACAATTTTGGTAGGCTACTATGAGATGGATAGCCTAAATGTTATATAATTAAGATGGGCTACCTATTATTTTTATGGTATATCAAAAAGTGTATATTTTAAAATGTGATTGTTGGTACATTTTACCAGTATTTACCATATTTTCAAAACAAAGATTAAAATAGGAAAAATGTACAATATAAAAATAATTTAAGAAAAAATGTGTTTTACTGAGAAAAAAACAAGATTTGGTTTTCAAAAAGCCTTTTTCCAAAAGGTACATCTGTAAAAAGAGTCGTCGTCTTATAATCAGGGTCGTCTTATATTCGGGTCAATACGGTAGTTAAAATAACTCTTTTCTATTTGAATATATTTTAAAATGTAATTTATTGTGATTTCAAAGCTAAATTTTTATCATCATTACTCCAGTCACACGATCCTTCAGAAATCATTCTGATATTCTGATTTGCAGCTCAAAAAACATTTATTATTATTATGATGTTGAAAACAGCGGAGTAGATTTTTTTCAGATTTCTTTGATGAATAGAATGTTCAGAGGAACATCATTTATCTGAAATAGAAATCTTTTGTAATATTATAAATCACTATCACTTTTGATCAATTTAAAGCATCCTTGCTAAATAAAAGTATTAATTTCTATAATTTCTTTTCTTTATATATATACTGTCTCTAAGCGTTTGAATGGTATAGTGTATAATGTTACAAAAGCTTTTTATAAATGCTAGATTAATGCTGATCTTTGGATCCTTCTATTCATCAAAGAATCCTGAAAAAATTTACTCAACTGTTTTAAATATTGATAATAATAATAATAATAAAAAAAATGTTTCTTGAGCAGCAAATCAGTATATTAGAATGATTTCTGAAGGATCATGTGACACTGAAGACTGGAGTAATGATGCTGAAAATTCAGCTGCGCATCACAGGAATAAATTACATTTTAAAATATATTCAAATAGAAAGCAGTTGTTTTACATAGTAAAAATATTTCACAACATTACTGCTTTTGCTGTATTTTGGATCAAATAAATGCAGGCTTGATGAGCAGAAGAGACTTCTTTAAAAAAAAACATTAAAAATCTTACTGTTCAAAAACTTTTGACTGGTAGCTTATATATATTACAGAAATGTTATATTGTAATGTGTATATATATATATATATATATATATACATTTCTGTCCCCCTCACTTCTGAAATGATTGCTACGTCCCTGTTATAGGCATGTTTAAAAATCCTTCAATCAAGAGTTTTAAACCATGATCCAAACCAGCCCTGAAACTTTGATTTGAAGGGGAAAACATATTAAAAACAGATTAAAGTAAAAAATAAAAAGATGCAAAACCAAGTATAACATCTATTTTGAGTGAATTAACTACTGATCCCATAATGCATTGTGGATGTTACAATAAAAAAATATATAATATAATAACTCTTGTAAAATTTTTGTCATCTATTTAACTGGTTTTTATGCAAAAAAAATAATAATTATAATGTATAAAATATAAAAAGTATAAAGGTTGTGTTAGTTAATGCATAAGCAACAAAACTGAATATTTTAACAACCACTGTTATATTATGTGTGTAAATAATCTCTGTCGATCTCTGATTGACTAAACTGAAGTCAGGCAGGAATCACTTTGTAACTTACAGCAGAGCTGCTTCCTAGTGACTCCTTCACAAGCTCACCTCTGCTGTGCTAAACCAGCCATTCTAATCAGTCGTGTTCAACAGGAAGTGCTTTAACTGGCCAGCGCAGCGAGGCCTTCCTCAGCAGAGCGTGCTAATTAGACAGGAGCTTCTCGCTGAGACTGCTCAGATTCAGGTGGGACGCTGGCATCTTCTGCTCTCGCCTCACATGAGGGACGCTTTCAGAACTGGCTTGAACACACTCCTCAGCAGGTTGTGTTTTACAACAATCCAGTATGCTTTCCTTTTTGTCATCACTTCTTTTTGGCACCTTCGGTGATCTGATCGACACATACATTTACACTTGTGCATTTAGCAGACGCTTTTATCCAAAGCGACTTACATTGCATTCAAGTTACAGTTTTACATTTGACCAGCTCTTGCTTTCCCTGGGAATCGAACCCATGATCTTGGCGTTGCTAGCGCCATGCTCTACCATTTGAGCTACAGGAAAGCTGTAGGGACCAATCACAGTTAGCTGTGTTTTTTCATGCTGTTTAAGAGCTGGTCATCTGAAACATACACAAAAAATATAGCACGTCAGAATTTCTTCCCAAACAGAAGAAATTAATGTTGAGCAAACTGTCTGATCATAATTACTGTCCAGAACATTTCACAAACAGAAAAAGCAGACTGCATCATTCTGTTCACGGATATAGTTTGATGTCAATTAAGAGCCTCGAATGAAATGTGATACCAATAACTACTAGTAGACTAATACAACAGAGCATTGAGTTAACATGAAAATAAACAATATCTGTCTGATTATAAAGCACTACACTATTTTTTTCCCTAAACAAGTAAGAAATATTAAACACTAAAGTGCATTTTTTTAAATGATACAGATGAATTTAGGCATAACTTCATCAAACTTCATCTTGTGCAGCATGAAAAAAAATTATATTCAGTTTATTTGCATTTTTTGTTTGCATTGTTTCATATTATATTTTTTAGGGGGGTTGACTCTAAAATAAAAATGAATTATAGGTGACTATAAAATACAACACTATTTTGTCTAAATAAATACAAATAAATCACTAAAAACTAAATCCAGTTGTTTTAAATGCTACAAATAAATTTAGGCATCACATTATAATGAAAAAAATAGAAAATTGGAATTTGATTTGCTAAATATACTTTAAGTATATATATAAATGTCAGTGTTACTTTAATAACCAGTTAGCAATAAACAATAATAAAATGAAACACATTTTACATCTAATCGTTAAAAAAATTAAATATCGATCAATAAAACCTCTAATATTGGCCAATAACTTAAATTTTGTGGTAACAATAAACTTTGTGTTTTTGTGTGTAACATGCATCAGACGAAAAGTGAACTGTGGCTGATATTAACCGGATCATATAGAGAAAGAGCCTCTGTGAGGATGAGAACGGAAGCGGATGATATTAAGGCATTTATCATCTCTATCGTCTCCATAACGTCCTGTATCTGCGGGCCGGTTTGCTCTGACAGGGCAGTGATCGTGGCAGCGGTGACGCATCTGTGAGTGTCCGTGAGGCTCGTGTGCTCGTTTACAGCTCTGCAGCTGCTCAGGCCTCAGCGTCTCTGAATCCTCACTTACACGCTCGCCGCTCTAGCTGAAGGTTATTTATAGTGGAGAACGTTGCCGAGTGTTTGGAGAGAGAGTGTGTGTGTGTGTGTTGTGCTGCCTCTGGGTGTCATGGAGAGTCTGTGTCAACAAGGCCTCACCGCTGAACCCTGATTGTAGGTGCTACAATGAGACCCAAACCTAGTGAAGCACCACAAACCCAACTGCACTAGAAAGTGTGCATGTGAGTGAGTCAGGACTTAAATACACATACTCATATAGAACGTTTCTGATCATGAAGTACTACACTATTTTCTGTAAATAAATAGAAAAAAAAGAATAATTTGAAGATTTGCTAGATATTACTGTGCTACACTGTACAATATACACACTATAACAGTGCTATTATAATTTTTTTTTTTTAATTTCTAGAATTAAAAAAATATATATATTGTTTTTAACAATTAACGGGATTGGCATTGAAATAAAAAAATTGAAATTTTCTGAATATTTACTAACCCTCAGGCAATCTAAGCTGTAGATGAGTTTGTTTCTTCATCAGAACAGATTTGGAGAAATGTAGCATTGCATCACTTTCTCACCAATGGATGCTCTGCAGTGAATGGGTGCCGTCAGAATGAGAGTCCAAACAGCTGATAAAAACATCACAATAATCCACAAGTAATCCACACCAATCCAGTCCATCAGTTAATGTCTTCTGAAGTGAAAAGCTGTGTGTTTGTAAGAAACAAATTTATCATTAAGGCATTTTGACTGTAAACTGTTACTTCCGGCTAAAATATGAGTCCATAATCCATAATAACGCTTCCTCCAGTGAAAACATCTATCCACTGTTGTCTTCTCACATCAAAATCCACCCACATATTTGTTTAGAGCTGTTTTGGCTTGTAAACGGTGCTTGATCTGAGCAGATTTCTCTTCTGATTCAGACCAGATGACATTTTCCCTGAAGAAAGCAGTATTATGTATAGCGGACATTTGCTACATTAGCAACAATTTGAAGTTAAACAGCGTCTTAATGATGCATTTGTTTCTTCTAAACATGCAGCTTTTTACTTCTCAAGATGTTAACTGATGGACTGGAGTGGTGTGAATCACTTGCAGATTATTGTGATGTTTTTATCAGCTGTTTGGACTCTCATTCTGACGGCACCCATTCACTGCAGAGCATCCATTGGTAAACAAGTGATGTAATGCTACATTTCACCAAATCTGTTTTTATGAAGGAACAAACTCATCTAGATCTTGGACGGCCTGAGGGTGAGTAAATATTTTAAAAATATTCCTTTTTGAGCAAACTATTCCTTTAACTGTAGATTTTAACATGCAAAACAATATACCATCAGATCATATATGCAAACAAATATTTAAAATTCTTTACCACAAGTATGTGCAGAATCCCTTTGACACATTCAAATTTAGAATGAAGTGACTTTTGGGGCAAACAAGAAACTAATTATGCATAAACTTGCCAGTATCATAGCAACAAATGGAGGTGCTGGAATCATGGGATGGAATCCCCAGGTTCTAGTGCATTCTGAAATAGAAGCGCTGTCAGTCTGAATATGAATGTCACATGCTTAGACTGCAGAACTCATCATTCATATCATTCCTCTGCTATGATTAGAAAACAGCAAACGCAATGTAATTTACATGCTAATGTACATTAGAATCATGCTAACCAAACAGCACATGACCTTCAAATCAAGCAGTCTACATATGCACTGTGACTGTTGTGCACAAACACACACACACACACACACACACACACACACACACACACACACACACACACACACACACACACACACACACACACTTGCTGTCATGAATAATTTGTTATGATAGAGGCTTTTGTAATGTTCTATATATCTGCACTATAATGGAATCAACAGCCAGTGTTTACGCCTGTATTGGCCATTTCGTTTTCTGTTCAAACCAATTTATGCATCTGGATTAAGTCTTAGTAGGAGAAAATGAAAACTAGATATTAAATATGCACTAGCAGTCTAAACCAGTTATGGTATAATAATATCAGTTATATACAATATAAAAGATATTGAATCATCTAAAAAAAAAAAAAAAGTAATTATGTTTACATACACATACACACACACACACACACACACACACAATAAGACTTAATTTGATCTCTTATTCCTCCAAGATCCTAATAAATAGAGAAAATAATCAAATCAGAGTTTGGGGCAATATTTTTATTTGTAAAGTTTGTAATACATTTACTAAATATTAAAAAATAACACTTAATATAATTAATATTAAAAATACAAGTAAAAATGTTTGCTTCAATTATTTTATTTGACATATTTTAGATTTTTATTTATTTATTAAAAATTAGATTTCTGTAAAACGAGTATTAGTTTTCAACTACCCATGTGCAGTATGCTTATTTTGTAAGTTTTTCATTTAAAGCTGCAGTCTGTAAGTTTTGCCTCTTTGTCGCCATCTCTGTTTGAAAACCTGGAATTGCAGCTGTGTGCGGAATTATCTTCTGTGCGCTGGGTTGTGCTCCGGCACGGCTGCAGCGCGGATGAATCTAATGTTTTGAGGAGTATGTGTGTCAGTCAGTCAGTCACCGCACCGGTGTGGATGTTTACTGTACTTCACAATCACAGATTCTAGCCTATGTCTTGGAATATTTGACACAAATCAGAATTTTCACCGTATATTATCATCTGAACAAGTAAGTAACGAGTCTGCCACGTTTGTTCTGAACAACTGAGGAAAAAAAACATTACAATAAATCGCGCTACCAATGGTGATTTAATATAACGATCGGTTAGCTCATATCACATCAAACCATGCAAATTATTATTATTGTTATACTTTATTCTCAAATTATTAATGTTAACAACATCGGCATTGCGTGACTATGAGTATAGTGTGTATTAGCGTGTACATTTCTATTTCTGTACAGTCTAATATCTAATTGTCATGCCATTCAAATTTCATATTAAGAAATTCTTTTAACCTAAAAAGCAAACTATGCTCCCTTCAAACTAGTTTTCTTTAAAATACAAATCTTGTGTAATCCCAGGCTATCTGTAATAAGAAGCACATTTTAAACTGGAATATAATTTAATTTCATTCACGTGTTTCATAAACACATAATCCTTTCTGGATTACAATCCACCATCAAAATGATAAATTTAATTATTCCAGCTGCTGTGAGAAAAGGCTAAACAATCTACAGGATCCTCACATGTGATATAGTCTACTAGCCGGGAAAACTTCTTTATGTTTACAGACGTGATGTAATGACGCAGTGCCATGCTCGAATTTCCCACGAAAACCTACCCGTACCACTCAAATTAGAAAACATTATTATAAGCTAAGCGTTGTGAATCGGGCTAAAGTAAGGTCATAGTTTTGAACACTGGCTGGTTATGTACTTGCTCAAATATTGATTTCAGATCATTTATAACCAAAAAAAGTTTAATAAACAAATGATCATAAATAAAACAGTGGGCATGATTTTTAAGATCTCCCCCAGGGCCTCATGAACCCACAGGCCAGCCTTAGAGTGAGTCAATGATGACAGATTTTATTTAGATTTTTTTGGGTAAACTAGTCCTTGAAATTATTTAACTTCAATTCTCCTATTTTTCTGACAGCCAAATGGTGTAAAATTGTCCAGGCAGCATTTCTGGCTGTGTTCTAGATGGCTGGTGTTTCCAGCACTGGAGTGCAGACTGACAGAGAGAGATTTTGTGCAGAGGACATGATTGAGTATTAATGTCTAACAGTCACAGGAAGAAAAGGAAAGCGACCATGACGGTTTAATATCTCATTATGCTTAATTAACCTTCCGCCTCTGACTGACATTCTCGCCGTCAACTTCTCGTCTCACTCATCTCAGACGTCAGGAATCACAAAGCTTGACGTTTGACTTTTCTGTGGCGTGGAAGTCATGTGTCCTCTTGTTCTTCCTGAGAGAGTCTGAAGTGCTGGACAGCAGTAATGTGTGCAAACACACTGCTCAGAGTTCACACACTCATTCACCAGATCATCTTCATCTGTGTCAGGAGCTTGCAGAAAGTCATCCGAGTGCAACACAAGTGTGTTTAAGCTCTTAGATATGAATCCACTCTTGAGTGCCATTTTTCACTGCATCATCAAAATAAACATAATCAGAAATTCTGTTTTGCATAAAGAACATAAAACCTATTTGGGACCAATACGATTTTTTGCACTGTGATATTATTTGCATACCAATTTTTTGCCCCAAAATTATCATTACTGTAATCTGAACATTGCATATTTACATATACTGTAATGCAGTCAACAGTATTATTATTACTGATAACTGATAAAACGTATTAGAGCATGTGTGTTAATAGAAATACAGCTGTAATAAAATATAAATATTAGATGAAAAATTAAACAACTACACAAATTAAAAAAGGTTGCCTTAACAACTAACTGAAATGTTCACACACTGAAATTACTATAAGTGAAAACTAAAACTGAAATAAATAGTAATATTAAAAAATCATTAAAAATAAGAAATTCAATTAAAATTAAAATGAAAACTGAAAATATAAAAGCTCATTCAAAAAATTAATAAAAACTACAATAGCAGATAAATAATACTAAAACAACACTGATCTAGTTCTACATGTCATCTGAAGCAATAACTCATATCTCCTCGTTGTCCATGTTGATGAGAGTGGAGTCTTATTTAACGACACAAATGCATTCTGTAATAATAAGCCTATCTCTTGATTTTGCAGCAAGTTAGTAGAAGTAATAGTAATATTTTTATTAAGCACTACCAGTAATAAGCATCCAGATAATAATGACAGATACAGTTAATGTAATTCAAGAGAATATTATATTATATCTCAATATATTATACTATACTAGATTCTTTTTCTTCTTCTATTTTAACCTCAAAACAGATAAAGGCATAAAAAATAATACAATATACAAAATTTGTCAATGTTGATATTGTTAACTAAAACTATTTAAAGCAGAAATAATATGCAATATAAAATGTTAAATGAAAAGAAGTTGAAATGAGAACTAACTGAAATAAAACAAATAAAAATGAATTAGAGCTATAAAGAAATATTAAAAAAAGACAAAAATGATAAGTAGAAACAATGTTTAGTAAGCACAACCAATAAACATAATGATAATAATAAAACACAATACAATAAATGTAATTCAGGAGGATGTTATATTGCATGATTCTGCTTCTTCTTCCATTTTAACCTCTAAACAGATAATGTGCATAAAAATAAGTAGTAATAATAATAATAATAATAATATTATTACTATTCTTATTATTATAGGTTGCAATGTTACTGAATTGTATTGTATTCAGTAACTGAAATAAAGCTGAAATAAAATAGATGAAAAAAATGTTGCATTGGTAACAAACTAAAACAAATTGAAGTACTAAAATGATTAAAAACCAAGAAAAAAAGGTGTGAAATATAAGTGTTTTTAAGCACAAACAATAATAGCATAATTCAGATAATAATGACAGATACAGTAAATATAATTAAGGAGGATTATATTCTGTTTCTTCTTCCATTGTAACCTCTAAACAGCCGTTGTATAACTGTGAAACGCACACACACACCTGATGTTTGTGTAGCTGTGTGATGCGGGAGCGCTGTAGGGGGCATCGTGTGTGTTTGGGACGGCAGACGGGCAGCGGGCGGCAGTGACAGGACCTGAAGAGCCGCTGAGTGAGGAATCCTCATATTCCCAAACACTGGCTCACTTACAACCCTCCATTGTGACTGAGAGTCCAAAGCAGCCCTCCTGAGGAGTGTTTACAGTCCTGCACACAACACTGAGACCAGCGGGTTAAACACCTGCTCCTCTTTAAACATGATATAATTCAGCGAGTGAGTCGTTCAGGTCATTCTGTCTTCTCTGCACACCTGTGTACTGTAATGTCTCAATAATCAGCTGTTAAAGGTCTTCAGATAATTAGCTGCAGGTGTTTGAGCACAGGTTTTGTAAGTTGTTCAAAAAGTAAAATGGGAGAGAAAACTCTGCATTAAAGGTGCAGTGATACTAGACTTTAAGCATGTACAGTGGGGAAAAAAATAATTTGATCCCCTGCTGATTTTGTATGTTTGCCCACTGACAAAGAAATGATCAGTCTATAATTTTAATGGTAGGTTTATTTTAACAGTGAAAGACAGAATGACAACAAAAAAATCCAGAAAAAGGCATTTCAAAAAAGTTATATATTGATTTGCATTCCATGAGTCTAATAAGTATTTGACCCCTTCGCAAAACATGACTTAGGCCCTGTCCCAAATCACACCCTAAACCCTCACGGTCTTCCTCTGAGTCCGCACTTTCGTGACGTAATGCCGCTTTGACTGTCGGGTAGAAGTTTGCCGCGGAGCTCGCCCCGGTGCGGATCGAGGGCGCATAGCGGCTGCAAAGGGGGCGCTCGCGAGCACCCTTCTGAACGTTAAAATGACGAATGGGACACCCTACGGTCTCTTGGACTTAACGGACACGTGCACGCAGTGGCCATTGTAAGTCCGTAAAACCTCAAGTGCACATGAAGGCCTTAGTACTTGGTGGCAAAACCCTTGTTGGCAATCACAGAGGTCAGACGTTTCTTGTAGTTGGCCACCAGGTTTGCACACATCTCAGGAGGGATTTTGTCCCACTCCTCTTTGCAGATCCTCTCCAAGTCATTAAGGTTTTGAGGTTTGTTTGGCAACTCGAACCTTCAGCTCCCTCCACAGATTTTCTATGGGATGAAGGTCTGGAGACTGGCTAGGCCACTCCAGGACCTTAATGTGCTTCTTCTTGAGCCACTCCTTTGTTGCCTTGGCTGTGTGTTTTGGGTCATTTTCATGCTGGAATATCCATCCACGACCCATTTTAAATGCCCTGGCTGGCTTCAATGCCCTGGTCCTGATGGTACATGACCCCGTCCATCGTCCCATTGATGCGGTGCAGTTGTCCTGTCCCCTTAGAAGAAAAACACCCCCAAAGCATAATGTTTCCACCTCCATGTTTGACGGTGGGGATGGTGTTCTTGGGGTCATAGGCAGCATTCCTCCTCCTCCAAACACGGTGAGTTGAGTTGATGCCAAAGAGCTGGATTTTGGTCTCATCTGACCACAACACTTTCACCCAGTTCTCCTCTGAATAATTGTCAAACTTCAGACGGGCCTGAACATGTGCTTTCTTGAGCAGGGGGACCTTGCAGGCGCTGCAGGATTTCAGTCCTTCACGGTGTAGTGTGTTACCAATCGTTTTCTTGGTGACTATGGTCCCCGCTGCCTTGAGATCATTGACAAGATCCTCCCGTGTAGTTCTGGGCTGATTCCTCACCGTTCTCAAGATCATTGAAACTCCACGAGGTGAGATCTTGCATGGAGCCCCAGTCCGAGGGAGATTGACAGTTATTTTGTGTTTCTTCCATTTGCGAATAATCGCACCAACTGTTGTCACCTTCTCACCAAGCTGCTCGAATTGCTGTTCAAATAAACAGCTACCATTAAAATTTATAGACTGACCTGTATAAAAGACATTTCTGATTGATAGGGGATCAGCAAATGGGCACTGTTCAAATAAACCTACCATTAAAATTATAGACTGATCATTTCTTTGTCAGTGGGCAAACGTACAAAATCAGCAGGGGATCAAGTAATTCCCCCCCCCCACCCCCACTGCAGATATACTAGAGATACACTGATATTGTAACCCATATTCACACAAATGAATGTGCTATTTTAATTCTGCATCTGCCATTGAAATCTCTGAAGAATAACACCAAAGAAGAATAACATTTGTAGCTTAAAAATAAATATAAACAAAATAAATTTGTGATCATTTAGATAGCTAAAACACTTTGCATAGATAAATATATAATAACATAAACACTAATAATGTGTTACAATGTTATTGTAAATGAAAATAAAAATATAATTTTTTTTTTGGTAATTTAAATAAAACCTTTAAATTACAATATAAATATTATATGTAAAACTTAAAAATGTTGCTTTGGCAACTAACTGATATAAAATTTAAACTAATTTAAATAAATTTAAGCTGAAGTACTAAAACTAATAAAATTGAGAACTGATATAGAAAAAATAAAACAAACTACAATGAAAATGAAATGAAAACAAATTATACAAATTAAAGCCAATTTAAAATATCAATAAACATTCACTGTCAAGTGAGATGTAGCATTTGTAGCTTTAAAATAATAAAAAAATATAATAAAATACATTTGTGATCATTTAGACACCTAAACAACTGATCAATAGATGATATTATCAACTTTGATTTGATAGATAGATAGATATTGTAGATAGAACGATAGATAGAACGATAGATAGATAGATAGATAGATAGATAGATAGATAGATATAGATAGATAGATAGATAGATAGATAGATAGATAGAACGATAGATAGATAGAATGATACATAGAACGATAGAATGATAGAAAGATAGAACGATAGATCGATAGATAGATAGATAGATAGATCGATAGATAGATAGATAGATAGATAGATAGATAGATCGATAGATAGATAGATAGATAGATAGATAGATAGATAGATAGATAGATAGATAGATAGATAGATAGATAGATAGATAGATAGATAGATAGATAGATAGATAGATAGATAGATAGATAGAACGATAGATAGATAGATAGATAGATAGATGATTTTTATTAATTATTGTCAATATTTAAAAATGAGTTGTTGGACACATCTGTATTGAAAGAATCTTGCTCAGTCTAGAAATGATGCAGGAGACCACCTTAAAAATGGCCAACAGGATATGATGTCACCCTTTGGGGTGTCTGTTTTTAATAAATAATCCATTGCAAATAAAAAATGAGTTTAAAATGTTCAAATATGCCATCTACAACACATTCCTGCTTGTTTGTATTGAGTCTTGCAGATTGAATCTGCATGAATTTGCAGGTCAAAGTTGAGCTTTGTTTTGCAGATAAAAGCTAATGCTCTTCACATATGCTTGTGTTCTGTTCTCTGAAGTGTGCATGAATGAAAGTGAAGTCCAGCGTCATTCATGACATTCCAGACAAACTAGTGTGCTAGCTTTCTCTTGAAGTCAACCTTATTTATTAGAAAGTGTGTACTGCAATTTAGTCTTCAAACACTGATGCACTGGAGAGGAAACACTGAACTCCACGGGGAAACGCTGGATTTGTTTGATCACGTCCTGTTTTAAATGAAAAAACACACTGAGGAGCTGCTAATTAAAGCAGTGGTGATCTGTGTCCGTGCTGAGGGATGAATTCAGACCAAAGGCCGGTGGGATAATTAAAGGCACGGCTGAACAAATGAGCCATATGTCAGACTGTTGTTCTCCTGGGGGAGATGCATTGTGGGAATGAATGTTGACCGCTCAAGTTGCACGTCTGCTGAATACGCCTGTTCTTATAATAACCCTGCCAGCGGTGCTGCCAACTCATTTCAGTGTATTCAGAAGCCACTTCTGAAATATGATAAAACAGCCGTTCTTCATCCGGGGAGAGTCAAACTTGATAATCTCACTGAAGGAAAATCAAATCAAATTATAATAGTAATAAATTATTAAATACTTTTCTGTATATATTTCTATATTTTCTATATTTTGACTCTCCCCAATGTCAAAGTATTAAAACAATTATATTAATGATGATATATTGTATAGTAATAATAAAATAAAATAAAATAATAAAGAAATTGAGAAATACTTGAAGGCTGTTGTAATTTAATTTGTTAATAATATTTATATGAATATTTATCTTTAAATAAAAGGAGTGTGTTTAACAACATATTAATAACAGCCTTAAAGGGATAGTTTACTACCCCTCTTGTTCTCTCCAGACTGGACTATTGTAATGCTCTCTTGGCGGGCCTTCCCGCATGTACTATCAAGCCTCTGCAACTGATCCAGAATGCAGCAGCCAGAGTGGTCTTTAATGAGCCGAAAAAAGCTCACGTTACCCCTCTCTTCATCAGGTTACACTGGCTACCAATAGCCGCTCGCATCAAATTCAAGGTACTGATGTTTGCCTACAAGACCACAACTGGCACTGCACCAATATACCTAAACTTGCTAGTTCAAACTTATGCGCCCTCCAGAAGCTTGCGTTCTGCAAGTGAACGACGTCTTGTGGTGCCATCCCAAAGAGGTACCAAATCACTCTCACGGACCTTTTCCTGGACTGTGCCCAGCTGGTGGAATGACCTCCCGATCTCAATTCCAACAGCCATTTTCAAAAAACATCTAAAGACACATCTTTTTCGCCAGCACCTGACCAACTAATACTAACACTTACTTATTCTATTTATATAAAAATAAATAAAAAATCCTAGCTACGTGTACTGTGCTAGACTAACTGAGACTTGTCATGGCACCTGTTGCTCTCTCGATGGTCTGATTGCTTCTATTGTTCTCCTCATTTGTACGTCGCTTTGGATAAAAGCGTCTGCTAAATGATTAAATGTAAATGTAAATGTAACTATCCCTTTAATAAAAATAAAATAAAATACAAGTAGCCTATTTCTCAATTTCTCATTAAAAAATAAAATAAAATAACAAATTAAATTAAAACACCCTTTCTCAATTTCTCATAAAATAAAATAAAATATCAAATAAAATTGGGAAATTGAGAAATACTTGAAGGCTGTTTTAATTTAATTTGATAATAATTAAAAACAGCCTTCAAGTATTTCTCAATTTCTCATAAATACAATAAAATAAAAATACAATAAAGTAAAACAAAAGTAAAAAACAAACTTGGACATTGAGAAATACTTGAAGGCTGCTTTAATTTAATTTGTTTATAACAGCATATTAGTTATAATAACAGCCCTAATAAAATAATAAATAAAATAAAATAACAGCCTTCAAGTGTTCTCAGTTATTAATTTTATATATATATATTTGATATATACAGCCCTAATCAATAATTAAAATAAAAGAAAACAAAATATATATTTTTTTTTCTGTGAGAGTTTCTGTTTCTATAATAAAAGTAAATAATATTATTTTTTGAAATACCTCCAGGAAAAGGAAGATTCTTCTGCTTCCGTCTGCCAGCCTTGACGCTGTTGGGCTCCAGCAAGCAGTCTCTCCCGCAGGACGATCCAGACTCAGTGATGGTGGACTCACCCAGGGCCAGTGACGACTCTGCGGCCGTGATGGACGTCCGATCGCCCACCAAGGACGGTTCGAGTCCAGCGGACGCCAACGACACGCGGGCGCTCATCAGCTCCAGCCCTCACTCGTCCCCGGTCAGCGCGTCCATACCCCTCGACCACTCGTCGCCCAAGCTGCCCTGGGACCGGCCCAGTCCGTCTCAAGCACAGCCCAGCACCTGCCTGGCCCAGTCCATCTCCAGAGACAGCGTGCACAGCAGGAGACGGGCCTCCTCCGTTCACGACATCGAAGGACTGAGCACCAACTCCAAACGCCTGTTTACAGACAGACACGCGAGTGAAGGTGAGGACTAAAACTTACTTTAGATTAGATTAATCATTTTAATATATATTAAAATACAATTTATTCCTGTAAAAAAATAAAATAATAATAATAATAATGTTATTTTTTGGTTAAATAGTTTTTAAATGTTAAATATAAAAAAATATTTTAATATTATAAGTTAAATAAATAAGTTAAATATTTTTTTCTTCTTTTTCTTGTTTAAAAGAAAAATGTTATACATTATATAAAAGGATCTTAAATTAAGATTTTGTGTTTAACAGCATATTAGTCATAATAGTAGCCCTAATAAGTAACATAAAATAAAATAAATAAAAACAGCCTTCAAGTATTTCTCAATTTCTGATAAAAAATAAATAAAAAAATAAAATAAAGAAATAGTCCTGTCAAACAATTAATCGTGATTAATCGCATCCAAAAATAAAAGTTTTTATTTACATAATATACCTGTGTTAACGGTGTATATTTATTATGTATATGTAAATACACACACATACAGTATATATTTTCAAAATAGTTATATGTATTTACTTGTAAATATTTATATTCATATAATTTATATTATATATAAATATATTTAATATATAAATGTAACATATTTTTTCTTAAATATATACATGCATGGGTGTGTATTTATATATACATAATAAATATACACATTACACACAAATACACAAAAATACTATGTAAACAAAAACTTTTATTTTGGATGCAATTAATCGCGATTAATCATTTGACAGCACTAAAAATTACTTAAAAGGCTCTTTTAATATTTTTTTTCTTTATTTGTAATATAATTTGTAATACTGTTCTTTTACAGATTAAAAGTGAAAAAAATACCACAATTTAAGATTGCTTTGGTGAAAGATATGATACAATATGAGGTTTTCCTAAGTCATATCTGGTTATTATGCAAATTTTAAACTGAATGAATATGAAATGGTTCTGTAATATGAGGATTGAAGCCATTTTCTTTACCCTGATATAAACCTTGTTTAAATAACGAAGTGCATTTAAGCTGTGCAATTGATTAACTCAACCGTCATAATGCGCATTAGTTTCTGCATTATTTGCACGATTAATGTAGACAGGAATGTATAATTTTCCAGTGTAGTGATTTCATTGCTTTTATTGATGAATGATAATCACATCTAACAGAAAGAAATGGCAATTATAATGACATCATAATTAATGACCTTCTGCATGCCCCGTTTTGATGATATTTTCAATTAGAGTCATTTTAAAGAACCAAAATATGAAATTATCCACTGCTGGCACTCATCAGCTTGAAAAGAAGCATGTGTGCTTTCATTCTTCACAAGAATTCTCTCAATTAAATGTCTTCTTCAAAGAACTTGGGCACATTTTCTTTTTCTAATCTCTATACTCTATTTCAGACCACGGATGCGGTTCCAAAGGTAACGCTGTATTCTGTGGGAATGCATAAGAACTGTCTCTGGCTGCTTCTGCATGCTTAAAACACACAGCAGCTTCACAGTCATTTCATATTATTGTCTACTTACAGCACCAGTAACATCAGTGAGGAGTGCAGTCCGGCCCGTGGGATGATTTGACAAAATAATGATTCAATAATGCTAAAAAATCACTTGCTATTCATTATAAAATGACACAATTTTGAAAAATTGTTTCTTCACCAAACTTTTTTCAGTGTATAATATATACTGATAATTTATCATTTTGTGAATTATGATTTGCTCAAAGCAATAATATGTAACATGTACAGGTACAAAAAATGAATTGAATGTTTATCAGTTTATGTTATTTTAGTATCACTGAGATTATAGGTTTTAGTAACATTCTAAATTCATTTTTATTTCATTTATGTTTATTTTCCAGTTTTATTTTCATTTTGATTTTAGTTACATTTTTACTAATTTTGTTTTTTGTAAAGTCTGTATATAGTTTTTTATGAATTTGTTATGTCCATTTTAGTTTGAGTTATTTTAGAACTTGACTTAAGCTAAATGAAAATGAGAAAAATAATTTCAGGTAATATTTATTTTATTTCAACTGTATTTTTAAGCTTTTAGTTTTAGATATAATAACCTTGATGTTCATATAATCATCAAATAAGTCTATGCTTTCTGCACTTGAGAGAAAAGCCGGTCTGTAAATGAAAACACTGTTTATGCTGAACTTGTCTTTATATGGAAGCAGCCTCTATAAGCTCATTAGAAGATCCTGTCTTCTGCATTCATTTTCCATGAATACCGCAAGCTTTAGGTCCAGTTTTCAGCGTAAAATAAAGTTTGACACCCCAGTTATAATCAGAACTTAGACTGGTTAACTCAACATACTTCAATAATCCAGATCAAACCTGTTATCTTTGCTCCAAGGCGCATTCAGACTTCAGATCAGAGCATCATCAGAGTGTCCGGGACGTCATGCCGTGTCGTGATTATCCATTTTCATCCTGATTTCTCCTCTCAGCTCTTATCGATGTCTTGATTAGATCATACAGAACATTGGCTGCTATTTCAATAAAGCTGTAGTCTGGACCTTCCTGCGTTGAGGTGGTTGTGATTCAGACTTGTACAGGCAGTTCCTCTTCACGTCTCATTGACCGGGACAGCAGATCAATGCTGCATGACTTCCATCAGCTGTTAACCAGCACGGCCTCTTTCAGTTCTGGAGGACATTTCTCTAATCAGAGTTTGAATTAACACTGTATGCCAAGAGAGGCTGTGCGTTACTGCTATTTATCACTTTTCTTTTACATTGTACATGATTTTAATGGATTGCTAATGGATGCTCACAGAACTGCATATGTTTGCTTCAAGCATGGATGATGATGGTTATGGCAAGCTTGAAATGCACTAAAAATCCTGATTCTTTCAGTAAAATCTCACATCTACAGTTTAGATGATGGTATTTTAATTCAACACTGATGAGTTTCACTCAAATGGTTCATTAAGCTGAGCAAACAAAATATGTACTGATTTCAAATATGCAAGGCAGGGTTATGTAACGAATATTAATTATCCACTATATTTTTCTTATGATATATAAGTATTTTTCCTGAAATGTCTTAAATTGTTGTTTTAAAGTACATTTAAAATATTTGATTTAATATTACAACTTATATTTTACAAATAATATTTATTTATTTTTGCAAACAATATGTATTCAAGGCAAGATCAAGCCTGGGTGATATAACTAATAAATTAAAAAATTGATATTTAAGTATTTGCTCTGAAATGCCTTAAATCGTCATTTTGTTTTTAAATTTAGCATTTTTAGATTTACTTTTTTTTACGCAATGTATTTTAATGTAATATTTTTTATTTAATATTATTATTATTATTCTTTTTTATAATTTACTAAATAATAATAATAATAAAAATGTAAATATTATTAAAAGCAATATTTACCTGCATATAATTTTTCTTAAAACATTTGAAAATATATATTTTATACAGATATTTATGAACGTTGTGACGACACAAATTAATAATTTTTAATTGATTCATTGAGATGGACAATGAATCAGAAAAACATCAAATTAATCTATTTTTTTTTTACACCATTAAACACCCTTGTCTTAATATTCTCATACACACTCCATGACAGTGGACTGTGAGACTAGTCGAATGACATGGGTTTTCCAAAAGTGAAAGTTTTGTCAGTGTTCACTTACCTAGTTCATACAGGTTTGGAATGACATGGTGAGTAAATGGGTGAACTAAGAGTCTAATGGACAAAAAGACATGAGTAATATCCAAAATGCTGCATATCACCAGAATTATATCATCAGAAATCATCTGAGGTATATATTAAGAATATTAGCTATATCACTGATATTCACAGGCTCTTCTTTACTCTTTACCTTCAGGTCCGTTCAACCATCTGAAGTCCAGTCTGCTGGGATCCACCTCAGACTCCAATCTGAACAAATACAGCACCATCAACAAGATCCCGCTCATCGCGCTCAACTTCTCTGAATCCAACGATAAGAAAGCGCCTTCCCCTCCGTCCTCCGAGAAAACCATCATCGCACCGAAGGTCAAGGACAGAACACACAACGTCACGGAGAAGGTCACACAGGTAAGACTGAAGTGTGATGGTGTGAGTGTCATCATCAACACAAAACTGACCCTATTTACTTCATTTATGCATGTTTCTGGAAATCCTTATCCTTTAGTGTCACTTTTGAACAACTTATGCATCCTTGCTTAGAAAAAATAATAATTTCTGTCTCTCTCTCAGTGTATAGATAGATAGATAGATAGATGAGTGAGTGAGAAGTAAAATGTTAAAATACATTTTTATGCATTCTTTGATAAATATAAAGTTCAAAAGAACAGTATTTGTTTGAAATAGAAATCTTTTGTAACATTATAAATGTCTTTACTGTCACTTTTGATCGGTTTAATGTGCCCTTGCCGAATAAAATTATTAAAAGAAACATAGTGACCCCAAACTTTTGAATAGTATAGCTTTTATAATAGTATATATACTAGTCCCCAATATTTTCAAAGGGCTCTTAAAAGCATGAAATAAATGAATGTGAATGCTAACAGATGGATATTACAGACTCCCTCGGTTATGAATGCTTCACATTGATTTAGCAGAGTAAAATCGGTTGTTTTTCCTTCATGTTTCTCAATAAGACCCTCAGGTGAGGATGTGCTTTTGCTTTATTTCTCCTCCATGGAGTTTGAGTTAATCAATGTGTCGCGAGCGTAATCTGTTTGAAATATTGCACGCGTCAAGTGCTTCATGATTCCATCAGAAATCCAATAGTCTTGTGAACGAGCACAAACAAGCTGTAACAAATTCTCCTGCACAACATTAAATGATGCTAACAGACATGTGTATGAAAATAAATGCTAATGAGGATAGCACTTAACCTCAGGGATATTAAGACGAGAGCAAGAATACAGGGCACCCAGCAGTAATTATTCAGAGTCCGTGTGTCACGTCCTCGCACCGTACCTCAACCATATTTAGCATCTTTTTGTGACACCGAAATGCATCAAAAGAGCATCCGAGCATGAAGATGGATTTTCTACCACCTCTGGGAAATGGATCTCCAAATATCAGCAAAACACAATTTAGTAGCACTGCGACAGTCGCTGTGTGAGAGACTTTAATCCATGAAACTGGATGTGTGTTCACACACTAGATTTGCACACTAGACTGTTCCAAAAACTAGCAAGCTGCCTAACTAGACAGCATTTATAAGGCATTATAGGCATGTTTCTAAAGGTATGACTACTTTCAGGCAGCATTGCGTGTGTTTTTCACAGAAAAATCTCAAAAATGCATGCCACATGGTGGACAATGCAATAGAAATGTTAATAATAAACAGACTACCATTCAAAAAATGTTGAGGTCAGTAAGATTTTATTTATTTTTTTGTAAGAAATTAATAGTTTTATTAAGCAAGGATGGTTTAAATTGATCAAAAGTGACAGTAAAGACATTTATAATGTCAAAAGATTTCAAATCAACGCTGTTCTTTTGAACTTTCTATTTCTATATCTTTTGAGCAGCCAATCAGCATATTAGAATGATTTCTGAAGGATCATGTGATGATAGTAATGATGCTGAAAAATTCAGCTTTTCATCATTGGAATAAATTATATTTTAACATATATTCAAATAGAGAATGGGTATTTTAAATTGCAATAATATTTCACAATATTACAGTTATTCTGTATTTTTTACTGCAGTCATGATTAGCAAAAGAGACGTCTTAGAAAAAAAATGAAATAAACAAAAAATGTAAAACCCGTTTTAAATACCCGTTATTTGTATGTGCATTTTAGGCTTATAGCTTATCAACATGTTAACGTCAAAATCAAATGATAAATTTGCAGCCACCTTCTAAATAAGTCACTTATTAGGTGCCATTTCAGTTAGGATGCTGTCTAGGAAGGCAGCCGCCTATGTAAGCAGCGCTTCAAGGTGAGTGACTTTTGTAAACACCCTTCAGTGAAAGTCAAAGTCACGGCGCTGTAAGTCCGTAACACACAGTACTGGGTCAAACCTTCGTCTCCTGACCAGCCGTGAAGGAAGTGGATGACAGCCCATCCAAACGACACGAGTCCTCACTTCAGAGTCGTCGACTCGTTCACTGAGCGATTCTCACATTACCTTCCCCGACCTGCCTGGACACGTGAGAGTCTGCGAGAGAAAAAGATACATCATTCATCACTTTCTTAGAAGAGAGAGAGAGAGAAAAATCGACTAGCACTGCTGATCACTGCTGCTGCCGTCATAATTTCTAATAAAGTGTTTATCAGGAAAAGACACCTCATTTGCTGACTGTCAAAGGTGGTTAAATCCTGCAGTAAGGTGTGTGTGTGTTCATTCAGAGCTCAATTACACACACACACACACACTGCTGGATTACAGACTATTATCATCCTAATGCTTTTACTTCTGCTGTTCAATGGCTTTGCAAAATAGTGAAATGAAACCGAGTCCTTTGTAGTGCAAAGGAAAGCCGTGTGTTATTGCTTATCGTGGAGATCTTTGTATTCAAGCTCTGAGTCGCAGACAGTAGAAAACAATGCACTATGCAAATAACACAGATTTTCATGATTTTGCTGAATGAATCCAATACTTGCATTTTAGTCATTTTGAGGCGCTGATTTCAAAAATAGTGTCTGCTTTACTTAAGTCACTTTCTCACAAAATATGATGCATTTCGTAGCATTTTTGCTTATGAAAACCATTTGTAAGGTGACTAAGTCTTGTATTTTCCCTTAATTAGCAGAAAAACCGACACAATAGCATGATTCCTGTCTGAATTACAACTGAACTTACAACTATTTGTTCAATTCTTGGCTGATTTTTACATGTATGAATGATTCTGAAGACATTTTTTTTTTGCCTAATCCTGATTTCAAGGTAAAAATTATTGACAGAAGTGACAGAAGAAAATACAAAACATGAGCCAGATGTTTTCTGCTACATATGTGGTGCTTTACTTGCATCCAAATGACAGAAAATGGCAGATTTTGTAAAACAAAGAGCTTGTTTTGTTATTTTGTAAAGTTCTTTGACATTAAATGGAATATTTGAACATATTTTTCCACTCCTTTGCAGATTGTAAGTTAAATGATTCACATTAGGTAAACCTGCATTCTTATTTTGTGGGTTTGTTAAAAAAAACTGTGTGTGATAGAAAGTTTTTATTGATTTTTTTATTTTTATTTTAAGATAAAATATACACAAACTGCATTACATACGGGTTTGAAATGGATAAACATAGTTAAAAATTAAGAATAAGCCAATTAATATATCTTCATGTTTGATTTTAAAATAATTTTTGTTACTTTTGTTAAGAAAAAAAAAAATTCTGGTACTTTATCAGATTATCAGAGACATTTAATAATGTAATCAGAATTTTATAATACAATAAGATTTTATTGTATTATATATTTTATTGTCTTTTATTGATTTTACATTTATTCATTTAACACACTTTCATCCAATAAAACATTCAATAAAAAAGTAGGTTGTAGGTACTGTAAGATACTATATAATAATATATAACAACAAAAGGAACGGTCATATAAAAATTAGCGTCTGTTTATAATTTAATTTTTTACCTTTGTTATTTTAACTTTCATTATTGCTAAAATAGTAATATAAAAGTAAATTCCATTGCTGTGAGAATCAGAATTTAGATTCTGAACCCTACGCTTCATGAACTGCATTAAGGCAAAGGACATCCGGTTACATGAATAGCATATTTCATATTTCAGCATGTGAAAAAGGAGATTTTGTGAAGTGTTGTCCTTGAGCAGAGCGCTCTGATAACTTCAGAAACAACCTGAGATGCATGACAACTAGACTTTATAATCCAGAAAGCTATATGTAATGTGAGCGTTTGTGACAGCAGAGACGGCTGGTGCTGTGAAATAAATGAATATTTATGTCATGCTCTGAGGTTCCCTGACACGCTGCGCTTATGAAATGTGAAGAACTCAGTTGTGCCGGTGCTTTCCATGAAATATTGCATCAGCCAGAAAGAAAGAAATGACAACTGCGGGGAAATATGTGCGGTGTGGTGAAACTGTCACATACAGCATTATGATGATGGGTCTGTGGATATGTGACTGACAGCTGTCAACTAATGCAATATCAACTATTATTGGGAGAGATTTTTAATAATCCAGCTATGTTTGGATCTCAGCTGCACAAATCAGCATTATTATTATTTCTTTCTTTCTTTCTTTCTTTCTCATTACATTTTTTTCACCATCAAACAGCATCACTGTTTCAGATTTAATATCATCAACAGTACCCTATAGTTTCTGAAACCAAACTGAAGAATTACAGCTGAAACTAAGTTTTATATAGTACTATTGACATGGTAGTATTTTTACATGGGAGAAGTTTGAATGAATGAATGAATTAATTAATTAATGAACAAACGAACAAATGAAAAATATAAATTAATAAAAAAAAAAAATATTTTTTTTTACATTGCTCAACTTCTTTATCTGTTAAACTGTAAAAATAAACAATTTTAAATTGTATTTATTAAAACTGTAAAAATAAATAAAAAAACAGTGAAAAATTAAACATTGCAACATATTTATCTGTTAAATTGTAAAAATAAATCAATAAACTGAAAAATTAAACATTACTCAGTATTTTTTGTCTGCTAAATCTGCAAAAAATAATAGTTACAAAATATACATTATTCAGCTTCTTTCTGTTAGTATTATTATAACTGCATGAATGAATGAATAAATGAATGAATAAATAAATAAATACTGAAAATAATACACTAAACAATTGTAAATTAAATAAACTATTTTTTTTTAATTTTACATTATTCAACTTCTTTCTGCTATTATTATTATTATTATTATTATCCAAATTATAATAGTTTATAATAAAAATAAATATTTTGCTCTTTTTTTACTAATAAAAAGGAGTTATTGTTCTAAATAAACTTCATTCCATCTGCATTAGTTGCTGAATTATTTTCAGAAGTGATTCTTCACTGGTTTGGCATGTTTTTTCCAGACGGTCTCTATCAGGACAGACCTGTGATCATGCACCGTGCAATATTCACGTTTTTGCCTGCCCGTCTCGTTCCAGGTGTTGTCGCTGGGTGCTGACGTGCTTCCAGAATACATGCTCCAGGCTCCACGCATGGATAAGTTCACCATCCTGCACTACAGTCCGTTCAAAGCGGTGTGGGACTGGCTCATCCTGCTGCTGGTGATTTACACCGCCATTCTCACCCCATACTCTGCTGCCTTCCTGCTCAACGACAGCGAGGAGCATAAAAGACGGGAATGTGGCTATTCCTGCAGCCCTCTCAACGTCGTGGACTTAATGGTGGACATCATGTTCATCATCGACATCCTCATAAACTTTCGCACCACCTACGTGAACCTGAACGAGGAGGTGGTGAGCCATCCGGGGAAGATCGCCATCCATTACTTCAAGGGCTGGTTCCTTATAGACATAGTAGCGGCCATTCCCTTCGACCTGCTCATATTTGGATCAGGATCAGATGATGTAAGTCATGCCAGAACTTAATCTACTTCCTTCTGCACTTGGCTGCTGGTCTAATCTAGGGATCTCAAACTCAAATTACCACTCGCCAGGTGGTGTTCTCCTTCATGTTGGCACAATTATGCAGTTAGTGCACACAAATGCACACATATTTTGCAGCGGATCTGAGCAAACAGGCCTCTATGCTGTTGTCAGTGAGGTTGCAATTATGCTTGCATTTGTGCATTAGGCCTACTGTATATTCAAAAGTTTGGAGTTGGTAAGATTTTTTTATGTTTTTGAAAAAGGTCTCTTTTGCTCATCAAGGCTGCATTTATTTAATTAAAAATAAAGTAAAAACTGTAATATTGTGGAATATTATTGCAATTTAAAATCGCTGTTTTCGATTTGAATATATTGTAAAATGTAATTTATTCCTGTGATGCAAAACTGAATTTTCAGCATCATTACTCCAGTCTTCAGTGTCACATGATCCTTCAGAAATCATTCTAATATGCTGATTTGCTGCTCAAAAAATATTTCCTTTTATTATCAATATTGAAAACAGTTGTGCTGCTTCATATTTTTGTAGAAACCATGATACGTTTATGTCAGTATTTTAAGAAAGTTCGAAAGAAAAACATTTATATGAAATAGAAAACTTTTATAAATGTCTACTATTACTTTTGATTCATTTAATTTGTCCTTGATGAGCAAAAGTATGAATCTTTCCAAATCTTTCCAAACTCTGGAAGGGCAGTGCATGCATTTGGCAGATGCTTTTATCCAAAACAACTCACAATGCATTAAATATATCTGGGATTTTATCATTATGCATGTTCATTAGAAATCAAATCCATGACCTTGGCATTGCAATAACCATCAGTTATTAGAGATACAAAAACATTTGGAACTAAAAAAAAAACTACACTTTAGGCTACGTGCTTTAAGAAAACAACCAAAAAACATCCAAAAAAGATTTGTGTACCAGATTTAGGGGTAAGCAAGTAAAGGAATAGTTCACCTTAAATCAAAATTTGCTGAATATCTACTCACCCTCAGGCCATCCAAGATGTAGTTGAGTTTGTTTCTTCATCAGAACAGATTTGGAGAAATGTAGCATTCCATCACTTGTTCACCAATAGATCCTCTGCAGTGAATGGGTGCCGTCAGAATGAGAGTCCAAACAGCTGATAAAAACATCACAATAATCCACAAGTAATGCACACCACTCCAGTCCATCAGTTAATGTCTTGTGAAGACAAAAGCTGCGTGTTTGTGAGAAACAAATCCATCAACGTTTCAACTTTAAACTGTCGCTTCTGGCTAAAATTTGAGTCCATAATCCATAATAATGCTTCCTCCAGTTAAAAAGTCCATCCTCTGTTGTCTCTCACATCAAAATCCACCCACATATTTGTTCAGAACTGTTTTATCTTGTAAATTGTGTTTGATCTGTGCAGATTTCTCTCCTGGTTTAACAAAAACAACTTTTTCACTGGAGGAAGCGTTATTATGAATAGAGGACTCATATTTTAGTCAGAAGCAATGGTTTGAAGTTACAGTGTCTCAGTGTTTCTTATAAACACAGCTTTTGTCTTCACAAAATGTTAACTGATGGACTGGAGTGGTGTGGATTATTGTGATGTTTTTATCAGATGTTTGGACTCTCATTCTGACGGCACCCATTCACTGCAGAGGATCCATTGGTGAGCAAGTGATGGAATTCTACATTTCTCCAAATCTGTTTTGATGAAGAAACAAACTCATCAACATCTTATGATGAGTACATTTTCAGCAACTTTTCATTTTTGCATGAACTATTCCTTTAACACACAGGGGTCTGCATAAATCAATCTCACAGGACCTTTTAGACCCAAACTATCTGTTTACCCATTTATTTATTCAATTGTTTGTTTGTACCCTGTCCATTATACAGATCAGATCAGATCTAGTGCTTTCCAGAGGTCAGAAAGCTCAACTGTTCTGTGAATCAGGGATTACAGTATCAGAATATACTGTATGTTGTTTTTCCCTCTTTTTTTGAATGGCCTTCATTTCTGAATCCATTTATTTGGATTAGCGGCTTAGCAAATGAGAGTCAATGATTATGATGAGAGAGAGAGGAAAGAGAAAACTGATGTTTGAACAGCTTACAGGCTGAATCACTGGCACGCCGGTTGGCTCGATTCCTCGCTTGTTTATGTGGGCACATCCGTCAATGGCCTATCATGAGCTCTTGGCACATTGGAGCGTATGGTTTCGCCGCTCTGTGGTCCGTTCCAGTGGCAGCTACTCCATCTGAGCCATTTACAACCTAAGGACAAGAAACACACACAGCGGCTTTTAAAATATTAAAGAATGGAATTATAGATTAAGACCTCCTGGAAATGTCAGCAGGTCATTATGTGATGGCATGCAGTGTATATTTTTAGACTATGGAAGGGTTTTGCTAAGTATATTGCTTTTGTTCAGGTCATATTTTGCCAGAGGTTTCACATTCACACGTTTGTCTGAAAAGGGCTGCAGATCTCCAGCCATCACCCAGTTAACAAACCTCACACTCTCTGCATCTGCGCTCGGTTTTACTGCAGGCGCTCGCACATCTGTCTCTGGTCGCAACTAGAGCTGTGAGATACAGCTAAAAAAAATCTTGATATTTATGTATCTGTGCTCTGAAATGTCTGAAAAGTGTGATTTCTTTGCAATCAGAGGAATCATAATTTGAATTCTCATTTTTTACAACCAAACATTGTGTTGTCAAGATTCAAAATGTTTAATAAAGATAAAATGGTAAGATATATATATATATATATATATATATATATATATATATATATATGATACTGATACTGTAAATTATTTAATGTGATCCCAGCCACTTCAGACCAAACACAAAATTTGGGGTCAGCAAGATTTTTTTTTTTTTTTGGAAAGAAGTCTCTTATGCTCACCAGGGCTGTGTTTATTATATATTATTACAACTTAAAATAACTTTACTCCAGTCTTCAGTGTCAAATGATCCTTCAGAAATCATTCTAATATGCTGATTTGCTGCTCAAAAAAACATTTTTAATTATTATTAATGTTGAAAACAGTTGTGCTGTCATATTTATGTGGAAACCGTGATACAATTCTTTCAGGATTCTTTGAATAGAAAATTCAAAAGAACAGAGTTTATTTTAAATAGAAATCATTTGAAACAATATAAATGTCTTTACTGTCACTTTTGATCAATTTAATCAAAAATGTAATCAAATACTTTGCATCCTTGCTGAATAAAAGCAATAATATCTTTAAAAAACAACATCTTACTGACCCCAAACTTCTGTATGACGCATATATATCAAGTTTCATAAAAGGCTTAGAAAAAAAAAACATTATATATATATATATATATATAGAGAGAGAGAGAGAGAGAGAGAGAGAGACGGACAGAGAGAGCACACTAAAAGGCTTTTGTCTTTATTAAGAATTCTGCATTACACAAATGTAGCCCTGACTGCGCCACTGAGGGAGCTTCATGGTCAACTGATGCCTCTGCGGTCAGACAGATGGATTTGATCTGTGGTCAGTGGTCAGAACGTGAGATGTATGTGTGTGTGTGTGTGTGTGTGTGTGTATGTTTGTGTACTACTTAGGGAATGAGTCAGGCCAGGTAGATGTCAGGTGGCTACAGGATGCATCTCATTTACAGCACTCAGATGAAGGGCTTGACCACACCGGCGATGACCACAGCTTGAATCAAGCCCTTGAATCATATTTGACAGGCTTTTATGACACATCTGTAATTATCAGCACATATATAGTCTCACACTTTACTGTCAAACAGTATACACCATCAGCAGTGTTTGATGGACAATTATGATAGCCTGACATAACATGTTAGCAAGATGCTAAAAATGCTACAAACATGCATGCAAGCAATCTGTTAGAAACATGCTAGCAAAATGCTAAATCATGATAGAAACAAGCTTGCAACATATTAAAACATGATAATACATGTTAGAAACATGCTAAAAGTCAAGTCAAAGTCAAAGTCAAAATCAGCTTTATTGTCAATTCTGCCACATGTACCGTACATACATACAGAGAATTGAAATTGCGTTACTCTCTTACTCCCTGGTGCATACAGATAACACTAAACACAAACAGTAGAACGCAAAAATACAGATAAGTACAAATCAATATATATATATATATATATATATATATATATATACACACATATATATACATATATATACATACGTATATACATATATATATACATATATATATATATATACACATATACACATACACACACACACATACATACATACATACATATATATACACAGTGTACACATAAAAGTGTTCAATCGTGATAGAAACAGGGGCGCGGGAAGGTGTTTTATGTAGGGGGTGCTGTTGGGGGGGGGTAGTCAAACAGCGCGGGAAGGTGTTTTATGTAGGGGGTAGAAACAGAAAATGTTGGGGGGGGGTAGTCAGACTTTCTGCGTATAAATATTACGCCAAATAGAAACAGAAAATCGTGCTATGACTGGAGTGCACTTTCATGAGATGGAGTTAGACAACAATTAGCTATTTTACAAATGGGAATAGGCTACAATGAATTCATAACAATGTTTTACATTCAAACATTCAAGCTTAAAAACCCTTAAAATGTATAGTGAAACGTTCTTTAAAAGCATCTGGAATGTAATAAAGTAATTTTAAAGCAGTTTTTAAAGCATTTGCTGCATGGATTAAAAAGATAGGCCAATAAATAATTCACATAGGCCTGTCAGTCAGACAAAATTGCTGGCAGCAAATCCTTTATGGCAGCAAATCCTTTAAGGACAAAGATTTACATACTTTTTTTTATTATTGAATACAAAGATTATAAAATAAAACTTTTTTTTAATTATAATCGGGCCTACAATTATAAAATAAAACGTTTTAGGCTTTCCCTTATTTTTATACTTTAGACGGTGACGGGGAAAAAATGACTCGCCATCTCCTCATTGGAAGCGCAGAGAGAAATATATGCATCTTAATGGATTACATAGGAAGCGCAGAGAGAAATAATGAAGAGTTTTTGCTTTGCTTTGAATTATTTCGTTTTAAAGTAGTAATTTAAAGCTTTCTATAGATATATTTATCATATCTGTGAGCCAGTAGTAATTTAAAGCGATAGATATATTTATCATATCATTTCGAGTTGCGCTCTTGTTCAATTGACCGCCAGAAAGCGCATTTCTGACCGCCAGAAAGCGCATTTTCCTATTTTATAAAAGCACAATGCTGATATTGTGATGCACACACATAATAGTAGACCCTTTAAGTTCCAAATGTAAGGCGTATTTTAAGTTGTTTTTACTGTAAGAAAAAAATACAAGTGACCAAGCTGGAGCCTCCGTGTCCTGTAAAACTCCTTCATTTAAACTTCACTCTCCACACAAACTGTTGCACATTTAACTGTTTTATTAAACATTTAAACTAACACTGTGATATGCTTGAACTGTTTTATAGGCCTATGATTTGATAAGGCTATCGATTTTATTTTAGTCAAGTCGTGATGATTTGATAAGGCTAAATTAATCAAACATAGGCGATCAACTCTGATGCTGGCCTCTTGGTCGTTGCTTAAAAGAAAAAAAAAAAAACATTTAACGAACAAAAAAATGCTCCCAAGGTTTTTCTAAATTAACTTTATGAAGAAAAAAAAGGAAACATAGCCTAATCACTTTTCCATTACATACAAAACTGAACTATTTTAATAGGTAGCTATAAGCTTTTTGTGCTGAGAACAAAAAAAAAAAAAAAAAAGTTTAAAAAGTTTTTTTCCCCAGTACATCCATGATATTCCCATGTTCCACTTTTAAGCCACAACCTACAGATCCCACAACACAAACATAACATTCACAAACATAAAAGCAAGCATTGCCAGCGCTGCGTGCGTGATTTGGCAGGATGTGTGCGACACGCGCATCAAATAGCCTGCATCAGTTTAATAACTTTGATAACTTTAATTCTTACAACTGTTAAATTAATGGGCAAACTCAAAAATAATCAAATCTCTTTTCATAGTCAAATCCCAAATATTCAAGTATAAATATACAGTATATAATATATATATATAGCCTATATATATTTTTTTTTTTATTCACAACAGTTTACAGTTGCCCACAGAAAAAAACAGGGGGTGCTGCAGCACCCTCAGCACCCCCTGTTCCCGCGCCCCTGGATAGAAACATTCTCGCAACATTAAAACATGTTAGCAAAATGTAAAATAATTTTACTAACATACTCACAATCTGCTGAATCGTGTAAGCAATATATTAATACATTATGTTAGCAAAACATTAAAACATGTTAGAAATATGTAATGTGATAAAACGTGCTAACATGATAGCAACTTAATACATGCTACAATGTGATGGATCATGATAAAAACATAGTAGCAACATAACATTCTAAACACAACATGCTAAATTTTGTTAGCAACATAATACATTATAGAAACATGTTAGAAGCATGGTAACACCACGCTAAATCATGTTAACATCACGTTAAAACATCTTAGCAACAAGATAAAAAAACATGCTAGCAATGTACTATATTGTGATAGAAACATGTTAAATCATAGTAACAATGTGCTAAATTTTGTTAGCAACATATTACATGTTAGAAACGTGCTAAAATATGTTAAATCTTGATAGAAAATTAAACATATTCATGTTAGCAAAACACA
Organism: Schizothorax lantsangensis; assembly: GCA_027422415.1. Lineage (NCBI taxonomy): Eukaryota > Metazoa > Chordata > Actinopteri > Cypriniformes > Cyprinidae > Schizothorax > Schizothorax lantsangensis. The sequence goes on from CM049848.1 coordinate 33,963,713, forward strand.
AAAACATGTTAACAACATGATAAAACATGCTATCAATGTGTTAAAACAGGTTAGCAACTTAATACATGTTAGAAACCTGCTAACAATGTGATAGATCATGATAAAAATATGGTAGCAACATGCTAGCAATTTTTGCAATCGTGTTTGCAACTACATGATAGAAACATGTTAGCAATGTACTAAATCATGACAGAAGAACGGTAACAACATGATAAATCATGTTAGCATCGTGCTAAAACATCTTAGCAACAAGATAATAGAAACGTGCTAGCAAGCTCCTAAATTGTGATAGAAACATGCTAAATCATGGTAACAATATGCTAAAAGAGCAACAAACCAGAAATGTGCTAAATCATGAAACATGCTAGCAACATACTAGAAACATGATGGCAGCATCCCAGATAATGCTATCAACATGTTAAAACATGCTAGCATTCTGCTAAAACATGTTAGTATCGTTTTATTGACTTTCACCTTTTAGTAAAACCTTCTCAAGCTTTTAAAACACATTTTAAACTTGCAGGCAAGGCTTTGTCAACCAACATCAAATTTTGTTTCCAAACTTTACTTGTCTACTTAAACACTGGAGTTTAAAGTATAGGCCAGTCATGTGAGGTCAAGCTTAATGAACCGTCAGCATAATTGAACGTCCATCCTATCGTTATGTCCAGCTATAACTCAAAAGCGTGATTCGCTGCTAATGAGTTTTTAATGGGCCGCTCATGACAGATGCAGCAGGGCCTGTGTCCGCACTTCTCAAAAAAGCCACGTGCTTCGCTCCACATGCTAGCTCGCTAACACGCTGTCAGCGCTAGTATGCATGCTAAGCATTGCTGTCAGACGCATCTATTAAGACATATTCTAAAAATACCCAGCGCGGGTCCTAACCTCACTTTGTGAGGCCACTGAATAATTGCCAGCTAAACAAATGATCTCCCACCAGGGGACGAGGGAAGATGTTGAAGGAGCCGTTTCGGATGAGACGGTGCCCCCTGTCAGCTCGCGGGGACCTTGTCTTCATCTAGTGAACTGATTTCACCTGCAAATGAGGATTTATCTCTTTCCTCCTCAGTTTGGTAACGTGAGAGCTGGGCGAGATACAGTATGCTAAAATTCATTAGCCGCGGCTCTCATGTCGGGTGTTTATTTTATCCTCGCGGTGCGAAATTTTGATGAGATGGATCTCTGGTGTTAGCAGGCACAGCAGTGTGTAATGGGCTAAAATTAAACACGATTATCAAAATATTAATTAGTGTGGCAGTCATGCATAGACATTACAGATCTGAGCTTTGGGTATATTAGGACACAATGTGTTCCGGCTCTTCTGATACACTTAACTGTGGATAATTAAAGCTATAAAAGAACATGGCTGTGTTCCAAAATCTAGTGAGCTGACTACATAGGCAGCAGTTTGAAATGGAACCTCATAAGTGACTGATTTGGAACACTATTCATAGGTAGCAATTCTCTGTGTTATATAAATGATACAAAGTATATTTCTTTTTGTTTGCAGTAGAATGATGTCATCTTTTGAAAAAAAAAAAAAAAAAAAAAAAAAAGTACATTTATCATTCCTAGGAAAAACTATCCCATATTGCAAAGAGGCAAAATCATCATCAAAAAAATCCATTTTAAGTCTGATTCAAAACTGATCTATTTATTTATTTTGTGTACTATGCATTTTTATTTACATTTCCACTGAAATCTAAATGAAAATGCATAGTACATAAAATTATTATTAAAATTTTGAGTCACATTAAAGTTTCTATCAGTATTTTTCTTCATTGTATTAATATTTATCATTGACATTTTTTATTTTGTTTGCAACAGAAAGACAACATCGAAGGCATTTATACTTCTTGAAAAAAAATCCCATAATGCATTGCGATGAGCTGAGGGGAAAAAAATCCTTCAAAAAAAAATTTGGAATCTAATTCAAAATTGAGTATTTTTTATAATTTTTTTGTGTACTATGTATTTTTTATGTATTTATTATTATTTATTATGTATTTGCATTTCTACTGAATCCATAAAAAAAACTAAACAAAAAAAATATTTAGCAAAATTATTGATTTTGAATTAATTCAACTGTTTTAATCAATATTTTTCATAATACTATGAAATATATTATTGACATTTCTATTTTGTTGCAACAAAAAGATGTCATCATATGGACAATTTAAAGCCTTCTTGGAACAACAATCCCATAATGAATTGTGACATTTCTTTTTTCTTTTTTACATTTCCATTTATGCAAAATGCATAAATGCAAAAAATGACATCATACAAAATATATAATAAAATTGTCAATTTTGAAATAGAATAAAACTGTTTTAATCAATGCTGTATTTTTCATAATTGTATGAATATTTAAATGACATTTTTATCTCATTTGCATAGAAACATGTCTTTAAGACAACTTCTGAGGCATTTACTCTATCCATTCATTCATTTACTCTATCCTTCTTGAAAAAAAATATATCCCAAAATGCATTACAATGAGCCATAAGTAAAAATCTATCCAAAAAATCAGTAATTGCATTTTTTTTTTTAACTAAACTAGCCAGCTGTTTTAATTAGATTACACTGTTTTCATATTTTGTCATTGTATGAAACAGGTATATTGATCATTGACATTTCTATTTTGGTTGCCATTCTGGATGGATTCTTTTCTCTTAGTCAATTGCAATGTATTAAGCAGGATAGCAAACATCATCTTTCTATTGTAAATAAAATAGAAACTTCAATTATAAATACTTCATACAATACTAATAAAATACTGATAAAACCTTGAAATCACTTTTAAAATGGACTTTTTTTGTTGTTGTCTACTATGCATTTTTATGCGCTTATTAGAGTATCGGGTTGTTTTATGCGTATTTGATTGGGTTGCACATAAATTCTGGGACAGCCTTTGTTTTGGGTCTTAAACTGCAGTTCACTAGGGTTTGGAGTCTATGAGAAAGCAACAGAGAACCAAAATCAGCCTAAATGAGTCAAATGAGTATTAGCCAGTCAAATCCAATCTGTTTTCAATGTAACTAATGCACACCTTCTCTCTTTCTCAAGACGACCACTCTGATTGGCCTGTTGAAGACGGCGCGGCTCCTCCGACTGGTTCGTGTTGCCAGGAAGCTGGACCGTTACTCTGAATACGGCGCGGCGGTTCTCATGCTGCTCATGTGTATATTTGCTCTGATCGCCCATTGGCTGGCCTGCATCTGGTATGCCATTGGAAACGTGGAGAAACCGTACCTGGAACATAAGATCGGCTGGCTCGACAATCTCGAGGTGTCCCTCGGGAAGAGATGCAACTCTACTGAGCACTGCTCTGGGCCGACCATCAAGGATAAATACGTGACCGCGCTGTACTTCACGTTCAGCTCGCTGACCAGCGTGGGCTTTGGAAACGTGTCTCCAAACACCAACTCTGAGAAGATCTTCTCCATCTGCGTCATGCTCATCGGATGTAAGTCTGAAAAACATCTACTGTATGTATGCAGATAGCTTAAAGGGATCTTTCCTTCCAAAACTGACAGTTCTGTCATCATTTACTCACCCTCATGACGTCCCAAACCAATATGTTGTTATTTTTCATGAGAAACAGAAAAGGAGAAACCCAAAAATATTATGGTGAGTAAATAATGACAAAAGTGTAATGTTTGGGTGAAAGTGGCAATATATACAAAATAAAAGCATGATGTTGCGTAATAAAAGCAATATATACACTACCATCCAAACGTTTGGTTTGCTATTCAGCAAGGAAGCATTAAATTGATCAAAAGTGACAGTAAAGACATGTATTGTATAACATTACAAAAGATTACTATTTCAAATAAATGCTGTTCTTTTGAACTTTCTATTCATCAGAGAATCCTGAAAAATGCATCTATATTTTTTAACATTGATAATTATAATCAGAAATGTTTCTTGAGCAGCAAATCAGCATATTAGTATGATTTCTGAAGATCATGTGACACTGAAGACTGGAGTAATGATGCTGAAAATACAGCTGCGCATCACAGAAATAAATTACACTTTAAATATATATTACAACAGAAAACAGTTATTTTAAATTGTAATAATATTTCACATATGTCTGTTTTTACTGTATTTTTAATCAAATAAATACAGCTTTGGTGACTTCTTTTAGAAAACATAACTATCTCCAAACTTTTGAATGGTGGTATACTGTAGCACAACTTCACAAGGTATCCTCATGAGTTTGAGAGGAAAATTCAGTAGAAGTACATGTCCTGAGATGACCCTGGCATCTGTAAACTATTTATCCTGATATAATTAATCTCCGGTTCAATCTAGCAGATGAATTCTAATACTTGGAAACAATGCTGAATATCAATATGTTTATTGTCTTTTCCATTTAAAGACTCCATTACATCATCTTTAATCCATGTCTGTTGGTCTTTAGTCCAGCTGGTGTTCTGTTAAATGCTGACAAAAATATATATTTACTAAAACTAATGTAACTAACTATAGTAAAACTAATGAAAATATTAATGAAATATTAATATCATCTGCTTTTGACTAGCAATTGCAAGTAGCCAATCATGTTTCAGAGTTGTGACATAACTAAATCCTATTGGCTGACAGGCAGGCATGCAGGTAAGTAAATAAAATAAACATCCATTTTTAATCTAATTCAAAATCAACAATTTTATAAAAATAAAAATAAACATTTTTATTTAATTTTTTACTATTTATGCATAAAATGCATAATGCACAAAACGATTTAATTAGACAGTCAGTTTTGAATAAGTAAATAGATAAATAAATATCCATTTGGAATCTAATTCAAAATAGACTAATTTATTATTGTATGCACTATTAATTTTTATTTACATTTCTGTAAGTAAGAAAGAAAGAAAAGAAAGTCCATTTCAAATCTAATTCAAAACTGAGTATTTTATCACATATTTTGTGCACTATTGCATAAATGTAAATAAAATATAATACACAATACACAAAAATCCTTAAATCGGTATTGAATTAGATAGATAGATAGACAGACAGATTCAAAATGTACTTTTGTATTATTATTAAATAATTTCTAAGGTCTTTAACAATGTGACATACGAATGCCAGTCAGGTCCAAGGTCAGCAATCTATCCCATCATCCCTCAGCAGACAGCACAGTTAAAACACAGCTATCAAATCAGAAATAGCTGTTTAAAGACACATCAAGTATAATATTAATAATAATATGAAGGAAACACTGCTGATTTGATCTAAATTGGCCTCCGCAGACAAAATGTACCTGGCATTAGCTTTCATCTGTGTGCCACTGTCCTGTTCTCTCCAGCTTTGATGTACGCCAGCATCTTTGGGAACGTTTCTGCCATCATCCAGCGGCTGTATTCGGGAACGGCGCGGTACCACACGCAGATGCTCCGTGTGAAAGAGTTCATCCGATTCCACCAGATCCCAAACCCACTCAGACAGAGGCTGGAGGAGTATTTCCAGCACTCGTGGACCTACACCAACGGCATCGACATGAACATGGTGCGTTCTTAATGTGTTTCCAAATCTTTATGTTATGTGACCTTATCCTTCAGTAAGATAGGACTGGTCACAGTGATGTTTTAAGACTGGGCTTAATATAAGGTCAATTTAAGTCCTTATTAAAATCACATTGTTTTTGTCAGTTTGCTAAGCCAGGGTTTCCCAACTGGGGTTTTTGAAAAGCCAATTCAATTATAAAAATGTAAAATTAATTTTTAAAATAAAAATACAAATAAACTTACATTTATAATAAAGATTAAATATTTTATTTGTTTACTTGCATGTCATTAGACCTCTGACGAACAACATGTGAATGTATTGTTAAACTATTGAAATATTACCCAAAATGTTAACTTTTTTCTTTCATTTTTTAGCACCATGTCAGCTTCCTTTGGCTATGTTCATGGCGAGAACCTTTAGAAATATTAACTAACTAATAAATAAAATAAATGAATAAAATCTCAAGGGGTTGGCTGACATAAAAGTTTGGGAATCCCAGTGCTAAGTCACGTTTATTGGAATAATTCAGCCCAAAATTATTATTATTTTTTCTTTCATTATTTACTTCCTTTAATGTTGTTGTAAACCCACACGCTGTTATTTTATCTGAAATAAAATTATATAAAATATTTTAAAAACCTTAAACTTACTTTATTTCATCTTGTTGCAAATGCAACATTCCTCATTTTTATTTAGTGTACTAAAATAATTAAAACAAATAAAATCTAAAATGAAATAATAATAATAATAATAAATATATATATATATATACATACATACATACATACAAACAAAAAAACAACAACAAAATTACTGAAATTAAAAAAACTAATTCAAAATATTAACAAATATAACAGTAACTTTATGATGCTAATATAACACTGCATACAATGAATGCACTGTATTTCATATATATTTCATATCTTCTGAAGCAATATGATAATTTTGCATGAGGAAAATGACCCAAATGAAAGTTTTTATCCACATTTTTGGCTGAACTATTCCTCTCAGTGATCTCTGACATGCTGTTTGCACATGGCATCACATCAGTGTAAATGTGTGAGTGTTTGTACTGAAAGCAACACCTTTCTCTCTCCATGTCTGCCTCATATGAAATGGAACGACCTCGTCGCCCTGGGAAGAGCAGGAGGTATTTATATACAGTCAGGACTCATCTTCATTCATGTCTCTAGAGACTCTCTCATACACATCAGCCTTCACTCTGCTCATCTCAGTATCACAGTGCATCTTTAACACTCGTCTTCAAGGTCTCTTAGCAGGAAATGCTTGTTTCCAAAAAATGCTTTTGGGCTGGGAAATATAACTTATTTTATCTTTGTTTTGGCCTTTTGATGATATTTGATGCAAATCTTTATATGTTTATAATGATAGGGGAAAAAAAACAAAAACAAAGTAAAAAGTGCATCACAATTTCCAAACAAAAGAATGATGCCTTTTGATGATATTTGATGCATATCTTATTTATTCCCATTATACTGTCTTTAAGAAACCAAATAAAAAATAACTAAATAAGCAAATCAATTCAAAATAATGACCAAATAAAATGTGCATCAAAATCATAAAAAAATCCAATTATATATATATATATATTTATACATTTATACATATTTATAAAATGTATTTTTGTAATAATATCTTTAAGAAACCAAAATAATATTAATAACAATAACTGAATAAAAAGTGCATCAAAATCATTACAATTTCAATAAATACATTTAAAAAAAAAAAAAAAAAATAGAGTTGGGCAATATAACTTATTTTTCTTTTTGAAAATATATATTTTTCAGCCTTTTGATGATATTTTATGTATATCTTAGTATTTATTCTTGTGATACTGTCTTTAAGAAACCAAATAAAAATGTAAAACAAAACACAAGAAATCAAATCAAATAATAAACTCATCAAAATTGATTTATATCCTATTCTCATGATACTGTCTAATGTTAAAAAATAATAATATTCAAATAAAAAGTGCATGAAAATGTTGTATATTTAACGCTGGCATGAATTAGCATACATTAGATGGGGGTCTACGGTAGTCTGGGAGTTAGATGAGAATCAGAGATTAAAAGTTGCTCTTGTTAAAGCAAGTCTGCTGTTACTAAGAAACTGAATCTTCTCTGCTGGCCATTATTGAGCCCTCATTATTTCATCTCTTTTAATTGATGATTGCGCTGCTCATATGAGCACAGTAATTGGCACTTGGAACATTAGTCTGTGTAGTTTAAAGTCTCTTTCTTGCCACTTTAACCGGATGAATACATTGGCAGAAACATCATAATGCAAAATAATTTCATTAGCAGTGGAAAAACACTCTCAACAGCAAGGCTCTGTTCCAGAACCGAGTGAATTGTCATTTTTAAAGCATCATAAAAGCGCTTCTGACAGGAAGGCTGCTCAAAAAGGCAGACGCCTCTTCTTTTGGCCAAATTTTAAGGCAGCATGATGTTTCCAAGGCCATAAAGCATTGCAAAAAGCTGAGTGAAAAAGTCCATCCAAGAAAATGCATTCATAAACAAACATATTGCTCAAAGTACACTTTGATTCAACAAGGATGCATTAAATTGATCAAAAGTGACAGTAAATACATTTATAATGTCTAAGACTTCTGCTTCAAATAAATGTTGTTCTTTTGAACTTTCTATTCCTGAAAAATGAAATGTATCACAGTTTCCACAAAAATATGAAGCAGCACAACTGTTTTCAGCATTGATAATAATCAGAAATGTTTCTTGAGCAGCAAATCAGCATATTAGAATGATTTCTGAAGATCATGTGACACTGAAGACTGGAGTAATGATGCTGAAAATACAGCTGCGCATCACAGGAATAAATTACATTTTCAAAGATAATCACATAGAAAATGATTAATTTAAATTGTAATAATATTTCATAGGGGTGAAACGGTATACACAAATATGACGGTTCGGTATGTACCTCGATTTTGACGTCACGATTCGGTATGGTTTCGGTACAGCAGGGGGGAAAAAACTAAACATAAAATTGCTTTTTTTAAATTAAACAGTAGTTTACTGAACAAATAACCCCTTCTTTAAATAAATTCAATTATAATTAATATTTTCCTAGGGAAAAAATCTACCTCAGCTTATGCTCTGAACTACTGTATAGGGAGCCCTTTTACATTACTATAAGGTTACAATTAACAACAGAGCCCAAACTTACATTTAATTACTATTTATTTTTAAATATAAAATCCAACACTCAACTTAAAAAAAAAATGGTATGCAAACATGTAAATTGCACATAATGCAGTTTTTAAATTAACTTCTAAATTACAAAATATCTATTTGTTGTTGAAATAGCTAGGCTAGATAGCACACGTACTGTACGTCTGCAAGATGTCTGTTAAAGATCGCTTGATCTGGAAAGCATCTTCTGTGTACATACATCTGATAGATGTCTTTAAGATGTCAGTTTTACATACATTCTAAATCATAAACATCTTAAAGACATTTTCTAAACGTCTATTTGACATCTGATAGGAAACGTCCTATAGTCGTATTTCAGATGAGCAAACACTAAAAGATACGTCTTGCAGATGCAAATGCAGACGTCAAATAGACGTCTCTGTGATGTACGTGTGTTATCGGGGATATTCATTTACACAGTGGCTGTCATAACTTGTTTCATAACAGATTTATTTAAACATACATTAAATAATTAAGACATCACTAACAGGTAAAGTAAAATATAATGAGTATAATCTAATATTTCGTGAAATGCTCTTCTCTGCACTTCATTTCTCCAGCAAACTAATGAGCTGTGGACACTGATGACTTGCCAGAGGTAAATGAAATGCTATGTGACATTTTGTTACAAGCTGTTTTATTGACATCTTTCTGCGGTTGAAACACTGATTGAGCGATCATGTGAGATGTTCATTCATGTTTATTTCATGATAAAACTAGTAGTAAAGAGGGCTCCACACTGCTGTTTGAACTGAGGTGTTTATACAGCGATCTGTCACGCAACGTCAAAGAGCGTCAAAACAGCATTTATTGTTTGAATTTCCTGAAAAAAATGGACAATTTGAAAGATGAGACTTTGTTTCTTATCAAAAGTAACAATATATAAAACTGGAAGTTTCCAATTAAGTTTCACTTGCTGTATTTGTTTGCTACACAAGCGTACCGAACCGAAAGACCCGAGACAGAAAATTTCCGGTACGAATACGTGTACCATTAAACCCCTAATATTTCACTATTTTTACTGTATTTTTGATCAAATAAATGCACCCTGCTAAGCAGAAGAGGCGTCTTTCTAAAACATTAAAAAATCTTACTGACCCAAACTTTTGAATAGTAATGTAAGTTAAAAATTGTACTTAATATTTATGAGTGTGAATTATTATTAGCATTGTTATTAGAGTACTTAATCGTTAGCACCAGACAACAGTATACTGAAATCAGTTTCAGTAAGGATGCTAACTGTGAACGCTACAAACAGCAAGGCAGCTCTCTCTTGTTTTGGAATGGAGCCCATAACATTACAGAAAGAGTGTAATTGTAGATAATGTCTGCACTAATGTACTTGCTTTAATCTTCAGTGCTGGAACTGATTGAGCGTCACTTCATTCTCGCATCTCTCTGCAGGTCTTAAAAGGCTTTCCTGAGTGTTTACAGGCAGATATTTGTCTCCATCTGAACGACAGTCTCCTTCAGGGATGTAAGGCTTTCAGAGGTGCGACTCAAGGATGTCTGCGTGCTCTCGCCATGCGCTTCAAAACCACCCATGCTCCTCCTGGAGATACGCTGGTGCACTGCGGGGACGTCCTCACCGCGCTCTACTTCCTGTCTCGAGGATCCATCGAGATCCTCAAGGATGACACAGTGGTGGCCATTCTGGGTAAGAGAGCATGAGCTTGTTCTAAAGGAAGCACTAAAAGAAAATGACATGAAAAGCAATGCAAGGCTGAGTTTAATTATATATTATAAAAATATAATATAAATATAAAAAGTCCAAAAATATAATTTATTGGACAAAATATTTATTGTTGAAAGAGTTGAAATATTGCTTATTTGATGAAAACGCAACGTGGCTTTGAACCAAGCAAAATATACAAATTCAATTAAATTACTACATTAAAATAAATGTAAAATATAACTATTACATTATGGATGGATGGATGGATGGATCGTATAATATGTTTTAAATAATAAAATAAATGTTAATTTAAAATGTAAAAAAACTTTTTATTTCAGCTAGTTGCCAAGTCAACATTTCTCATTTTGATTTAGTTGAATTTGATACACTAAAATAACTAAATAGAATAAAACTATAACTAGCCATATATAAAAAATATACTAAAAAAATGACAAAAACACACAACAAAATTGCTAAAATTTAAAAGAAAATGAAAAATATAAAAATGAAAAAAAAACCTCACAATTTTAGACAGTAACCGTATATAAATTATACTAAAATACACCTGATTTATACATATATTATGCATATATATATATATACATTAAAAAATCTTACCGACCCCAAACTTTTGAACAGTAATGCATATATTAAATATAAGTCCCTTGTGTTTATTGTTATTCATGCTAAAAAAGTTTTTGCTGCTTCAGGATCCTTTGATAATCACAAAGTTCAAAAGAACAGCATTTATTTGAAACAGAAAACTTTTGTAACATTATAATTGTCTTTACTGAAACTTTGATCAATTTTAATGAATCCTTGCTAAACTATGTTTGTGTGTGTGTGTGTGTGTGTGTGTATATATATATATATATATATATATACACACACACACACATATATTCAGTTGCCCTTAGAAGAAGATTCAGAGAGTAGATCTCTTATAACATTAACTGAATATCCCTGCCTTACATATTTAATTAAGGAATCACTTTTTCACTTAAATGACTATTTTTAAAAGCTTGTATAATATCTTTCATTATCTGTTATCTCTCGCTGTGCTCTTTGTTTCTTGTGATGAGTGTTTTAGAGGAAGGCAGTAGTGCAGTAACTGTTTGCTGAAAGCGGTCTGCAGACATTAGCGTGTCACAGCAGCGTCCTGTGGAGGACGTGTCTCGTCGTGTTGTTTGACGATGCAGGAGCGGGCACACGCTGTATCTCCCAGTGGGCAGATGTGCCATTGTCCTTACATGCTTAAACACACACTCCTGAAACCTGTACATTATTATTCTCTCAGTTAAATGTCAAACAGATGAGCTTATTGTACAAGCAAGCCTGAGTTTCTGCATTGTGTCTCGAACCCGGGTCTGAACCTGAAGAAGAGGTTTCTGACATTTCTATTAAGTGGCTCCCGCTGGATGTGTTTGGCATCTTCAAAGGCATCACTGCATCGCCTCAAAGCTGGACTGGGCTTTTTATAGCATATAGAACACAACTGAACATTAGAGAATACTAAAGAACAAAAGAAAAAGCGATAGATCCTGTCTGAATACTAGATTACCAGCAGTGGTCGACCAGATGGATTTTTCAATGGCAGATGCTAATACTGATAATTAGATTATGACTGATATGCAATATAGGGTACAGTTTAATTAAAACAAATGAGATGCACACATATACACTAGCACTCAAAGCTTTGGGGTCAGTACATTTTTTTAAATAAATTAATACTTTTACTTTATTCAGCAAGCATGCATTCAGATGATCAAAAGTGACAGTAAAGACATTTATAATGTTACAAAAAAATTATATTTCAAATGAATGCTGTTCGTTTGAATTTTCTATTTATTAAAAAATCCTGAAGAAAATAGATACTTTTTTTCATTGAGAAACTATAATATTTCTTATTAATACATTTTAATTACATTTTTATTTAAATTTTAAATTGTAATTTTAGTCATCATTTTTAGGAATTTCGTTTTTATAAATGTTTTATACATTTTTATTTCAGTTTCAGTTATAATTTTTCATTTCAATTTTACTTTTAAGTTTTAGTAGGTTTGTAGCATTTTTATCAGTTTTTTTTAAAATTGGTCTATATAGTTTTATACATTTTTATTTCAGTTTTAGCTTGAGTTATACTTTTAGTATCAAGATAAATGAAAATAAACATCAAGATAAATATCACAATAAATGAAAATGAGAAATGTTGCCTCGGAAACTACTTTTTAATAAAATAAGTCTTCTATTTCTTCTATTTTACTTCAAGTAATTTTTTATTTACTATAATAATATAAACATTTTAAAAAAATCTGACCCCAAACCTTTAAATAGTAGTATATATCGACTTAATTTAAAGGGGTTTATACATACTTAAATTCACTAAAATGTCTGAAACCAAAATTTGTGCATTAAAGGGATAGTTCACTTTGAAATTAAAATTTGGTATCTATCAGCTTACCCCAAGGGCATCCAAGATGTAGGTGTATTTTTTTCTTCAGTAGATCCAATTTTGATATTTTTAGGTCAAACCGTTCTAGTCTGTCAGTCATATAATGGCAGGTATAGGTCACTGTCTCTATAAGAGGGAAAAAGAACATGCACAGAGAAATCCAAATTAAACAATTCCCCATCGTAACTACACATTGATGGCCTAAGACACGAAACGAGCGGTTTGTGTGAGAAAACGAACAGTATTTATATAGTTTTTTTTACCTCTTGTACACAACCATGTCCAAGTGATCTGAGTGCGCACACGCATCCGGTGTGTGACGTGTGGGTGCGCGCGCTCTGGCTCACGCTGCATTCACACGGGGCGTCGGCGTCAACGCTTGACGAAGGGCGTGTCTGAAGCGTGGTGCTGACGCGCCGTCATAGTTACAACAACCAATCACATACTTATCTGGTGTTGCATGAACGGGATTGGGTATTTGCATGAGGTGATCTGATTGGCTGACGCCTCCGTTGGCGCTTGAAAAGTTGAAAAGTTTTCAACTTCTGCCGCGAGCAGCGACAGTGAAGCGACGCGACGGACCCACAATTCAGTTCGGCAACGCTTGACGTCACTACATTCAAAGTCAACAAGAGGCGTTGACGGCGACGCCCCATGTGAATGGGGCGTTAGTCTGCGCAAGCGCCGGAAAGCGCCGGAAGTGATCTCTCGCGCGTATACGTCACTCATTGCCAGAGCGCGCGCACACACACGTCACACACCGGATGCGTGTGCGCACTCAGATCACTTGGACATGGTTGTGTACAAGAGGTAAAAAACGATATAAATACTGTTCGTTTTCTCACACAAACCGCTCGTTTCATGTCTTAGGCCATCAATGTGTAGTTACGATGGGGAATTGTTTAATTTGGATTTCTCTGTGCATGTTCTTTTTCCCTCTTATAGAGACAGTGACCTATACCTGCCATTATATGACTGACAGACTAGAACGGTTTGACCTAAAAACATCAAAATTGGATCTACTGAAGAAAAAAAGACACCTACATCTTGGATGCCCTTGGGGTAAGCTGATAGATACCAAATTTTAATTTCAAAGTGAACTATCCCTTTAACCCATTAATCAGTCTATCACTATTTACTACATAATGAACACAGCAGAGTATACTGGATAAAATACAAATAAACGTAAAAACCTTTGGCATTCAAATAAAATGATGTGTCAAAAATAGAGATGTTACAATCACAGCTAATGAAAATGGAGGGTTAAGTCAAAGTATTGAATTGTGGGATACAGTTTGAGTAGTAGCAGCAACAAAATACCTTAAAGCAATTCAGGTCACTCTGTGCCCATCTTGGTAATGACCTCTGCAGTTTTTCAGTCGTATTTCCATCTACTTAAATAGGGAAAGATGAAAATCAATCAAATTTCGCAATAATATCATAAACTGTGCTGCTAAATCTCTCAAATTTTCCGGCCGCTCTAGATAATGCACATGCATGCTGTAATGCAGGACTGTAGCCGCAGTATCGAGCGTTATGATTTCTCCCAATCAATGCACACAGATAATCTGCATACTGCACAAATAGTAAGAGTACAAAGGTAGTATGTTATTCCGAACACAATCTTGCAGTCATTAGTTTGTGTACTGAAAGCGAACCCCTGGTGTTGTGTAAAACAGGAGCCGTACAAGCTTAACATGTGCAGTTAATGCAACAATAATTAACCAGCACTTTTCCTCCTGATGTCAGAGAGGGCAGTGTGTGTCTGACAGGTGTTTTCTCATCTGATGAATATTCGCCGGCTGATCCGGTGACATAATAGGGTCAAAACAAAGAACGGCGAAGACGGCCGCGGGGAAAAAGTTCTCAAACCTCACAAAGTGACTATTTATGCTGAAATGCTGTCGAACTGGTGTTGAACCCTGAACGTTTGTTTAATAATGTTCTCGGGATCCATTAAAAAGAGAAAGTGCTTCTCATGTCTCCTCTCCCCACAGTGCTTTGTGTCTGCTTCTTCACGGTGAGATATAGAGAGGTGTCAGATCCCTCATGAACAGCTGTGTCAGGTGTTTTAGCCGATTGAGTTGAATGTCACCTGCAGCTCGGTCACGTCTCACTTATTTCAAGCAGAATCGCTCCGAGGGCCTGACATTTAGCCGGTAAACAGCCCAGCTGAGAGCCCGCTGATTTTTGAGATAAACTATAACTTGAGTGAACTTTCGTGCAGTATTTTGGTGAAGCTTTTGCCATTTTATATTAGATAATGATTAGGAAAAATTTCAAATTAAACTACTTTTGAGTTTACTGAAAGAAACAGCAGTCCTTGAAAAACAGAGTAAAGGTCGAGGTACACTACCATTTTTACTTTTACTTTTATTCAGAAAGGAGACATTAAATTGATCAAAATAAACATTTATAGTCTAATTTTATGATTAAAACAGTCATTTATAAGTGAAACAGTGATTCTTTAATTTAAATTCTAGAGCAGGTAAATTCTGTGTATGTTATTTGTACTGTTATAATTCGTATATAATTTTTTTTATACACTACCTTTCAAAAGTTTGGGGTCAATAATATTTTTAGAAAAGAAATTAATACTTTTATTCAGCAAAGATGCATTAAAATAATCAGAACTGACAGTTAAAACCTTTATAGTGTTACAAAAGTTTCTGCTCTTTTGAACTTTCTATTCATCAAAGGATTCAGAACAAAAATGTATCACAGTTTCCACAAAAATATGAAGCAGCACAACTGTTTTCATTGTTAATAATAATCAGAAATGTTTCTTGAGCAGAAAATCAGTATATTGGAATGATTTCTGAAGATCATGTGACACTGAAGACTGGAGTAATAATGATGAAAATTCAGCTTTGATCACAGAAATAAATTACATTTTATAATATATTCAAATAGAAAACACTTATTTTGAATTGCAAAAATATTTCACAATATTTACTTATTTTTAGTCAAATAAATGCAGCCTTGGTGAGCAGAAGAGACTCCAGTATCATTTAAAAAATATTACATACCCCAGACTTTTGAACAGTTGTGTACGGTTAGGTTCTTCATTATTTAATAAATATCTTTGGTTCTGCAGTAATGATATGCTGCATCACAGCTGTCATGTCACTCAACACATGTCTTGTTTTCAGATGCACACAAGAATCAATAGAGTAAAGGCATAAATGATTTAATATATGCAAGGAAGATGAGACTAACCACTATTCGGTATGCAAACAGAGTAAAGAAAAAAGACCAGTTAGAATTCAGTTCACAAACATAACAGTGACACCCTCTTTGAAAATTTACAGTCAGGCTTTATTTTTTCAGTTTCCTGACAATAACATTTACGGAAATACAGGCTAGCATGATCTACTGTTCCACTTAAAGCATTTTCGATCACAAGAACATGTACAATCCTGTATTCTCATGGTTTCTGCGGGCTTTATGAAGGTAAATTTAAGACTTTAAGATCAGTTAAGGAATAAAAAGTTTGAAAATACTTCCAACCAGTGATATTTTAGTTTCACTGAGATACTGTTACAGTTTTTATTAATATTTTGAATTAGTTTTTATTTTTGTTTTAATTAAATGGTACAGTTTTAGTAGTTTGATGTTTTTGTTCATTTCAGTAGGTTTTTTATGTCTATATATTTTTACTCATTTTTATTTTAGTTTACAGTTAGTTGTTTTAATACTTTAAGTTAAACTCGTGTTGAATTTTGTAGTTTTTCTGTTTTATTTCAGTTTAAGTCTTTTATTTCTAGTACTGAAATGGTTTTAGTATGGTTTTAGTTTTCAATTTCTCAGAAAACATGACTTAAAATCTTCATTTTGCATCTCAAGTAAATGTATCTTGATTTAAGGAAGTTTAGATATTTGTACTGGAAAACAAGACGAAAATACAAAGGATGACATTCATTTTTTGTACTGCATGCAACATTTAATGCCACTATTTTATAAATATAAGATTTTTGGCTCTGATTTAATACCTTTTTAAGGCCTTGATTTGTGAAAGTGCAAATTAAGACGTTTTAAGACCTTATTAAGTCCAGCAGAAACCCTGACGATGAAGCCTTTAAAGAAAAGCAAGAGAACAAATAGTTGTTATTCAATGAGAGCATATGCTGTACTTGTCATCATCTGATTCATAATCTCTGCAGAGAGAGCGAGCGCTGATAATCTGCATGCACAGATTCTGACCTAAACTGACACCGCTTGCACAGACACACTTATACAGACACCATCAACAGCTGAAATCCCGTGCAGACGCATGCTAGCACATACACACACACAGATCTCTGTCACAGCAGTCGTGCAAATAATCCAACATTTGTCCAAAAAATATCATGCATCTGTATTCTCCAGGTAAGAATGACATATTCGGCGAGATGATCCACCTGTATGCGAAGCCCGGTAAGTCGAACGCAGACGTGCGAGCGCTCAGCTACTGTGACCTGCACACCATCCAGAGAGAGGAGCTCCTGGAGGTTTTGGACATGTATCCAGAGTTCGCTGACTACTTCCTCACCAATCTGGAGCTGACCTTTAACCTGCGGGATGACGATTCAAAGGTACTTCCCATCAACAGCTAGAAATTATACATCCAGAATAAATGAAATGAAAACATCATTATTGTGTGCTGTTGGGATGTTCTGCTCAGGCCACTTATTCACAAGCCAGTGATTCAGACGGAGAGGAGACCAAGAGCCGAAGGAAGATCTCCTTTAAACGCAAACCATCCAAAGGTGAATATGATCTGTTTATTAATTATATTGGACCATACCACTTTTGCAGAAACTCAAGGGTGAAATGGTTACAATTTCCAGTTTCAGTTCAGATTAGAAAAGACAACACACATTACAAAATGCACCACAATGTATAACATTTTTTTTGATTATATATATACTGTATATATATATATATATATATATACGGTATATATATATATATTTAAAGAAGTCTCTTCTGCTCACCAAGTCTGTATTTATTTGATAAAAAATGCAGTAAAAACAGTAATATTGTGAAATACTTTTTTGATTTGACAATTTGATAACTCATATGCGCTGTCATTTATTTAGCGCACCGAAAGCGGAAGAGCGCTACTCGTGTGAAGCGCACTGCACGGACAAGTGGAAATCAATTGCTTAACGAGTGTTTAATAATAATGTATTAATTAGGTAGGTTTAGTGTTACTACAGTAAATCCACTGTAAATATTAATTTGTGGATTGAAAAGTATTCTAACTGCATTGTTGTCACACAGTGTTTCTCCTGTTTTCCGCGTCAGTGTTGTTGAGAATGGCAGCGCGGTTTCATCTGCCTTTAAACGTGTTTAAATCACCGCTGTGGTTTGTATCAGAGAGCTCTGCTCCAAACTCAAAGGCTTCTCACAGCGCTGTTCAGTGGTCGAGACCTGCGAGTAAACGCATTTGTTCTGAGCTCGCGCTGCGCTGTCTTTAGGCAGAGCTAATAACGGTCCGTGCAGCGCGCTTCACACGAGTAGCGCTCTTCCGCTTTCGGTGCGCTAAATAAATGACAGCGCATATGAGTTATCAAATTGTTGTCAAAAGTGTGTTTATTGTCACTTTTGATCAATTTATTGTGTCCTTGATGAACGTATAGTTATAAATATATATATACAGTATATACTGTATACACAGGTGCATCTCAATAAATTAGAATGTCGTGGAAAAGTTCATTTATTTCAGTAATTCAACTCAAATTGTGAAACTCGTGTATTAAATAAGTTCAATGCACACAGACTGAAGTAGTTTAAGTCTTTGGTTCTTTTAATTGTGATGATTTAGGCTCACATTTAACAAAAACCCACCAATTCACTATCTCAACGAATTAGAATACTTCATAAGACCAATAAAAAAAAAAACATTTTTAGTGAATTGTTGGGACGAATGGAAAACCTTCTGGAAAGTATGTTCATTTACTGTATATGTACTCAATACTTGGTAGGGGCTCCTTTTGCTTTAATTACTGCCTCAATTCGGCGTGGCATGGAGGTGATCAGTTTGTGGCACTGCTGAGGTGGTATGGAAGCCCAGGTTTCTTTGACAGTGGCCTTCAGCTCATCTGCATTTTTTGGTCTCTTGTTTCTCATTTTCCTCTTGACAATACCCCATAGATTCTCTATGGGGTTCAGGTCTGGTGAGTTTGCTGGCCAGTCAAGCACACCAACACCATGCTCATTTAACCAACTTTTGGTGCTTTTGGCAGTGTGGGCAGGTGCCAAATCCTGCTGGAAAATGAAATCAGCATCTTTAAAAAGCTGGTCAGCAGAAGGAAGCATGAAGTGCTCCAAAATTTCTTGGTAAACGGGTGCAGTGTCGTTGGTTTTCAAAAAACACAATGGACCAACACCAGCAGATGACATTGCACCCCAAATCATCACTGACTGTGGAAACTTAACACTGGACTTCATGCAACTTGGGCTATGAGCTTCTCCACCCTTCCTCCAGACTCTAGGACCTTGGTTTCCAAATGAAATACAAAACTTGCTCTCATCTGAAAAGAGGACTTTGGACCACTGGGCAACAGTCCAGTTCTTCTTCTCCTTAGTCCAGGAGTGGCTTAACAAGAGGAATACGACAACTGTAGCCAAATTCCTTGACACGTCTGTGTGTGGTGGCTCTCGATGCCTTGACCCCAGCCTCAGTCCATTCCTTGTGAAGTTCACCCAAATTCTTGAATCGATTTTGCTTGACAATCCTCATAAGGCTGCGGTTCTCTCGGTTGGTTGTGCATCTTTTTCTTCCACACTTTTTCCTTCCACTCAACTTTCTGTTAACATGCTTGGATACAGCACTCTTTGAACAGCCAGCTTCTTTGGCAATGAATGTTTGTGGCTTACCCTCCTTGTGAAGGGTGTCAATGATTGTCTTCTGGACAACTGTCAGATCAGCAGTCTTCCCCATGATTGTGTAGCCTAGTGAACCAAACTGAGAGACCATTTTGAAGGCTCAGGAAACCTTTGCAGGTGTTTTGAGTTGATTAGCTGATTGGCATATCACCATATTCTAATTCGTTGAGATAGTGAATTGGTGGGTTTTTGTTAAATGTGAGCCTAAATCATCACAATTAAAAGAACCAAAGACTTAAACTACTTCAGTCTGTGTGCATTGAATTTATTTAATACACGAGTTTCACAATTTGAGTTGAATTACTGAAATAAATGAACTTTTCCACGACATTCTAATTTATTGAGATGCACCTGTATATATATATATATATATATATATATATATATATATATATATATATATATATATATATATCGAGTAAGCTATCGGCACACACAGAGTTGTGTGATTTGTTTGAAGAAGCATTCTTGCAGGATAAACTTATTTTTTACAGCTGTAATCATGATGAACATATATATCTCTGGTGAGCTCTTAAAACACTGTGGGGATGTTTTAAAACGCTTTACGTGGAAAAACACTTAGCATGGCTTAAATGCACTACTACAACAACCAGGGAGAACCAAATTTATGGTCATAAAAACAATCTACTCTGTACTCCAAGGAGAAAGACAATATATTTTATGTCAAGTGTTTTTGACCTCATTGGTGCATATTAAAAGGAAACAGCTTAACGCTGCTTAATGTACTGAGACGGTGACTGGAAACACCTCACTGATCATAAATACTCTCTCTGAGCTCTAAATGTCTTAGTTTTCTATACTGTACTAAAACAACGACAAGTAAAAATCACATTTCTGAAATGCTTAACAATGATAATGCCATAAAATAGTATTTTCGCTTGACAATTTTGGCTAGAAAAGTTGTGGATTGTATTACTACTATTTATTTATTTTTGTACATAACAGAAAATATTATGCATATTTTGATAATAAACCAAAGGTCTTCCAGAGTTGTCTTTATTTATAGTGGGTAAATTAAATTACATATTGACTAAACAAAATGCTTTTAGTTTTAGGGTAAAAAATCTATTTTAATATTATAATTTATTTGAATATAATTTAGCTTTTATGGTAAAATTAAGTTGTAAAAATCAAAAAGTTATTAATAATTGTGTAATTATAATTATATAATTTACAATTAAATAATTATATATAATTATTATATTGACGTACATTAATCAACATTTTGGCTTATATGTCAAAAGAAAATATAAAAACTAATATAAAATAACAAAATTAATAATATATGTTAATTAAGTACAGCATGGTCTTTATAATAAATTACTTTGTGTGAATGATTTTGTCTTTTTTGAAAATAATATATATTTTTGTATTAATATTAAATCAAAATGTAAGGTTTGAACAATATATATTGAACTAAAATAAAGAAAAATGAATACATTAATGTTTTTAGTTTTATCTTAAGTGAAAATTCTACCTACATATTATTGCTAATTTAGCATTTGTTTATTGTGAAATTAAGTTGTAAAATTAAAAATAATAATAAAATAAAATGAAACTAAATAAATTAAATGACCTACATTAAGTAACATTTTAGCTTATGTCCAAAAAACAACAACAACAACAAAAAAACATGGACTAAGAATATAATCATTTTACTTAGTATGAATGTTTTTCAATGTGTTTGGAAAATATTTTTTTTGGTTAATATTAAATCAAATTAATTTATGGTTTGAACCTAACTGTGTAACTTGTAAAATGTATATAATTTGAGAACAACTAATAATTTTGGCTGTAACAAATTAGATTTTTTTTTTTTTTTGTAGGTCCAGAGTACTATATAGTTTTTTCAGTGTGCTCTGGAGCTCTTTCTGATTAAAACATGTTCAGACGGTGTTGTTGTTTTCCATGGAGTCTGTCCCAGAATTGATCTCGAGCACATTTTGTACCTCTGACCGATCGTCCCGTAGGAGGAAGCCTGAAGGAAACAGACAGCGAGTGCAGGAAGGAGCGGCGAGAGTCTCGTCTCAGCTCTAAGAGAAGCTCAGAGGACCGTCACACCTCCAGAGAGGAACAGCAAAGGCTTCTGGGAGCAGGCATAATAGAGTGTCCATCAGTACAGAGCTACACCTCCACACCGGACTGCAGTCCCCCTGCTGAAGACACGGAGAAGACATATGAGGGTGAGGATTCAGTGTTTGTTCATCTCAACACTGTCCTTGTTGTCTGTTTCTGTGGCATAACACTGGGTTTCTACAGCAAACCTGAAGGGACAAATACACAACGTAAAATCACTCCATAAAGAGCATCCCAATTCATTCCAAAAGGAGTCTCATTTGGCCAGATGCACATGGCTGGGAATTGGAGACAAATGTCAAAGTCAGTCAGAAACAGTGAGTGAAATCAAGTCTAGAGGAACATTGTGCTCATTATGTGGTTTGTTTGTGAGACATCGCTCTCCTGTCTGTTCCCAAAAGCCCATTTTGCTTAATAAAGGTTTCAGTCGATCTCATCGAGTCTGACTCGGGCATTTCAACAACTTCAGTCAAACAGAAGATAAAGTTCCCTCAACTATCACAAACATCTTTTATTCACAAACACCGCTCGTGTCGCTAATAGTCACTAATGATCTGTGAATCTGTTTCAAAGACTGGAAAGATCAGTTCATTCACAAATCTATCGTCACACTGGCTTGCAAGACCATCATCTAGCCATTAAAATATTATAGAGCAGATCATAACTGGAAAAACCTCAGTGTCCTCCAAAAGTTTGGAAACAGCCCAGGTTTCAAAGTGGTTTCAATATCAGAATAAATCCTTATTTTTCTTGGCATACAGTAAATGTTTTACTTGTAGCTGTCATTGAAGAGCAGCATTTATTTATTAGCTCCAATATGTTTTGAATTATTTTATATAATAAATTACTTTTCTTAAATGAAATGTTCTATTAGTTATCCCTTTTCAATGTAGAATCATCACAAAATAATAATGATTTATGCTGATAGTCCAAAACCCTACAAACTTTTGGTGAGCACAGTATATTTCACTATAGAAATAAATGATTCATATTTTTTAAACAAACAATTTCATTGTTAAATTTCATTTAACTGTTTACTTGTTATTTTCAATCTTTGATTTTAAATATTTGTTGACCTTGATGGCAACATATTTAACATATTGATAATAATCATACATTACCAATGTGCCATGTTCCGCAGTTTTTATATTATATTTTTATATAAATGTATTTATATATGTACATATAAATGTATTTATTTTTTACCTTGATTGCAATATTAATAGCCAACTTATAGCTAATATCACTACAGTACCAATGTGCCAAGTTATGCAGTTTAATTAATAATTTTGTATTTTATATCATTAATTCTAAATATTTAGTTGATCATTTATATTATTTTTTACCTTAATGGCCATCTTAACTTTTTTTTTAATTTAACTGTATATTTTCTAACGTTGATTCTAAACTTTTTAATTATTTAAATGATCAATTATTTACACTTCTCTGTCGCTTTTTGATGTCATTTATGTGTAGCGATGCCCCTGCTAAACTTAATTTTCATAAATCTTCAAGAACACTCTCTGCCAAAAACAATAGTAGTATGTAAAAAAGAAAAGTATATCGACCTTCACATGTTTTAAAATACTCTGTATATTCAGTGCTCTCAGTGAAGAAGCAGCAGGCTTTCAGTTTGATGGATGACTTCAAAACAAACAAACCGTTGTACATTCGTCCTTAAAACTTTTCAGACATTGTTAGTCCATAAAACACTGCTCGACAGGGTATAAAAGGAAAGCAGAGCTCGGACGCTAAAAAAAAAAAAGTATTGATCGAATCAGTCTGTTCCTAAATCCAGGCTAAAGCAGCATGATGAGCGAGAGGGAGAGAGAAGTAGATGCCATGGTAAAACAGGGTCTTTCAGGAGCTTAAGGCACAGCACAGTTTTACAGGCTTTATTAAAATCTGCTGGACAGCAGCTCTTCCCTAACTCTCCTCACCGAGCACACAGTGTTCCCTCCTGCACTACAGCCACCAACCACTGCAAAATCACCTCCACGTGCACAAACACACTCAACTCAACGTGATTATCATGCCATTGTAATATTACAGCAATTGTACATCCAAAAATGTGAATTCTGTAATCATTTCCCTTCATGCCGTTCTGAACCCGGGTCTCTCTCTTTTCAGTATGATTGAGACTGCTAAGCACCAAAAAAAGGGCAAAAAAGCACAACAAAACTGTTAAAAAAGTGATACAACATCTTTACGTTTCCCAAAAGACAAAATAAGTACAGTTTACCATGTTCATCAAATAAAAGTAATTACAAAAAAAATGTTTTTCTTTTAATGCATTGTTTCCTGAATATTTGAGTCGCTCAACACACAAAATAGCTTATTCAGGGCAGTATTAAAAAAGAAAATATTACATTTTACATTACAACATTTACATTTTGCAAACATGCAAATAAAATGTATTTATTATTTTGCCTGATCTATCCCTTTAATACAGTAAATATATAATTTATTTAGTCAGCTTTAGTGTATGTTAAATGCTGGTAAAATTGGCAGTCGTGGATAAAGCAAACTGAGCTCTTGCTGTAGGATGTTCCTTTCAACTCTATTCATGTAATACACATAATACATGATTATGTTCAATACTTCATCTGATGTGAGTGGACATAATAGAGGTCAGGCAAGTTCCCCTGATGATTTAAAGCTGATGTGTGTCCTTTCTTTTATGTTAAAGCACTTTCTTCTATGTCAGTTACTGTGCTAATGTGCAGACCAAAGTTAACTAAAACCATAAAATAATTTTAAAACCATTTAAATAATTTTTATTTGAAGTAACAGAAAGGTTTATTTTTTCAGCTAGTTGCCAAGGCAACATTTATCATTTTCATTTAGTTTATCTAAATTAATTTTGTTTTTCATTTTAATTAACACAAAAATAACGAAGTAATATTAAATAAAAAATATTAATTATTATTTAATAATTATCATTATTATCATTATTGTTATTTATTATTCTAAAATTAATACATATTTATTCATATAAAAAAACAAGTAAAATGACACAAATTTGTTTTATAAAAAAAACACAAAAAAATCTACAGTTAAAATGAAAAGCAAAATTAGAATTAAAACTATAATAGTATCTCAATACTAAAATAACACTAACTTTAAGAAAGGCTGCTTTTTATAGAGTATAAATGCTGTGGTGCTTTAGACATTTTAAGCTCATATATATGCTATTATACTTTTAAAAGTACTTTTAGCAGATTCATACATTATACATTTAAAAGGTCTCTTCCAGGATAATAAACCAAAACAATTGATGCTACTAAGCTTCAAAGCTCTGAAAATGCCCCAACCTCCCATTTCAATCTGCACTTTCCATGGTGCTTTTAAAGAAACCCTCGCTCATCGCCCTGTGCCGGTCGCGTCAGGCGTCTTCTCAGTGTCCGACCATCCATGAAGGTGAATCTGTACCGGAGGAATCTAATTTCTCCACACGGCCTCTGATCAGACAGAAATTGTCCGCAGCCGTTGTGATCAGCGTGTGCTTCTGGCTCTGGTAGCAGCAGGTGTGTGTGAGAGATAACCACTGGCTTTAGTGTTTCTATTAGTCCTGAGCCTCAGTGATAGGAAAGTCACAGCAATACAACACCAATACAAGCACTAACACAGAGACAGCGGCCCTTCACACGCACCTGAGACACAAACTCTTTCTCTGTTTCTTCCTGTGCAGCATCATTCTGCTTTTCTTATGGGCCACAGGTGTGTTCTGAGGATCACCTACAACAGAGAAAATCAATGCTAACTGAAAATAAAAGATGCAAATAATACTATAATTACGTATAGTTAAGATAAACAGACTTATCAACTTTTTGACCCTGTAAAGCCTACTGATACCACATTTCTAAGACACCTAAATGATCAACATGATCAAAACATTGCTGAAAAACCTGTCGCACACAATCTACTACATGGCTTCTGTCGTCTGATTGATAGTTTTAGCAACTAAAAGGCCTTTTAGTATAATTTTTAGTACAAACATCCACCTTTAGTTGGTGGTTCTTGTGTCTTTTTGCTGTGAAATCTGATTTTTATGAAGTATAACTTTTATTATTGTTAGTAATATTTCAATATGAACACTTACTGGACTGAAGCAGCTTAGGTTTATGTGATTAATATCCATACATCTTTTTTTTTTTTTTAAAATCATGTTCAAATGTGAATATCAAATATGATCATCAGGAACGTTTATTTGTTCACCTCTCAATCATCATTGTATTGCATTGCATTATATGTTTTGAGCATTTAAATATCATCTTACTAAGACATATTCCTGGAGATATAGCGTGATGACTGATATTTACTGTATATCATTTTGTAAGTATTCTGCTATACTGTTATAACGATCTTGCTGATTTACAAGCTATCAGAATTTCATGCCTCTGAATAAAATGTTTTTTCCTTCTCAAGTATAAGCTCCATATTCTCACTATTATCATACTATATGATGCATAAAAGCCTGATGCATCAAATATGATACAAAACGAAAAAGATTCTGTCTAAAGTAAAAACTGAATGAAATGTCACAACACTTAAATGTAAACACAAACGCATGTGTGTATATAATACCCGTTTCAGAGATGCAGACTGAGGGATGGCTGGCTGACAGTGTGAAAGCAGACATGGACACGGCTGCGCAGGTGCAGGGCGCCGCTGAAGATGATGATCTGGACTGTGACGTCACGTATGGAGAAGTGGAGCAGAGACTAGACCAACTGCAGGAACACCTGGGCAGGTAAAACCCAGATCAGGCCTCATTAGGAAACAGAGCTCTGGATTGAAAATGATCATAAACACAACATTGTGATTGCATGTTCTATATTAATGCACAAGCTGCTATGATTGATTTTATTTAAAATGGGAGCTGAATGGATGGAAAAGTGGGCATTACATACCAGGACCGCATCAGATGAATGGAAAGAAAAAGGAACAGAAATGTGTGGCATCCACTGAAAATGAATGATTCATAGGTGGAGCATCAGTTAAATTGATTTTACATTTGAATTGAATTATTGTGGATGTGCATTATTAATAAAGTAAATAAAGTCTTTTTAAATAAGTTAATGTTCACCATTATGACACAACACTGTTATTGTAAATTATAATAATTAAATTATTAAATGTAATTATTATTAAAAATATAATAATTTTAAAAATACATTAAAATAATTTAATAGAAAAAATGACATTTAATTTTTAAATGTAATAATTTATCCGATTTTTAAACAGTTATTTTTAACAATTGATAAATTGTATTAAATTAATAAAATATATAGGAAAATTATTCAAACTAATTTACAAATTAATTTCAATTCATGTTGCATTGCTGTGCAGCATTAAATATTTTGATTGATTTTTTTTACATGTTAGTAGCTTCCTCTGAGTCATATATTAAGAAACATTTGAAATTCTTCCGGTGCATTACTCCGTGTTTCCAGGGGATCCGTACACTACAACAAATTACACGCCTGCAATAAACATTACTAAACAAAACATTGCTTGTGGTTACCATTCACATGCACATGAAAATTAGCCTCAGCTGACAAAACAAGTTTAGATAACAGCAGTTAAAGCACACACACACACACACACACACACACACACACACACACACACACACACACAGACAGTGGAGCAGCACAGCAGGTGGTATTTTTAGCTGTAACACTGGCTTACAGAGAAAGACACACCAGGCAGCAAAAATCCTGCATCAGCTGAGCTCCACATCGCACATCTTATAGCACAGAATCAGATGAAACCTGACAAGCACAAGTACAGGTCATATTCAACCAAAAAAATCGAACATTAGATTTTTATTATAGACAATGCAGCCTGTTTTTGGACCATTACTATTTGTTGCATTGTGACATTATATTCAGACACACTTTCCTGGACAATTAGAATGACAGTAAGAAGTAGAATTACTGACTATGTTTTTATTATAAAAAAAAAAAATCTGAAATGCAAAAATCTCTGAAGTAAAGCATCTGGACATACCAGAAACAAGAATTTGGTGTTAAAATTATGCTAAATAATCATGAAAATAATGTCACAATGTGATACACCTCAATATATATACAGTATATATATATATATATATATATATATATATATATATATATATATATATATATACTGTATATGTGTGTGTGTGTGTGTGTGTGTGTGTGTGTGTGTGTGTGTGTGTGTGTGTGTGTGTGTGTGTGTGACCCTGGACCACAAACCAGTCTTAAGTAGCACAGGTATATTTGTAGCAATAGCCAAAATTACATTGTATGGGTCAAAATGATTGATTATTCTTTTATGCCAAAAATCATTAGGACATTAAGTAAAGATCATGTTCCATGAAGATATTTTGTAAATTTCCTACTGTAAATATATCAAAACTTAATTTTTGATTAGTTTTGATTAGCATATTGCATTGCGAAGAACTTCATTTGGACAACTTTAAAGGTGATTTTCTCAGTATTTTTATTTTTTTGCACCCTCAGACTCCATATTTTCAAATAGTTGTATCTCGGCATATATATATATATACATTTACATTTATGCATTTAGCAGACGCTTTTATCCAAAGTATATATATATATATATATATATATATATATATATACGTATATACTGTACAGTGCTGCTTGAAAGTTTGTGAACCCTTTAGAATTTTCTATATTTCTGCATAAATATGACCCAAAACATAATCAGATTTTCATATAAGTCCTGAAAGTAGACAAAGAGAACCGAATCAAACAAGTGAGAAAAAAATATTTTCTTTGTCATTTATTTATTGAGAAAAATGATCCAGTGTTACATATCTGTGCGTTGCAAAAGTATGTGAATCTTAGCTTTCAGTATCTGGTGTGACCCCCTTTTGCTGCAGTAACTGAAGTTAAAGTTTCTTGTAAATGCTGATCAGTCCTGCACAATAACATGTAGGAGTTTTAGTGCAGAACCACTTAAACTCTGTGATGTTGGTGGGTTTCCTCCTATGAACTGCTTGCTTAGGTCCTTCCACAACATTGTAATTGGATTAAGGTCTGGACCTTGACTCAGCCATTCCAAAACATTAACTTTGTTCTTCTTTAACCATTCTTTGGTAGAATGACTCTTGTGCTTGGGGTTGTTGTCTTGCTGCAACCCAAGTTCTCTTGATTCTTTGACGGTTTCCTTTAGAATTTGCTGGTATAATTCAGAATCCATTGTTCCATGATGGCAGGCTTCCTGGCCAAGATGCAGCAAAACAGGCCCAAGCCATGATACTACCACCACCATGTGCTTCACAGATGGGATACGATTCTAAAGCTGGAATGCAGTTGTTCTATTTCTCCGAACATAATAGTTCTCATTTAAAACAATAAGTTCTATTTTGTTTCATTCATTTAAACCTTTCTCCAATAGTCTCTGACCCACATGATCTTTAGCAAGCAATTTTCTTTTTGGAGAACAGTGGCTTTCTTCTTGCAGCTCTGCCAACACCATGGTTGCTCAGTGTTCTCCTGCCAATGTGAAGCAGTTGCTTAGAAGTTTCATAGGACTATTACACGGAATCTTTGTTGGTCGACCACTTCTCGGGAAGGTATCACAGAATTTCCTCCATTTGTTTAAGTGGTTCTGCACTAAAACTCCTACATGTTAATTGATGCAGGACTGATTACTTTTGCCACTCAGATATGTAACGTTTACAAGAATATGAAAATCTTGATGTTTTGGGTCACCTTCAGCAGAAATTACTGAAAATTCTAAAGCACAAACTTTCAAGCAGCACTGGCCCATTTTACTTGTCACACCAGATTATTTGTGAAATTTACTAGCAATTTCTGAGGGAAAAAAAGTGCTGAGTAAATACTTTTATTTTTCAGTGTACATAAAGATCACACGAAAAATTAATTATGATGTTGAGAAAACAAAACAGAAAATAATAAAGCATGTCCTCTGTGGTTTCAAAACTTAATTGTTGGATTTTGGCGTGATGCCGATATGAACTTGAAACAGATGCAGTCTGCGTCTCATAAATTTAATCCACGCTGTGTATTTCTGCACACAAGATTTATTACAGCTTCAGTTCCATACGGAAAATTATTAGATGCTCCGTGTTGCAAATGCTAACCATTCAATTCAGCTCAAGAAATCATTTTGAGTCTGAGTGTTTTTGGGCTGTGTGTGCATGAGAGACAGAGGGAACATCGTCAGCCTGCAGACTCCAAGAAAGGAGGGATGGTCTTATTCCTTTGTTTTCTGAGAGCTCTGGTTAATGACTCTCTGTTTTAATGAATAGGTGTGTCTTACACGCAGATTAAACCTGCGCCGGCTCATTGAACACTTCAGATGAACTCTGATCAACCCTCATATCACACCGCTGAACTGCAAATCATACTCCCTCTGCACACGTCCATTACCTGGAAGGAAAATGAACATGCCTCCTCAAGCTTCACGTGTCAATTTTTGAGGAGTGTTAATAATGAAAGTGCCCTTCTGAAATGTTCATGAAAGGCCAGCTCGTGGTTTTTAAGCTTGAAGCCTCACCGAAGCAGAAATGCTGTTGTATTGCGGTCATCTCTCTCTCTCTCTACTCTACCCTACAAACTAGGTCATCATCAATAACTTCATCATGAAAGTTTAGCAGGTAAAGTGAATGAATTGGAAATAAGTATTCAGATGCATGCAACACTGACAGGATCAGTGCAAGACCTCCACCTGCTGGACAACAGCAGTCAACACACATGAACTGTGGACATAAGTCACATATACAGGATTAAGGCATCGTTTTCCTTTCATTGACTGCTAAACGAAGACATTACAGAATTAAAGACATTTTACTGCAACTATTTTAGATAAAATAAAAACAAAATACTTTTTTTTCTTCTGAGCTGAACTCTTGGCTCATTGCTCAGAGTATTTAACGGTATTATTTTCTGTAAATCACTTTGTGAGAAGCACTATATAAATAAGATAAAATAAAAAACTTTTTTCTTCTGAGCTGAACTCTTGGCTCATTGCTCAGGGTATTTAAATTATAATTTTACTGCAATTATATAATTAAAACCAATAAAGTTTGATGTCCACTGGTGTCTATAGGAACCATATTTGATGCACAAGTAATATAAATAAACAAATTTGTATGATTACTTTATGCAGTTTCTTTGGTCATCTGGGGTCTGTAAGATTTTTAAAATGTTTTTTGACATTTTAAAAAATATATGTTTTTTATTGAATCTTCTGCTCACCAAGGCTACATTTATTTGAAAATTAAAAATACAGTAAAAACAGTAATATTGAAATATGAAATAATATTAGTTTGAAATATCTGTTTTCTATGTGAATGTTAAAATAAATGTATTCCTGTGATGCAAAGCTGAATTTTCTTCAGTGTCACATGATCCTTCAGAAATCATTCTAATATGCTGATTTGCTGCTCATGAAACATTTCTGATTATTATCAATGTTGAAAACAGTTGTGCTGCTTCATATTTTTGTGGAAATGGTGATACATTTTTTCAGGATACTTTAATGAACAGAAATCTTTTGTAACATTATAAATGTCTTTACTGTCATTTTTGATCAATTTAATGCATCCTTGCTCAAAAAAAAAATGCATAAATGATTTTCATTGTGACACAGAAGTGTATGTTTCTCACAGCGCTCTGGCTCCTGTCTCACCAGGTTAGAGTGTCAGATGACGTCAGACATTCAGAGTATCCTGCAGCTGCTGCAGAGACAGACGTGTTTAGGACCTCCGGCCTACAGCAGCCTCACAGCCGGTGCGGAGTACAAGAGACCCGCCATCAGAGTGCAGCCCGTGGCTTCTGTTCCCACCAACCCACAGCACTGTACAGCACAGGTGCCACACTGCATCCTGACACATGCCTAGAGACCAGAAACATGAGGAAAGTTTGATTTTTGTTATGTTCAGTTTTAGTATTTTACCCTAAACTTATTTCAGTTAGGTGAGCATTTCATCTAATATCTCTGTATTAATTTTATTTTAGCTTTATTTAAATTAATAAAATCTTAGAAAATGTCAAATATTTACAACCCCAAATCAGAAAAAGTTGGGACAGTATGGAAAACGCAAATAAAAAAAGAAAGTAGTGATTTCTAAATTTTCTTTGACTTGTATTTCATTGCAGACAATATGAACACAAAATATTTCATGTTTTGTCTGGTCAACTTCATGTCATTTGTAAATATACATCCTTTCCTGTCATTCAGACCTGCAACACATTCCAAAAAAAGTTGGGACAGGAGCAATTTAGGGCTAGTAATGAGGTAAATTGGTTAAATAATGATGTGATTTGAAACAGTTGATGTCAACAGGTGATTGTAATTATGATTTGGTACAAAAGCAGCATCCAAGAAAGGTCTAGTCCTTTAGGAGCAAAGATGGGCCGAGGATCGCCAGTTTGCCAACAAATACGTGAGAAAATTATTGAAATGTTTAAAAACAATGTTCCTCAAAGAAAGATAGGAAGAGATTTGGATATTTCACCTTCAACAGTGCATAACATAATTAAAAGATTCAAGGAATCTGGAGGAATTTCAGTGCGTAAAGGACAAGGGCGCAAGCCTAAGCTGAACAACCGTGATCTCCGATCCCTCAGGCGGCACTGCATCAAGAATCGTCATTCATCTATAAGCGATATCACCACATGGGCTCAGGACTACTTTGGCAAACCTTTGTCAAGTACCACAATACGTAGTTACATCCACAAATGCCAGTTAAAACTGTACTGTGCCAAAAGGAAGCCCTATGTTAACAGTGTCCAGAAGCGCCGTCGACTTCTCTGGGCTCGGAGGCATCTGGGATGGACCATCACACAGTGGAAACGTGTACTGTGGTCAGATGAATCAGTATTTCAGGTATTTTTTGGGAGGAATGGACGCCGTGTGCTCCGGACCAAAGAAGAAAAGGATCATCCAGACTGTTACCAGCAACAAGTCCAAAAGCCAGGGTCTGTCATGGTATGGGGTTGTGTCAGTGCCCTTGGCAAAGGTAACTTGCACTTCTGTGATGGCACCATTAATGCTGAAAAGTACATAGAGATTTTGGAGCACAATATGCTGCCTTCAAGAAGACATCTTTTCCAGGGACGTCCATGCATATTTCAACAAGACAATGCAAAACCACATTCTGCACACATTACAAAGTCCTGGCTGCGGAGGAAGAGGGTACGGGTACTTGACTGGCCTGCCTGCAGTCCCGACCTGTCTCCAATAGAGAATGTGTGGCGCATTTTGAAGCACAAAATGCGACAACGAAGACCCCGTACTGTTGCCCACCTTAAGACTTGTTTGCAGGAAGAATGGGACAAAATTACACCTGAAACACTTCATCACTTGGTGTCTTCAGTCCCTAAACGTCTTTTAAGTGTTGTGAAAAGGAATGGCAACATTACAAAGTGGTAAATGCTTTACTGTCCCAACTTTAATGTGTTGCAGGTCTGAATTGTATATTTACAAATGACATGAAGTTGACCAGACAAAACATGAAATATTTTGTGTTCATATTGTCTGCAATGAAATACAAGTCAAAGTAAATTTAGAAATCACTACTTTCTTTTTTTATTTGCGTTTTCCATACTGTCCCAACTTTTTCTGATTTGGGGTTGTAGTTTTAGATTTAATTAACAACAACACTGGCTCCTACTGAAGATCGGTCCATAGTTACAGTACATACTTGAGGTCTACACAGAGTTTCTTCACTTATGAATCATTTATTTTGCCATTAACAAACCTATTTCACTTGCATCTGAGATATGTATTTAAATAATTCAAATATTATAAAAATGCAAGCTAAATATTTTAGCATCTATGTATGGTGTAAGAAACTATAAATAATTGCATGAATAAGTGCGTATTTTGTGCCCTGATTCTCTAAGAGCATTGAGAAGTGTTTACTGACACAAAAGTATGTGTTATATAGTGACACTGGAATGAGATCACATGACCAGATGTAGAGCACCACCTACTGCAGACATTCATTATTTTTCATACATTTTATATCAGCCTTGGGTGATCAGTCATGGTCAGCCTAAATATAGAGTAGGTTGGGATTCAAAATATTTTATAAACAAATAAATAGATATTTTTAATTAATTAAAAAATATTATCTATACAGTACATATATATCAGGGTTAACACAGATAAAATAAAATAAATACATATTGTTTTTATTTTAATTTTAATTCAGCTAGTTCCCAAAGAAACATTCCTCATTTTCATTTAGTTTAACTTGATGTACTAAAATAACTAGAAACCAAAACTGAAATTAAAAAATAAAACTATATAGACAGACATATTAAAAATAATAATAAAAATTACAAAAACTCACAAAATTATTAAAACTTTTAACAAATATTAAAATAAAAACCGAAAATGTAAAACTGAAAATGATTAATAAAAAACTATAATAGTATCTCATTGATACAAAAAAAAAAACCACTGATATACACACATATGTTTCCAGATTTTTTTCTCTGAAGGTTACTCCTAAAAAAAAAACTGCCACATTGATTAAATCAGGATATAATTGGCTGCTTTAAGGACTAGACATTTCATTTTAATAACACATTTCTGAATCATGCACAACTCTAAAATACACATGCAAAATGTTCGTTACCAAGAAACAACGCAATAAATCCCTCTTTTACAGGATGCTGACTTTTTGGCCATGACAAAGATCCATCCGAACCCCAAAGACTCTCTGTCAGGTCTGGCCCTTATGGACTCCAACCCAAAGCAGAGCCACGGGACACGGTCCTCACAGCACTCCAGCACCACGTACCGCTTCACAAACAGCCAGACTCTTCCTCTGACACGCCAGCAGTCCAGATCCCTGCTTCCAGACACCACAGCCACTCTGGAGCTCCACAGACCGCCGTCTGATCCAGGACTGCACTGACCAGGACGTCCCACAGCTCTTCCACACCTACTTGGAGGAATAAAGGATGTTTTAAAAACAGGCACTGGCCAAAACTTTAATACTAGTACAACTTAGGATTCACCGCTGGCTCTCGCCTGTACATTTGCTTCCTCTTCCTTTTCCTGCTCTACGCTCCTCGATGCTGTCGAGGAAGATTTGGAATGGATTCCTGGACAACACTTCCGTTTTCAGGAAGTCAAAGACATTTCTTGGAGTGTCTTGGACACTTTTCCACATACATGTGTTCTGCACACTTTTACCCTGGTGTGAGACTCAGGACATTGATGGTGGTTAATATATCATACTGGCAGAATCTCTTCCCTGTTTTATCATTATCATTCTAAATTATAATAATGACATTTTACACTTCCATTTTGCAGAACCCTGTGGAACTATATACTATACAGTGTGGTCCACTAATTAATTTTTATTTTGTTGGCATTATTTTCTAATAAAGTGATTTTCACTACAATTAAACAGTATGCGATACAAAATATTTTGAATATATTTTAAAAATAAAACATTTTGACAAAAATAGAATTTCAGTTGACGTTTAAAAAAAAAAAAAAAAAAAACTGCAAACATGTCCAACTGTAGCAAACCAAAATTGCCATACACACACAAAAATAAATAAATAAATAAATATAAATGTTAATTTTTATTCATTCAGTTCATTTTATATCCAAGTTTCATATGTAAATTTAGAGAATGAAACATTTTAAATTTTCAAAGTGCTTTGAGTTTTGGACCCCACTAATAAAAATATTATATTTATTTTGAAACTATTTTTTTTGTTATTTTATTAAATATATTAATTTATTTTTTCATTTATATTTATATTTTATTTGTATTTATTTATTTGCATTATTGTCTAATTTATTACATTTTTCACTAGAATTAAACATTGTTACAAAATATTTTGGACAAAAAAGTTAATTGGGAACGTACACATAAATGTGAATTTTTATTAATTTTGATGTAAATTCATTTTACATCATAAAATTTCATATATAAATACAAAAAAGGTTTTCAATATTCTCTGTTTTGGACCTCACTGTAGCAAAATATTGGTTTGTTTGCATTTTTTTATTCAATCAATTTTTTTGGAATCATACATATTGATTCCAAAAAATCAATGTACATACTGCCATGTACATACATGATACCCCTCTATTAAATGAAAAGAGATGCATGGCTGAAGGTTTTACGTGTTGCATGTTTACTGCAACATATTGGGAAGCAGGTTTACTGTCTGTCGGCATGTTTCAGAGCTAATCACTGAATGCACTCCTCTCTAATTGACTAGGTTTATTTGCACATGGTCACGCTAGCTTGAACCAAACTCTGCACAACATAAAACAATGACATTGAGCAGCTTCTTTGTAAGCACTGGCGTACAAGACGGCCACACGTGTTATAATAATATGGAATACAAACATACTTTTTAATGCAGCAAAACTGTATTTACACTGGAGTCACAAATGTGAGAAATAATGAATCATAGACACTCAAAACTATCAACTATTGTTCAAACAGATGCACAGAAAATATCGTAGCGAGCACAAACACAACAAGCGTTCATGTATGATGTCACTGCTCATTTTTGTGATACGCCACCGTTTGCAAAGCATATGTTAGTCTCGTATGTAGCTACAGTATTAATATATATGCATAATAGAATATTTATCAACTTCTGGTAAAAAAGCTACACTAATGTTGACGTCATTCAAAATCTTCTTACAACAAAATCACTTTGTTTTCCAAATATTTAGCCTAGAGAAGCTTCTGTCACACATCCTGCTAGCAATAATGATAAAACACTGGATCTTTACACTCGTTTCCCGTATAAAGGGTTGATTTGCTGATTTGTGTTGAAAAGATTGTAATATTCACTGCCTAACATCATCTGAGGGGAAGTTTTTGCATCTGTTTTCTTTTTCTGTAATATTAGTTTTTACCTAAAATATATATATTTATACCCAGTAATATACTGGAGTTTTTTTTTATGTGCAATAAACACTTTCGTGAATTACTTTTTCAAGATTTCGCAGCTTGATTTCAAAGTTACAGCTTTGATTTGAGCTATTTTATTTATGTTTATTTTTATATGTCACTGCAAAACACTGTATTTTGGATTACAAGCAAACAATCTAGTAAATTGCACAGAAACATGTAAAATTAAGAATCGTCACATGCAAACAAATATCAAATCTGCAGATAAATGCATTAAATCTCCCTGGAATATCATTAATTTCTGTATGAAGGGATGATATCTGCACATGACTCCATGCCCTTATAATAAATATTACCAACCTCTGCATGAGTGTGTGAGTGTGTATGAGTGTATGTATGCCTCTTTATCTTTAATTCAGTAATTTAATTGTATTTATATGTGGCATTTGCTGCATAATCATATTGAAGACAGCCAGAAGCAGAAGTGGCATTTTGTTTTGTTTTTTGGACATATTAAAAACTGTTAATAAAACTGCAAACGTTTGCACGTAACACTTTCACTTTGTATCCCAGTGTTTCACTTGGACTGACATGTTTTTATAGTTTGCACTGTATAGTTTGTACACCTCAATACTATACAGGTGTTTTGAATGTGTCTGTTATTTAAAGATTTATTTATTATATATATATTTGATGCATTTACTTTAGGCGATGACTTTTGACTAACTGTATAAACAAGTATATAAATAAAAGGAATGCATATCAGTTTTGAGCTTACTGTTGTTCTTGTGGCTGTTTATTGAGTCAAAATTATTATATTTTATGAAAGAAGCACTTAAACATAGTGAAAACATACTTAAAGCACTTATACTCATGAATAAAAATGTGATGGTCACTGGTGAAAAATAAACCCTAGACAGCAACATAAATCAGCACTTCTATAAACAGCTGCTTGTCTATATGAAATGCTATTTTAGTATATAGAATTGTTTATACATTTTTTCAGTTTTTATTTCATTTTAGTTTTAGTATTTTTGTTTTGTGCCTTTGACATTTTTATTCATTTTTGTTTTGTTTTGTGTAATTTTAGTTCTTCATCTTATTTTATTTCAGATATTTGTCAAGGCAATATTTCAAATTTTAATTTACATTTTTGAAGCTCAAGTTTTTCACATAATATTACATTTTATTTTATTTCAGCTTTATTTCAATTAACAAAACGTTATCTAGTAGTTTTAGTTCTGATTAACAATTACAACACTGATGAGAAATGCCCTAATCCATGAGGTCATTTGATTTTAAATTATTAAATGTATTATTTTAAAAAATGTTGCAAATTTATGAAGCTAATGAAATCCCTGCTTAGTCGCCTTTATCCCTTCAAAACTGGAGAAGAAGAAAATTGGTGTAGAAAAAAATTTTCAATCACACTGTTTTCACAATTAATTACATAACTACAGCAAAAGTATTTTCTTGTAAAACATACTCCAGTAATCTTTTTATGACTTGTGGGAAAAAAGTTACGAATTAAAGCATATAGTGTACTTAACAAATACATTTCTTCTACTATTTCAGATTCAATCACATTCAAAAATAAATATTATATTATAATTATTATTATGATTAATTTTTTAAAAAAGTGTCAGCTCAAAACAGAGCATGTTTCTGAACATAGCCTTTTATAGAAATAACTAGAATTAAACTTGAAATGTTGAAGTAGAAAGACTGACATTGTATTTTCTTGTAAAATGTATTCCAATAATCTTTGCTGTCTTTACTTTTAACTGTTTACAGTGTAGTAGCCTATACTTTAATGATTTTAATAAAACAAAAATTTCTGCATTACAGAATCAACTAATATTCAAAAATAATTATATTATATTATAAAACGTAGGAAGGTTTTTGGCATAAAGCATTCTGTCTCCATCTAGTGTTTATTTGTTATTTAAAATGGCAGAAAAGTGTTAGTGTACATATTTTTATATGGCTGCAAAGCTGTCATTGTACCAATAAATAAATGTATTTCGATACATATATGTTTACCTTCATTTTTTTTTTGGTTCTAGGCTATATAATGTTATCTAGACGCGTCGCATAGGCTATCTGACTGATTACGTTTGAAAACCAAGACGAGAAACGAAACCGAAAGTAAACAGGTCCTGGGAAACTGATCACTTGATCCGTCGGCTCTAATAAACGGGGATCGGTGAACTCTGACAGAACTTCTGCTGATCTTTACAGCGATATCTTATCAACATGAGCTGCGATCAGGACGCAGAGACGCGTCACATTCTGGACTGTTTCAGAGACAGACTGAAGCGACTCATTCAGGTCGAGCCGCTTCTGGATCTGTTGCACTTCCTCGAACCGGATCGAAAGGAGCGGATTAAAGCCAAGTTTCGTGAGGAGGGGAACATAAGCGCCGCGGCACTTCTGATTGACGAGATTATTCAGTCTAAAAACTGCGAGCAGGGATGGTCGAGAGAGCTGATCACCGCGCTGGAGACCGCCGGGTGCAAACACGCCGCAAAGTACGTGTTGAACAGCCCACCGGAGCCCACAGAGGAGACCGAGCACGACAGCTGCGTCCGGCTGATCGACCTCCTGCAGCTCACGCTGGTCAACATGAAGACCGCAGACGTGTGCGCACAGTGCCGCGCGCTGGAGCTCCTGACGCAGGAGGACCAGGAGAATGTCAGTAATCTTACATCAGATCAGGGGGCCCACACTGAGGGGGTTTGTTAGCAAACACCACTAGCATAGCCAGAAATGTTTATGTGGGTGGGCCAAGTGTGTAGCATATGAAAACTGCATGTCAAATTGCCAACAAAAAATACAGCACCAAGGTTCATTACACAGTACTTCTAAAGCATGCATTAACATTAGTAATGTGTTATGTAAATGTTCATTTCAAAATTGAGGACATTATTAAAATTAAAAGTTGTATCTGTTAACATTTGCCTGAGCTGGTTAACAAAGATGAATAAACACGGTAACAAATGTATTTCTAATGTTAGTTAATGCATTAACTAACGTTAACTAAAGGGAGTTTATTAAAAAGCATTACCTCAGTGTGAAACAACGGGGCTTCGCTGATGATTTCATAATCAAGCGTCTCTGTGTCTCTGTCAGTTCACACACATCGAGGACTGCAGAAATGTGCACAGCTGCAAATTATGCAGTTTGTTGTGGCGATCAGGATCTAGCACAATGTTTATGTGTTTCTTTCCTCAAAGGCATCTTTTTAGCGGATCAAACACTGTACCTATGCTAATATGATGCTTCAAACACACTTGGTTCAGAAGATTCCGATCGATAAATCCAGCACCCGCAGGTGGTCTGGCGGGTTTCATTTGTAGACGGTCCGGATTTATTGCTAAGACTTTTACTTTATAAAGAATTGATTTGATTTATGTTTGCTTAACTCGGCTATTTTCAAATTTAACTTCACACGCGCGCATTTTACTATTATATCCTTACGTCGTAAACATAACATTGTGGGTGGGACTAACAGAAACGGACAAATCATCATTTTGACAAGCGTGATGCACATATAGGAAGAGGGAAAACTAAGAAACGACCTATTGACCATGAAAAGTGTTTAATATTTTTTAATAAATATATAAAGTTACAGTGAAATAAGACGTTTATTAGTATAGTTTAACAAATTACATCCATTTGGAAAATTACCAACTTCTCATTGGGTGGGCCACAGATGAAAGTGGGTGGGCCCGGGGGTGCATGTGTTTTCTGAAGTTGCAGAACGTTGAGCTCTCTCAGCCACCGTAAAATCGCCTTTAAATTTGTCCAAATGAAGTTCTGAGCAATGCATATTACCAAAGTCTCTTTAAGACAAGTCCTGTCACTCGGCGGCCATCTTTGAAAAGCCTCTCGGGCATCCAAGTGCAGCTCCTATCTCTTTGAATGGGGAAACATCAAATTCTCCAAAACTGTTCACTAAGCTTACAATTAAATTTCATATTTGATATCACCAATGAAATCGGACAACAACTGTGTCATAAATGTTGTTTCTTTTGCTCAAATAGTGTTATAAAAAGATTATTTTTCATGCTAGATCAGCCAGTGCACATGTGCAGTCCTGAGCGCGCGTCTCAGAGCACTGACTGTTTCTATAGCAACCGGGACTTCTAACGGCAGCTGCAGTGACGCGCTGACTTTACCGATTAGCGATTGGCTCTTTCATTCAGAAGGCGGGGCTTCCTGCGATTGAGCGGCCATATTGAGCGTTGCATTTTTCCCCATTCAAAACTATACGAGTGACATGTCTTGGGTATTCTATAGTCTTTGATATTACTAATCAAAAAAATAAGTTTTGATATATTTACAGAAGGAAAATTACAAAATATCTTCATGGAACATGATCTTTACTTAATGTCCTAATGATTTTTGGCATAAAAGAAAAATCGATAATTTTGACCCATGCAATGCAGGCTATTTTTGGCTTTTGCTACAAATATACATGTGCTACTTATGATTGGTTTTGTGCTCCAGGGTCTCATTCATTCATTCATTCATTCATTATTGTTAAAATATTTAAATATTCACTTCAAAAATTAGGGGGATTTAAAGTAAATTTTGTCACAGGGGCTAACAAAAAAAAGTTTGTTAATCCCTGCTTTAGAACTATAGACAGAACGATAAAACGATAGATAGATAGATAGATAGATAGATAGATAGATAGATAGATAGATAGATAGATAGATAGATAGATAGTCATGTAAAAATCATCATCATCAGTAGAGGGCGCTATAAACCAAACAGAAACAGATGTGCTATAAATTGTGGATTTGAGTTACTGATGTGGCTCTGACATTAGATGAAATATTAAACTCACAATTCAATAAAATGCTATTAGAAGCGATATACTTAATTGTGATATAACAACAACAACAATTATTATTTATATTAATATTTATATTATATTAATTATATAATATATTATTATATTATATAAATATATTATATATATTAAATATATTATATATTATTAAATATATATATATATATATATATATATATATATATATATATATATATATATATATATATATATATATATATATATATATATATATATGCATATGCATATAATACTATTATTAATCACATTAATAATGATTATTAATAATTACATCTCATTTAATATACTACTAATACTAGTAATAATTAATATATTGTTATACATTGCATGTAATATACTATATTTATATTTAGAATATTTATATATAATCATTTATATTTATTTATTTAATATTCATACATTTTTATACATTAATAATTCTTATAATTAATCAAAGGTGACCTGTCTAAGCTTGAACAAAGATCATTTCTGAATATAGCCTTTTATATAAATACTTAAAAAAATAACAAAAAAAAAAAGATTAAATGAAAGTTAAGAATTCAAAAATGTCTGCATATCACGAATGACCCATATTGAGAATTAACTACCCGGCCCTGTGTGTCAGCCTCTTTGTCATTTTGTCTCTCTAGTGTCTGTCAGCATTGTTCTATTGGTTCTTCCCTCTTGTCACTCATATTAAACGCATTAACTATTTGTTCATTATGACTCCGGCAGATTATGAAACTCACAGAGAATCAGGGGAACATAGGTGGCGCTCGGCTGCTCCTCAAGAGACTGGTGAAAAACGAAGCTGGCTGGTTTTCCAAATTCCTTCAGGCTCTGGAGGACACGGAGCACCACGAGCTGATGCGCGAGCTGCGGGGAGAGCCATGTAATGAGGACGGTGAGGCTCATATCAGCACTAAAGCTTCCTGCACAAATCATCTCCAGCGACTGAGAAAGAATTTCATCAAGCTGCCACAGGCGCTCTTAGAAAAACAGGAAAGCAGCAGAGGTCAAACATCACTCTGTTGTTTAGACTGGATACCCCACTGTTAGTTTCTGTATAAACCTGAGAACAAACCAGCTCTTGCAAAAGATGATCATCTTGAGATTGATTCATCAGGATATGTTTCAAATGTTCTTAAGAAACTTGATGTGTTTCTACTGGGGAACTAAGAATGGGAACTCCACTTAATTTCAGTTCCTTAAAGTTTTTTGGTACGTTTGAGGAACAGCAAAGTAATTTGACCTACCTTAAAATTCTTATGTATTCTTTGTAAATTCTGTAGCATTTACAACATTACAAAAATCAA
This sequence comes from Schizothorax lantsangensis, assembly GCA_027422415.1. Lineage (NCBI taxonomy): Eukaryota > Metazoa > Chordata > Actinopteri > Cypriniformes > Cyprinidae > Schizothorax > Schizothorax lantsangensis. Next base: position 34,006,624 of record CM049848.1, read on the forward strand.
AACTACACTACCGTTTAAAAGTTGGGGGTCAGTAAGAAGCTACTTTATTTTAGCAAGGGTGCACTAAATTAATCAAAAGTGAAAGTGAGATAAATGCTCTTTTTTGAACTTTCTATTCATCAATCCTGAAAAAAAATATTATCATGTCTTTCACAAAAATATTACGCAACATTTCAACATTGATAATAATAAGAAATGTTTCTTGAGCAGCAAATCAGCATATTAGAATGATTTCTGAAGATCATGTGACACTGAAGACTGGAGTAATGATGCTGAAAATTCATCTTAAATTATATTCAAATAGAAAACAGTTATTTTAAACTGTAATAATATTTCACAATATTACTGTTTTTACTGTCATTTTAATCAAATAAATGCAGCCTTGGTGAGCAGAAGAGACTTCTTTCAAAAACATTAAAAAAATCTGACCAACCCCAAACAGTAGTATATATTAACGTTCTCATATAAATTACACAATACAGTAACAGTTCTTAATTTCTAAAAAAAAAAGTAATGTTTGCAATTTAGTAAAGGCTCTTGATAACTATAACAATAATTATATAATTTTTAAAATCATTCTAAATGCAAGTAAATGTAAAATAGTAGAATCCACAGCACAAATATAACGATAACAACATATAGAATATCATTGGAATCATTTTTACAAACATAAAATATTCCATCTGATGAACACTAAAAACACTGACAGCCAATCAGAATCCACTCTAATTTAATGAGCTTGAGCATTTAAAGGGACAGATGACAAAACTGCACAATAAACAGAACGTTTTTGTGCATTGATGTGAACACTAATATAGTTATCATTATACAGTAGTTAATGTTGTTGGTTTGAACAGGCCTCGAGTTTTAGAGCGTATCAAACTGAAAAAAAAAACATGAATTTAGATTAATCTAAGTGTTGCATTCATGAATCAGACTGCACTGGTCATGCTCTTTGTTGCTGCCTTATAAGAAATCATTTTTTTTTGATTTCCAGAAACAGATGATGCACGGATAATCATTCTTTTGAGACATGCAGTTATATGGTTTGGTTTCGACCACAGTTTCTTGACAGATATTCAGTGCATTATGCATAGGGAGAGTTACTGTGGGTTTAACTGTATTGATTACCTGTGTGTGTTTCAGAGGCCATGACAGTCGAGACTGTTGAGGAGGGTGAACAGTCATGCTCGGCTGCTGCAATAGAGACTAACATGTACAGCTCTATGCTGTCTCTCCCTCCCGTTCTCTCAGCGAACAGCTCACTTCTGTCAGAGGATCTGGACAGCAGTGTGGACAGCAGCGGTCTGGGTACATCTGCTGACAATGAAGGTGAATATCTGAAGCTTGCTCTTTCACAAGTCATAGTACACTTAAGCAAATAGACAATCCTGCCCTAAACATGGTCAACTACTATTCTTTGTATTATTGGACTGATTGATCTATCTGGAAAAAAAACATCAACGCCTGGACAAACACATGCAATGCAATGCAAAATGTGCAATGCAAATACAGTGTTTTAAATCTTCTGTGGCTCAAACCAAACTAACAGCAGCACACATATTCACTTACAGAGGTCGACATGTACAAAGAAGGTGAGGAGGAAGATCTCACTGAGGATGATGATCCGTCAGGTACAGTCACTTGACTTCTATGCATCTGCAAATCATTCAGGAATCACTGGTCCTTGTTGTTTGTTGCAGTCCCAGCAATCAGTGTACTGTAAAAGATGCATACAATCAGTAGTTGAATTACACATTTTCTGTAGTATAGTTTGTAGTTATTCTCAGCTCTGAACTAATTCATCCAATCTCTAAAACATATTTTTAAAAATAGGAGGGTTGTATGCCATTCACTCAGATTTGAATTAAGAATTGCCTTTTAAATTCAATTTCTGAGTATCAATTAAACAAAATGCCTGTTACAGACAATTGCAATTAATTACTATACATTTTACATTAAATTTAGAATAAGTATTACATTAAAATAAAGTAAAAAATGCATGAAAAAAGTCAAATTAATGAAAAAGTAAAATAAATACTGAAAAAGTAACATATATACAGTAAAATAAATAAAAGTACAACCCGAATTCCGGAAATGTTGGGACGTTCTTTAAATTTGAATAAAATGAAAACTAAAAGACTTTCAAATCACATGAGCCAATATTTTATTCACAATAGAACATTGTGATACATAGATAACAACATTGAGAACATAGATAACAAATGTTTAAACTGAGAAATTTTACACTTCTATCCACTAAATGAGCTCATTTCAAATTTGATGCCTGCTACAGGTCTCAAAAAAGTTGGCACAGGGGCAACAAAGTGCTGAAAAAGCAAGAAATTTTGAAAAGATTCAGCTGGGAGAACATCTAGCAACTAGTTAAGTTAATTGACATCAGGTCTGTAACATAAAAGGAATGTCTTAGAGAGGCAGAGTCTCTCAGAAGTAAAGATGGGCAGAGGCTCTCCAATCTGTGAAAGAGTGCGTAAAAAGATTGTGGAATACTTTAAAAACAACGTTCCTCAACGTCAAATTGCAAAGGCTTTGCAAATCTCATCATCTACAGTGCATAACATCATCAAAAGTTTCAGAGAAACTGGAGAAATCTCTGTGCGTAAGGGACAAGGCCGAAGACCTTTGTTGGATGCCCGTGGTCTTCAGGCCCTCAGACGACACTGCATCACTCATCGGCATGATTCTGTCTTTGACATTACTAAATGGGCCCAGGAATACTTCCAGAAACCACTGTCGGTAAACACAATCTGCCGTGCCATCTGCAGATGCCAACTAAAGCTTTATCATGCAAAACGGAAGCCATATGTGAACATGGTCCAGAAGCGCCGTCGTGTCCTGTGGGCCAAGGCTCATTTAAAATGGACTGTTTCAAAGTGGAAAAGTGTTCTATGGTCAGACGAGTCCAAATTTGACATTCTTGTTGGAAATCACGGACGCCGTGTCCTCCGGGCTAAAGAGGAGGGAGACCTTCCAGCTTTTCAGTTCAGTTCAAAAGCCAGCATCTCTGACGGTATGGGGGTGCATAAGTGCATACGGTATGGGCAGCTTGTGTGTTTTGGGAGGCACTATGAATGCTGAAAGGTATATAAAGGTTTTAGAGCAACATATGCTCCCCTCCAGACGACGTGTATTTCAGCAGGACAATGCAAAACCACATACTGCAGCTATTACAACAGCATGGCTTCGTAGTAGAAGAGTCCGGGTGCTGAATTGGCCTGCAGTCCAGATCTTTCACCTATAGAGAACATTTGGCGCATCATTAAACGAAAAATACGTCAAAGATGACCACGAACTCTTCAGCAGCTGGAAACCTATATCAGGCAAGAATGGGACCAAATTCCAACACCAAAACTCCAGAAACTCATAACCTCGATGTCCAGACGTCTTCAAACTGTTTTGAAAAGAAGAGGAGATGCTACACCATGGTAAACATACCCCCGTCCCAACTATTTCGAGACCTGTAGCAGGCATCAAATTTGAAATGAGCTCATTTTGTGCATAACATTGTAAAATTTCTCAGTTTAAACATTTATGTTATCTATATTCTATTGTGAATACAATATTGGCTCATGTGATTTGAAAGTCTTTTAGTTTCCATTTTATTTAAATTAAAAAAAAAACGTCCCAACATTTCCAGAATTCGGGTTGTAAACTGAATAAATAAAACGTTTAATAAAAATGTATTTAAAGTAAAGGTTAAATAAATAAATACAAGTTAAATAAATAAATAAATAAATACAAGTTAAATAAATAAATACAAGTTACATACATACATGCATACAATAGACCAACATGAAGCAGGCTTTCATGATGGATATTTCCAATTCATATTCACAAATTCTAATTCAAATTCACACTAATGAATTACAACCAGGGGCCAGTTGCTTTATATAAACTTAGCCACCATGTTAAGACTTAAGAACTAGTTTGACCAACTAGCAGTTGCCAAGGGGTAATCAGTCTTACTTTTCCAATACAAATAAGACCAATCTACCTTTTCATAACTCAATTGACTAGTCTTGAAGAAAAAAAAAATTAGGTGACTAACTTAAGACTAGTCTAAACAGTTTATGCAACCGGCCACAGTCCCTATATTATGAAGTGTGCTTAACACATCCAATAATGAGGAACATCTGGAAAAGCCATGGAAATCCACTAGTCAAAAAGTGAAAATTCGTAACTGAATTAAGTAACACATAACCCTATTTAACAGCATTATGAATATTAACCCTGATTTAATAGTGGTCAAGCCCTTTAATTGTACCTTCAATAATTTATTGTCTAGTTCTTTGTTTGAAAGGAAATAAAACACTTTCTTTAAACCATTTGACATTTTAGCATAACTGTTCATTCTTTTGTACAATACATCTAATGACCCATAATCAAGCCTTTGCTTGAGAAACGTTCCTGCAAGCAATTAACTGTCGGGAAATTATTTTCATAGAGTTATTATTATATAACATATGGAAAAGAATGGCTTAGTTGTGTTCAGAGGTCAGATTCTCTGTGGTTTTGTTAGAGCTCCACATGTGATACTTTCCCCTCAACCGCAAAAAGTTTGCCTGTCCCTTCTCCTCAATAAAGTGCTAAATCATTGTCACATCCAGGGAATATTTCCACTCGGATTTCAGCAAAGACGCCTTTTCCAGACCAAGCCCTGCTGCTAGCATGAGGCTTTGTCTGAGTGCATATTGAAGTGATCAAGAACGGGTCGTCATGGTCTGCAGGAGAGAGAGGACGTGTGTTTGAAATGAGGAAAGATGCATTTGTGAATTTCTGTAAAACAGACATTGTTCACATCATGCATAATGCTCTCTAGAGACAGGAGGATTGAATAAAAGGGAGTTGAAAAGCACTTAATGGCTAAATAAAACATCCATTTAAATCATGACATTGTTAGCATATTAACTGCAAATATATTATAAACATTCAATATATAAATGAGCCATAGTATTGCCTCAATATATATTGCAAAGACAAATAGCATGCAATGCAAGTAATGCAACTTCAGCATGCATTTATTAGTCAATAATTACTATACATTTCACACTACAAGTTTCCATTTCAAAATAAAATACAAACAAAATAAAATAAAACATGCATTAAAAGCATGATATTGCTAGCATAACTATTAAATATATCATAAATATTCAGTATATCACTGAGCCCTAGTATTGCCCCAAATATACATTGCAGAGACAAATGGCAAGAGTAAAGTTACATGTTAAAAAAGAAAGTTTGCACAGATTCATTACTACTAATTACTACACATTTCGAATTAAACTGTCCATTTTAAATTAAAATAAAACATGCATTAAAATAACGATACTGCTAGAATATGTAATTATTATGGATGCAAGTATGTATGTAATAATTATTACACATTTCAAATTAAATTAAATTAGAATCAAATAAAATAAAACATACTTTTGCTGTTAAATTACAAAACGCAAAACTCATGCACAGATTCATTCACTCGCTAACCACTTCAGCTGCTATTTCCAGGACATTCTCAGCTGAGTAATTTCCCGGATGCACGTGACTGTCGACCACATTTAATTATTTGTTTAGTGCATTCTATCCTTCAGCCAAAAATGCTGTTAACATAACCATCAGCTATTGCACTTGTTCATAAACAGCTCATCCAGATCGATGACTTCTCTAGGAATGTCATATTATCAGAGAATTATAAACAGTCCGAGTTTCCTGTTAGCACATAAAATATGAGTCGCACCAACTGACATCCATTCAGAAAACCACCATGGCAGGTTTACAAGACCAGTAAAATTCACATGCATTTTGTTAAAAACCAAATAGTTAAGTGCATTAGACTGCAAATGGATGATAGAGACGTGAATCTCCTCGATGACCCTCAGGCGCATTAGTCTTGAGAACATGTTCCATATGCTGACAATCGAAGAGGGTGGAGATCCACCAGTCCACTGCATTACTGCATGAAGACACAATCAGGGAGGACACGACCCATAGGAAAGAAAAATCACAATGGAGATTTCATTCATATTTTCTCCTTTCTACTAGACAAAGAGTAATTGGCTGAAAATGTCCTCACCCTCAGGCCATCCAAGATGTTAAGGTAGATGAGTTTATTTCCTCATGGGAACAGATTTGGAGAAATGTAGCATTCCATCACTTGCTCACCAATGGATCCTCTGCAGTGAATGGGTGCCGTCAGAATGAGAGTCCAAACAGCTGATAAAAACATCACAATAATCCACAAGTAATCCACACCACTCCAGTCCATCAGTTAATGTCTTGAGAAGCCAAAAGCTGTGTGTTTGTAAGAAACAAATCCATCATCATTTTTGACTTCAAACCATTGCTTCTGGCCATAATATGAACCCAAAATCCATAATAACACTTCAAGTGAAAAAGTCCATCCCCTGTTGTCCTCTCACATAAAAATCACACCAAATCCACTGACATATTTGGCTTGTAAACGGTGCTTGATCTGTGCATATTTCTCTCCTGATTCACATGAGACAACTTCACTGGATATAGTTATGTTATGCAATATTATGGAATATAGACTCGTATTTCAAATTCAGCCGTAAGCAAGAGTTTGAAGTTAAAACGCCTTAATGATGGATTTGTTTCTTTCAAATACACAGCTTTTGACTTCACAAGATGCTAATTGACCCTTCGCAAAAACCCGCCCTCCATAGTTACTGTTGCCATGTCCGACAAACAATGCCGCTCTCACACTACACATCATGTTCTTATGCAGTGAAAAATATATTGCGGAGCAAAGAGGAAACAGACAAGAAAGAGCAGGTCTCAGCTTTAAAATGTTGTAATTTTTATAAAATAATTCAAACAATAAATACCGGTTTGTGGCCCTTTAATGTGTCGCAAAAGATCACTGTATTGCCTCAGTTCAAGCAGGATATGTGAACCGATCGTCTTTTCATATTTACTTAAAGCAAGAAATAAGCATGAATGAACATCAGAAAGTATTTTATTTCAACCGTGGAAAGACGTCAATACACACACATTTTCAAGTTTAAGTCCACCAAAGTTAATCTACTCTCCTGTCTGATTTGTTTGTTGGGCAAGATGGAGGATTCGGCGCTATGATTGGTCAGATTGCCTGTCAATCATGCTCTTTGCTAACAGTCAATTGATGGACCGGAGTGGTGTGGATTACTTGTGGATCATTGTGATGTTTTATCAGCTGTTTGGACTCTCATTCTGACGGATCCACTGGTGAGCAAGTGATTTAATGCTACATTTCTCCAAATCTGTTCCAATGAAGAAACAAACTCACCTATATCTTGGATGGTCAGAAGGTGAATACATTTTCAGCAAATTTCCATTTTGGGGTGAACTATTCCTTTAATATGAACAAACATGTTCAAATTCTTCCAAGCTGCTATCCACATTTATTTTATAGCTCTAAACACTTACTATATGTCAACAACCATCTTATTTGTGCCTGTTTTTATTTCTCCTAAGGAATTTTAGGAGAAACATCAGAGACAGAAGTTGATACTTAAACACTTGCATAACATAACTCAGAAATCCATTAAGTGTCTTGAGTTATAAAAGAACTTTCGCTCTGGGGAACCTGATTTGTTGCTTCCTTGTTTCCTTCTTGTGTAATGAATTCCTTAAACTAAAGTCAGTTTTGTAAATCAAACAGCCAAGGTCGGAAAGGGTCGGCGCTGCCTGCGAGCTTGACTTACTATTGACTGATAACTTCGTGAATATAATTCACGATTTAATGCATTCCTTCGTGAATGATGACCTTTTTCGACCTCTTTGATTAAAACAGCACTTTCAGAGCTTGCATGTGATTTAACCTTGTCAAATCATATAAATGAGAGTCTCTTTAGATGAAAAAAGGACACAGAGTTCAGTGGATGTTCAGAATTATCAAATGGCTTGCTATTTTCCAATGATTCACAATGGCATGTGAAATGTAACCGTTAATTCGTAGTGTTAAAAGTTCAAGCATGATATTTAAGACAGTATATTCCAAAGATAAATGTGATGTGATTGCTAACAATCTCTTCAGTTATGACGTCAATTTGTAGGCAAATGTGGAAGACTAATTCATCATGGATTCCCTTGGGATTTTTTTTTCAGTTCTACAAGTAAAATAAGGTCTGTGGTGAAAGTTACTTGAAGACGTTTATATAAGATCATACCAAGTTACAAACCACAAGGGTTTGCGTTTTGAGATTTTTGTTGCATCATTTAATGATAATTAAACACATATTCCCCCTGAAATACTGTAATGAATACTGTAAAAATTAAAGGCAACACACATACCACCATGGCATATACTTTATAATTTCATACAATATAAATACATATTTAAAAATATATATTTTAAAAAAAGAGTGCTTAACTGTTTTTTTTTTTTAAGTCTTAAAATAGACATTTTATTGAAAATTTTATTTAATTAATATTATTTCTCATTTATTTTTGTGTTGGCACATACCACTATGGTATATTAAATACTTTACAATTTAAATATAAAATGACATAAAATATTTATACATTTTTGTTTAATTGCCATTAAAATAAAAGTCATACTGCACAAATAATAAAATTATTATTATTTAAATAATAATTAAATTAATATTTCTAATTTCTTTCCTTTGATTTCAGGCCTTTATTTGGGTTTTTATAACTGATTTTTTAAATATGAAGTAAAACAAGGTCAAGACTTGACATTACTTGAAGATATTGTATATGATCAGACACCAAGTATCTTCAAGTTATGTTTACCACAGACATCATTTTACTTATAAATCCAAAACTGGCATTATAAAAGTCCATAAAATAATCCAGAAAACAAAAGGAACTGAAAGTTTAAATTCACTCCTGGGTTTTGGGATTATAATCTGAACAGCTATATTTTTTGTAGGTGTGTATTAAAAAATGTATGTTATTAGTTGCTAAATTTGTTGCAACTGTATTTGGGCATTGGGATTGTTGTAGTCCTTGTATGTACATTTGCAAAGCACAAAATTTACAACACGCCATGCAGTTTCTTCAGTAATATTAAACACCAGAGACTCTGTTTTGCTCATAAATTGAAAAAACAAACAAAAAAAAAACCATTCAAAATGACTCATGCTAAATTATCTTCCGGGTTTTAGATCGAAAAACTGAACAACTCTATGAGCATCATTCACTACTGAAGTTTAAAGCTCTGAAATTGGACTGATGATGCTGACAGACTAAACAAATGTTTAATATTGGCAGAGAACACATGAGTTTCCAGATGAAGCCACGTGAATGAAAACACACAGACCTGCTTCAGCGGCTCATCTGTCCTCTGCCAAAAGCTCAGTCTCAGCTTGCGTGTTTCTAGGGTAATTGTTCTCACAGACCGAAGCAAAATGGGCTCTTTTAGTAACCCTAGTTTGAGTTTTGTCTTTCTGCAATTGAAACCATGAACAGATGTGTAGATCTGCATCCTTGTGTTTGGATAATGCTGAATTTCCACTTTAATTCATTAGATCGGTCTAAATAGTACAGAGAGCTAGAGGCTATGAAATAATGTTTACATGGGGAATCTCACAAAAAAATATTCAGGCCACATTTCATCACAAAAATCAAAAGAAAAATATGGGGGGGGGGGTTGTTTTTAGTAATTTCTGATTTTTCTCAAAGCTTTATATTAAACAAAGTACTCCATACAATATTTTACAAATTAATTATTGTATTTTTAAATATTACTGTAAAATAATAAAAAGTATTTTAGATTATATATTTGCACTGTGATGATACAATTAAACATATTTACAATTAATTACAGTAATACATCAATGTTTTAATTTTGAGTTTTAAAAATGATTATTTTCAAAACTGATTTTCATTAGATTCTTAATACTGTTATGCTTTAATAATGTAATACTTTTACATTTACTAAAATGTAGGCATAAATGACAGACTGACAGACTAAACACATATTTAATATTGGCAGAGCACAATATTTCCACATCAAGGAAACACAATTTAAGTATTCTTCACAATTTAAATGAAAAAAAAGTATTTGTATATATTTATTTCAGTAGAGATTCTTATTAGATTCTTAATACTGTAATGCTTTAATAATGTAATTTTTATTTTTAAATTAAGGAATAGAAGCAGTAATAAAGACCACGGTGTATATATACATAAAATATTTGAATAATATAAAATTATATAATTAGTATATAAAATCAAATAAATGTAAAATATTTTTCCTCACATTACAGTTATGATGAGCAAAAAGTAAGATTGAACTAAAAATTTACTTCATTTCATTATATAAAAAAAAAAAAGTTGTTTTTTTCTTTTGATTTTGAGGGTAAATATTGCCTATACATGTTCTCAGGTTTTGTGGGACTCACAGCAGGCTTACAGACAGTCTGCAGAGCTTTAGAGTGGGTGACTTCATAAACAGCAATGTTATTCTAACTAGCAGGGGATCAAGAAAGCACAGCTGTAATTGCAATAGCTGAAGCACCGAGACACACGACCTCCTCTGCACTGATGCTGCAGGCAAACACAACTGTCTAATTACAGCAATGATCACCTCAAGAAAGCACAGCTGTAATTGCTCTCACCGAGACACAAGACCTCCTCTGCACTGATGCTGCAGGCAAACACAACTGTCTAATTACAGGATCACCTCTCTCTCTCTCTCTCTTCCTCAGAGGAACGCAAGAGGGATATTGTACTGCGTGACTATCAGATGGAGGTGGCGAGACCAGCTCTGGAGGAAAAGAACATCATCATCTGCCTCCCTACAGGAAGTGGGAAAACCAGAGTTGCAGTGTATATCACTGAGAAACATTTGGAGAGGAGGAAGCAGATGGGACAACCGGGGAAAGTTGTTGTTTTGGTCAACAAGGTGCTGCACGGCCATCCATTTACTACAAATAAGACAAATTCACCTGTAACATATAAGAGTGTCAATATTATAAACAGTAAAACATTGTTAGTAACAAAAAAAATTAACTATAGTATTATTATTTTTTGTTAAATTATAAATTTAAATATTTTTATTTATTTATGCTGTTAAACCCCAAAAATGTCTCATCAAATACTTATAGGATCAAATGATCTTGGTATCAATCAATCATTTGTCGGTTTGTTTGTTCAAACAAATATTTATACTTATCTCATTTATTTTATTAAAACTCTTACAAGACCAAATGACATTGGTATCAATAAATTCTTTATTTAAATATTTTTATTTATTTTAATTCATATTTATACGTAATTATTTAATTTATTTTATTAAAACAAACATTTCTCTTCAAATTCCTACAAAGCCAAATAATCTTATTATCTGTTATTTATTTATTTATTTTATAAATTGTATTTATTTATTATTTAAATGTATTTATTTATTTTTTTTCAAATATTTTATTTATTAAAATAAATATTTATATATTGATTTTACTCATTTTATTTCATTAAAACTCACATTACTCATCAAATTCTTACAAGGCAACAATCTTGGTATTCTATAAATTCTCTAATAATTATAAAGTATTTATTTTAATATTTAATTTCTTAAAATAAATATTTATATTGAATTTTATTTTATAAAAAAAAATCAATCATTACTCAAATTCTTCTAATCTATAAATTATTTATTTAAATATTTTTATTTATTAAAATAAATATTTATATTGATTTTATTTAATTTTAATAAAACTCAAAACTAATTCTTACAAGGTCAACCAATATTGAGATCTATAATTTTTTTATGTATTTATCTTCATTCATTAAAATAAATATTTATATCGATTTTATTTATTTGATTTGATTAAAAATCAAACATTTCTCATCAAATTCTTACAAGGCCAAACAACCTTGCATTATACATTATTTATTTATTAAAATATCTTTATTTATTTATATTTTTTTACTTAATTTATTTCTCGTCAATTCTTCGAAGACCAAATAATCTTGGTATTAACAATAATTTTACAGCTCTTAAGATCTCGCTGTATGTCAACAATTGTCTCATTTGTGTTTATTCTTAGAATTTTAAGAGAAACATCTAAGACAAGTCTTCTGAGCTATTAACGTGCAACTTTTGAGCAATAACATTCTTTACTTCCCAGGCTGATTAGATCAACAGGCACAGAGCTGGAGTTTTTTCAGGCCTCTGAAAGAGAAAAACAGAAACTAGATGATCTCGAGTGTTTGCTGTAGCAGCAGAGGGACTTTCTGTCCTGCTGAATCATGTCTTAAACTGCTCAAGTTCATAAAGTGTATTAAAAGATCCATATCAGCAGAAGTGTGGTGCAAACATCTCAGCTCTTCAGTCGGTGCAGATTTCCTCAGAACGACCATTTAAAGTGATATCACACACAAAAAATGTCATGCAATGCCCTAGCGACCAACCAGAAAACCCTAGCAACCTAATAATGCTATATGATATCTTTCCAGGTTCCCCTGGTCGAGCAGCACTACAAGGCCGAGTTTGGGCGGTTTCTGAAGCACCAGTACTCAGTGGAGCGAGTCAGCGGAGCCTCGCAGCTCAAAATCTCCTTCCCACAAATCATCGAGCAAAACGACATCATCATCTGCACTGCACAGATTCTGGAAAACTCTCTGGCCAAAGCCAAGAATGGCGACGAGGACGGGATCAAATTATCACGTAGGTCACATTTTCCTTCTCTCCTAACATCATTTCAACACTCTCAGAGAGTCAGAGTCCAGTTGAATGGGTTCGGCTTCTGTTAGACTTTGAAAGGAGACCAGAGCTCCTCCTCTGAGGTTTCATGTGACAGTGTTTTTCCCCATCAGTCTTTGCTGGCAGATTCAGCTCTCCTGTGAGTCTCTCTGGCAGCGTCCGCCGCAAGGTGGGATTCCTCCTCTGTGGCATATGCTGTTTGTTGATTTCCCCCCCCTCGTTTTACTCTTAAACCCTTTATTATAATTTTTTTTCGTCCACAAGTCTGGCTGATCAAATTCAGTGGAGATTTGCTGTCATTTTCAGAGTCTGAGCTCCATTTCATCTCCCACTCCAGCCCTGAGGGGCCAAACAGGCAGCACCTTTAAAGTCTGATTTGTAAAACGTGGCCCCATCACCCACCACCTCTCTGTCCGTGTGTGAAATGCAGACTAGCTTTTTTTCCCCCAGAGACCCCTGGGAGCGCCGGAAGGCAGCACAAAAACGGCTGTAAACTGAGCCGATGAGAGTGGACTGGAGGTTTACAGCACCCGCCTTTGTTGATTAGAAACACATGCTAGAAAAAAAGAATGCTATTTGTATATAAGGACTATGAATGATGTGTTATAACAGCGATTAATGGTACAAATACAAATAATTGCAATTATGAAAGGAAAGTAATAGGGTACAACGGGGCTAAAGGCGCCCTGGGGTAAAAGGTGCCTTTGATATTATTTTCATCAGATGGCACAAAAACATGGCTTAGCACTTTCCAAAACATTTGCTTTTCAAGATGCACGAGTATATTTATCTGATCTTTGACGCATCGCACGCAGCAGCGCAAAGTTGATTCTGTGCTTACTTGATCTAATATTTTATGTTTTTTAAAATGTTGTAGATTTAAGTAGCAAATGAGAATCGCTAAAATTAATGCATATATTTTGAGACAAAGGTCTTCTTTATGATTTTCAGTTTTGTTTAAGATAATTAAAGCAACAGTTTTTAAATAACGAAAGAATATGTAAAAGTATGGTATTTGGGGTAAAAAGCACCCCCGCTGTTGGGGCTAAAGGCGCACAGTAATTAACATGATAATTAATAGATCGCTGACTTTTCCATTTGTTAACATGACATGGTTAGATTCAGATGGTAAATATCATATATTATGTTTGGTGTCCATATTAGAGATAATCACCATGTTTAGAATGAAACCATCATATTTAAAAACATGATATTAATCATATCATATAATAAAATATCATTTGTTGTTACTACTGTAAATATATATTCAATTATTATTGGATCTCCTTCAATGCTTTCAGAATCTTTACTTATTAAAATGTTTTTGTTTCTGTATTTTAAAATTATATTTTAAAATATTTTAATGACAGTATATTTATTGAACAAAAAATATTTATTTTATTTTTCAAAATAAGCAGAAAATAGTAGAAACTTTTCTAAAGTGATTGTTTTGAACAAGTATTAACTTAGACATTATTTTAAAAAACATTATTTTAGCTGAAGTATTTGTATCAATACCGTGGCCCTCTTGCCACCTCATACATTTATAAGATTTTTAAACAAAATAAACAACTTGAATGATTTATTTTCACACAAAATCTGTTGTTCCGTTAATGTTCAATACAACGTATATATTTTTTCCACAATTATACATTTTAGGCGCACATTTTTTCTTAAGGTGGGCCTTTAGCCCCGTTGCCATCATTGACTCTCCCTCATGTCGTTCCAAACCTGTATGAGTTTCTTCTGCAGAAAACAAAAGATGTTCTGAAGAACTTCCAAACAACATTGAGAAAAAAAACATTTAAAAGCATTGCTTAAAATATCTTCTTTTACATGTTTAATGGACAAAAAAAAGGTTTGGAACTGGAATAAGTAAATTATGAATTTTTGATCAGAATTAAAATTTTTGAATAAACTATCACTTTATGGCAAGAGTAGACACTACAGGTGATAACAGATCTCACTATACTTTCCCCTATGATTAATCACAGTAGATTAAGACAATTCATTTCTATTACAAGTTTTCTGAAATGTTATGTTTAAATATGCAAATAAGACTTTAGCCAATTAAATATGCACTTATTTTCATACATTTTCAGAATGGAAATCTGAATATTGGATAAACACATTAGAATTAAAAGATTTTAACAGAGGGGATTTTGGATCTCTTGTTTTATTACTCCATAATATCACAAATAAAATGCTGTATAAAATCAGGCAAATGATATAGGAACAAACCCTTCTGTACATACCTTTAAAATAGAGATAGGAATAAAACTGTAATGTTTGGTGCATGTAAGTGCTGCTGAAATGGAGAGAAAAACTTATTTTGTGAAATCATCCTTAAAAAAAAAAAAGTATTATAATGGAGTCTGAAAGAAGACAAGCTATGCATGCAAAATAGCCCTAAATCTCAAAACTAACCAGTGCATGAAATACAAGACTTTTGCCTGTAATGTCCTGCCTTAAGAATCCCTTTATTCACATTAAACTCAGATTTCACACAATAAAATCTAAAATTAAGTCAAATTGAATTAAAACTTAGAAATTTTGCACTAGAAGTACATTAATAATCTTAAATATTTAAGAATATTTTAAATGTCTAATAAATTGGTACATTACTATAAAATGTAATATATATTGGTCAATACTTATTGTATTTTTAATTTATTGTCTGTTCTCTTTACTATTAGTGTTATTTTATTACCTTAAATTATATGTATGTCTGGACTTTTTTTCTGCACTGGAAGCTCCTGTCACCAAGATGAATTCCTTGTGTGTGTAAACACACTTGGTAATAAAGCTATTTCTGATTCTGAATTCAGATTTTCATTTCATTTATTTAATTCCTATACTTGCAGAGTTCACTCTGATGGTTATTGACGAATGCCACCACACGAAGAAGGGCGGTGTGTATAACCACATCATGATTCGCTACCTAAAACAAAAACATCAGAACCAGCTACTGAAGAAGCAGGAGAAAAGTCCAGTTCCGCTCCCTCAGATTCTGGGTCTGACGGCCTCACCTGGTGTGGGAGGAGCGATGAGCCAGCAGAGAGCGGAGGAACACATTCTCCAGGTAACAACGACACTCGCTTCCAGTAATGCTTCTTCAGCTTCTGCATTGTTCTGCTTATCTACAATGATACAGCAAAGACAAAACATGTTATCCGAGTTGTGATATTGCAGGCAACACATCTTTCTATTGCACAAAAGAAAGAAAATCAAGCATAGCATTAGTTATGGCAAGTCACGCTAGTCAAGCTCGCATCAGCTGACTCTCAGCTGATCCCCATCTACCTATAGGAATACGACACCTATCAAAGCATCCATATATATAAGGTCCGTCAGTATTATCAGTCAGTCAGGATCCAGCCTTCTGATTCTCCTTTGAATCAGACTAATTCTAAAATGTGTACATACAATTACTGAACTGTAACAATATCTGCAATACTTGTTATGTTTCTGTTCTGTTTACCCTGGGGGGTTATCGCTGCTCTCCCTGCTCTTATACATGCTAGGCTGCATGGATGCACAGGGAGTTCTTGCCCAGAACAGAACCATACCACCAATCCAAACTATATGCTAATTGTCAATCATCTTTGACGATAGTGGTCCTGACAGTAATAAAGGCAGGGTAGGTGATTTGGTTCAAAAACATTTTTTGTTATATTGGTTGAAAGTCTCTTCACATCCCGAGAGCAAACACTAAGTTAAGTGGTCTTAATGTATTTATATCATTTGTGGAAGGCGTAGGACCATAAAATGTTCATCCAATCAAAATGTTCGGTCCGAACATTACGATAGGCTGTCCTACCTGCCTGTAAAAATATGTATTTGCATACCTCTGCACACCCTGTTTGCGCAGACATGATACTTCATAAGCGCGTTCCAGCGAGAGCGAAAGGCATTATTATTGTAATATTATGCACTTTGTATTGTAATGTTTTCTCACCGGTGAATGAGACATGAGTTAATCTGACAGCACTGCATTCAACCCTCTACCAACGTCGTCTCTCATCGTATCGCAGTCTCTGGTTTGCCTGAGCCGGTCTGTGTGTTTTGGAGGCATGACTTTGCAGAGTGATTACACAGGGAGGGTAGAGATCTTGCTTTCTAAGCTAACTTGCTATTGCTAGCTTTTCCGAAATCGCCTACCCTACTTTTAATACTTTTATTCAGCAAGGATGCATTAAGTTAGTCAAAAGTGACAGTAAAGACATTTATAATATTACAAAAGATTTCTAATTTAAAAAAAAAATGCTATGTACTTTCTGTTCATCCTGGAAAAACAAATGTATCACAGTTTCCACAAAATTATGAAGCAGCACAACTGTTTTCAACATTGATAATCAGAAATGTTTTCTGAGCAGCAAATCAGCATATTAGAATGATTTCTGAAGGATCATGTGACACTGAAGACTGGAGTAATGATGATGAAAATTCAGCTTTGATCACAGAAATAAATTACATTTTAAAATATAGTCAAATAGAAAACAGCTATTTTAAATTGTAATAATATTTCACAATATTACTGTTTTTTCTGTATTTTTCATCAAATAAATGCAGCCTTTGTGAGCATAAGAGACTTCTTTGAAAAACATTTAAACTTTACAATAAAGTCTCATTTGTTAACATTAATGCATTAACTAACATGAACTAACAATTAACAATATATTTTGACAGCATTGATTAACATTTTCCTAATGTTAGTTAATAAAATGTGCATGTTTGTTCACAGTGCATTAACTAATGTACTAGTAAATGTTATGATATTAGCATTAAGATTAATAAATGTTGTACAAGTATTGTTATAGTTAATTTGTGCCTTAAAAGAAGTACTATAAGAACATAAAAGGCTGTAATACACTACACAAATTTTGCTCAGATTTTTGTGTCAATTTACAGTCTTGAGAGGTTGGTGCTAGTTGACGAAAGTCACAGCCAGCCTGCAGATTTGAGTTGACAGATTTCATAGAAAATTGCATAGTACGTGATGATCACAGACTCTGATTTTTTTAGCTTCAGACTCTGGTTCTTTCCAGTCAGAGGATATCAAACTTCTTTTTTTTCAGTTGGTTTTAGAACACGCATTGTTTTCAATTGTCACTTGTCTTTTAGCAACAAGACACATTTATTGTGTGAGTTTGATGTGATGGGAATGACTTTAAAGTCTGGTAGTGTATGATGGCCAGTTTTTCCTCTGTGACTATTACAAGGTCAGTAAGCGTATGATGACTAGCTGTTCAGATTTTAAAAGTTATGTAGTGTATTCCAGCCTTCAGTTCTTGAATGGATTTGTTAGGGTACTGGAATCATTAAGCGGAAGTAAATTGTTAAAGTCTACAACTCCCATGCCTACCAGCAATATCCATGTTACATGTAATGAGAACAAGGCTGAGCAAATCCATATGTCAGCGAATACACATACACACACAATATAATACACAAATTCTACATTCTGCTTTACTTCAAGTTCTTTTCCTTCTTCTCTCAAATAAAAAAAAACAAATCTTCCCTAAGTGTTTTTGTAATCTGTAATCTGACTTTTCCACACACACACCCTCCTCTCCCACATCTCTTACTGTTTTCTCCACCGCAAAGCTGTTTCCAATGTTCCGCGCGGCCCCTGTGCTGGAGGCAGCCATAAACCTCTGCATGCCTTTCATGCCTCTCCAGTCAGGACCCTGCATCACATTATTACTTTGCTGGCCTGTTTTACCATGAATCTTTATGACAACAGCACCAAAGCGCCAAGAGAAACTTTTTAGCGTTGGTTTCTCAGTACTAGAAATCAAGGTTAAGAAATGGGAATTGGTTTCTTTTAAAAACGCATGCTTTTTCAAGACATTGACAGTTTTTAAATACATCTGCATTTGTCCAACAAAGTGGAACAACAAACATGCAAACTACAAACCCAGCCAATGTAGTCTGATTCACAATCAAATGACTCCTATAAACTGGATATTTTACTAAATGAGGCAAAAGGAGTGATCCTAACTGATAAGTCAAGAATCAAATGACAATATTGTCAAAACTAACGTTTTGCTATTTGTAAAAGCTATTCAATCATTCATGGTCAGTTTATGTCCACCGATGTGTGATGCTTTTGATCGTTTCACAGTTTATCTGTTAACCATCTCTAAACTGGAGCTGTGAGTTCAACAGTATGTGTCTTATTATTTTGATTCATTACAGATCTGTGCAAACTTGGACGCCTTCACAATAAAAACAAAGACTTTAAATGAAGAGGAGGCCAAAACACCATTCAAAAGGATTGCAAGAGCAGAAGAGAGGAAGGAGGTAATTCCACTTAATGTGTGTCATCGAATAGACTTCATGAAGTGAGTCATTTCCGCACCACTACTTTGGGATGGGAGTAAGAATAAAAAGAATACAATTCTTCTTAAAGGAGCACTCCACTTTTTTTGGAAATAGGCTCATTTTACAACTCCCCTAGAGTTAAACAGTTGAGTTTTATCGTTTTTGAATCCATTCAGCCGATCTCTGGGTCTGGCGGTAGCACTTTTAGATTAGTTTAGCATAGATCATTGAATTTGATTAGACCGTTAGCATCTCGCTCAAAAATGAGTATTTGGTCATCGACGGAAAATGAAAGGCTGCGATTTTCTAGTCCGATACTAGAAAATCGCAACTTTTAATTTTCCGTCTGTCTTAGTACACGATGTAACTACAGGAGAGTCAAGTTTTAAATAGGAAAATTATCAAAACTCTTTGGTCATTTTTGATGACCAAATGCTAATGGTCTAATCAGATTCAAGAATCTATGCTAAGCTAAGCTAAAAGTGCTACCGCCAGACCCGGAGATCGGCTGAATGGATTCAAAAACGGTAAAACTCAACTGTTTAACTCTAGGGTTCTTTTTCGTCTTTTTTCATTTTTCACCCAAAAATGAAACTTTTGTCATCATTTACTCACTCTCATGTTGTTCCAAACCTGTATGAGTTTCTTTCTTATGCTGAACATAAAAGAAGATATTTTGAAGAATGCAGGTAATCAAAAATCCCCATTGAATTTCATAGTATTTCTTTCCCTACTATGGAAGTCAATGGGGACCAACAAATGTTTGGTTCTTCAAAATTCTTCAAAATATCTTCTTTTGTGTTCAACATAAGAAAGAAACTGAAAGATAATTTTTGGGTGAACTATCCCTTTAAGAGAAAAAGTTATGAATATTTTATACTCCTGAAAAACTTCTTAAAGTAAATGAAAATTCTGTCATCATTTACTCAATGCTCAAGTTGTTCCAAATGTGTATGAATTTCTTTGAATAATATGTTGAAGACTTTTGGTAACCAAACGGTTGATGGGCCCCAATGCCTTTTATAGTATTTTTGTTTTTTCTGTATTATGGAAGTCAATGGGATCCATCAACTGCTTGGTTAGAATTTTCATTTTTGGGTGAACTATCCCTTTAAGAATGTTCTTATCTTTTTTCTTACAATTGTTCTTAAGACAAAACTTCAGAAGTATTCAACTTCTTAAAAAGTATCTTTTTAATAAATAAATATCACTGTAAATAAATTTGTAAAGTTAGGAAAACCTCCAACTTGCCTGAAATCATCAAAGGTAAAACATTAAATGAATTGATGGGGTTGTTTCACATTAGTTTTTCATCAGTGAGGCTTCTGCAAGACCAGTCATACAAACAAAGTCTGTCAGAAAAAGGAACATTTATATTACTTTTTTTTTAAAGAAAATATTTTTCTTTCAACGTTTTGCATTCGAATGTGGATTTTTATTTTAAACTCGACAAATATTAGAAATTAAATAAAAAAAATTGACAGTCCTAATGCATACTGTACTGTTATGATGCTTGTATATTCAGTTTAGATGTGGATTATTTGAAAAAGTGCCAATAAAAATCTTCTGTGTCTATGGCACGTTAAAGGACCCGTTTGGAAACGTGATCAAGAAGATAATGGATGAAATCCACGAGCATGCTGACCTGAAGCCCCCCTGTGAGCCTGGCACACAAAACTACGAACAGTGGGTCGTCCAGAAAGAGCAGAACGGTGAGTTTACTGCCTTTTACAAAGACGTTCAGATATATGGAGGTTTACTGGGTCATTAAAAACCTGGAAATATCAGGAAAACGCCATAGAAATTATTACCGTTTTAAAGACATCATAGAAAATTTGATAAATACAAATTCCTGGTGGCACCACAAAAACACACAGTCTGAAACCTTCATTTATGAGCTGTAACGTTAAACAGTTTTCCTAACCAGCCAAGCCACTCAATTTTTCTAGTTTGCTCTGCTTTATAGATTTAAATAACTACTGTGCTTTGTATAAGTATTCACACTAATTTTGATGTTGTCTTACACACTTATTTGTGCATGAAGTTTAACTGTATAAATGTATTTCTTCCAAAAATCCAGTAACCACAAACAAAATCCTGGTGGTTGGTGAGGATCTTTGCAAAGCTCTTACTAAAATGTGGTTTCTCTTTGTGTGTCCTCTGCCTCCTGCCTACTTTGCAGAAACCATGATTTAACCACCATATTGTGGAAGTCATGATAAGAATTTCATAGTCATGCACTCATGCAAAATGTGCCACAATAAGCCGCAGTAATAACGGTCTCTTTCCTGTTTTTAAAGGAAGAGACTGTTATTTCACTGTGAATTCCAACAGTTTCTCAACTTCCTGTAGTCCAGTAGTCATACAAAATGATAGAGAAGAAAAAACATCCTCAAAGACTAGTTATAACTAACTAGTATTCTACTACAGAGCTCAAAACCTTTGTATCACTGATGTACTATTATCGTTTTTGTTAATATTTTTAATTAGATATTATTTTTTATATTTTCTGTTTTTATTTTAACTTTAGTTAAAGTTTTAGTAATTTTGTTGTGTTTTGTCTTTTTCTAATTTTATTTATCTTTATCCCTTTTTTTGTTTTATTTATATATATATTTATATATGTATGTATATTTATTTATTTAAATAGTATTTATTTGGTTTTAGGTTTAGTTTTAGTTATTTTAGTACTTTAAATTAAGTTAAGTGAAAATTAAAAATGCTACCTTTACAGCTAGCTGAAATAAAATAAGTTTAATTTTTTATATTGAATTTTATGTCAGTTAATGTTTATTTTGTTCTTTCCAAGTAATATATTTTATGGTTTTAGTTGTATTTTGAGTTAACAATAAAGATTTTTTTTCACCATAGATATTTGTAAGAAATATTTACCCAAACCAATCAGCTCTGAGACGAATCACAACATTAAAGCTTTTAACACAAAAACACGTAATTGAAAAATGGAGGAAAACAAGCGAACAAGACAAGTGTATTAACTACTCATCTCATGATGCACTGCAAATGATGTAACTTAAACATGATTGCTTAAAAATGACGTTGAAATTGCATAACTTCAGAATTCATGGTAAGCCTGTTTTAAATTAGATATTATTGCTATTTTTTTCTCTGTGGAGAAAAAGAATGGGATTTTTACTTGCGAATCCAGGAAAAAAAAAAAATGATGGATGCACAAAATTATTTAAAAGTCCAATGAGTGGAGTATAAATTAAAGGACCTTAATGGGCTCATCTTGTGGCCTAACAGACTCTTTATAAATATTGACTGTCTGTGTTGTTCACCAGCTGCTAAGGAGGAGAATCAGAAGGTGCGCGTGTGCGCCGAACATCTCCGCCAATACAACGAGGCTCTTCATCAGAGCAACACCATACGCATGTCAGACGCCTTCCGCTTCCTCGACAAATATCACAACGAAGAGCTCAAGACCAAATCCAGCCCCGATGAGGAAGGCACTGTAACAATCACAGACACGGAGCGATTCCTCTTCACTTTGTTCAAAGGTATCATAAAAACAGATGCACAAAACAGAGTCGATGCTCTCTGCAATATAGTGGACATAGTCTTTTATGGGGCTCCAGCGATTACATAAGCTGTTAATAAAATAAAAATGCATTGAGCCAAGCGGAAGATTTATCATCATTTACTCATTCATCCTCATGTTGTTCCAATCCTGTATTATTTTCTTTATTCCGTGAGATGCAACAGATGTCTAAGCACTTTTGATTAAAGTGGATGATGCTTTTTTACCATAAAGAAAACAAGCATGGAAACAACATGAGAGTGAGCAAATGATGCAGTATTGATATTGTTAAACTGTTATTTTAGTATATCCTATTATAGTTTTTGTTCTTTTGAAATTAAGTTTTAGTTTTATATTTTCTGTTTCTTTAAAATTTTTGGTAATTTTGTTGTGTCTTTGTAATTTATGTTTTAGTTTATTATTTTTTATGTCTGTATAGTGTTTTTTTTAGATTAAGTTTTAGTTTTTAGTTTATTCCGTTCTAGCACTTTAGTATTATTTTAGTACTTAAACTAAACTAAAAAATGTTACTGAAAATACTATCTGAAACAAAATAAGTTTGTATAAATAAATAAATGTTTTTCTTATTTACCAATAACAACCCTTTTGTTATCTAAAACTGTTAAAACTGTAATTCTGTAATTGATATAAAGCTGAAATAAAATAAATATTAGATGAAAATCCTAAACTTAAAAAGCATAAAAAATAGGAATGTTGCTTTGGCAACTAACTGAAATTAAATAAGTTTAAACTAAAATAAAATGACTAAAACTAAAATAAAAAAACAAAAACAATTAAAGCTCAATAAAAATTACAAAAGCACATAATAAAATTACTTAAAGTTAAACTAAAATTAATATTTTAGAATATTAAATATTCAACTGGAAATAACCGAAAAGCTATTCAAAATAATACTAAAACAACACTGTTTTGGATGAACTATTCCTTTAAAATGTGTCCAGACATGCTAAACATCTTGTTGAGTAATGCTGATTTACTGTTTGTATCTGTTTCTCTTAATACTCAACAGACAATAAAGCAAAGCTGCAGGAGTTGATGGGAAAGCCACAGTATGAAAACAACAATCTGGCCCAGCTGAAAACCAACATCCTGAAGGAATTCAGCACCAGAGACAGAGCGAGAGGCATCATATTCACCCGGACCCGCCTCAGCGCCATCGCTCTCTGCCAGTGGATTCAAGAAAACCCCAAATTTGATGAAGTGGGAGTCAGTGCCAGTTATCTGATCGGCGGAGGAGATCAGAGCTTGGTGAAACCGATGACCGCTGTAAGTCACGCTCAAACTCAGGAACTAATGTGTCTGTTTCTGCATTCATTTAAATGATTGTTCCAGGTTGCATTAGTGGCATAATTTCCATTTTAGTAAAATACTGTCCTGCCATTTCCAGGCAGAGCAGAAGGACGTGTTGAACAAGTTTCGTGATGGTCAGATCAATCTGCTAATAGCCACCACTGTAGCAGAAGAGGGTTTGGACATCGCCGAATGTAATTTCGTCATACGCTATTGCCTTGTGACCAATGAGATCGCCATGATTCAGGTGTGATTTTAGATTATTCCTCAACAAGATGCTACACTTTTTGACCTGTTTCTAAGGGCTTGTAGTTTTTTGTTTATTTGTTTCAATTAAATATTTACTTTATATAGACACCATATGGCTCTCGGGCCGGTTTCATACACCTCACATCTGCAGCACTTAAATGTGTAACAGGAGCCAAACTAAAAGTTTTCAACATTCTATTTAAGCAGTCTACAGCTAAGATCTGTGTTCATCTTTTTCAGAACAAGTAATAGGCAACTTCCGATGCCAATTTTTAAATAGCCATAATCAAATGAAAAACTCAATGTAGTAATTTCCTGTAGTTACCCAACAGAAATACGGTCATTATTAGGCCAGATACAATTGCTTACACACAATAGTATAGTATAGTATTGTACTATAGTACAATATAGTACATAATGCATTAAATGTTATGTCATGAATGACAAAGTATATGCATATTGTTAATACCGGTTGACTCATATGGGATTTTTTTTTTAATGGCCAATGCAAATACAGAGTGTGGCCGATATATTGCTCTTGTATAGGTATAATACAATTTATTTTTAGCAAATCATGCATTTAATTTAATAATTTAATTATGCTCATTCATTATTTTACCCAACATTTAAAAAAATGCAAAAGTTTTTTTTTTTTTTTTATTAGTCTCTTTTGCTCGCCAATGCTGCATAGAAATCATTATAATATGCAGATTTGCTGCTAAAAAAAATATTACCAATGATGACAACAGTCGTGCTGCTTCATATTTTTGTGGAAACTGATGCATTTTTTTCCAGGATTCTTTGATGAAAAGAGTTTAAAAAGAACAGCATTTATTTAAAATAGAAATCATTTGTAACAATATAAAGGTCTTTACTGTCCTTTTTGATCAATTTAATGCGTCCTTGCTGAATAAAAGTATTAATTTCTTTAAAAAGAAAAATTCCAATGACGCCAAACTTTTGAACAATTTTAAAATGGCCAAATATTGGGAGCTTCAGCCTGGTGCCTAATATATCAGTCTGTCACTACTTACTTGACAAATGAAGCCATCAGAGACTTGTTGTTGAGGTTGTATTCTCATGCTGAAGTATCTGTTGTGATCAACATGAATGAAGAGGTAAGAAGTTTTTCCCTCTCCGCAGGCCCGTGGTCGAGGAAGAGCAGAGGACAGTAGTTACACACTGGTGGCGGAGGCAGGATCTGGGGTGGCAGAGAGAGAGAGTGTTAACGAATACCGGGAGAAAATGATGAGCAAAGCCATCGCCAAAGTGTGCAAGATGAATCGAGCCGACTACGAGAAAAAAGTGAGAATCTACTTCAAAAAAATACACTCCAATATACCTCATGTACTTTTAAAAGAAACATTATTTGTTTTTTTGTAGATCAGAGAGTTTCAGATGCAGGCCATAATGGAGGAGAAGGTGAAGATAAAGAAGAAACAGCAGAAGGGAATGATGAAGGAACCACCATCTAAAATCAGCCTGAGCTGCAGGCAGTGCAGTGTGTTTGTGTGCTCTGGAGAAGACATTGAGAAGATCGAGAACATGCACCATGTCAATGTCACTCCGCAATTTAGGTAAAAACCCACAGTCACAAATACTTTTTTTGTTTTGCCTTCACAGAAAATCCAGAAATACGTACACTGATGATACACATGATGTTTATCGTGCATGATGATGGTGGTGAAGACAGTAATAAATCAGTAAAAATAAATGTTGTTGATGTCTGCAGTAAGCTGTTTACAGTCCGAGAGAATGCGTCACTACAGGAGCGACTCCTGGACTATGAGACCAATGGAGTCATTGTGTGCAAAAACTGTGGACAGGTGCGTGCTGACTTCAGCTCTTCCCTTCAAATAAACACTGTTTGCATTACTGCTGAGCATAACAGTGGTTTGGCAAAATTCAGTTCGACTCGCTCTGCATTATAGAACCACAATAAGGCTTAAAGGAATAATTCACCCAAAAATATTTTTTTTCTGAAAATACACACACTCCCAGGCCATTCAAGATGTAGATGAGTTTGTTTCTTCATCAGATTTAGAGAAATGTAGCATTACATCACTTGCTCACCAATGGATCCTCTGCAGTGAATGGGTGCCGTCAGAATGAGAGTCCAAACAGCTGATAAAAACAATAATCCATAAGTAATCCACACATCTTCAGTCCATCCATTAATGCCTTGTGAAGCAAAAAGCTGCGTGATTGTAAGAAACAAATCCATCATTAAGGCATTTTTAACTTAAAACTGTTGCTGTTGGTCATCTGAATCAGGAGAGAAATCTGCACTGATCAAGTACCGTTTACTATCAAAAACAGTCCAAAAAACATACCTAAACAAATATGTTGGTAGATTTTGATGTGAGAGAACAACAGGGGATGGACTTTTTCACTGGAGGAAGAGTTAATATGGATTATGGACTCCTATTTTGTCCTGAAGCAAGAGTTTAAAGTCAAAAATGCTTTAATGATGGATATGTATTTTACAAACACACAGATTTTCACTTCACAAGATAACTGATGGACTGGAGTGGTGTAGATTAGGCTAGTTGTGGATTATTGTGATGTTTTTATCAGCTGTTTGGACTCTTATTCTGACGGCACCCATTCACTGCAGAGGATCCATTGGTGAGCAAGTGATGGAATGCTAAATTACTTCAAATCTGATGAAGAAACAAACCCATGTACATCCATGGTCTGAGGGTGAGGACACTTTCAGCAAATTTTATTTTTGTGTGAGCTATTCCTTTAAGATCTATAAAACAGTTAAAAAAGCTATACTGTAAAGAAAAAACAATGGGTTTTTTTACAACAAAAAAAGCCTCAATATTAAGGCTAGGCAATATATTTATAAATATGTGATTAAAGTATTATTAACATTATACATTATTAAATTATCTATGCATGATTATTAATTTATTATAAATAGAATTTCAGTATTTTTTAGACATGTAATGGATAAGCAATATATCCTTTGATATTTATGTATCTGATTTGAAATAGCAAAAACTGGGGTGGTTTTCAATGTAGCCAAGTAGATTCAAGCTGCTTCGTACAAGAAGTAAAATTTAGTTAAATAAAGACGTGTTAAAGGCATGTTTTGCAAAGTCGTACAGTAAAGTTTCATGATGCCGTGCAATTTTATACAGATAACACAATCAAAAATATATAGTAAAACATTTTGTATATCACCCAGCCTATACAAATACATCTCGTATTTCCTTTAATATGCATTCATTTTAAATCTTACTTTTTGTCTCATTCCTGAGCAGCAATGGGGCTCAATAATGCTGTATAAGAGCATCGAGTGTCGCTGCCTCCATATCAAGAACTTTGTGGTCACGTACGGCTCCAAGAAGAAGACATTCAGCAAATGGAGCGAGTTACCCATAAAGTTCCCTGTGTTTGATTACACTCAACACGCCGATCTCCTCGTAGAGGACTCAGGGGACGAAGAAGACATGGAAACTGACTAAAAATAAAGAGCAGAAGATAGTCAATCTCATCTCTGACACAATCAATCAGATGTCATAACCTGTAAAATGATGCATCTACCAAGTCTATTCTATTGAAAGCAGGGGCACTTCTCAACATGATGTGGGTCAATGGAAGCTGTTATTTCTATCATTTATTTAATCTCAAGTGGCACTTTAGAAATTCTGATTCTAATGCACTTTTTATCTCACAATTCTGAGTTTACATCTCGCAAAAAAAAAAATCTGCAATGCCATAAAAAAAATTATAATAATTTTGACATTTATTTCACAATTCTGACTTTTTTGCTTACAGTTTCAAGTTTATATCTCACAATTTTGAAATTAAATGTTTATATCTTGCAAATGGGTGTTAACATCTCACAATTCTGACTTTATAGCTTGCAATTCTGATATTCCCCCAAATTGTGTACAGATTGTGAGATAAAATGTGGTAATTTCGGTTTCAATTTATTTTTTATTGCTTAGCAGAGAAGGCCATTCATAGAAGTCAGACGAAGGTCTTGTAATAAAGCACAAACAAGGGTTTGCATCAGCACCACTCATTAGCAAACTACATTGACTAAAACTGCACTGAATTAAGTGATTTTGATTTATTTTCCATTCAGGGCTTTTTAAATAAATGTTTTGCACTGTAACATTTCATTCATGTGGAAGCACAGTGAAGCTGTGCAGTCGCAGTCTGTGACAAATACTGATTTTGTGTCTTGAGAGTTTCCGTATATTTAGATTTACCTCTAGAGAATATGGTACATTGTGCTATTTGGAGGAAATACATTAAAATGACCCTTTTTGTGTCATCTGTTTTCTCTTTCTTGCATGAACAGTCTTTGATTATGAATCATGCATTCACTAAAAAAAAATAGATGGACCATCAGGGAAGAGTGTGACACATACTCTCTCACACACCTGTTCAGGTGTTCTCAGGAGGACATGGGTTCCCAGTGAGCAAACCTGTCAGGAAACTGGCTCTCATTATGCTTGACAAGTCCTGAAGGCTCAACAAGTTTTTCCAGTGTACCTCCATAGCTGACAAGGGTTGATACATTCTTTAAACACATACGTAATCAATACAAATTCGGAGACACCTACACCTTTATTGTGATCATTTTCTACATGTTGGAATGATAATAAAATGCTAAAAACTCTGACATAACAAAACTGGAAGTTTGGGAATGATATGATCAAAACGTTACACAATTGAATTATTGCTTATATTCCATCTTCTTCTTTGTTCAGCTATGCTCACTTCAGCCTCAGACGTCACGCCCAGAACGTTGGCTAAACGGAGTCTGAAGGTCTGGCTACGCGAGACTATTGTTATGGCTACATCTATAATTATATGCAAGAATTTGTAGAACACTTCTGCACTTGTACTTGCATTTTGAAAACTGCAATATAAATCCATTTACCAAAAATCATTGATGCTCTAAACTGAACATGCACAGAACAGTCCGAAACTCTGACATCATGCTGAAAACCTGATTTTTTTAAGACAATTTATGATGCAAGAAAGTTTCCAAAGAAACTTTTCTGAAGAAAATGTATTTAATATTTAACACTCTTAACTACTTCTCTGTGTAATCAAATGCTAATCAAATCAGTAGATTATGTGACTCTTTGTTCAAAAGGTTATTTTTTTCTTCCATGCACCGACATCCAAAATGCTCTCTGAACCATCTTAAATACGCTGGAGAACCTGATCATCATGTTTTGCATAAATTTCATGCCAGCTCAAAGATCACACTGCTATTAAATAACTATCGAATATGTAATGAAAATGTTTGTATTATTTTATAAAACTATGCACTGAAGAATTTTCACTGGTGGTCTTCACTTTTGGACCCCACTGGCATTTAATGAGATAAACTCAAGTTTATTGTCACTGAAATTAAAGCAAGTCTGTCTTAATTTGATCTCTTACAGTCAAAGCAGACCGGTTGTGCGGAGAGTCACAGCTGCTGTACTTAAATAGAACAGTTATAGGCGCTCACGGAGGGAAGCACATGCTAAACGCACTCCGATGGAAAGTTGTGAGGAATGCTGATTCTGAGGAAGTTCTGTCACCCTTCCTTCACTCCAGACTCAATGATGCATCGGAGGAAGTACATTTTTAACCTGGAAAACTGCAATCGGACGGAATAAAGCGCAGCTGTCTGTCTAACTCTTACATTTAACGAGGACAAAGGTGTCTAACGATCTGTTTAAGGACAACTGGAGGTCAGAAATATTCAGCGTCAGTGGATTCCTAGAGATTGGATGCGTGTTTTAGAAGTTCCTGCGCAATTATGGTCAGTAGCTACTTGTTATTTTCCTGAGGATTGTTGCGTTTTGTACACACGGTGTGGACTAAAAGGTTACTTGGGTTAATAAAAAAAAAAAAGTTGTGTGTGACGGAACGCAACTTCTGTTATAGCTACCTTGAGCAATTCAAACCTGTTTTAATACAAGAACTTTTCCTGAGGTGTTTTGCTCCTCACCTGTAGGGCTGTAATAAGGTGTGCGTGGCGCTGGTCGGGGCGGTTGTCGTCATCACGCTCATCGTTATTCCCACGGCAATTTACGTAAACAGTGAGTGGCATCTTCTTCTTCATCTCACCTGAAATTTGAAATAATTTGAAAGGAATCGCTTAAAAGCATGTATAGTGTCTGTACCTAGTAAGCAAAGCTTTCTATTAGACTTATTTCTTGGCATCCACTGTTTAATAGGAAAGAGACAGTTAACCATATGTTTACCGTTGTTTTTTTTTTGTAAGATTCAAATAATTAAGCAGTCTTGTAGAGAGAAATGACAAAATATCGTTGTTTTCCATGTTAAAGGTTTTGTAATGGTAATTTTTTGCGGCGTTGTTACGTTACCCTGAGGTTCGTCGCGATCTCCGGCATAATGTTTTTGTGTCCTTAACATCAATTTTCTAACAACTTCATAAACAGAACACACTTAAATCATTTTTAGTGATGTGTAAATCTATAATATAGTGGAAAAAAATGTTGAAAAATTATTTTCAAACATCACAATCTCAAAAGTTTAAAGTTAGTCAGAGTGCAGAAACTGGAAATCAGTCATCCCTGAAGAGGTAACCATAGCAACAGCTGCTCCATCGCTGTCTGTTTAGGAAGGTAAATAAACTAAACGTAAAACTTTCATAATTTATCACGTTGTAGATTTACTTGTCACGTATACTGTATGTATCCGTATTAATATCACATATAGTAAAAAAAGAAAAGAAATAATCTATAATAGAGAACAGTGATCAGTGGAGTTAACCCATTAGCGCCCCCAAGAGAACACCAAAGAAACTCCTGTCGTTACCTGCGATATATTTTACAATTTTATGTAGGCTATATTTAAAAATGGAAAAAAAAAATACATATAAATATATTAAATAAAAATAGATAGAAACTATAAAATGTGCATTTTTGTCTGAATTGTTAAAGACTGAAACTTTAACTGTTTTCCTTCATTGTGTTTTTAGGAGATGAGTCTGCATTTAAGAGAACTTATTCTTTTAATGATTTTTACAATGATACCATCAGGTATAAAACATACAGTCTCCACTGGATATCAGGTACGACACCTTAAGGTACTTCACATGCTCCCTGTTTTTTTCGTAATGACCTCTAAGTCACCCTGACACATTATACTCTGCTGTCTTACTTTCCACCAGACAATGAATACCTCCGCAAAACCAGCGAAGGACATATTTACTTGCACAATGCTGAAACGAAGGAAAGCTCGATTTACCTGAGCAACTCAACATTTGTAGGTTGCCTCATATGAGGGTTTGAATGACTCTTCACAAAACCTTTATTCTTCATAATTTCTCATTAAATAGGCACTGATATTTCATTATCTCATTTCTTACCTCTTTTATTTATGTTTAACATGCATGTAAGTTCCACTCATTTACTGTGAATTGATTTTCAGGCCCAAGTGGATGCCACAGATTACATATTGTCAGCAGACAAAAAGTTTGTCGTCTTTGAGAGCAATTACTCAAAGGTAACTTGACTGCAATAAAACTAAAAACACTGCATAAGTGACTCATGCTGATATTTCTAACATGTTTGAAATGCATCAACAGCTATGGCGACACTCCTTCACTGCTTCCTACCATATGTACAACATGGAGTCTCGGTGAGTAAAGATGACACTATAAAACGTTTATCAAAATACAGGGTTCCCATGTGCACTGAAAACTTATATCATTCTGAAATTGTGACTTCCAGACCTGGGAATTCCTGAAAATGTTTCAGTGTATTTCAAATTCACTCGCATAGATATTGTTCACTCTCAGAAAAAAAAGTTACAAAAGTCATCATTGGTGCAGTACATTTTCAAAAGGTACCTTATTTACCCCTAAATGGTGCATATTAGTACCTTAAATGTACATATTAATACCCAAAATGTATTAGTACCTAAATAGTACATATTAGTACCTTTTGAAAGGGCCGAGCTCCCCAGTGACAGCTTTTGTACCTTTTTTTTTTCTGAGAGCATTCAGTGTGATTGAGTTTAAAGGGAAAATGTAATCTAAGAAAATGTTTTGTTTCATTGAAGACTTTAGTACACTAATACATATAACAGTTTGAATATATTAATTCCAACAATTGATAATGTGATGCTCACTTTAATGTGTCTTGTTTTCTGTTGGATTTAGGGAATTTCTCTCCAAGGTTCAGATTCCACCTGTTACACAGTTCTTATTGTGGGCACCAGTAGGAAATAAACTGGTGAGTTACAAACAGTAACACATAAAACAATATATATATATACAGAACGTAACAATCACCCTTCAGTTGTTATATTACATTATTGGATAGTTCTAGCACAAATCATTTCAAAGAATTCTGAATAAAAACCCAGAGTTTTTCCATCATGACAAACAAAAAATATATGTTGAGTACAACATTTTTCAGCAGCTTTTCTTGTTCTTGTTTTTTTTTTTACATTTTATTTATAACAATACATTTTATTCATTGTTAATGTTATTCAGCTTATGCATGGGTTATGATTTTTTTTTAGCCTTTTTAAGTTTATTTTATTTTAAAAGGGACAGTGCACATTAAGTAACATGAGTACTTGTGTCCAGCATGTAAATGTGCAAGATTTAGCCATACAGATTTTTTCATATGCAGACCCAGGTTGATGGCTTTATTTTGTGTTAATGACCATTCATCATTTGCAGGCTTACGTCTGGGATTATAATATTTACCTCAAAAAGAGCGCCACTGCTGAGGCCGTACAAGTCACTCATAATGGAAAAGTTAACAAAATTCTTAATGGGGTTCCAGACTGGGTTTATGAAGGTAAAGTCATAGAATGCATTCAAACACACAGGCATTCATTCATACCTGCTAATGTGCCATCTGCTGCTTTTCTTGCTCAACAGAGGAAGTTTTTGCATCCAACGAAGCCATCTGGTGGTCTCCGCAGGGGAAATATCTGGCTTATCTACAAATCAATGACACTGGAGTTCACAACATTGAATACTCGTTGTATGGAAATGACCAGTATCCCACCACAGTTTTTATCCCCTACCCAAAAGTAAGCAAATATCCCAGTGATTTTACAATTTAATTTAGTTTATTTTGATTTTATAACATACAAAAGCATATTTTTATATTTCAATATTATTATTTTAAAATCCATAATTGTGCAAGGTGAAACATTGTTGGTCCAATTGTCTATGGTTTTCTAATTGAACTAATTTGTTTCAAATACTGTACGATGACAGCTTGATCTCTGCTGTTCTCATTTTACAATTTCATTCAAAATATCATTTTACTACTAAACTGTTGTACTGCTTACAAAGGCAGGCTGTGTTATTCCCAGAGCAAGGCTGTTTGTGATTGACGTGGACAATCCGTCCAGACAATCAGAAGTGGTGGTACCGAAATCCGTCGGCATAGGGTGTGTGCCTCTTATGTTTCTATTTCACGTTCACACATAGCCTCACGTCTGAAACATAAGCTTTCACAGCATTAGAGTTCAGAGTAATGTTATTTTATTGCTCTTTTCCCAGCGATCACTATCTGAGAACAGTCACCTGGGTCACAGATGAACGACTGGCTGTTCAGTGGCTTCCACGTCGACAGGACAGCGTCCTTCTGCAGATCTATGACTATGATGGCACCAACTGGAAAGAAACCTCGGTGAGAATCAACAATGAAATTGACTTAGGCAGTGGTTCCTTCGTTATTTTGGTTTGGCCAATCAACAAATCAGAATACAATCATCTTGTTTGATGTTTCTTTCTATTGTTGCAAACTTTGGCACATAGGGTTCTTACTGTACATATCTTAAAAGGGATAGTTCACCCAAAAATGTACTCACCCTCAAGTTGCTCCAAGTAGTTTGAGTTTCTTTTTCTTCTGCTGGTCAGAAAAGAAGATATTCTGAAGAATGTTAGTAAGTTGCCGGTA
Organism: Schizothorax lantsangensis; assembly: GCA_027422415.1. Classification (NCBI taxonomy): domain Eukaryota; kingdom Metazoa; phylum Chordata; class Actinopteri; order Cypriniformes; family Cyprinidae; genus Schizothorax; species Schizothorax lantsangensis. The sequence continues at coordinate 34,040,660 of CM049848.1, forward strand.
GCCACTGAACTTCCTTTAGTAATTTTTTTTTTCCATACTATGGAAGTTAATAGCTACCAGCAAACTGTTTAGGTTACAACATGAGTAAAGGACAACATTTTCATTTTTGGGTGAGCAATCCCTTTAATAAAACATTGAATAAAAAATAAACTTAAAGTAATTTAATATATTTCTTAAATAATTACAACCCCAAATCAGAAAAAGTTGGGACGGTATGGAAAACGCAAATAAAAAAAGAAAGTAGTTTTTAAATTTACTTTGACTTGTATTTCATTGAGACAATTGAACACAAAATATTTCATGTTTTGTCTGGTCACTTCATGTCTTTGTAAATAAATCCTTTCCTGTCATTCAGACCTGAAAATTCAAAAAAAATTGGGAAGGAGCAATTTAGGGTATAATGAGGTAAATTGGTTAAATAATGATGTGATTTGAAACAGTTGATGTCAACAGTATTGTAATTATGATTTGGTACAAAAGCAGCATCCAAGAAAGGTCATCCTTTAGGAGCAAAGATGGGCCGAGGATCAGTTCTCATAGTTTTGTTAAATAATAAAAGCCAAACAATTACACTCTTTGGGCTGAAAACCTTTTTTTTTACATTTTTTTTTTTTTCAAGGACAGAGATCTACAATCAAAGATCTCTTTTAAATATACTAAATTAACAAAACTGTATGGTATGGGGTTGTGTCAGTGCCCTTGGCAAAGGTACTGCACTTCTGTGATGGCAAGTACAAAAGTACATAGAGATGCAAATATGTTGCCTTCAAGACTCTTTTCCAGGGACGTTGTATTTCAACAAGACAATGCAAAACCACATTCTGCAAATTACAAAGCCTGGCTGCGGAGGAAGAGGGTACGGGTAGACTGGCCTGCCTGCACATTCTCCAATAGAGAATGTGTGGCGCATTTTGAAGCCAAAGTGCAATCAAGACCCCGTTTTTTACCTTAAGTGTTTGCAGGAAGAATAGACAAAAGTACACCTGAAACACTTCATCACTTGGTGTCACAAACGTCTTTTAAGTGTTGTGAAAAAAAAGCAACATCAAAGTGGTAAATGCTTATGTCCCACTTTTTTTGGAATTCTTTGACAGGAAAGGATTATATTTACAAATTACATGATGCTTTAACAGAAAGAAAAAAACTTTCTAAAATTCTTTCTTTTTATGAAATACAGGTCAAAGTTAAATTATCTTATTTTGAAATCATACTCTTTTTTTATTTGCTTTTCCATACTGTCCCAACTTTTTCTGTTTGGGGGATATAAAAGTTTTTTTGTCTTGACTGTCTGTTAAATACTGAAAACAGAAATGTATAGAAAACAAAACAGTAAAACTGCATGCATTCAATTCTCACAGTTTTGTTAAATAATAAAAGCCAAACAATGACACTTTTTACAATTTTTTTTTTTTTTTTTTCAAGGACAGAGATCTACAATCAAAGATCTCTTTTAAATATACTAAATTAACAAAACTGTACAAATACTGTAAATTACAGTTATGCAACGACTGTTGTAACTTAAAGCATAAGAACATTAACAAAGCCCAAGAATTTTCAGTGCATATACGAGCACATGTAAAAAGCTCATCTTATACAATTATTTTTCAAAGATTATCTTATTTTGCATTCTCTTGGTTTGGGGGATGTCTTGAAAACATATCGAAAAAATTAAATGTTGAAATGTTTTTAGTTATATTAGGGTTCAACGCTAAGGATTTTTTCTACATAACCTACTGTGTTTATGAGGGTAAAACCCTGGATGAGTATTCTGTAATCATTTTGTATCTGTTCAAACACAAGAAGTCACAAAAGAGAGTCACGCCTTAAAAACGCGCGAATATGATAAACTTTCATGATGCCATAGTACTAGCCCAATCTGACAGTGTTAATTCCCTCATCTATCCCAAGAGTCTTTCCTGTGGCCCCGGGCCATTGGCAGCTATTGTCAAGCCTGGTTTCATATATTGTCTTTCAATAATTCAAGCACTTTTCAAGTACCTCTTCTTAAACATGTCTGTTTCCAAGGGTTTTCCAGTGCTTACATTTCAAAAAGCCAAATTCATGTACTTCAAGCTCCTTTATACAATCTCTGCAATAGAAAAACTAAAGGTGACTTGTGACTGTCAAGACTGTTTTGTCTCACAAAAGGACAAAAAGAAGTGTAATAAAATAGACAATATGTGCACTATCATCTTCCAAGTCTCAAGAAGCCATATATACATACATACAGAACTGCTGAAATGACTCACAAACTTCTTGCATGTATCATCAGCTCACTAGGTTTACATACTGTATGCAGACATTTCATTAACTCCAAAAACCACTGCCCTAATATGACCTCAGTTCAGTTTCATCAATTTAAATGTGTGATTTAATTATTATTATTTTCTTTTTTAAAACAGACAATTTGAGCAAAAGAGCAAAACTGGATGGGTTGGACGGGTGAGTACATGCAGTAATCACATAAAATCTTTAAATTATCTTAATTTTTGCAAAAGATGCTGCTTTGAAACCTTACATGTTGTGGTCTGTGTTTCCCCTCACAGTACTTTCCTGCAGCTCCTTCCTTTGCTGCAAATAACATGAGTTTTTACAACGTTATGAGCAATGACAACGGTTATAAACATCTCCACTATATGGAAGCCGTAAGTAACGTGTTATTTTGTATTTTATTTTAATGCCATTTGTGCCGTTATATTCAAACACCTGCTAAGCTATAGCTTCAAATCATACAGTAATGGTTCTGGAAGTACCAAAAAAAATCATTAATTTTCTCAGTATAGAAATTGGTATTAATGCTATTGTAAATACCCTTTAAAAATGTACCTACAATGAGATAGATATCTATAAAAATGATATATAAACAAATATACATATACATATACACATATACATACTTGCATATATATATATATATATATATATAAAAATGGAAGATTGTGTTGTGATTCAACTCAGAGCTGGTTGGTTTGGTGCATGACTTTGAACTCTTTATTACAAAAGATTTTGAAATCCCTAAGGATAATATGAATGGGATAAATACATCCATAACAAATGTCACTGAAACAGTAGGCGATCACTGTTGAGATCTATCGTGCAAACCTCAGATATATCATTACACTGTATTACAGGCTATAATGTGTTATATCCTGGCTAATAACCATTAAAAGTCAGACACAAAGAAACAGTGTGGTACAAGCTTAGCAAGTTATTGGTCTGTCAACTGTGGTTTTCTTTGTAGGGAAAAGCAACACCAATCACCTCAGGCAAATGGGAAGTGATATACATCTCAAAAGTTACCAAAGATTCCATGTGCGTATGAAAAAGTAGAACAGTCTTGTTTTCTTCTCATGTGCCTTTATTGTCAAACTTTCCACATCTAAAATCTATTCTTTCCACAGATACTACGTGAGTAATGAACACATGGGAAGACCTGGACAGAGAAACCTTTACAAGTAAAAATACCCTTTTGCATCAACTTGTATTAGGATTCTATTTTAATATTTGTAATATTTTAAATAGCAATTTCTTTTGCAACTGTATCACAACACTCTGCATTGGGAAACAAGAACCAATTATTCACAACCAATTCTATTTTTGGAACCGAATAGGAAAAAAATGCAGGAAACAGATGATTTTAATGATGGTCAAATTCATTAGTGGTTCTGCAATGTAGTGTATGTATTCCTCTGATGATGTGGACAGAACGGCAAAATATAATATGCAATACATACTTCAGAGCCACTATAGAGAAACAGTTTAGCATTAAATATCATTATTTATTTACCCTCATCTTGTTTCGAACCTCTATGCTGTTATGTTTTCAGTGGAACACAAAAGCAGAATTTTTATTATTTTTTATAAATAAATAAAAACACATTACAAAAATAAATCCATACTGTAAAGGTTCTTCAAATTTTGCATTTAGTTTACTAAGGAAAAAAATAAAAATAATAAAATCAAATGTTATTTTCTGTCTATGCTGAATCAATCGGTCAAGAATCAATTTTCAGATGTAATAAATCAAAGACTACTCTACAGTTTCTATATAGATGTGGCACAAACAACAAATAAATAAATCAATAATTAAATACAAACTTTAGCTTTGGTAGAAAGTGCATAAAAAAACAATTTTTTTTTCAGAATTTTCACATCCATACTTGTCACAGTGAAATCTTTTTATAAAAACATATTTCTCGTGTTCTTAGGATTTCTATAAGCAAGAGTGGACATTCTGCCCCCGAGTGCCTGACCTGTTCGCTGTACCAGGACAGGTGTCAGTATAACTCAGCTTACTTCAGCCTGAAAGCCTCTTTCTTCCGTATGGACTGCTACGGTTAGTGAACACTTTCACGCCTGTGAGATTCACTCATGACAAACACTTGAATGATACCTCGGATGATCTGAGGTGACTGAGAGAGGAAAGTGTGTGCTCAATCTAATAAACACTGATTTTACAGGACCAGGACTTCCTCTGTTTACACTGATGGACAACAGAGGGCCTGCTAAAGGTGTGCTAGCATCTGTTCAATCCATCCACTTTACAACATCAGCTATGTATATAATATTTCATAAAATCACATTTCTATCTTCATTTACTAACTTAGAACTTGTTGCTGTTTTTTTTTTGTATTAGAGATTCAGGTCCTTGAGGACAATAAGAAACTGGAAACAATTCTGACTACTGAGCTTCTGATGCCAACCATCAAACGTGCCACAATGAAGATCGCAGGATTCGGTACGTGCAACAGTTTTAAGTATTCTTGGCATACAGGAGTTAGGTAGCATATTTATCTAAAGCTTTTCATGTTGTTTATGTTTCTCCAGACCTCTGGTATCAGATGATGTTTCCACCAAATTTTGACTCCTCCAAAAAGTACCCTCTTTTTATTCAAGTGTGAGTTACTGTTTTTTTTTTTTTAATCACAGCTCATACATCTTGGTTCAAAATTTTGAGTTTGGAAAGATTTTTAATGTTTTTGAAAGTTGTCTCTTCTGCTCACCAAGGCTGCATTTATATGATCAAAACTACAATAAAAACAGTATTATCTGGAAATATTACAATTGAAAATAACTTTTTACTGTTGAAATATATTTTAAATGTAATTTATTCCTGTGATCAAAGCTGAATTTTCTGTGTATTTCAGTGTCACAGTTGTGCTGCTTTATATTTTTGTGGAAACCATGATATCAATTTTTTTTCAGGATCTTCAGATGAATGGAAAGTACAAAAGAACAGCATTTATTTAAAAAAATAAAATAAAATTTGTACCAATGTAAAAGTTTATCACTTTTGCTGTCAATTTAATGAATCCTTGCTAAAATAAAAGTATAGATTTCTTAAAATAAATAAAAAATTACTGTCCCAAAACTTTTGAATGGTAGTGTATATAATACATTTACAAATTTAAACAATTTTTATAAGGACAAATTACTTTTTTTTTTTTTTAAACGTTCAAATTTCATGCAGTCTCTCAATTAAAATGAACCCATTCAAGCTGAATGCATAATAATCTTAAAATAATTAGCAAAATGCATTTTAAAATCAGTTTAGATTAAATATAGCATCATAGCATCTATTTTTGTCAACTACCCAAACCGCATTTCAAAGAAAATAGTCTTCTCCATTACAAAAATCTATTTTTCAACATGAATATATTATATAGATTTGTGTTATATCTACACATTCCCATCACAGATATGGCGGTCCAGCCAGCCAGAACACGGACTATGTGTTTCGCCTGGAGTGGGCCACGTACCTGTGCAGCACAGAGAAGGTCATCATCGCCAGCTTTGACGGCAGGGGAAGCGGTTACCAGGGTGATGAGATAATGCACGCCATCTACGGCCGGCTGGGAACGTACGAGGTGGAAGATCAAATCTCGGCCGTGAGGTGAGGCGGAGGAACGATGTGCACACGCTCACGCTGCCGTCATTTAGCCTGATGTAACACTCACAGACGCACTAGAGATACGAGGCAGACGTGAGTCCTGTCAGCCTTCTACAAGAGAGAACGAGCTTGTGTCAGTCAGAGGTTGATAGAGGTCAAACGCTGGCAGAGTTGACTGAAAGCAAAGCGGTCATGAGATTTTCATGAAACTAGCATCTACAAAAGTAGTCATTTTATTTTGGAATATCTTAGTAATTGTGTTTCCTGTGAATTTGTGTTTGTTTAATTTCAGAAAGTTCATTGAAATGGGTTTCATTGACAAAGACAGAATTGGCATGTGGGGTTGGGTAAGTGCAGTGCTTTCATTAAAAAATGCATTCATGTCTATAAATCCGCACAACAGGTTTTATGATGTTGGTTTGGTTGGATTTTAAACTTCAAATCCAAGATTTCAAGCTACACTCCAGTTTGGATTAAGATTAAAGTTTTTGCAATAAGTCTTCAAATTCACAAAGCTTTATTTGAAAGAAATCTTTTGTAACATTTTAATTCTAAATGAATTTTCAGCACTTACTGCTGTCACATGATCTTCAGAAATCATTTTAATATGCTGATTTGCTGCTCAATTATTATTATTGATGATCAATCATTAATTACAGTTCTCATTATTATCATTGTTGAATTTTTTTTGCTGCATAATATTTTTGTGGAAACCAAAAGAACAGCATTTATTTGAAAAATTGACTTTGCTGTCATAATGAAAGAAAGTCTCAATTTCTCTAAAAAAGAAAGTCCAAATTTTTGAACGGTAGTGTATCATGGTTTCCACCAAAAATATTAAGCACCGTTTTCAACACTGATAATAATCAGAAATGTTTCTTAAGCATCAAATCAGCATATTAGAATGATTTCTGAAGATCATGTGACACTGAAGACTGGAGTAATGATGCTGAAAATTCAGCTTCGATCACAGGAATAAATTATATTTTACAATATATTCGGATAGAAAATAGTTATTTTAAATTGTAATTTTTTTTTACAGTTTTTTTTTTTTTTTTTTTTTTTTACTGTATCAAATAAATGCAGCCTTGGTGAGCAGAAGACATAAAAAAGGGGAAAAAAAGCTTCATTATTTCAAACTTTTGACCAGTAGTAGTGTACAGAAAGTATTTTAACAAAACATTTACATCTTCCAAAAAATATTTTAACAAGCTTTAAATGTCAAAACTCTTTAAAGCAGATTTAAGCTTTCAGTAAGTATCTATCAAAACCATCATTCAAAGTTTCTCTTGATGAACTTCTCTTTTCTAATTAAGGTAAAATAACAAATCACTAAAAGATCTATGATGAGCCTGATGACTGAAAACCTTCACACTAATCATGAAACGTTTGTCTTGCTCACAGTCGTATGGTGGTTATGTCACATCCATGGTTCTGGGATCAGGAAGTGGACTGTTCAAATGTGGAATTGCCGTGGCTCCTGTTGCTAAGTGGGACTATTATGGTATGGATTTCAAAATGTTTTCTGATTTATGACATAGATTAACCACAGACAATTTAGCAAACTTAACTCGCACTGCGTTCTTCACAGATGCTGTATATACAGAGAGATACATGCATCGCCCTGAGGAAAACACTGAAAGTTATAAAGTGAGTTAACCCGTAAGAAAACATGACATTATGAACAGTTATCAATACAGTGCTTCATGTATTTGGTTGATTTGCAGAATTCAACAGTGACCGACAGGGCAAAAAATTTCAAGTCAGTGCAATACATGCTGGTGCACGGCACTGCAGACGGTAAGCAATGTAAAGTTTATAGATGCACATTTATAATCTGATAAACTGACTCTGATGCAAAACATAATGTCTTGACTACATATGCAGCATTTAAAGATGTTTTCTTGCCGTTTTGACTTCACTACTCTAGACAACGTCCACTTCCAACAAGCTGCCCAAATTGCCAAAGCCCTGGTGGAAAATCAAGTTGATTTTGAAGCAATGGTGAGTATTGATGAATGGATGAAGGTGATGAAATTTTTTTATTAAAGGAATAGTTCATCCAAAATTAAAAATGTATACACCTCTGGCCTTCCAAAATGTAGATGAAAAGAGAAATGTAGCATTACATCACTTGCCCACCAATGATCCTCTGCAGTGAATGGGTGCCGTCAGAATGAGAGTCCAAACAGCTGATAAAAACATCACAATAATCCACAAGTAATCCACACCACTCCAGTCCATCAATTAATGTCTTGACAAGACAAAAGCTGTGTGTTTCTTAGAAACAAATCCATCAAGACGTTTTTCACTTACATCATCCATAATACTGCTTTCTCCAGTGAAGTCATCTGAACATCTGTCTTAATCAGGAGAGAAATCTGCACAGATCAAACACCATTTACAAGCAAAAACAGTCAAAACCAGTTCTAAACAAACTTCTTGTTGGATTTTTATGTGAAAAGACAACAGACTTAATTATGGATTATTTTGGCCGGAAGCAATGGTTTAAAGTTAAAAAAAGCCTTGATGGATTTGTTTCTTACAAACACGCAGCTTTTCGCCTCACAATACATTAATTGATGGACTCATGGATTACTTGTGGATTATTGTGATGTTTTTTATCAGCTGTTTGGACTCTCATTCTGACGGCACCCATTCACTGCAGAGGATCCATTGCTGAGACAGTGATGCAATGCTACATTTCTCCAAATCTGTTTAGATGATGGCCTGAGGGTCCATACATTTTCATTTTTGGGCGAACTATTCCTTTAAGCTCTGAAACATCTTGTTTTCTTTAAAATACTCTAAATGTGTAATGTTTTTCAGTGGTACACAGATAAGGATCATGGACTGTCTGGTAAAGCGCGTTACCACCTCTACGCACACTTGAACCATTTCCTGCAGAACTGCTTTGCGGAGAAAAAATAAATGGACATGTTGATGCATTATGAAGACAAAAGTTCATTTTACATTGACACAAACACTGTTAATGACAGGTGCTTTACATGCTAGTCTGTATTTTAGAACATGTTGATGGGAACAAACTCTTAGGTTAGAGCCAATGACATTTACATGCAAGATTTTATATAGTTTTTTAATATGTGAAATTTGTATTAGCTGTTGTCTTTCTTATCAAATTGCTGTAATTGTTACTCTACAAATGTGACCTGATATGAATGTAGTTTATATCACAGATGTCTGGCATGTTTTATAAGTGTTCTATGCAGTTGTGTTTATGCACTGACTTCAATGTGTGGTTTGAGCATGTCTGTAAGAAAACTGATCAAATCAAACATTTGGGATTTGAATGCCTTGGTCTTTTGACTCATTCTTCATATATCCTGAAAACTGAAGGGAAAAAAAAGGAAAATATTTCTGCATGTGAAACAATTCTACATCTTAATATCCATTTTATATTTTACATATTCTATAAGTTTGGACACACTAGACTGAATTTCGATACTTCTATCTCTGTGTCATTTAATAGTTTTGACATTTTTTTTCCACATGTTTGACTGGTAGTGTATGCAAATAATAGTATGTATGATATATGAATATATCATACATATAAATATATGAACAGTGCCACCTGCTGGTTGAACTACTGAAATGTACGCCAAAGGAAAAGAGCACAGATAAATGTCATTAAAAAAACTTCTCTGAATGACATCACTGCTGTTATAGATATATCAAATAAAACCCACATTAATGAATTTCAGTCTAACAAAAATCAAGAAACATTAAGAATATGAAATAATGTAGCCTACAGTCTGCCGATCACTAAAGCACAATCAGGACTAATAGTATCAAATTAAGTACTATACAGTTTCTAAATATTCCTGAATAATGACAGCTATCCACACCAACCACTCAAATAGGAAATCTAGGTTTCCCATATATTTCCATTTGTCCAGGTCTTTGTCCCTAAAACACAACTACTTTACTGCACCACCAGTTAAGGTTTATAAATAAAGACTCGCAGTGGAAAAGCTTCAGTTGAGAAGCACAACTTATAAACATTTATATAATCAATGTATAAATAAATTAACAAATAATAGCCCAGAAATGACAATGGAACAGAACTGACATCTATTCTATATCAAAGTTAAATATTTAAATATTTTAAACATTTAAAAATACATATGCAGTATATATATATATATATATATATATATATATATATATTTCAAAGTTGTATATAAAACAGATTATTGGAGTATGTTTTATAAGAAAATATCATTTCAGTCTTTCTACTTCAAAATTTCACATTTCACAATTCAGTGTGTTACTTGTCATTTCTTTGTAATTATTTTAAATTTACTAGCACTTTCAGAGTGAAAATTGCTTAAACCTTACTAGTAAACCTTACATTATAAATATTTTTTCAGTGTATTGTAAAATGCCCTGTAGTGCATTAACTGAAAAATAAAGAGAAAAAGGAACAAAAAGAAAGCTTTGCAGAGCGCAAACATCACTGCCTGGAAATCTGACTGAATGCATCTCGTCCTGAAAGTACCTATGCAATTATTTGCTCTCTTGTTTTTAACAAGACAGAATCATGTTTGACTTTTCCCTTAAGTGACTTTTTGACTTGTTTGACCATTTCCCCATCTCTCTTTTTAAACAGGTTCACAGTGCAAATACATTGATGCATTGAGATTAATGGATTGAAACTAATAAGTGTGTGTCTGTGTACGTGTGTGTGTGGATCACGCCACCTGGGCATCACTATATAAGACTGAACATCAGGCTGGGACCGTGAAATCGCACTGGGAGCCAGGAGGAAGAAACCAGTGAGGCAACATCAAAATCTTTTGACTTTATTTCTCCGTGACGACCCAACGCAATCCAGGTGAGCCGGAGAACTTTTTGGCACTATACTATATATATTTTGAGGTAGAATGCATTAATAGTTTACTTAGTAGCCGTATGGTCTGATCTTCAGGTAAGATGATGACAAGGATCTACGTCTTCATTGGACTTTTACTTCTTATTCTGATCCAGAGCAGTCTGCAGATTCCCTTTCAAGAAAACATGGAAGAAAACTCCAGGTAAGAGTAACTCAATTCAGAATTACTTCATGGCCTCTACAGCTGGGATTTTTATTGTAGTAATACAATAAAACACATTTAACTTCCAAAGGGAACTGTAAGTTGCTTAAAGAAAATTAAGCATTTTTAAGGTTTTATTTTTGTATTTTTATTTACTTATGACAATTAAATGTATTAAATTTATAATTTTGCTGCAAACTTCTGTAAAAATAATGTCACTAATAAATTCAATTAAATGCATTTTTTTTCTTTTGATTTTGGGGATGACATATCGCAGACATGGTGATTATTTTTGGAGAATGACATGTTTGATATTGACTTTCAGCCTTATGTCTGAGGATGCACTATTTAATGACCCAAGAGAAGTAAACAACATGAAGAGACATTCAGAAGGCACATTCTCAAACGATTACAGCAAATACCTGGAGACCAGGAGAGCACAAGACTTCGTTCAGTGGTTAATGAACTCCAAGAGAAGTGGGTAAGTTTCAATTCTGAACAGGTAAAACATATATAATGTGTATAGACTATTAAACTATTGTATAATTTGACATGACATTCACTAGTTGGAAATGTATTTAAATTATAGCAATTCCCACATGACATGACTACAGCATTAGAATGACTGAAATTTTTTATTTTTTATGTTTTTGATCTTTTGAAATCTCTTCTGCTCACCAAGGCTTATCTGTATCAATTTATTTAATACAGAAAAAACAGTAATATTGTGAAATATTATTAGAATTTAAAATAACTGTTTTCTATTTAAATACAGTATATTGTAAAATGTAGTTTATTCCTGTGATCAAAGCTGAATTTTCAGCATCATTACTCCAGTCTTCAGTGTCACATGATCTTCAGAAATCATTCTAATATGCTGATTTGATGCTCATGAAACATTTCTGATTATTATTATCAATGGTGAAAACAGTTGTGCTGCGTCATATTTTTGTGGAAACCCTGATACATTTGTTTTAGGATTCTTTGATGAATAGAAAGTTCGAATGAACAGCATTTATTTGAAAGAGAAATCTTTTGTAACATGATAAATGTCTTTACTGTCACTTTTGAACAATTTAATGCTTCCTTGCTGAATAAAAATACACATTTCTTTACTTTTGAACGGTACTGTAAAGAGGTCAAGTTTATTATTGATGTCCTTTTTAAATCTGACAGGAAGAATATCACCCTTTCCATAAATAATAATGATTTTTTTTCTCCAGAGTCCCCACACGACGGCACGCAGACGGCACATTCACCAGTGACGTCAGCTCTTACCTGCAGGACCAGGCGGCAAAAGAGTTTGTGTCCTGGCTAAAGACAGGGAGAGGACGACACGAGTGAGGATTCACGACAACCAGATCAAAACTAGCCTGTGATATTCAACACTGTTTTATAATGCCTAGTGCTGTCAGTTTCACTGAATCATGCAAATAAATCTTTCTTCAAATGAAACACTTGGTGTTTTGGTTTTTGAGCAAAACTGTAAACCAATTTAAATAATACGATCCAGACTGTTTCAGTTGAGGATTGTGCAAACATTGTGTTTTGTGTTTTCAACTATTGGTGTAATAATTGAAATACAAGACATTTGAAAACTAGAACTGTCCATTTATGTTAATAATTGTGAATATTGTTTGGCCTATGTTGTTCATATGCATTCCAATATTTGTTGCCAAGGACAATTTCTCAAAAAAGATAAACTATATGATAAACTATTTTGCTACTGTGTTGGATTAACTGTGTTGTCCTTATAAATAAAGAAAGAAAGAAAGATTAACAATGCAAAAAAAAAAAAAAAAAAACACATTGAAAAGCACTATTGCAGAGAGTTTAACTAGATAACCTTAAGTTACAACTTAAAAGGCAAGAATTTGACATTTATCCAGATAATACCTCTCTGTCCCTTTGAGAAGCAGACTTCATGAGCAGTTACATCGCTATTTGTCAAGTTGACATGCAAGCAAATGCTGCAAATTCATGTGGGAAAACAACTGCAATCAAACAGAATATCCATGTGTCAAATGGCTTCAATCATTCTGTCAGTATAACAAACAGAGCTCTGCGCAAGTCAAGCTTGAACTCCACTCGGGTACCTTTTCAATCCCTGAGGAGAACAAACTTCAGCACGCTAAACTGGCCTGATATGTCACTTCTGCTTACCTCACCGTATCTAACATGACACTGACAGAAGACGGAGTCACCAAAGCCTTGTGGAAATGTGTCAATTATCCAGCACTGTCAGGCACCCTGGGACCGCACGTCTCCGGTCCTTCAACAAGAAGAAAACGGCACCGGAGCCAGAGATGCAGTCCGCCCTGGGAGCAGGTCTCTCTCTGAGCTGTCAGCTGATGCTACAAACCATCTGTTCACCAAAAAAACACTACATATCAAGCCAACACGCTCTCTCGTTTTAATAGGAGAACCTATAGAAATATACTTAATAGGCATGTAACACTAGCTGTTTGTGAAGACAAACTCTTGCCTGGAAGTTTAAACTCTGATGTACTTGGAGCTACTTTTATGGTGACATTTGTCAAATTGGAGCTTGACAGCCTCCTCATTCACTTTATTTACATACACTGAAAAACATTTGGTGTAGAAAGAATTTTGACTCAGAAATTACTAGTAAATTCCACAATTAATTACAATGAAACTGCAAGTTACATAACTAAATTAAGAATTTTAAAGTAGAAAGACTGAAATAGTATATTTGAAATTGAATTATTATATTTGTTTCATTTACTTTACAACTTCGAAATGTTGTAATTATTTTTACACTACTTATAAGATTTAACAACTCTTAATGCTAAAAATGTAAATACATATCTATTTATACAAAATAAAATACAATGGAAAAAATATATATTTACTTACAATAATGCTGAAAGTGTTGCTGAAGGTGATTGCAGGTAAAGTGGGACACTTTTTGTAAAACAAAAAAAAATTCTTTATTACTTTTGTTAATTTTAATGTCCAGCTATATTATTTCAATTTGAATATGGTTCATATAAAGTGTTATTTGCATATTATATACCAATATTTTTTTTTAGATCATGCACTCCAGAAATAAATATTTTCAGATAAAGTGGGCCAGCTGGTCTGGTAAAGTGGGCAATCCCTTATTTATCAAAAATTATTCTGCATCTTAATTAAAAACATATGATTTATTAACACATCATATCAGACAAACATATTTAACACATATTTAACAAATCCAAAAATATATAACCTGTCCTACAGTTTATGAGTAAAATCAATCATGTGTAAATCCTCATCTCAATTCATGTGTGCAATTCCCAACAAATGAAAGATCATTATGTGTTGACCTGACAATATCAGAATTTTCAGAAATCAGAATATTATCAAAAAGATCTCTACAATATGTTACAAAATGTGAATATAACATAAGTAAAAATGTTTTTCTGTCTATGTTCTCTAAACACTTTAAATGAACTTTAATTGTGTCCATATTTTAAAGCTTTATATTCTGCATCTACATTTTGCTCCTCTCATCCATTCTTCATTCCACAGATTGAACTGAATGCCTCGACATCCTTTCTATTCTCTCTTTCCTTTCTTCCATCTCTGACTTGAATTTCCTGACTGCAGACTCATTTCTGTTTTCTAAAAAAGTTCATTATACATGTCAGCTATAAAATAAGTGAATGTCAATTTATTTAATAAATTTGTGTATAATAACTGAAGGTTAAAGGTCAGCCCACTTTACCTGAATTTATCTAACACATTCAGCCAAAGTGGGCCAGCAATATTTAAACACCGCACAAGAAAACAATTTTTTTTTTTTTTTTCATTTTATTCCCTGTTAACTGTGGAAACAAAAACAGCAGGAACTGTCCCAATACTATGCTATTTGTTTCTATTTAGTGAGCAACCTTATAATTTAGAAATGAAAATCGTATGTCAAAGGTTTTCTACCTTTCACCGTGACACAGTCCTCTTCTGAGGTGTGGCCACACCCACCAGTGTCATACTGCATCAACCACAGCTATTTTATCATTTAGAGAAAAACAGTGTGTGTCCCTTTAATTGAGAACCAGACGCGTTCGACTTTAAGCGGCGCTGCACAGAATGATCAGTGTATGACATCACAGTACCGCGAGAGCAGACGGATCCTATGCTTTCGAATGGCTCTCGCGGTACTTTGATGTCATACACTGATCATTCTGTGCAGCGCTGCTTAAAGTCGAACGCGCCTATTGTTATGCTCTGAAAGTGCAAACCCATTGAGCACATTCCAATCAAACTTAAACGGCCCACTTTACCTGCAATCACCCTATATGTAGGCATGGTTAATTCAGCATAATTGGGACCTTTTCCCAGTCATCTCCATGGCAAAAAAAGTGCCAGTTTACATTAATTCACCATGTTCAGTTGAGATTACCTTAAAACGCTTTTAAGAGCTTGTATGTGTTTACGTCTGTCGTTTTTTCAACAGCGAATGTATCTTGACAGGTTTGTGGGACATTCAGAAATGTTTTTGTTTGCCCAAAAACAGCATGTTGTCTTTGTGAAATCATCATAATAACAGTTTAAGCAACTCACCATTGTTATTTCAAGTGTACAGGCGTCCATCGCTCCCTCCTAAAAAATGACAAGACGCTCAGTAACATTTTAGTGATGACTGCTTCATGAAGCTTCGAATTCGAAACATTTATGAATTTATGAATCATCAGTTGTTCGGAGCGCGTATCAAATTGGGCAAGTCACGTGATTTCCGCAAACTCCGATAGTTACCACTAAGGGGTGTTGATCTCAAAGTGACCCCTTGAAACAGTGTCTACTGTGGTTTTAACTGATCTCGGATCAGTTTTATGTGTGAATGTTAATAAAACTGAAGTTAATATGACTGATTAATGTTATTAATCACATGATGTGAAATCCTGCCAGATTTGGACTATTATAACAAACAATAAGAGGCCTGATGTTGTGGGTTAAGTTGGCGGAAAGTGGATAATTTAGCATTTAAGGGCGGAGCTACATAAAGTCAACAGGGAACATTTTAACTTAGGCTATTTTTTTTGTATTAAAGGTTTGCAGACACCTAAAAAAATGCACTTACTATTAAATATCTACTTATACTAGATTATTTTAAAACCTATTGTTTGTTGTTGTTTTTTTCTTCACACAAAACTGTTTACATTGTCTTGTACTTGTTTTCTATTCGTATATAAATAGTTTCAATCTAAAACTACTTTCTATAATGGGCTTGTACAGCAACTCACGATTTATTATTATTATCATTATCAGCAAATCTGAGGATGTGTTTGAAGATGTTTGCACTAATAACATTAGTATTTGCTCACAAAAAAAAAAAAAACATTTATACTTGGGCCCCAAAAAGCTATTTCTCTGTCACTCTACATCCACAAGAGCATTTTTATTTACTGTTAAAATCACATTTATTCAGCAAACTGTATGTCAGACTGATATATGACTTGGACACACTGAGCATTTTTTCCTTGGTAATTACAGAAACAATGTATGCGATATACTTCATTAAGGCATACATCCATGTTCATACGGCAGAGCTTTTTATTTCACTGTAGAAGAAATAGCAGGAACAAAATCTCCAGAAAAGTCTAATTACTTCCCTCACAGTTCATGAAATACAAGTGCAAATGAAGGTAATGCTTACGTCATCATAACCCAAAAAAAGCATACAGATAAAAGATCCCAAAGACACACCATACAGACTTAAGAGGATATAGTGATAGTTCATTCAAGTTACTTAACACAAACATCAAAACACAGTCAAAAGAACTAGACATATTATTATTGTTACAATAATGCAATAGGAGCACAAGTCAACATTTTAATAAACTGTGAAAATATTTGCATGATAACAATCACTCTTGTCTTTCAAAATCAAACCATCTGTGTGTGAAGATATAAGCCATACAAAACAAATATACATAATAATAAAAGCAAAACATTTGAATCAATTTATGGTAATGATATTACAGTATGTATGATATTAAAATTATTTCTCGTCTATTTTGTTATAAATACACATAGCAATATTATAAATGGCAGAAGTTAAAGTTTTTAAATGGAAATTATTAATTGTATGATGACCTCAACACGCAAAACCTTCATTATTAGATGGACCAGCACTTCTAAAACACTATTGCTTTATTTTGTGAAAAGGGAATGTAGTCTGTATCTGTATTCATTTAAGAGATAATACAGACAATCATTTTGATGGAACGTTTACTGATGTGCAGATGTCTCTCCAGCACCATTATTAGCGTGAAAACACATCCACACTTTGGCATTGTGAGTATCGACATACAGCCTTCAAAATAGAGGTATAAACTCTAAATGGAAATAATATTTACACAAGCAGCATTCTTGGTAGAAATTTTTGCAGAAAAGAATATTAATAGCTAAAATGAATTTTCTATGATTAACATTGCATAAATGCAAAGGTAGTCTTAAACAAAATACAGCAATTTTCTGATATTAATGATATTGCAGGTATATCAGGAATTTACAATAGCCTATGTTTTTTATCCCAGCGTCTTAAAGTAAATACACTGATTAATACTGACCCTCAAGCAACCTGGTGTGAAGTGTCTTGCTTAAGGACACAATATGGCAATGGTAAATCCAGTAGTGAATATACTGAATATCATCAAAAAGCTGAAAAATATGATACAATTGGTTTAGCTATATCACTCATCCTTACAGTAAATCTGTAACTTTATATGAACAGAAAGTTTCTTCACAAACCCAAAACATGAATACAAAAACTATGATGCATGCAATTTAATTATAAAATGGCTATTAATTGCTCACCTACAGTATATATTGTCTACACATTTAAAACTACCTTTAGGGACGTGAAAGTTGTGCAGTAATGCTATTTTAAAAAAATACAAAACATATAAAATACTTCAAAGAGCATTTCAAATAAAAGTTGAAAATAATTTCAAATTCTGCCACACTTTCTCCTCATCTCTCACACAACAATCTCCGCTTTATTTGCTGGTATTACTCTATGTAGAGGCTTTATATCTAGAAGCTAAAAAGCTTAGCATTGTGATGTAATTTAAAAATACAGAAACACAAGACAAGACAGGGAGCCGAGGTGTCAAACAAGTTATTAGACTGTACGTTTACTTGTAAACTGCTAGAAAAAAAATGCTAGAAAAAAAGTCTCAATAAATGAATTTAATCTGTAACAATTTACAGAAAATTGTAACATAAATGTGAAAGGTTTACTTTTCGGAGTAGGTTTAGAGGTTGAGTATATGTATGGGTTAGTCTGAAGCAATTATAATGTGCATTATATTTACCTGTAGGAATGATTCACGAAAAATTAATTAATAAACAAATATATTTATTTGATATATTATTTGATATATATATATATATATATATATATATATATATATATATATCATTTTTTTGTGAACTATTCCTTTAAAAGCAATACGTCTATTTGGATAGCTAGGTAAATGTGTGTGTGTGTGTGTGTGTGTGTGTGTGTGTGTGTGTGTGTGTGAACACAGTGAATCTTCTTCCCATCAACGCTCCTTGTGCACTTTCTTATTAGACAGGCTGCAAAATGACATAAAAAGGGAATTAGTTCACTTGTATTACCCTAAACTGCAAGCTCTTTAGTGCATAATGACTATATTGATTGACTGTTTATCAATTTAGCGAATCCCGTTTATTTTCTCCATAGAGAAACTGATTTTCAACAATACTATATAAGTCTATTACGACAGACCTCTCATGAGCTTGGAATCTGTAGACTGGAAAAAGTGTTATGGATTATGGACTCGTATTTTAGCAAGCAAGAGTTGTTAAAATGCCTTGATGGATTTGTTTCTTACAAACACAGCTTTTCACTTCATAAAACATTAAAGGTGCCATAGAATGCATTGATACAATATTTTAAATTGTTCTCTGATATCTACATAGAAGGTATGTAGGTAAGTGAAAAAATCTCCAGAAACAGTTTTACATGTCCATTTACAACCCTAGGATTTCTCCCCAGAATGAAACGGTCTGTTACTGGCTTATTTGGAAGGGTCATGAATAATAATGTTGAGCTCTGCTCTGATTGGCTGTTTCACAGTGCGGCTCAATGTTGAGCTCTGCTCTGATTGGCTGTTTCACAGTGCGGCTCATTTCAGTAGCTCACACAGCAGAAAGGAAACACAGGGAAAATATATATTTCAATACTTTCTCGCACAGTTATATCGTTGGGTAATTATACTGTAAATAAAATGCAGGCATCAGGGAGCCTCTATTAATATGCTAGGCATTGAAACTGCTTTCAAATGCAGGATCGCGTTTTACTTTCACTTTCGAGATTCACAATCGCACGTACTCTGTTTATACTATGGAGCGGCAGTACTTACCACACATTTTACAAGATCTGATGCTTGTCAGTGGTGCTCAGGATCTGTAAATCATTCACCATCATCCTCAGTCATCTCTCCTTACTCTGTTTATGTGGTAAGTGAAATCTTATGTACTGTAATGTAACAGGCTACCGCTAGCAGCTAACCATGTCCCTTTAGTGGCTCACATTATTATATTAGAACGCGTTATTTGCTTTCCGTGCCTTTCTGAATACAGACACCAACCCATCCCTGCACTTCACATCCCCTGCACAGCCTGGAACATAACATTTATTTACATGATCTGCCATTTTCGCTGTTGTCCTCGCTTGTTTCTTCACAATACCTGCAGAACTTCTGATGATGGGGCTGGCGTCTGGCCGAGAACATGGGCGGGTTTATGCAAATGTTGGGGGCGTAACTATTAGTGATCCCGACTGTAACGTCACAGTCAGTGTTATGTTCTGATTCGCCTATTTTTCAGTGGTCTTTTTTATTCACGAGATTTACATAAGAAGGAGGAAACAATGGTGTTTGAGACTCATGGTATGTCATTTCCATGTACAGAACTCTTATTATTCAACTATGCCAAGGTAAATACAGTTTTCCATTCTATGGCACCTTTAACTGATGGACTGGAGTGGTGTGGATCACTTGTGGATTACTGTGATGTTTTTATCAGCTGTTTGGACTCTCATTCTGACGGCACCCATTCACTGCAGAGCATCCATTGGTGAACCAGTGATGTAATGCTACATTTCTCCAAATCTGTTCTGATGAAGAAAAAAACTCATCTGCATCTTGGATGGCCTGAGGTTTCAGCAAATTTTCATTTTTGGATGAACTATTCCTTTAAGTATTCATGTCGAAAAGACTTTGAGCAGAATATTTCCTTCTGATTGCATTGAACACATGATGATCTCAATAATAATCCATGTTTAGCAGCTAGCAGACCGGACACACATTCACACATTACAAGCTCACAGCTGATTAAAATTGTTCCCGTCTGAGTAGTAAAAAAAAAAAACACACAAAAAAACGACAACAACAACAAAAGATGATCACATGCTGTCTATCTTTGTCTGACACTTACAGAGAGATGTGAATGATTTATTGTTTTCGACTGACTAACTGGATGGAAAAATTGGGCTGAATTCAAATATTCTTGGAGAGACACATAATGGTAAATGTCTGTTCCAGATGGATTACAATCAAATCTGTCAAACGCTGCCAATTTGGTCAAAATACTTGTTGCCATGCAAAGAAAGACATGATGAGATGGTAAAGTGACGTGGGATGTTGCTATGAGAACAGTTCAGTGCGCTTACCTTTGGGGATCAGCATCTGCAAGCTTAGGAAAGGGGGCTAAATAAAAAATTAAAAAAAGTAATTAAATCAAAATGTGTTAAATGCAGAATAAATGGATGACCATTTAAAGGTGCAGGACAACATTTTTTGAAAGGTAGTGTACAGAAAACTACCTGACAGTTACTGTTTTGTCCACAATCATTCTTAATACTAAAGTAAAGTAATAAAATAGTTTTAAAAACACCTACATTATTGATACATATTACTGATTTGACAAAAAAAACTTGAACTTGACTCGGGCTGAATAATGTCACTATTGTATTCTGTAGAGCTGCTTTATGGCTTTTGACCTGCAAAGGATTTTCTTTTTCCTGAAAAATGCTAGTTAATGTTCACGCATTGGACTATACGGGGTATAACAACATCCCCAAAAATGTGATAATACTTTTTGGGGATTTTTTTCCACCATGTTACACACTTGTTTTCCAGGTCAAAAATGACCGGCCAACAAAAAACGTATTATAAATTTCTCATTATGTTATATTATTACCAAATATTGGATTCAATCTTTTTATCAACTTGATGATAAGGTTTCGTATTTGTTTTTGAAATGTATTGATCGTAAGCCTCATTGATCTGAGCTCATGCACCTCAGTTTATGGGTGAGAAAAGCCAAAATTATCCACAAATAATGCTTTTTTTCACTCAGAAACTGAGGTGCAGATGAGCTCAGACCAAGGAGGCCTACAATCAATCAATTCCAAGAAGAAAAACAAAACCTGTACTAATTAAAAGAAAACTGATTAATTATTTTCTGATTAATATAGCATAATGAGGGTTATTTTAAAATGACCAGGAACTACAAATTAGGTAAGGATTTTCAGCACAGCACAAGGGTTAAATAAGTGACACAAACATGAATGATTCCTCAAATTGTGTGGCTGGTTGCAGAGAGATTTTCTGGCACTTTAAGCATAAGCAGTGTGCTTATACCAAAAAAAAAAAAAAAAATCATATGATAAAAAATCAGAACCTTTTTGTGTTCAGATCAGTTTTGGAGTTCCAAGTACTTCCAAAGGAGCCTTTGGACATTTCATCAGTGATGTTGATAGTAGAAGGATCATCTCTGAAAATAACCAATAAAAACATCATTAAAATCAACGAAATATAACACTAATAATCTTGTGCGTGCATGAAACCAATCATAAAACATAATTTGACTCAAAATTGTAATGCAATGGTGAATGCTTGACAACTGCTTATTCTGATTATTAATAAATGTCAATATTTATCATTTGTGTCTTTTTTCAAAACATGTTACTTATTACCTTAACATTTTTTCTACATTAATTCTACTTATTTAGTTTTTCTAAATGTATATCAAGTCTCAAGTTATTTCATTCTACTTATTTTATTCTTTCTATCCTCTATGTACAGCATGTATGTAAGTATGTTTATAAAAATATACAGAACCCATGGTAAAATCACTGTCAAGTATTGCCCTATTGTATTAATAAACCAACAAAACCTAGTATCGCTTGCTATTGTGAGAATTAGTTTGGAAAATCTGGTCCATACTTGTAATGTCCCTCCAATGGCACTTGTACGATTCCTTCTTCCTCTGCCAAAATACTTTGCTCCTCCTGGCAGTAAACACAGGGAGAAAGAGCGAGAGAGAGTTTTATTCCCGTCCAGCCAAAGAGAACTTCAGAGACCCTTTGAGATTAAATAACTTTGCTGAAGGACATTTTGGCAGATCGATTCATGTTCCATTTGTTTGGCATGAAATGAATGCATTCAGATACTGAGGTGGGTGAATCGGGGTCCCTCTATAAGAAACGTATCATGGCAATTTTAGCAAGAGTAAAACATGAGATTATGTGCCAGGGGTCAGAGAGTCTCTGAATGCAGGAAAAACAAACTGCAAAACTGGAGCACAAATCAGATCTCCTCATTAAAGCAGGACCTCAAAAACTTGCTTTTACTTTCATTCAGCTTACATAAATAAACTCATGTTGTATCATTCAGTTATATGGACATTGTCTTCCAAATGCTAATTACTCGTGTTTTTAGGGGTCCAAACTGTGAAGTTTTTGTAGCAGATTTTTATTTGTTCCCTATTTTTCTTTTTAAAAACAGCTCTAACTTTGTCACTGTGTGGCAAGAAGTCACCAAATTTAGCATGGAAGTTATTTCAGTGGCAAACTTTAATAATCTCAATTATGTGATGGATTAGTGCTGCCTAGCAACCAGAGTACCAAAATATTAAATATAATAATCGCTCAGTGCTGCTGGTCGGTTTCAACAACAGATGTGAGATTTTTGTTGACCACATAACTGATTTCCACAAAACAGTGCATGCACGCTATTTGGACATATAGGTAACTAAATGTGAAGGAATGGTTGACAAATGTTTGCAGAGTTATTCTAAATGTAAATTTGAAATTGTAGCATTTTCAAATCTGAAAGCCTGGAATTACAAAACTGTCTGTGTTTGAGTGATATATGTATGCAATGATTTAAATACAAATGGAAAATGTACAAAATGATTTATGAAAAATGTACAAAACAAGCCTTAAAATAAGCTCAAACGACTAAAATTTTAGATATTTTTTTATTTTAGTTCAACTGTTTTATGTCTTTGAAGAATCAAGGTTCCAATATGTGGCATTTTTATTTATTCAACATGGGCATTTTTATAATAAATATAATTTTTTTCTAATTATGTAAAAATAATAAAATATATTAAAAAAAGTCGTTGTCCTTAAATCTTATCTAAGAAATCATGAGTAACGAGAAAAGCCACTAAAACTGAAACCATATACTTTTTAAAAATGTTACTTGAAATAAATAAACATTAACTTCAATAAACAGAAATTTATTCTGCTCATGTTTAATAAATATGTAAGTGAAAGTATGAGTAAATTTCATACCACAAAAATCTGACAGAGGGCGGCAAGTTGCTGACGATTTGACTTAATATACACTACCGTTCAAAAGTTTGGGGTTTTTAAAAGAAATTAAACCTTTTATTCAGCAAGGATGAATTAAGTTGGTCGAAATTGAAAGTGAAGACATTTATAAAGACAAAACAATTTCTATATTTAAAATCCCTCTTCTGATCTTTGATGTCAGGCACATCTGTGCATTTCATTTGTTCTTTCTGCTTTCTGCTTGGACCTTGCAAATTGCTGCTTGCAGTCATATTACAAGTGCTTATTCACAGGGAACGTCACATTTAGATAATAAACTGTATCGCTCACCTCTCGCTCAGCGTCGTCCAGTTTCTTCTTCTTGCTCTCGGGCATGAGGTCATCGAGCCAGCTGAGCTCCCGCTTTGTGAAGATAAAATCCAGCAGCTTTCTAATGAAAACCAGCGCCAACACCTGCCGCGAGCAAATCACTAATTCAATTATCACATATTACTCCAAACAGTTAAGAGATGCTTCACGAGGCAATTACACTAGCAGACATACACTTAGACATGTTTGACTGACTATATGTTTCCATGATCTTTCTGATTGGTATTGTGCCAACCTATATATGAATTTTTTGTACAAAACTAAAAATATAATTAAAATTTAGCCTTTAAATGAGTTTGAAGGAGACTGAAGGCTGAACAAGTATATGTCCAAACCTTTGACTAGTAGTGTAAATTAACTTTTTACATACATTTGACTTTTTTCTGAAAACTTTTCAGAAATCTCTGACAGATAAAGCTAGCTTACACTTGCATACTGTGGTAAATATTAAGGATAATATAAAAAGTCCAGTATGTACCATCATGGGAAAGACGATGGCAGCTCTGGAGGTCTTGATGACCCAGAGGAGAACCAGACAGCTGAGCTGGATGATGGTGAACAGATGAACCTTTCGGAGTGGAACGTGTCTCAGGTAAATGAAGTCTGGCTGGTGTTTAGCCGGCATCCCGAACAACCTCAAACGATCAAAAAACTAAAATAATAGAAAAAAGGAGAAATGTGTGCATTAGAGCAGTGGCTCTCAACCGGCGGCCACAGCAAACATCCAAAAAGGGGCCTTGAGATGACTTCAATTATTTAAAATAAGACTACAACAGCTTTAAAATAAGCAAAAACAATGTTTTTTTTTTTATGAATTTGTTTTATGTCTTTGAAGAACCAGGATTCCCACAATCTTGGAAAACCTGGCTATATGAGGAAGCCTAATTTTAAAAGTGTGATTTCTAGACCTGAAAAAGTAATGAAAATAAAACATGTATTAATTCCATTGGCATTTTTATATTGAATATACATTTTTCTAGTTATGTAAAATATCTATCTATCTATCCATCTATATGTCTATCTGTCTCTGTCTGTCTATCTATCTATCTATCTATCTATCTATCTATCTATCTATCTGTCTGTCTATCTGTCTCTGTCTGTCTATCTATCCATCTATCTATCCATCTATCTATCTATCTATCTATCTATCTGTCTATATGTCTCTGTCTGTCTATCTATCTATCTATCTATCTATCTATCTATCTATCTATCTATCTGTCTGTCTGTCTATCATCTATCTATCTATCTATCTATCTATCTGTCTGTCTGTCTGTCTGTCTATCTATCTATCTATCTATCTATCTATCTATCTATCTGTCTGTCTGTCTGTCTATCTATCTAAACTATCTATCTAATCTGTATCTGTCTAGTATCTGTCTGTCTGTCTGTCTATCTATCTATCTATCTATCTATCTATATATCTATCTGTCTCTGTCTGTCTGTCTATCTAAAAATAAAAAATAAAACATTTTTATTTCAGTTAGTAGTAATAAAAATTAAAAAAATATATTAAAAGAAACAACAAAAACTACTAAAACAAAGTTAATTTTAGTTTAAGTAAAATTAAAATGAAACATTTTTAAAAAAAATCAAAATGTTGCCTAACATGAGCTTTTTAACAGAATAACAGAAAAAATATAAATATATTGTCAAATTGTCAAGTTTGAAAAGTTTGAAATGCTTCTGTAGTGTCTCAGTGTTTTTACCTGTATTCCTCTCAGTGAAGATGCACCCATGTAAAGGAAAACTCCATACAGCACCGGCATTGGAATAAACTAAGGAATAAACAACATTTTCATTACCAGTTTTTGTCACTCTGAGGTCCTCTTAAAATGTTGCAAATTTTTGTGCAAAAAAGTCACAGTTTAGTGTTATATTATCATTTTCCACCCTTTCTCTAATCAAGTTTTGGTTTTACATGTGTTTTTATTGTTTAATGACCTCTTACTTTTCAAATGATCAAGTAAAATTTGATTCCTCATAGTATGAACACTTTTAACATACTTCTAAAATAGCATTTCTACAGTATAACTCAAACAGCAGAGAACAACGCTAGCAAAAACCCATGTCATGGTTTCAATAGATCAATAGTTTAAATTAATATGAAATGCAATGAGCTGAATTTAACAGTGCTTTTTGACTTAAGTGGGGCTTATGTACATCTTTGTATGTAATTTTGTAATTGCTTTTATAGTTTTCTGAAATATGCTTAAAGTGTACTGACTGAATGTACAGACAAATAATTATGTAATTAAAATATACTTTAATGTCATTTCTATTAAAACTCGTATGTCATGTACTTAAATATGTTTGCAATTGTAATGATGAAGTTGCAATTTAGTACATATAAAATAAATTAGCTTTAAATGTAGGCTAATATTGAATAACACACAGTACAGCTAAAATGAATCAAGTACTTTACATGTGCTTCAGTATGTCAGTCAAAACAAGTGTACTTCTTAAAAGCACCACTAAATATAAAAACAATGATTTAAAACTCTAAAGTGAAACTTTTAATTTAACATTATTAAAACAGTGTACTTTTTAAAAGTGTACTTAAGAAACATAATCATAAATTTTACTCCAATAAACTTAAGTGTCCTTTTATTTCAGTAATATTATATTATTTTTAAAAATATACTTTTAAGATTTGGATCAACTACAAGTTCACATTTAATATAACTAAGCACACTTTTTTCACAAGGGAGTATGCATGAACTGTAGAGCTTGAATGCAATGCAAATATTTTTGGATAAAAGTATCAGCCAAGTGCATAGATGTAAATGCAATTATGAATATCTTGTTCATTGAGTTCCAGACCTTCAGCACTGAGGTCATGAATACGGAGCAGCCCATGAGGAGGAAGATCATGAGGCCGGTGACCCGCTGCTCTCTGATCCCGAGGAACTTGGGCTGTTCTCCAGGTGCCGAACACTCGGACTCCAGCTTCAGACTGTTGACGTGAGAGATGGACAGAACCGTCGCTGCCACGAACCACGGCAGCCCCATCAGAGAGCAGACGCCCAGCATCACGCCCACCATGAACAGGTCCAGATGATAGCCACAGCCTTTCTGTAGAAACAAGACGTCAAACGAAGGGTTAAATCATTTCATTCAGACTTGACTGGCAGTTTGAAGAAACTAGCAGCACCTTCAGCTTGTGCTCCTTCCTGTTGATGATCACAGCTGTGATCTGCTGGTCCATAAAGATGAGGATGGTGCAGAGGAGGGCGGGAACGACTGTAATCACACACGTCCACCACGGGTTCGGACCCAGCGGGTTAATGAACCACCCACGATCATCACGAGTTGGCTGAAAACATATTGCAAGACTTATTAAAACATATTAAACTGGCCAGAAAACATATTAAACTGGCCAAATCTATTCTTATCAAGTCTATTAATACATATAAATATATATACAGTATATACTGTTATGTTACAGTTAACATATGGCTAACATAATAAACTTTGAACATTGTTTGGTTTTTCTGAAGTTACTGCATTGAACTATTTGTTTAATTGTACATAATGCTGTATATTATTTTATATTTATTCTGGTTCTTTTTTCACATCATATTTTTAACACAAATTTTATAATTTTATATTGCATATAGGGTTGGGAATCGAAAATCAATTCCAATTCCAAAATCAGATACTTAAGGTCAGGAATTGGATACTTGTTGTAAAATTAAAATTTCAATTCCACCTATCTATTCCTGTGTGCGCATCTTTTTGTTGTTGTTGTTAAAAACTGTGTCTTTGAATCATTCATTCAAGAGATTCATTCAAAAACACAGATTCATCCAGTAATGAAACGAATAAAGTCAGGTAAGTCATTGAATCATTCCATTCATAAATTCCACAAGATTTTTAGTTGTATATTTTTTCTTCAGAATTGGGAGAGCTACAACCTCCAATTAAAAAAAAAACAATTTATCTCAATTTATCCAGAATCGTGCAGCTCTATTTTGCACACATTTTTATGTAGCTGGCTGATTTGATTGATTGCTGATGGCTGATTCAATTATATGTTTTTCAAAAAGAGACATAGAATAAATATGTTTAATATCTAAATGTTAGACTTTTTTTTAACCACATTAGAATTGAAACTGGGAATCGATGAGAATCCGAATCGATAAGCAGAATAGGTTACCCAACCCTAATTGTATATTCCTTAATATATTCCCTTGTAAATGACAACCCTTTGTATATTTTCTAAAATGTTTTATTTCTATAATTTATTCTACTTTCACATCCCACGATATCTCATTTGTGTTAATTAAATTAAATTAGATTAAGATAAAAATAAATGTAATTAAATTAAATATTAGTGAACTAGAAAGTAAAGTGTGAAAGTAAAGTCTGATGTTGGCTTGAGAAAGCCTAGTTTGAAAGTTTAAAATAGTTTGACATTTTTTAAACTGAAATGGTTTTAAAAGCTTGAAGTTTGAAGGTTTTATATTGAAGTAGTTTGAAAAGCCTTAAGTTTAAAAGACAGACAGACAGATATAGATGATAGACAGACAGACAGACAGACAGACAGACAGACAGACAGACAGACAGACAGACAGACAGACAGACAGATAGATAGATAGATAGATAGATAGATAGATAGATAGATAGATAGATAGATAGATAGATAGATAGATAGATAGATCCAACATCATAATAATTGAAACTGTAAGACATAAACAAACCTTAAACACATTAGGGACCTTCAGTTTGGGGGAAGGCACTCCTAAAGCGTAATCCACCAGAACCATCGTAGCAATAGTGATGAAGACAGCAAAGTCACTGATGATGCCTCTGACCTGGAGGAAACAGGATTCACAGTTGTTATTCTCCTCCTCACAGCAGCAGCAGACACTCCACAGTAACACTAGAGGGCACCAGAACACAAAGCACTACAGCATCGTGACAATAACACCGCAGCAGCAGCAGATCTCAGACAGACGGTGGGCGGTAATGACTGCAGTACCTTGGTGGGGAAGTAGCGGCTGGTCTTGAATTCTTTGAGGAACGCTGCCATGGCCACAGTAGAGAAGAAGACGACTACAGACCAGAAGAGAACATCAGGAACGTACGGACCGTGAGGCCCGCAAGCTGACCCCATAAATTCTCCTTTCTTCTCAATGCAGTCCTGAAATGTGAAAGAGAAATAATGGGTTAGGATAGCTTTTTTTATTTCTCACAACAACAGGATGGTGAGTAAATGATAACAAATGATTAATTTTTGGGTGAACTCTTGACATGCTTTGCATTACTGAACACACACACACACACATCTGCTTAACATGCTGCTATTTTCACTCTTGTCCATTAAAAGACGAGTAGCAGCAATGATCTTTTTTTAGCTTTTATGGTGATTTATCAGATGTAATCCAGCTCAAATTTCCTTAATCTCACTTAACAGCCCTTCTCCATCATGCCACTCAAAGACATTTTTAATTCCCATAAAAAAATAACATGCTTGGAATAACTTTGTTTAAATGTAAAGCAAATGTAGAGTTGATGCAATGCAGGTTACAAGACTAAAATAACAATTTGACAATTTTGTTTTCACAAAATTAGAGATCATTCCACTGAAATAATACATAAGTGGTCGAAGTTATGAATATTATGAGTATTTATGGCTCATAAAGTACGATATATTGAGAATATAAAGCTCAAACTTGATATTCAGAGCCCTAAAGTGATCAAAAATATCCAATTACTGATACTGATATTTATATGGCCAAAAAGTAAGATCAATTTCTGATTCTTGTAATGTAAATCGATAAGATATTATAACAGTATGGCAGATACTTACATAAAATGACATAAATATCAGTTGTCTCTCGATATCTCTATATAATAATATGTCTTAGTAGGTTTATTCATGATTAAAGCTCTGTAGTGTCAAAACATATAATGGAGTGCAATAAAATGACAGAGATAAACAAATTAACATTCCTCAAAGCCTGATGATCATATTTGATATTCACATTTGAACAGGTCTGGATAATCAAGTAAACTGAAGCTACTTCAGTAAGTAAGTGACCAGTAAGTGTTCATCTTGAAATATTAATAACAATAATAAAGTTATTCTTATGTTTACATTATAAAAATCAGTAAAGATTTCACAACAAAAAGACACATGATCCGCAAGCTGAAGGTAGACGTTTGTACGATTATATTAAAAGACCTTTTACTTGCTAAAAAGTATAAACTATCAATCAGACGACAGAGTCATTTAGTAGATTGTGCACATCATTATTTTATTAAAGTTGTGATTACTCTGATAATTTAGAGGCCTTAGAAATTTGCTAAATATGATACAGCAGGCTTTACAGGGTTAAAATCAGTTGTAAACCAGGTCAGGGATTCTCAAAAGACACAAATGCAACTCTGACCTGAACTTCCAGAGCCTCCCAGAAGATCTCCGGAGCTGAGATGTTGTTCTGCTCCCAATATTGAAGAGTAGCATTGCTGGGGGTTGCAGGCTCAATACAGGAACATCTACAAGAACAGAATATTGAGGGTAAAATGCATTTGTTTCTATAATACTACAGCATACTGATCTTCTGTACAGCATTGGAATCTATATTACTTTCTTTAGTCTTTCATTCCATTCCAACCAGTGTTCACCTGTAAGTGGTGAGTTTCTCCAGATTGTTGTTCATGTTAATGGGATACGTCTCCCCGAGATGAATGAGCTTCTCCAAGGCCTCGTAGATGAAGATGATGCAGATGAGAGAGGCGAAGGCCTCCTCCGTGAAGCGCGTGATGTAACAGACGAGGGAGCTGGCATCAGTGGCCACGAGCAGCAGACAGAGGAACGCTGTCCACAGCCCGATACACGCTCTGAGGGACAGATACGACAGCCCATACTCCCTGTGAACAAACACACCGCGAGCCACGACTCATGTTAACACAGTCTGAGGCTTACACAGGCCATTAGAACTTTGAGTTATTTAGCAGTTTGAAGAGAGATTTCAAGTCTGAAGAGATGTAGGCCATGGTTAGGGGTTACTAAGATATTCTGAGTGGTTGCTAAGCAGTTTCTAGGCTGTTCTGGCTGGGTTCTAGAGCAATGCTATGGCATTCTGGGTGGTTGCTAGATTAGATAGATGATTGAACGAACAAATGAACGAACGGACGACCGAACGATCGATTGATAGATAAACAATAGAATGATAGAATGATGGATAGAACGATAGAACGATAGAACGATAGATAGATAGATAGATAGATAGATAGATAAACAATAGAACGATTGATAGAATGATAGATAGAACGATAGAACGTCAGATAGATAGATAGATAAATGAACAAAAGATCGATCGATAGATAGATAGATAGATAGATAGATAGATAGATAGATAGATAGATAGACGAACGATAGATAGATGTGCAAAGAAAACAAAAATAACGACTTTATTCAATAATTCCTCTCCTCCGCATCACCCTATAGCGCCATTTTGGAGAGTATCACATACGTAAACAACGTATGCAACGTATGTACGCGGATACATTGTTTACGTTCAGATCAAAGCGTAAACTACGTAAACAATGTAAAAAACGTATCCACATACGGTGTTGCTGACAGAACAGCATATGTTGTTTACACATGTGATTCTCTCCAAAATGGCGCTATAGGGTGACGCGGAGGAGACGAATTGTTAAATAGTCGTTATTTTTGTTTTCTTTGCGCACAAAAAGTATTCTCATGGGTTCGTAAAATTACGGTTGAACCACTGATGTCACATGGATTATTTTAACGATGTCCTTACGTTTCTGTGCCTTGATCGTGTAAGGATCCTTGCTGTCTATGGAGGGTCAGAGAGCTCTCGGAATTCGTCAAAAATATCTTAATTTGTGTTCCGAAGATGAACGAAGGTGTTACAGGTTTGGAACGACATGAGGGTGAGTAATTAATGACAGAATTTTCATTTTTGGGTGAACTATCTGTTTAATTTATTTATACAATTGAAATAAGTGTTTGCACTAAGCAATATAAAACAGAATTTTTTATATTAGACATACTTGCAGAATTTGAATAATATTTTCTCAAACACCAGGACAGGTCCGGTGCTGCCCAGAATAGTGAGAGGCTGTCCGGCAAAAAGCGAGTAAGCAATTCCAGTCATGGAGGCTCCAAACAGCGATTCAATTGCACTCTGGGAAGAAGGGAGAATATGTCACAAAGCATCAGGTTTACATGACTACACTAATATAGATTCAAATATTAATGACTAGCCAGCTGGGCCAATTAGATGTGCCTGCATGTGTTCTTACTATGCGTCCCTCTGTGGCTTCTCCCAGCAGTCCTCCGAAGGTGATAACAGGGGACATGCAGGCGCAGTACAGGAACAGGAAAGAGGCCAAACACTGCAGGCTGAGCGCATCTGTGAAATCCGACAGGAAGTGCGGAGCCTTCCTCTTCACATCCAGAACCAATCCACCAAAAAGCCTGACAAAAAACACCAGACACAAGATTACTGCCGTCTGAGCTGCGCAAAGAGGTGGAAAACTGGCTTAAACCGAATTCACAGTGTTACATTCCACAGAGAATTACATGCAAAATAAACACTCACCAGGCTATTTCATTTCACCAGGCAATTATTTTCATGACAATTAAACATTTTTCTATCAAAAACTATCATTACTATAATGCCAAATTTTTTTTTAATATTATTTAAATTAGAATTTTTATAGTACTGCATTGCAGTAATGAGAACTTAAAAAAAAAAAGTAAAATATCATTATGCATTACAGGGGTGAATGTGTGTAAATCTCATGAAAATAATGTCAGTGAAAAACAATTTTAATGCACTTAAAAATAGGCTCAAACTACAGTATTATTGATTGTTTGATTATTTTATGTTTTTATTTTATTTATCTATTTTTATTTATTTATTTTGAGTGCAAAGAAGTTCTCACATGTCACACATCTAACAACAAACAGAAAAAGAAGTTTATCTATAGGATGGCTGGAGTTTTTTCTCCATGTGCCGACACATATGTGAAATATTCCTCATATGAAGTCACGCTTTTCTGACCACTGTTGTTTCACAGTAAGACAGAAAGTCTGGCACATCTTGCATATCAAAAAACAGTTGCACTGTCATAGGGACAAAAATATATATTTTAATTTAGTAAATGCTAAATACAATTTCATAGTCTGGAAGAAATACTTTAAACAGCAAATTTTCACAATTCACCCACCATTGACTAGTGTGGCAAAAAAAAGTATAATTCAGAGTAATACTGAAAACTGAAATCAATGTAATACATAAATATAAGGATAAATTTTAAAAATATTCAAACAGTTCAGCTATTTTTAATCCATTATTTAATCCATTTTTAATCCAATTTTGTATAAAAGTGTCTTAATATTTGTCATTCTGATAAAAATGAGTCAAAAATGTGATGTTAAAATCAAAACAGATCTATCGCACTGGAAATGCAAGGTCAAATCGAGAGCATTGCATTCTGGTATACAGTATTTTCTGTAGCACAATTTAGCAAATATCATTCAGATATTTCATGCATACAGAAAAACTACATTTTGTGCAGTGTATGCATACTGTATAAGGCATAATTCTTTAACCAGAAAGAACTATTAATTAGGGCTGATCAGATATGATCGCTGTGAACCATTTGGGAGAAAAGAGCCATCTGAGAACAGAAGGGGATTATTGTTGTGAGAAGAGAGAAAGTCACTCAAAGTTGTGAAAACTGTCACTCA
Organism: Schizothorax lantsangensis; assembly: GCA_027422415.1. NCBI lineage: Eukaryota > Metazoa > Chordata > Actinopteri > Cypriniformes > Cyprinidae > Schizothorax > Schizothorax lantsangensis. The sequence goes on from CM049848.1 coordinate 34,074,325, forward strand.
ACAGGAAGAGTGTGACCAAATGTCAAACATGGCGTCTGTCCAGTTCACTGGAGAGTTGAAAACCTGGTCTTCAGTGGCACGGCTCTCGGTTACATTGTAGTACAGAATGAAGCATCGTCCTAAACGATCTGCATTATTACAGCATGTGCCCTTTAACTGTCATAATGAACGCTACGGTGAGCCATGTGACCTTTTACAGCCATTTGGCTTCAAAGAGGAACATTTTATTTCTCAGAGGCTGTCCTTTCATAGTTCATGGAATTAAGCCGTTGTGTTTAAGGCAAGACACTACAGGCAACAACATTGTTTTCCATGCACTGGTCACTTCTGAGATTCTGGATTATATGGCTTTTCATAACATATTGTTTCAGACTAATGGGCAGAAAACATCCAGCATGCACTTTTAAGCGTTTATTTTATTGCACTTTATCTATTTGCGTCTGTATATTTCATTTACAATACATATCAAAATGAGTTTTTTTCTTCACTTCAGCCGCACTTACTGTACATACACCAAACGTTACAGTTTTACTCCTATCTGTATTCTGAAGCTTTTTACAGAAGGGTTTGCTCATATATCACTTTCATGATTTTATTCAATACATTATTCCTAAAAACATGGTAAAAAAATAAATAAATTCTGTCTGTTGACAATATTTTCTGATTTGAAGAGTGATAAAAGAGAAATCCAAAATCCCCTCTGTAAAAACCTTTAACAAAAAAGTGTTGGTTTAGTATCATTTAGAGACTATTATATTTTTTATTATTATTTTGAATTAGTTATTATTTTTATATTTTCTGTTTCATTTACATTTTAAAGTTTTGTTGTTTAAATGCGTGTTTTAAATGCATTTTTAAATGTCTACATAGTTTTAAATCATTTTTATTTCAGTTTTATTTCATAAAGTTAAACTAAATGAAAATGAGAAATGGTGCTTCGTCAACTAGCTGAAATAATAAAAAAAAAGTTAGCTGAAAAATATATATATTTTTATATATATTTTAATTTCAGTTAAAGTTTATTTTATTTCAAATAACAAAAAATATTTTATTAAGGTTTTAGTTTTAATTAACTATAATGATAACTGATAATACAAAAATGTGTCACCTTTGTCTTAGATGTTTCTCCTTAAATTAATTTAAAGAAATATGTGTATAGATCAATAAAATGTGAATAACAGCTCAGATAATTTGGAAAAAATTAATGATAAATGTTTTCATATCGATTAAAGATTTCATATTGACTTTGGTTTCTAGGCACAGTTGTTAAGATTAAATGAAAATCTCTTCTGAGATTCTAGAGGACACAGGATAAAAAACATCTAAAAAGCAGAAGACTTCGTCAAACACCTCCATTTCCTCTAAACGGAGATATTAATGCGATCTCATTTATGATTTTTATTTTCGAAGGCTTTCACACAAACTGACACGTGATTGTGATGTGTCTACACACTTACACACACACACACTCCAGACTGACCTCCCGGTGCGCTGCAGCTCAGGGCCTCCGTGTCCACCATGTTCCTCCGGCTCTGCCAGCTCTCCATTAGGCACTGCAGGGATCTTTCTCTTCTCCTGTTATATCAGACACAGACAGAGAAAACTGAGAGAGGAGTGTTTGCAGTGATATTCCTCAAACGTTCTGGTTAGTGTTGGTTCTAAATCTGTGACTGTACATGTTAAACTACTGCAATTATTTCAGCCTGCTTAACATGCAAACATTTGTCTTTAGACAGCTATGATGTCATCATAACATTTGCATACTGAATTATGATTGTGATCAAATTTATCTAATTTATTTCTGTATAATTTCACTTGTGACTCATTTAATTCATCTTTGCTTAATGTAAGTATTAAATAGTAGTGTAAAGGATTTTTTTAGAGACAAGCTTCACAAAAATGTCTTCTTTTTGTATTCCGTGGTAGAAAGTCATACTGGTTTGGGACAGCATGACAGCAAGTAAATAATGTCAGAATTGTAATTTGGGGTCAATTATCCCATTAAAGCATATGAAATCTCAGGGGGCATGTCAAACAAATCATTTAGATCATCAGGGTTCAGATGAATCACTGTATGCTCAACTCCAGATTAATGTCTGCATGCTGCTCTTATATCACTGAACAGCACAAAAAAGGGTCAAATTTTCACTCTTTTCTCTTACAGTACAGTGTTATAGTTGATCCTCTCTTCAATATTTTCTAGATAGAGATTCAACAGCAAATGCTCCATTTTAATCTTTATAACCAGATGGAGACTCACGGCCAGCTGTGCTTTTATAAATCATGTGCATTACATCACATGACTTACTGTACATACACATGTGGCAGAAAAAACTGAATTTGACTTAGCAAACAGTTTTTCATTTTATATCAAGCACAATAAAGCCATGGAATACTTTTGAACACTTTTGAAGGAGTAATATGTGTGATGAGCACTTCATGATGCTTTTCCTTCACTAAGCACTGCACCTCATTCCTGTCAACGTAATTCAATTTTTCAATTTGCACAAAAATCATATTTATACACAATTTGCATTTGTCTACATACATTTTTAAATATTTCAAGCAGACATCTTTAGATCAACAGCCTTTTAAGATCATGAGAAACACTACATTTTCTTAAACTTCAATCCTTCTGTTTTCTATTCTACTTCATCTCTGTGTTGTCTTACTGTAAGTTTGTCTGGTTTCTGTTTCACTGACCTGGGACGGGACGTTCTTTGGCGGCTCTATCCTGATGGACGGGTCCCATTCTCCCGGTGGCAGAACTGTAACTTGGTCAAGAAATTCATCAATTCCAGCAATCAGATCATTGCGGTCTTTAGCTTTATAGGCCACATCATGGAAAACCTACAAAACACAAAACCAGAACATTCTCAGTCAAAAAATGTATGGATGTTGATTTCCACCACAAAATAAAGCATAAAATTAAGTTCATATCTCAAATTTCCTGACCTTTTTTATATAAATATTTAAATGTTTCTATTTCTGTAAATATATAAACTCTCAATTCTGGGAAAAAAAGTCATTTGTGACATATAAACTCAGAATTCTCAGAAAAACAGTCAGAACTGCGAGATGTAAACTCAGAATTCCGAGGAAAAAAAGTCTGAATTGCAAGTTGTGAACTAATAATGTTAAGAAAAATGTCAGAACTGCAAGATGTAAAATTCAAATAAATTCTGATAAAAAGTCAGAATTACGAGATTTAACTCTGAATTTTGAGAAAAGACAAAATTCTGAGATGTAAACTCAAAATTGCAAGATATAAACTCATAATTATGAGAAAAGTCAGAATTGCAAGATGTAAACTCAGAATTTCCAAAAAAACAGTCCGAGTTATGAGATGTAAACTCATTGAAAGATATAAACTCCAAAAAAATAAAAATCAGAATTGCGAGATGTAAACTCAGAATTCAGAGGGAAAAAAAAGTCAGAATTGAAAGATATAAAGAAATATAATAAAAAAAGGACAGAATTGTGAGATCTAAACTCAGAATTCAGAGAAAAACGCACTGAAACACATTTTGGACATTATTATTCCATTATTCTGTTTGTGTTTCATGAAAGAAAGAAAACTGTGGTAAATAAATGATTTTCATTTTAAGACAATCTATTTCTTTAAGACCTCATATACTGGAAGCCTGGAAGAAAAGTACATATTCACATTTTGTGTTATTACACATTATTCACATCTTAAGACATAAATAATGTCTTAAGATGTTGCCTTAGCAACATCAAGCAGCAGCTTGGCACGAGGGTGGTTTTCTGGCTAATTAGCAGTCATTTGCATGTTATTAGGACTGTTCTGTAAGTCTCCTCATCACCTCATAGACTAAGTGAGAGAGAATCTGCTGAGCTGTGAAAGACCTCAGGAGTCTCCAGTGCTCTCATCTGTGTGAGAACGCTTCAGTCTGCAGCAAATACAGTAGATTCAAGCTATAAGCCACTCACGCTTGGGAATTGATGGGGTGTTTTACATACAATACAAAGCATATTTGAGTAAATACATTTTTAATTATTTAAAGTAAATTTTTAATTATTTTACCTTGGTTTGAGCGGATGACAAAAACTGTTGTTTTTTTTAATATCCTAGGTGTTTCTTCAATTTTTTCTTTCTCTAAATGAAATTTATCAAAGAAAATAATTTCTCTTTTGAATATTGTATAATGAAATATTCTGATTTCTGTAATTTGATTAGTTATTAGGTGTCATGTCTAAAAATTCCTTTTTGATCAAATTACAGAAATTGGAATGACATATTCCATAAAAATATACATGTAAAAATATTTTTTAAATATATAATCAATTATTTGAGTTGACAACTCAGACTTTCATTTTCATAAATGCAGCTCATTTAATCAGAATTTAGAATTAGAATTCTATTCAAATTGATTCTGAATGATACTAAATGCCTCTGGATCAAAGATAAAAAGTGAACACAAGAGTACTTTATTAAAAGCTGTAAACAACTATAAAACAACTTCATGCCCTCTTACCTCATCTGTCATCAAAGTAGCAATTGATCTGCCGATCTCATGATATTGTGGTCCTTTACCCAGAGGCCCCAGCAGGATGAACAGGAACCTGACAGATCAGCCACAAAACAGTAATGTAACTGGTGTCAGGTTATCAATATACACTAAACTGTCCAGTTCTATGCTCACCTGGTGGTAATGGGCACTTCTGCCAGGCCGTTCAGCAGTACGGCAGGAGAGAGGCGGACAAACGCCACGACAGGCCTGTCCAGAAACTCCAGCTCTCCAACCAAAACATTAGAGGCCTCTGCACCCGGAGGAATCTTCTTCATGAAGTGCAGGTCTATCTGCACACAAATCATTATGCAGAGTCAGGTTACTGCATCACTAGATGAGAAATACACATGCACACTGAGAACAAAGCCTGGCGTGGATGTTATGAACAGGTTTATTATACTGACTAAATAGATTTGAAAAGCTGAGCCATCTGTAAATTGAATACTTTAGCAGTTATACAGATGTTCTTAAAAAAAATTAAAGAACACAACAAAATTACTCAAATTTTACTTACAATTTTAATGAAAATGTAAAAAAAACTAATTCAAAATATAAATAAAAACTATAACAGTACCTTAATAACACTAAAAAAACCTAACCTCAGTATTTTCAAGCCATAATTATGCAACCCATCCATATCTAGGATTCTAAGTTATTTTCACATCTGGATATGGAATATTAAAAAGCATGAAAAACAAATCCATAAAGCTCTTTGTAGAAATCTGGAATTCTGGTTCCTATGGAAATGTGTTCTTAGACTGGTTTAGGGTTAAAGGTCAAAATGATGTACAGAACCAAAGAGATTATGTATGGTTGCATAATGCAAAATGCCATGTGTTGTGTAAGATTTCATAATATTACTCTCTATATTACTGCAGCATTTGATCACGACCCCTGTGACCCCTGACAGCACTGCAGCCGCTCTCTCATCTGTTCATGGGATCACAACATAATACCCACTTAATACAAGAAACAGAACAGTCTAATGTCAGGTAAAGAGTGTTTGAAGCGTAATCTCTCTTCCCAGAACAGACAGACGGAAGAGCTTCACACACAATCCACAGACCTCTGTGTACTGTACTGAACTGCAAGACATGTCACACTGTAAAAGTCTTAGTTAATTTAACAGAAACTTTAAGTTACTAAACCAAATATGGTGAAATATTTATATAATGTAGAATTAACAGGACATGACAGGACATTTCACTATAAAATGCAGTAAGATTTGTGTTTTTGCAAAGAAAAAATTAAGAACATCCATAAAATGTATGGAAATAAATGCATGTTTGTAGAATTCTACATTATATAATCACATTTAGCAAAAAAAAAAAAATAATAATAATAATACATGCAGTTTTAAGGGAATTGGTGATAGAATAATGATTTGTTTTTTGCACAATAAAAAAATCTGGTTATATAAACTACCTTTTAAAAGTTCGAGGTTAAGACTTTTTAATGCTTTTGAAAGAAGTCTCTTATGCTCAAAAATACAGTAAAATAGTAATATTGTGAAATATTATTACAATTTAAAATAGCCATTTTAAATTATTTTTTAAATATCAGCATTTAAAAAAATAAAATAAATAACGGCAGACAAATAGATGTTTTTGAATATATATTTAAAATGTCATTTATTCCTGAGATGCAAAGCTGAAGAAGTCTTCAGTCTCACATCATTCATGTTAAAAACTGTTCTTGCTGCTTAACATTTTATTTTCAGGTTTCTTGATGAATAGAAAATTCAAAAGAACAGCATTTATTTGAAATAGAATCTTTTGTAACATAAATGTTTTTATTATCACCTTTGATCAATTTAATACATATTTACTGAATAAAATTATTCATTTCTATTAAACACACCTAACATTTGAATGGTTGTATATCATGGTTTCTGCATAAATATGAAGCAGTACAACTGTTTTCACCATCGATAATAATCAGAAATGTTTCTTGAGCAGCAAATCAGCATATTAGAATGATTTCTGAAGATCATGTGACACTGAAGACTGGAGTAATGATGCTGAAAATACAGCTGCGCATCACAAGAATAAATTGCATTTTAAAACATATTAAAATAGAAAACACTTCATTTAAATTGCAATAATATTCCACAATATTGCAGCTTTACTGTACTTTTTAGCACAAACATGCATCCTTGGTGAGCAGAAGAGACTTCATTAAAAACATATATGACAAGTAGTGTAGTTTAACTGTGCATCATTACCTTGCTGAAGTCCACAGCACTGTTTTCACGGCTCACATCATTCCTGCCCTCTGTGGTCAGCAGTTGAGACTGCGGTGGAATCATCTGACCTGCAGACAGAGAGACTATCAATCAATTAATCATACAATGACAATACTAATCAGTGTTAATCAGCCGATGAATGGAACGCAGCATAAGCATCGGCTGTATTAAATGTAGCAGACTGAAATGATTGTGTTTATGGATTGGTAGGAGAGGACAATTTGAAGAAGAGACATAATGAGCAGAGAGGATTGCTAGTACTAATTTCACATTTTTGCCTTCAAAAATGGATATAAATAAATGAATAAATCACCAAGCATCACTTTATGGAAACTCGATTGCGCTCTACTCTAAAGGCAGCTAAAGCAGCTTTCAGCACATGAAGCAGCACCATAGCCCTTAGTTAAGAGAGCATCTCACATGGCATGAACAGATTTGTGTTTATTAGTCATGCTCGCTGCTGTTTTAATGCAGCTTTGGCTCAGCGCTGCATGAATTACAGTACTAATGATGCGCTGAGCGTTTGCACGGCACAGAACGAAGGGTCTGGTACACTTCATGCGTTAGCGTTAGCGTGTGGGAAGCTGGCAATCTTCCTAAACATAAGCCCTGTATAAAGGTGATGAATATTCAGAATTGCCTTCACCTTCCTCTCACAGTACAATATCATTTATCTGCAAAATTACACTGCTTATCTACTGGGGCAAATTGTATAACACTAAATTCACACTTACTGTTTACATTTGATTTAATTTTGTAAATTGCTTTGGACAAAATGCATAATGCATAAATGTAAATGAATGTAAATTCAACATCAGTCTTGGGTTTAACCGACTAAAAGAAACAATGCTACTAACTTTAACATTTTTCAGTAGCATGAATGTAAGTAAACTGTTGCTGCCTTCAAGTACTTAAAAGCCATATCTAGTTATGTTTTTGTGCAGAAAAAATCAATGTACTGGAAATTTGTAAGCTTTTTTTTGGCATTTGTGCTAAAACCACGAGGAAAGGATGTACATTAGGTGCCTAATTGACACTTTACTCTGTATTATATCCTTGTGCAGCAAAAGAGAATCATGGGAAATGTAGTTCTGTCATCCAATAGAATGTAACGATCCCATTCATTTTCTCCATAAGGGAACTGATTTTAAAGCTAACTCATAAACCATTAAAGACAGATCTACTTTGAGTTACAAGGCTGTTAATCGATGGTATATGCTTTTGTTGAAACCATCACCCTACATTAATTTAACAATAATTGTGTTTAAACATGGAATTCCTGGTGAAAAACTACATTACATGATTCTTCAAAGAAATTTCTATTAATCAGATAATTGAAACAAGCAAATTGCACAAAAAAAACTCTTTAGCACTGCGAAGTTAACCTTTGCTCTCAAAATGCTTATATATTTGTAAAAATATACATATTATGCAATAAACATAAAATATGTTGTTTATATAATCAACATATATACATTAATAATTTTATATTTATGTCGATTTTTAATGTCTAGTTCTTCATTAACTCTACACACAAACTTAAAGTACTTCTCACCAACGACTATGACATTTTGATGTTGTTCATATACACTTGTCTCATTAACACGATCAATCTGACATGGCATGAATGAATGCAGTATATTAGAATATCTCAGTCTCAAAAAAATGTTTTATATTCATTTTAGTGAGTCGATTCATTCAGGCAGATTATTTTAATGAACTTGTTCTGCAAAATGATTCTTCAAATCATTTGAATCAACACTCATTTTAGTTCCTGAAACTTTCTGTGCATCATTTTATGCATTTATGTATATTAACATATTAAGACTGACAGTCCACACAAAATAAATGTACTTAAAGTAAAGCGTCTCACCAGTGATTATTATTTTGGTGTTGTCCATGTGCACTCGTCTCATAATTATAATCATTCTGACATTATGTGAATGCATTATCTTAGAATAAATGTTTGGATTCATTTTAGATTTGATTTTGATTTTTAAATTTGTAAAAGTTTATTGGAGTACATTTTACAAGAAAACACTATTTCAGTCTTTCTACTTCAAAATGTCATGTTTAATTTAATGTCTTACTTGCTTAATTGTGAAATTCTCCAGCAATTTCTGAGGGAAAACTATTTCTACAACATATTTTTTTCAGTGCACTGTAAATTATAAGTGGCTTGTTGCTTCGGCAAATTTTCACAATCACCTTTAGAGGTGATTTACAAGCAAATAAATGAATCCAGCCATGGCTATTGAAGTGGTTTTAGCTTAATAACATTTGCTATTTGTTATTAATATAATCTCAGAGAATCATGCATTCTCGCAGCCTGTCTCAGCATTTTAGACTACATTTGGTTTACCATGTGCAACCTATCCGCTGAGATAACCACCTTCACACGTTATGTTTTAGGAAGCACTACAGCAGAAGGGAAAGTCTCTGAAGTTAAAAGTTGCCTGGATCCAAGCCGTCGTCTCTGTCCAGGCTGAAGGAGGCGGTGGGGTTCTGGTTTGGGTGGATGGATGTGGAGGATGGAGCAGGGAGAGGTGAGGTGATGGACGCTCTGGACGAGCAGCACAGAGGCCAACATGGAGAACAGGATGAGACCTGCCCATCATTCCCATCACAAACAACTGACCGCCACAGAGGACACTTAAAGAGATGAGATGAAGCGCCTGTCAGACACACACACACACACACACACACATATAAAGAGGAGACAAGACAACAGAGACACTGAAACTCTGAGATGGTGGAACTGACATGTGTGAGTTGATTTTTGGGAGTAACAGATTTTTAATGAAACCAGAAACAACAGACAGTCAAATGGACATAAATTGGACAATTTCCCTTAAGTGCGAACTAAATTATTGTTCCATTTCCAACACATCTTATTTTTCCAATTTGTAATTAATAAATAAATATTTTAAAAACATAAATATTTATAAATATAAAATAAAATAAAAATCATAATATACAGTATATTAATATAATATATAATATTAATATATAATAATTAAATATATAAAGTCTCATCTGCTCATCAAGGCTGCGTTTATATGATCAAAAATACTTCAAAATCATTTAAATTGTGACATATTGTTACAATTTAAAATAAGTGTTTTCTATATGAATATACTGTAAAATGTAATTTATTGCTGTGATCAAAGCTGGATTTTCAGCATCATTACTCCAGTCTTCAATGTCACATGAGCCTTTATTAAAGACATTATAAATGTTTTTATTGTCACTTTTGATCAATTTAATGCATTCTTGCTCATAATAATACTCATTTCATATTCATTTACTGAATGCAAACTTTTAACCTGTAGTAGTATATAGTTTTGATGTCATTTGCATAATCAGACCTGCAACTTCCTTTATTTTCTGCGCAAGGTGAAATGAATACCGTTTTTGTCCATGCAGTTAGTCTCAGGCTGCCTCTTGCCGATGTCGGCGAAAGAGCGGACGATGGGAATCCGATTGGCCAGTTTCTTCTGGTTCTGATGATGGTGCTGCTTCAGAAGAGCCTCTTTGACCTTCTTCCTGACATCCTCTTCAAGATGCCCAGCCACTTTCTGTTGGTCCAGCACCATTTCTAACAAATTCAACATACAACATCACAAATGATCAGCAGCAGAAGATAAAATGCATTATTACTGGCCTAAAATAAAACACATCTCATTATTTCAAAATGTTAATAAATAAATAAATAAATAAATATTTTACAAATTAAAATATGTAAACTTTTTTTATGAATTGAATGGATATAAGTTAAGAATTTAATGGATATAATCAATAAAAATATCACACTTGTAACATCACCATGAAATATTAACAATCTGGCAATAATCTGATGTCATTTAGATGATCTTTTTATATGTTTACTGTAATTTTATACTAAAACGTGAACAGCGGCACAGATGTGCAGCAGTATAGATCTGCTGAATGCTATATTCATCTTTATATGTGCCACCAAAGTGTTAATTATTCACTTCGAACCTGAATAATAAACAGAATGATGAATTCTTAACACAGCATATGTCTGGCCAGTGCTGTCTTGATACGGAGCTGATGTGATCTTTAAATGGCTAATCTGTGCTAAAAGCTTGGCAAAAACCTCATCTGTGTCTATTTTGCAGATGTTCCTTGAACTCTGCATCAAGAAACTGACATTGATGTTGATGACAAGCGATGGAGCAGCTGCTCAGAGATCTGTCGCATGTATCTGAAGATGCAGAACAGCTTCGAGTAATGCAAAATTCACCTGAGAGTGAGGTGCAAACACTGTATAATTCATGACTGACACTAAGTGATAAAGACAATTTCCACAGCGCACTCACCTCTGGAGGCTTGTTCTAGTGCATTGAAATTACATAAAAAAATGCAATTCGTATACAGATAGAATGATGACTTCTACAACACACTTTGACCTTTTTTGACAACATGCCCCCAATATTGGTTATGTTGTCACAAAAGGTCAAAGTGTGTTGTAGAAGTCATCCTTCTATCTATTTTTCAGGTTATACATACAAACATAGATACATAAAAACACACACACACACACACACACACACACACACACACACACACACACACACACACACACACACACACACACACACACACACACACACACACACATATATATATTGTTTTTTTGTTTTTGCTTTTCTGTATCCAAATGAATATGCAACTCTCTCTAATGCTCAACTCATGAAATACTGATGCTCAGAAGCTGAACACTGAACACTAGAACTTTGTACATATGTGCCAATTACCTGAGCTTTAAACACTGTGAGTCTGTACATATGGCTTGAGCTCTCTTACACAAATCCCACAGAGATTAAAGTGTAAAACTCAGTTTAAGGTGTTCCTCAGTGGCATATGAGCTCTGGCACATCCTATTACAACGTGCTAATTTGACAATGGAAGCTCATTTGACCAGAAATAGCAAACATTTTATGAGCACAGGAAAGAATGAAAGGGTAAATCTCATGGAAACATGTTCAGGTAACAGTTCGCCATGCAATCAAAACAGGAAAAACAACTAATTATTTTACAAAAAGTAAATTAAGTCTATTTTCATAACTGTTATTTTTTCTTTTTTTTCCATTTTCACTCACATTTTGCCCAAACTCTCATTACCATACCGCATCCAAATTAATATGCAACATGTTTTGTTTTTACATTTTCAATAATTGTAATTATTCTCAATAGTGATTCTCATTGCTATACTGTAATTTTTACTGTATTATAGTACAAGATGCTAGAATACAATGATTTTATATTTTAAAAAGTTACATTTGTGTAATGACAGTTCAGCAAATACTACTGTACAATGATGCATGAGCAGTTTATCATTTTTTATTCACATTACAGTACTAAAGAATGTTTGTTTGTTTTTTTTGCATTAATGAGAATTATTTGGGGAAATGCAATTCTCATAAAAATTATGTATCAATGCAAACATTACCCAAAAACGCTTAATGTCATTTCTCCATTTTTTCCCTTTTTTATTGATTTTTGGGTTAAATGTGACCAAGAAAGGACAGATTTCACCCAAAAGCCCAATGTGTTTGTATTGAAATCAGTTCTATGATGATATGTTGCATTTCTTTAGTATAAAACACAACCTGCAATCTCCTCCAGAGAGCTGGCTCTCATGTCCAGCATGACGGTGCCGTTGATGATGCAGCTCCGCAGCTCAAAGAGACTGTGCAGAGAGAGCGTCGCAACGTATGGTTTACTCCAGCGCTCACCTCCGTCCTCCACGTCCTCTTCAAACTTCAGCCACCTGGACAAAGAGACACACACTGTTAAAGGAATAGTTCAATCAAAAAATGAACATTTGCTGTAATGTACTCATCCTCAGGCCATCCGAGATGTAGATGAGTTTGTTTCTTCATCAGAACTGATTTGGAGAAATGTAGCATTCCATCACTTGCTCACCATTGGATGCTCTGCAGTGAATGGGTGCCGTCAGAATGACAGTACAAACAGCTGATAAAAACACCACAATAATCCACAAGTAAACCACACACTCCAGTCCATCAATTATGACTTGTGAAGCGAAAAGCTGTGTGTTTGTAAGATACAAATCCATCATTAAAGGGTTACTCCACCCCAAAATGAAAATTTTGTCATTAATCACTTACCCCCGTAACGTTATGAAGCGACGAGAATATCGACTGGATGCACATAGCGTATGCTGTTACATAGCCGCGCCACAAGGATACGCCGTTTTCGTTCAAATCAAAGCGTAGAAAACATCCTTGTGGCGCGGCTATGTAACAGCTTACGCTATGTGTGTCCAGTGGATATTCTCGTCGCTTCATAACGTTACGGTTGAACTACTGATGACAGATGGACTATTTTGGCGATGCTTTTCATACTTTTCTGGACCTTGAAAGTGAAAATTACTTGGCAGTCAATGGGACAGTCACAAACATCCCGGTTTTCATACAAAATATCTTAAATTGTGTTCTGAAGACGAACTAAGCTTTTACGGGTTTGGAACAACATGGGGGTAAGTGATTAATGACAAAATTTTAATTTTGGGGTGGAGTAACCCTTTAAGACATTTTTAACTTTAAACCATTGCTTCTGGACAAAATATGAGTCCATAGTCCATAACAATGCTTCCTCCAGTGATAAAGTCCATCTCCTGTTGTCTCTCTCTCACAACAAAATCCACCAACATATTTGTTTAGAACTGTTTTGGACTGTTTTTGTTTGTAAACGGTGCTTGATCAGTGCAGATTTCTCTCCTGATTCAGATGAGATGACTTTTTCACTGGAGGAAGCAGTATTATAGATAGAGGACTCATATTTTAGCAGGAAGCAATGGTTTGAAGTTAAAAAATGCCTTAATGATGGATTTGTTTCTTACAAACACACAGCTTTTGTCTTCTCAAAACATTAACTGATGGACTGGAGTGGTGTGGATTACTTGTGGATTATTGTGATGTTTTATCAGCTGTTTGGACTGTCATTCTGACGGCACCCATTCACTGCAGAGGATCCATTGGTAAACAAGTGATGTAATGCTACATTTCTCAAAATCTCTCAAAATGAAGAAACAAACTCTCAAATTTTCATTTTTGGGTGACCTATTTCTTTAAAAACAACCACAACTGCAGCCAGAATACCAATGTCTGTGGAAAATAAGAGCGCCAAGATACATTTCAGAATTAAGAGCATAACTTTCATATGAAGCTCTCGTACAAATCCAGAAGAACCAGAATATAGTGCACAAGATCTACAGTACAGACTTTATTTCATATGCCAAATATATCATATTTGTCCTTTTTGGAGCTTGACAGCATTATGAACTGTCATGAACGTTATGTAGACGAATAAATAATAACATAAATAACCTTCCTTATAACCTTTACTGAATAAGTAAATGGGAATTTGTGTTGCCTCATGTGAATTTTTTATATTTTTAGATATAAAGCACTACATTCTACATGTTGTCTTTGCTTATTGAAGAAAAAATGAAAGCAATCCTCATGCTGAGTGCACTTGCATTTAGATGTGATGCCATATGACAATGTAGAAACCATCATCATTATAAGTGCTTTATTTAGCCTTTCTGTTTGATCACACGCACACAAACATTACACAACAATGCTTCTTTATATAACCTCAGCTCTCTTGGAATAATGCCGCTCCACAGATTTAATGCATTAAACATCACTCATGCTCTCAAAACACATGAGAGCATCCAAGAATCAATCTCTGAAAAACACTGAGCATTAACGCGTGATGTCAAAATATTGATTAATTATTTGTGGGCTAATGACAAATAAAGATTGCTGAGAGAGAGAAAAGCAGAAATCTTTTTAAAATTGTTTAAAGCTCATGTGTCAAGTACTTTAAAATGTAATTTGTGCATTTATTATGAATCTGAACTAACCATGCAGTGTTCTAAACAAGCGGAAATATCAGTATTTTTATTTATTTTTTTATAAACAGATTTGCATGTACTACTGACTTTGGTACATTTCCATGAAGGTCATTTTGTGATGCCATTTCCTGTTCTTGGGGTTTCTTGTCACATGCATTGGTCACATGACAAAATATGTAAATGGCCTCCTGTGTGTTGTTTTTACTACACTTAGTTGTTTTTTCTAATATCATATCATTTTAGTTTTGATTTTGATTTTAGTTTAAGTTTTAATAATATGTTATGTGCTTTTGTCATTTGTCATTTATTAGTTTTATTTTTTTATGTCTATTATACCATACATTTTTATTTTTTATTTCCTTTTTAGTTTTAACCTTTTTATGACATCATATCTTTTTAATTGTCAAATCAAATAACCCCAAGATTTAAAAAAAAAACATAAAAAATAAATAAGCAAACAAAAATACCTTGTAAAATAATTATTAGGATATGTATACTCAAATTGTTTATACTCAAATTGTCAAAAAAAAAAAGGTTTACAGAAAATCACTTTTTACTATATGATTATTCCACTTTTTTAGAGACACTGATGAAAAAATATCAGTATTTTAATATTATTTACATGCCACATATATATATACATAAAATTTGCTTTCATTTTTATATTTTTGGTTTTTGTTTTAATTTTAACATAAGTTTTAATAATATGTTAAGTGCTTTTGTCATTTTTATTTTTTATTTCTAAATATTTTTTTAGCCTAGATTTGTATTTTTTAAATTAATTTTAATTTTTAATTCAACCTTTTTATGACATAAGATTTTTAACTGTCAAATAAATAAAAAAATAGAAAAAAATATGAATATTTAAATAAATTAATAAATATATATACACTTTTTACTATTTTTTTCCCATCTGATAAAATCAGGATTAAAGATTGTCATATATATATTTATTATTTTCTTTAAAAATCTGTATTTTATGTTATTTTTAAAATTCTTTTTATCTTCTCAGACATCATTATTTGTCTTTGACACATAAGTGCATATTGAATGACTGAATGCAGACAGGTGAAGTCACATGACCGAGTCACATGGGTCAGTACCTGGCGGTTTCTCTCCACTCAGCATCCTCTCCGTTGCGCAGGCAGATCTCATCCAGCTCGGTGAAGAGGTCGTGTGGTATGTGCTCTTCATCATCATCCTCAGTGCCCAGCAGAAACTGAACCCTCTGAGAGGGAGTATCTGTGACACAGCATTTCAATCACTTCAATTAACCACCAAGCTCAGTTCAAAAGGTCACATGCCTAAAATAGGCAGCTAAAAGCTTCAGAGACCCGAAACTGTTCTGTGTTCAACACAGTTATGTGGATAATAATAAAGCACAGAAAAGAAGCAGCTGCTCTCTAGCAGGACTGAGTCATCATGATGAGCTGCTAAAGGAGCAACACACACTCCAACTCTGAGCCTGTCGAGATCACAGAGAGAGAGAGACAGAGAGAGAGAGACAGAGAGAGAGAGAGAGAGAGAGAGAGAGAGAGAGAGCTTCAAAGAAACATGATACAACAGGACAGACCGTCAAAGGGAAACAGAAATGATGAAAGGATATTAGAAGGAACAGAGGAAGACAGCAAACAAACAGAAAAAAGTAAGGACAGAAAATAAAGAACACTGCAAAAACAGATGTTCTTACTCAGTATTTTTGTTTTGTTTTTGCAAAACATCTAACTATTTTTAATTCAAGATACATTTGCTTGAGATGAAAAAGGACATTATTATTTGAATAAATGTATTAAATTTTAATTTCTGAAAATTTTATTTAAATTCATTTATTCAAAATTCAATTTGCTTACCTCACTGGCAGATTTTATTGTTTGTTTTGTTTTGTTTTGAGCATAAATTTGCTTAAAGCTGCAGTCTGTAAGTTTTGCCTCTTTGTCGCCATCTCTGTTTGAAAACCTGGAATTGCAGCTGTGTGCGGAATTATCTTCTGTGCGCGGGGTTGTGCTCCGGCACGGCTGCAGCGCGGATGAATCTAATGTTTTGAGGAGTATGTGTGTCTGTCAGTCACCGCACCGGTGTGGATGTTTACGTACTTCACAATCACAGATTCTAGCCTATGTCTTGGAATATTTGACACAAATCAGAATTTTCACCGTATATTATCATCTGAACAAGTAAGTAACGAGTCTGCCACGTTTGTTCTGACCAACTGAGGAAAAAAAACATTACAATAAATCGCGCTACCAATGGTGATTTAATCTAACGATTGGTTAGCTCATATCACATCAAACTGTGCAAAATTATTATCATTGTTATACTTTATTCTCAAATTATTAATGTTAACATCAGCATTGCGTGACTATGAGTATAGTGTGTATTAGCGTGTACATTTCAATTTCTATACAGTCTAATATCTAATTGTCATGCCATTCAAATTTCATATTAAGACATTCTTAAATTCCTAAAAAGCAAACTATGCTCCCTTCAAACTGGTTTTCTTTAAAATTGTATTGTATTGTGTAATTATTAAATTTTCTATTATGTATTGTTAATCACATTTTCTTTAGGGTGACTTGTAACATCTTGTCCAGGGACTACGGATGAAAAATAGCCTTTGGCTAATTCTGGTACATTTACAGGAATGTTTTTATTAATGTACAATGTCCCTGTCAAACTAAATAAAAAAAAAAAAAAAAAAAAAATACAAATCTTGTGTAATCCCAGGCTATCTGTAATCAGAAGCACATTTAAAACTGAAATATAATTTAATTTCATTCACGTGTTTCATAAACACATAATCCTTTCTGGATTACAATCCGCCATCAAAATGATAAATTTAATTATTCCAGCTGCTGTGAGAAAAGGCTAAACGTTCCATCACCTGCAGGATCCTCACGTGTGATATAGTCTATTAGCTGGGAAAACTTCTTTATGTTTACAGACGTGATGTAATGACGCAGTGCCATGCTCGAATTTCCCACGAAAACCTACCCGTACCACTCAAATTAGAAAGCATTATTATAAGATAACTGTTGTGAATCGGGCTAAAGTAAGGTCATAGTTTTGAACACTGGCTGGTTATGTACTTATATGTACTTAATATTGATTTTGGATTTTTTTTACCAAAAAAAGTTACGGACTGCAGCTTTAATTTTTATTATTTTTTTAGAAAACAAAATCAACATTTTAAATCATTCTGTGTTTCAAGTAAATGTATCTTGAATTAACCCTGTAAATATATTTTTAATGAAACAGTGTATTGAATCTTTAGACAAAAAAAAAAAAAAAAGTTTGCATGTGTTTTATTTTTTTTATTTGATGCATCAGGCTTTTATGGCTCATATATTATGATACATTGAGATAGCGGAGGAAGAAACATCTCAATTTCATTCAGAGGCCCAAACTGTCACACTATATCTCAAAAAAATATGTTTTATTAAGATGATATTTAAATTCCTAGTTTTGTGATCAAAACATATAATGCAATGCAATACAATGATGAGTAAGAGATTAACAAATAAATCCTCAAAAGCCTGATGATTATATTTTATGCTCACATTTGAACATGATATTTATAATTAGAATGATATCTTGATAATCAAGTAATCAACCTAAGCTGCTTCAGTTCAGAAAGAAATCTGAAAAATCAGAAAAAGACCCATGAAGCACGAGCATTTTACTTGCTAAAAATGTCTAAAGTATCAATCAGATGACAGAAGGCATGAAGTAGATTGTGTGCGACAGGGTTTTCAGACTAGAAATGGCTTTATAGGGTTAAGAATGTTTAGATAGTTGTACTGAAAAACAGGACAAAAACACTGAGTAAGAACGTCTCTGAAGGAAGGATGGATGGTTACTGTATGAAGGAGATTCGTGTCCGTCTTCGACACCCGAGTCTCTCTCCCTGCTCCTCTTTCTGTGCCGGTGTCCGTGATGCCGGTGATGGCGGTGGGTTCTTCTGCCCAGAGGAACATGAACCCCAATATACAGAGTCCTGTGACCTATCCATCAAACACAAACAAGCACTCAGAGACGGTAGAAAATATACAAAAATGATTTTGTTCATGTTCTGAGGTCACTTGCTAATTAGCATTTTTCAGCTTAACTTTCACTGAAATTAAACCTCATACACACTGTAAAAACATGATTTTTCAAAGTTCTTTCAGTGCAACTGGAACATGCTAAATGCTCATCTATAAAAATTAGTGGTCAAACGATTAATCACATCCAATATAAAAGTTTTTGTTTACATAATATATGTGTGTGTACTGTGTATATTTATTATGTATATATATATATATAAATACACACACATGCATGTATATATTTAAGAAAAATATATTACGTTTATATATTAAATCTATTTATATATGATATAAATTATATGAATATAAATATATACATGTAAATACATGTAAATATTTTCAAAATATATGCTGTATGGGTGTGTATTTATATATACATAATAAATATACACAATACACACACATATATTATGTAAACAAAAACTTTTATTTTGGATGTGATTAATCGCGATTAATTGTTTGATAGCACTAATAAAAACAAAATATTTTTAAAAAGACAATATTTTAAAGTTGTGGATAACAAATACTGGGCAAAATATTTTTTTCAGACAATTCTGGAGCAATATTTTCCAGCAGTGAATGAATTGCTGTGATCAAAAACACCAGACCAGAATATCAGAGCAGTGTTATTTTAGTATTATTAATATAGTATTTATACCATAATGTGTAGTATTTAAAATATTATTTCTATATTATTTCTATTGTAGTATTCTATTTATTTTAGTATTATTACAGTAGTCTATTTCTATAGTATTTATAGTATTAGTTTTCATTTTGATCATATTTCATTTTCATTTAGTTTAGTTTTAGTAATACATTGTGTTTTTGTCATTTTTAATACTTTTATTTAATTTTCCTACTTTGACTAATTTTTTGACTTTTTATTTCACTTTTAGTTTAATTTAGTTTAAGTTGCCCAGAAAACATTTCTCATTTTCATTTATTCATCTTTTCATCAAATATTCATATTTTATTTGAGCTTTATTTCAGTCAGTGAAACACAGTGTTATTTTAGTAATATTTACATATATACTATTATGTTTTACTATCATTGTATTTGAAGTATTAGCTTTTAGTTTTGTATTTTCTGTTTTCATTTTGTTTTACTTAAACTTTCGTTTTTATTAGTTTTTGTTTTTAATGTTTGTATTTTATATTTTAATTAAATGTATTTTTATTCCGTTTTTCTTTAAGACAATTATTGAGCAATATTTTCCAGCATTGAATGAAATGTAAGTACATTAATAATCAACATTTCAACATAATCAGCATTTATAATTAACTGGATGGATTTTGTTTTTACTGACTCTGAATTGCAATGTATGATGGGATTGTCTTTTCCATAAATGACAAATGCAGTACTGCTTTAGTATTCAGCCAAAAGAAGGCTGCATAATTATGCTTTGACTCATTTGAAATAATTTTTGAATTCTAAAGCACAATTATAAAATAATTATACAGCTGCCTACTTTTTGGAACGGATGCTGCCTTAAACATATGATACATTATTGCAGTCTAGGTAGGCAGCTCACGAGGTTTTGAAGTGGATCATTCACTAGAAACACTTTGGTGTACTCTTTTTTGGTTCAATAATTACATTTGCTAAACATATTTAACCCATACAGTTATTCATCCTTTTTGAACAATACTAAAATAACAGTCATCACTCATTTTACTTTATGTGCTGGGAAAACATAACATATGTCCATCATATATTATTATATATCATCTGTCTGAAAACATAACATACACACATTTAATGGCAACATACAGAAACATATCTTTCTCCTCCTGCCAGTAAAATGTCTCTAAACAGCTGCTGAAAGCTGGATGAAATCACATCATAAAGCTCTCCTGAATTACATAACATTATGAGAAGGACTGAAAGTGTTGTCCTGCGATTGGAATCAATGACATGAGCTCACAGATCCCTTTCCAAAGCTTTAGACTTTATACGATTGACATGGTATGTTTACAAACGCTGAAAACTTGAGATTCATAAGATTCAGAGGTGCATCTGTGATCAGTGTAATAAACAGTGTTATTTTCAGATTCCATTGTAATGTTAGTAAGTTTGTTATGTGCTTTGTTAATTTAATTTAATTTAATTATTATTTTTGCATTGATTTGTATGTAGGTTTTTTTTTTTTTTTTAGATGTTTTTCATCTAATTATGTTATGTGCTTTTGGAATTCATATTAGTTTTTGTTTTTAATCTTTCTATTTTGCCTAAATTGATTTATTTCAGCTTTATTTCTATTAATGAACAACAGTGTTATTTTAGTATTATTTATATACTTTTATACTATTTATACTATAATTTATAGTATTTATAATAAAATGTATATACTACTATTTATATCTGCTTGAACTATTATAGTACTTGCTTACTTTTATGTTTTCGGTTATCATTTTAATTTTAGTTAAAGGTTTTTGTAATATGTTATGTGCTTTTGTCATTTTTATTAGTTTTTGCTTTAATGTTTCTATTTTAACTTCATTTCAATTTGAATTTTATTTAGTTTAATTGAAGTTGCCAAAGAAACATTTTTAATTTTAGTTTTTTAAGATTAAGCTTTTCGTATAATATTTATATTCTATTTCAGCCTTATTTCAGTAAACAAAAATTACTTTTAAAAGTTTAGTTTTTTGTTAACAACATCATATCATTGACTTGATGGTGAGCTCCTAGCAACCATTCAGATCACCATAGCAACTGCCTAGCAACCACTCACAGTATACAGTATATATATATGTCCTATATCTTGACAGCGGGCTCATTGTTGCATGGAACTGTGGGTAATCTCCTCATAACTCCAGCCTGTGTCTCAGTGAAACGCTGGTGAACAGTGAATCTGCCTGCTGTCGTCACACATCATGAAAGCTGAGCTCTGGAAACTTGTCAACACATTATAATGCTGAGTGATGGATTGGTGAAGTGTTCTTGATCAAATATAGTATATTCAAAACCCTCATGAAATCAAAATGGGATTTTGTGGCTTTAAGTTCATGTCTGTTAGCTTTAAGGTCAACTTGTGTATGGCTAAAAGATACAAAACCTGACTGCACAGCAATGTTATAATAAAATCTATAATAATAGTTATGTCCATGTAACAATTAATATTAAGAAATTATTTAATATGAATACACATCTTTTAATAATATGAAATATGAAATTTAATATTAAAATACATATTTAAAATGAACAATCTCTTTACTTTTAAAAGTATTCTCATTATTATTGTCAATATTACAAAATAATATATAATATTAATAGTATGTCACTCCCCAGTGACAATATTAATATTAAAATTAAAGAGACAAAATGTGCATTCAAAATGCACATTCTTTTACCTAAAAATCAATTATATTATTATTAAAAATATTATAATATTGATATTAAAGTGCATCCCTGTAACAATTAATGTTAATATTAATATTAAAGACATTCTATTTACCTTAAAATATGTCAATTATTAATAAAATAAAATGATATAAAATATTCTATAATATTAAAATAATTTTTAAAACTTTTACTACAATAGAATTTTACACCCCTGTAAAAGGTATTATATTAATATATTATATTAATAAGTTATATTATTAATATCAAAGTGAAAAAAATCACATTTAAAATATACATTCTATTTGCTTAAAAAACATAATTATTATTATTATTAAAATATTATATAAAATATTATATAATATTAGTAGTATGTTGCACACCTGTGACAATTAATATTAATCTTAATATTAAAAAGACAAATTCATATTTAAAATGTACATTCTATTTAAAAAATAAATTATTATTATTACAAATATTATACAATGTTAGTAGTAAGTTACACCCCTGTAACATACATTTATTTATTATTTTATTATTTTTATTTTGTTATTTTAAGTCACTTTGGATAAAACATCTCCCAAATACATAAATGTAAATGTTTTATCCTGATTCAATAGAAAATACATAAACACAAAAGAAGAAACCTGCACTCATCAAGACACGAGGTCTTCAAGTTCATCAGCCAAAGTTAGAAATACATGCTCATAATTAATGCAAATAAAGCAGGCACAAACATAAACAGAAAAGCGTGTGATTATTTCTGACATGTGTAGGACACGGAGCCTCTGTTCAGACACTAAGAGTCTTGATGACCCATTTATTATTCTAATTTGGATACCGTAATTATTCTCTGCCTCTTTCTCAACAACAAACACAGTAGGATGTAAAAATAGCATCCGGGGCAGGAGAGCAGCTGACGTCATCTGTCGTGCTTAGAGAAGATGCTTCCAGTAGCTGCTCTTTTCCCCTGTGAAACACTCTTAAATACTAGCTCTCCGTCCTCCCACCAGTCTTTTCTATTCATGACATTTCAGAGGCAGATAAACACACACACACACTCTTGATTCTCCACCCACAGACTAACATTAAGTTCTCTGAGCCGCCGTTGCTCTGAAACAGATTGTTATTATTGTGTGTGAGACAAACAGCTACAGGACGAGCATTACTTTTTGACGATTTTGATGTCAGTCTAAAACACATTACACACAGTGTAAAGAGAATGTACATTGTCAATGTGAATTTTATCTCTGTAAAATTCATATTAAATGTTATGGGGTGTAACATACTATTAATATTATGTAATATTTTATCATATTGATAGTGTATCTGGTAGTTTTAATATTAATATTATTATTAATTGTAATTAATATGTATATTTATATCAGTATTAATATTAAAATGATTTTTTTTGCCAATATTGTCTGGGTATATGTGTATATATGCAGATTAAATATATTTGACATTTTTCATATGTTATATTTCATATGTCCACTAAGGTTGCTGCACAGTAAAAATACAAATATTGTGAAACACTTTTATAATTTAAAATAACTGTTTTCTATGTAAACATATTTTAAAATATAATTTATTCCTGTGATGCGCAGCTGAATTTTCAGCATCATTACTCCAGTCTTCAGTGTCACATGATCTTCAGAAATCATTCTAATATGCTGATTTGCTGCTCAAGAAACATTTCTGATTATTATCAATGTTGAAAACAGTTGTGCTGCTTTGCATTTTTGTGGAAATGATATGACCATGATATAGTTTTTTTTCAGGATTCTTCTTATAGAAAGTTCAAAAGAACAGCATTTATTAGAAATAGGAATCTTTTGTAACATTATAAATGTCTTCACTGTCAGTTTTGATCAATTTAATGCATCCTTGCTGAATACAAATATGAATTCCTTGTGAATTTGGGGCAAATAAATAAATAAATAAATACATGCATGGCAAAAAAAAAAATTAACTGCAAAAAACAAAATCACGTGTCAGTCATGGACCTGTTTTATTGGGTTTTCTCCCCATGTGCTCTCCTTGACCTAGTTTTTCCCTCATGTTTGATCGTGTCATTCTGTTCACCTGTGTTCTATTAATTATCCTCATGTGTCTCCCTACTTAAGCTCCAGTCTGTTCAGTTGGTCTTTGTCCGGTGTTAAAGTCAGTTTGTAGATGTGTTTGTGTGTGGATTTAGCTCTGTCATCTGGATTATTAAAAGATATTGAACTCTCCTTCATTTTCCTTTGCCTTGTGGATTACTGCACACACCGCTACGTGACAATATGATATTTATAAATTAAAAATGTCTCCAAAAATCTTTATTTGTTTAAATTCTTAGTATGTATTTACCCTCTAGCTCCTCCTTCTCCAGTCCAGCTTTAAGCATGGAGCGAGTGCCTCCTCTGTCCACCACGGCCTCCTCATCATTCCTCTGTGTGTAGAGAGAGAGAGAGAGATGTCAGTGTGAAGGTCTGTCTCAGAGTGACAGATGCATTTGTCCCGGACCGTCATACAGAGACTACTCACCACACGCTTGCTGTCTTAAACTCTTAAAACTGTTGATATATAAACAAAATAACAATAATAATAAAAATGACAAAAATACACAACAAAATTACTAAAACTTTCAAATTAAAATTAAAACAGAAATATAAAAATAAAAACAAATTCAAAATATTAATAAAAACTATAATATCTCAATGATATTAAAATAACACTGACAGTGGTATATCATATTATTATTAATACTAAATTACTAATATTATTAAAGAGACAAAAATCACATTTAAAATTTACATTCTATTTACTACTAAAAAATATTTAAATTATTTTTATTATATTATTTAAAAAAAATTGATGAGACAATCTAATAATTTATGGGTGATTATGGGTGGTTGCTAGGATATTGTCATGCAGTTGCTGAGCTCCACACAGGTTTGAAATGACACGAGAGTGAGTAAATAATAATAAACAAATGTATTGCTGTAAATAAAGAAATACGATTCCCATGCATAACCATTGCTTGAGGACATCCAGTTCCTCGATGTATTGCTCTGTTTTCTGGGAATGAAAGTACAATCCAACTACAATCCAGTTACCATGGTTACTAATGTAGCCAACAGCAGCAGCCTCTCCATGAAATCAAACCAACTTGTGTTCTTCAACAAAGACTTTTTTTTGTGAGTTTCATATTGAAAAGCTTCATAACAGCGAAATTTAACTTCACTTTCTCTTTAAAAACACACAAAAAAGAGTGCTAGACAGGTATCAGTGACAATATGAGCACCTTACAACTGGACAAATGGCTGTTTTGAAGTCATTAATATGCAAAAACATTAGTATGTAGAATGTACACAATAAAAATGCATATTAATATGTATATCTTTTATAATAAAAAAAAAAACTAAAATGCTAAAAAAAAAAAAAAATTTAATTGAAATTTTAGTGATTTAATATTTAAAGGACACTATTAATATCAAACAGGCCAAAACTGCACATTATTGTTTTTGTCCATCATTTTATGACAATTGAATATGATCAATAATTAATTTTCCACTGTTTAAAGTCATATCAAACACCACAAAATGCAGGAACTGATAAAATGCACACAACCGTTTAGGGTCTTTTTGAATGAAGTCTCCTGCTCACAAAGGCTGCATTTATTTGATCAAAAATATAGTAAAAACAGTAAAATTGTGAAATATTATTACCATTTGAAATAATTGTTTTCTATTTGAATATATTGTAAGATATAATTTATTCTGATCAATCTAATGAATCCTTGCTGAATAAAAATACTAATTTCGTTAAAATACATAAATAAATGTAAATAAATAAATAAACTAACCCCAAAATTTTGAAATGACAATATCGACGGGTGAGAACCAGAAAGGTGTAAGTGACATTTCACCAACTTTACAGGAGAGCCAAAACAAACATTTTACCATAGTTTGATCTGACTTTGTGTACTGATTTCAATTGTTTATAATACAAATGTGTACACTCATGGATGACAGTACTTTTGTCAATAGAAAGAGCTCATTAATAGCTTTCATTTGATATATATATATATATATATATATATATATACACATTTCACCAAAAATGTCACTTACGCCCTTCTGGTTCTCACCCCTCGATATGCAAGTTGCTTAGGATAAAAATATCTGCCAATTGCATAAAGAAAACTGCTTTTCTTCAAGTTAATCGATCAAAGTGTGTTATAATTTCATAGAATATGTCTATCTACAGTATAAGAGTTTCAATGTGATTATTTAATGTAGGTTTTAAATAGAGCAAACTTCAAATCATTCACTGGTATCATATATTTCATGCAGAAATACAACTAGAATACAATTAATCATCGCTCAGCTTCTTCAGCACAAAACAAATTAGTGTCATAATGAGCTCTTGAGGGAATCTTTAATTAGTGCAAAAGAATAGCTGCTAGTCTAATAAACAGGGTTAAAGCAGTTTCTAGTCGTGATTCCCTTCATGTCAGTGCATAATGAAAGCAGGCTGGATGTGTGCATTTGTCCTCAACAGACAGCATTACTGACCAGCTGCTAATCGCAACAAGCTGGTGTTTTAGCACCTCATTACTTGAGAAACACACAGCATTAAAACAGATGGTGCCGAGCCAAGATCAACCCTCAGAGCAATTACATAAGAGCAGAAATACAGTCTTACCAAAAAACATACAATACTACTGTTGCACACATACACGCAAACTATGCTAGAATAGTCATATTCAATATAGATGTCAACATTTACACTACCACTCAAAAGTTTGGGGGCAGTTCAATGATTTTGTTTTTGAAAGAAGCTAAAACTTTTCTTCTGCTAGGATGCATGACATTTTTGATTATTATTTTTGATCAAATAAATGCAGCCTTGGTGAGCAAAAGAGACATTCAAAAACACTTAAAAAAAATGTTACTGACCTCAAACTTTTGAATGGTATAGTGCATGAATTGTCTTGTAATTACTTGAATAAACTTCATTCGAAATGTTTAATACAGAATTCAAAATCAAGGCACAAAATGACATAATTTACATTTGTATGCATAAATAGCAATAATAAGCAATATTTATTTTTCTAAAACATTTTAACATGTGAAAAATGCCTCTTCAGTGGCACATTTTTGAGTGATAATAGAAATGAATCAGAGACTGAATCAGTTTTTAATCAAATTGATTCACTGAATCAGGCATTCAGAACTGATTCAAACTCGATTTGAACTCTAGCAGTATTTTAGCTAATGATGTTTAAATCAAAGATGTTATTAAAACACAATAGAACCAGATACATGGGTTAAGATTATGATTTTGCTTTTAATTCTGACTTCAATATAAAAGATTGTCACCAGTGGCCTGTAGCATGAAGCAGGTTTCAGTTTTTACCCAGGTAAGTTCACATTTAGTTTGAGCAAACTCTTGAGTTTTTGGGCTCAAGAAGATGGGTTGGTTTTGAGCGGGATTCGTCACCATGGTAACTTCGGCTACATGGCTACCCTGCTCCGGAGCAGGTTTTATTCTGGGTTAGAGATCACAAACCCAAACTGTACCAATCAGCTGTGAGCAAAGTGACATATATCTGACGCTATGAAGCCACTCCCCCGTATCTCTCGCTCCAAATGAAAGCAGTTTAGAGTAGAAGAATTTCAGAGACAAAATCTGAAAAGACTTTTGCTGCTACTTATTTATTATATTTATATTATATTAATTATAATTGTTTATAATTCATATAATATATTCATATAATTATTATAAGAAGTGGCAATTCATTTTAAGATTTGCATTTAATTAAATTAAATACATGTACCCCCAGTTTCACAGACAAGGCTTAAGCCTAGTCCTAGACTAAAATGTATGCATTCCAGAGTTAATCACAAACTCTGGTTCAAACTCAGAGTTGACAGAGAATGTTTACATCGAGCTTTGTGAGCCTGCTGATCCTGATCTAAACCAGGTTGGATTTGCTTGGTTTTGTCAACCCTAAACCTACTCTGAAACTCAGTTTGTTCATCTCGCTTCGTGCTACAGGCCACAGATTGATTATAAAAAAAATGCATAACCTGAATGCATGTGATTCACTTTTAGGGTTGCAAAGGGGTGGAAAATTTCCGGTAAATTTCCGGAAACTTTCCAAAAATCCCGGTAAATTTCCAAAAATCTCGGAAAGTTTCCAAAATTCCCGGTAAGTTTCCAAAATTTCAGGAAAGTTTCCGAAATTTGCTGTAAATTTTCCAACTTTTTGCAACCCTATTCACTTTAGATGAAAGCATCTGCCAAATGCATAAACATAAATGAGATGCAAATCTTTCAATTCCATTCATCTTTTCACCTGCTCTGACAGCAGCTCACTAAAATCCATCCTAAACTTCAAAACTAGCAGCTGAAATTCACGTTCCTCAGGGCCTCCAGGTAATACAGTGTGTGTGTGTGTGTGTGTGCTCAGCCAGTTGATGGTAGCTACAGTAACTCACACAAACGAGAGCTCACGCTTCACACCCACACACTGAAGGAAAAAACCCAAGGGCACCTTCTAGACGAGTGAGTGAGTGAGTGAGTGAGTGAGTGAGTGAGTGTGTGTGTGTGTGTGTGTGTGTGTGTGTGTGTGTGTGTGTGTGTGTGTGAGTGTGTGTTATTCCTGAGCTCAGAACTGTAACTTTGATGAGATTCACTTACAGCACAATCATCCTGATAAATGTTCTTCTGTTTGTGCCTAAACGCTGGTCTGCGGTTAACACTGACTGTTAAAAGAGAATTTTGTTCTACAACATAAATTATAAATAAAAAAAAAAATCATGGCATAGTTTGCAGCTGTTATTTTATTTCAATAATCATATTTTCGAAATGTCTATAAATTGCTTAGAATCAGCATGAATCTGTATACTGTAAAAACAATTCAATTTAATCAGTTAAAAAGATGAACATGGCCTAAATATGGCTAGTTGTGGAAAAAGCAAGACTGGATGATTATGAGATTGAAACAAATAAATTGATGATATTGATAAATTGATATAAACACATACATATATTGTATATGTAT
Source organism: Schizothorax lantsangensis (assembly GCA_027422415.1). Classification (NCBI taxonomy): domain Eukaryota; kingdom Metazoa; phylum Chordata; class Actinopteri; order Cypriniformes; family Cyprinidae; genus Schizothorax; species Schizothorax lantsangensis. The sequence goes on from CM049848.1 coordinate 34,103,502, forward strand.
ATTACATATTATACATAAATGTCATTCTTAACGGTTTCATTTATGCATGACTGACAAATATGAATCACAAGTTCATTGGTTTATGTTAAAACCGTGTAATCCAAATGGACGGACATTTTAATTCAAATATAAATCTTAAATTTAGACCAAAAGACATTCCTCAGATGTGAATTTTGAAACCGTTTTACACTTTACAAAAATATGTCTGTGTGGAATTTGCTAAATAACTACCGCGTCCAGTAGCTTATTGCTTTATTAACCACTATAAATGATTACCTAAGCTAGCAAATACAAATAAAGTCTTGATTTCCTTTAAATGGCATAAGGTTCATATATTCTCTCTCTGTCACACAAGGTGTTTATTCAGATGAGTGCCTTTTGCCCTGCATAAAATATGAATAGCATGTAATCTGCATGAGGTCTAATCTCTTTATCCTGAATCCTCTCTTTTTTTTGACCAAACTGCCACATGCTCTCCTTCAATGTGGATCTGCACACATCCTACACTGCAATCCTGTAAAGAGACAACACACACACTCATACACATGCACACACTCACAGGTTCATGTGAGAGAACAGAGCAGACACAAGCCTCAATACAGTAAAATAAAAATGATGTCTCTTAAAAGCTGAAGTGCATCATTTCTGCACCGCCAGCATCACCAAAATGAATGACAAAAATAATGACACTGCCCATCTGCCATTGGTCAAGCGAACAGACAAGTCCCGCCCCAAACTCACACCAGATGCTCAAACAAACAGATGCAATGATACAATGCTTTAAAGGTGTCACAATATTTACATTTTTTGAGGATGAAATACAGAACTGATATATTTTATAATTCCCCAAAAACTCCAGACTAAGCTTTAATATCTCAATTACAAGAAAGAAATGAGATTAAATAGAGGAAATAGATATCTGTGCTAAAGTCTCCACTGTCTCAGATGTGAGGAAAAACCCGTAATGAACACAAAAGTGAGAAATCTCTTTATGATATACGATGTCAAATGTTTCTCATCCAATTTTTCCAAGATCTGAATGGCTATGCACATTCATTTTATACAGTAGCTCTACATTCTTACAATAGGACAACTTTTGCATTTAGTTTTATTCTTAATAAATTCTGGAAATACACTACCGTTCAAAAATTTGGGGTTTATTCTAATATGCTGATTTGCTGCTCAAGACACATTTCTGATTATTGTCAATGTTGAAACTAGCCATTTCATATTTTTGTAGAAACCATGATTATAATTTTTTTCAGGATTCTTTGATTAATATAAAAGTTCCAAAGAACAGCATTTATTTGAAATAGAAATCTTTTGTAATATTATAAATGTCCTACTGTCACTTTTGATTAATTTAATGCATCCTTGCTGAATAAAAGCATTAATTTCTTTCAAAAAATATCTTACTGACCACAAAGTTTTGAAGGATAGTGTCTAAGGGTGTATTCACACCAGGAAAGTATAACATCATCACATCATTGTTCATCTATCAAACATCGTATAGATTTTAAAATCTTGTTAATGACTTATAAAGCCCTGAATGGCTTAGCTCCTCAGTACTTGAGCGAGCTCCTATCACACTATATTCCTTCACGTCCGCTGCGTTCTCAAAACTCTGGCCATTTGATAATACCTAGAATATCAAAATCAACTGCGGGCGGCAGATCCTTTTCCTATTTAGCTCCCAAACTCTGGAACAATCTACCTAACACTGTTCGGGAGGCAGACACACTCTGTCAGTTTAAATCTAGATTAAAGACCCATCTCTTTAACCTGGTGTACACATAACACACTAATACACTTCTATTATTCAAATCCGTTAAAGGATTGTTAGGCTGCATTAATTAGATCAACCGGAACCGGGAACACTCCCCATAACACATGATGTACTCGTTACATCGTAAGAAGATTGGCATCTACGCTAATATCTGTTTCTTTCTTATTCTGTTTCTCAGTCCGTGTCCGGCTGGTCTCATAAAAATATGTACCTCTGTGCACTTTCTGTGCGACACCGTTTTACGTACCTCACTGCACGTTTCGCCGCAGTTTCAAAGAGAAATGTCCACTGAGTGGCGCTAAAACACAGGTTAAATACGTGAACCCTGGCACGTTTTTATTATGTTGATATAGGTACGTATTGCTGTGTTTTTATTTTGTTGCTTCAGGTACGTACTGCGGCGGTTCAGAATTCAAATATCTGGGGTCTGTCCCTAAAAGTTAATGCTCTATCATGTTGGAAATATGCCCTACACCAAACCCAACCCTAAACCTACCCGATAGTGTTAACAAATGCATAACTGGTATAAAAACGTATTTGTTGATGCAACCGTGCCATTTCAACTTCTTTATCTGCAGATTTGAACTGTTTTGTCGAACTGTGGTTCAAATCTCCCAGCAAATATTGTTTTGAAGTCGTAACATGATATTCTTAAAGTAATTGTGCGAAAAATACGCTTTATTAATCAAAACTCTGTAAATTTGTGTGAAAAGGAGTAAAAGGTGTTTTTAGAGAGCTTTACTGCCTCTAGTGTTTGTTTCTTTTGGAAAGTGAAACTGCAGTAATATGTAGTTATTGGTACGTATTTCGTGTCTCGCTAAAAAGTGCACCCAGGTACATAAATGCCATGAGACTAGGTTGGGATCAGATGGTGGATCGGCGCCGGGAGATGATGTCTGCTGTTCCTGAGTGTTCCTGTGGCTCAGTGGTAGAGCATTGCGTTAGCAGCGCAAAAGGTCGTGGGTTCAATTCCCAGGGAACACACATACTGATAAAACATGTATAGCCTGAATGTACTGTATGTCGCTTTGGATAAAAGCGTCTGCTAAATGCATAAATGTAAATGTAAATGTCTGCGGCCCTGATCGTCAGCGATGAGCCCCAGAGACATATCTCCAGTGAAGACCTCAATTAAAATACAATAAAAATAAAAATAAAACAAATAACTACAAATATAATAATAAAATACCTAACTACATAATACTATTATTGTTGGAAATTGCAACAATATAAAAATAGAAATAGAATACATTTATACATTTAAAATTTGAATTAAAACAATAAGTAAACAATAAATAAACAATAATATCCTGGCCAGAGGAGAACTGGCCCCCCGACTGAGCCTGGTTTCTCCCGAGGTTTTTTTCTCCATTCTGTCTCAGAGGGAGTTTTGGTTCCTTGCCGCTGTCACCTCTGACTTGCTCAGTTGGGGACACTTAATTTCTAGTGATTATCGTCAATTGGATTTCAAAGATACTATTTAAACTATACTGAGCTAGACAATGACATCTCCGAATTCAATAATGAAATGCCCTTAACTGAAAATTGAGTGTTTAATCTTATTATTATATATTACTGACACTCTATCCTCCAACTTGATACTGTTAAGTGCTTTGACACAATCTATTGTTAAAAGCGCTATATAAATAAAGGTGACTTGACTTGACTTGAAAGTCCGCTAGTTCACTTGCTTTGGTCCGGACCAAAAACAATGTTATTTTTTTAGTTTGGTGCGGTTTGCTTTCACACTGCCCTTTTTGCAAGTGAACCAGAAATTGTAAACAAAGCCACACGTGTGCTTAAGGTCATCCATTCATTGGTTCATCCATTCAACCGTACCAGAGTTCGTTTGGAAGCGGACCGAGACCACCTCTTCAGCTGGGTCTGGGTACGGTTGTTTGGTGCGCACCCGAGTGTATTCACACCTGCCCAAAAGATCCGCACCAAGGGGAAAGCGAACTTGAGTTCGATTCAATCAAACCAAACGAGACAGGTGTGAATACACCCTTAGACAAAGTTAAAACTTGAAAGAAAAATAACTCTCCATTAAATCCCCCTGAGCAATGACAGAACAACCTCTGAGCAATAAAATGCAGGTGTCTCATAAAGCTGGTCTGTGCGACAGCTATAAATAGCATCCTGCAGTCAATACACATCTGAGATGGCCTGACCATTCCGAGCGCTTAAAATAAGCACTTTCCTGTCAGATCGATAAACGGTGCAGGTTCCATGTCACCGACCCAATACTTCAGGATGCCTGCAGACTCAGATCAATGCTGCTGCCGGCAGCACAGCTCTGCAATGTTTACAAGGTACCAGGCTGTTATGAAGAACACTTCTGGATGGCACTTTTCACTCTAGTCTAGTGTCTTTGCAAAGACATTCAGTTTTATTTGAATATCCAGCAGCTAACAAAGATTTGAACGTTTTGCTAATGTTCACATTAAATTATGAAAACATTCTGAATGTTGTCATGTTCAAAATGTCAGTTTTTTTATTTGTTTTTTGCAAATATAACCGAATGTTACATTTTATCATTTTGCAAACATTATGGGAATGTTACTTTTGAATGCTCTCTTAATGTTCTAAAACAAGTAACATTTAAAAAAACAGAATTCACAATAACATTCCATGAATGAATGATGTATAAATAACGTTTTTGTGCACATTTTGAGAAAGAATGTTTGATTAAAACTTTCAGAGAACCTTGTCAGAACAATAGCCAAATTTCAAACATTCTTTTTAAGTTTTGAAATCATTCTGAATGTACTCTGAACATTCAAAAATTCCACTTTTTTAAACATTTTAAAAACAAATGTTCAATTTTGATCATTAATGACTTTTGAATGTTATCTGAACATTCTGAATAGAGTAACTTTTAAAAAACGGAATTCAAACCAACGTTCCGTGAACAATGTATAACTAACATTGAGAACTTTTATTAAAGATTTTTAAAGTTATATTAATATTACTAGAAGACCATCTGTTGATAACTTTCAAAGAACTTTGTCAGAAGTTTAAAAAATTATGTTTTGCTAATGTTCCCAATTGGTTATGAAACATTCTGAAACATCCAGCTTTTAAAATGTTTTTAAAAATATATATTTCTAACCAACATTATGGAAACATTACATTTTACATTTTGCAAACATTTTGAGAATGTTACCTTTTAATGTTCCCTGAACATTCTGAAATAAGTAACATTTAATAAACAATTTTTAAAAACTTCCATGAATAACATTTTTGCACTAACATATTGAGAACATTTTTAAAGACCAGATACTCTGATATTAATGTTGTTTGTTCATCATTTTCAGAAAACCTTGTCAGAACATTGTAACCAAACAAAGACATACAGTTCATAATCAGAATTGTAGATTTTACTTCGCTATATTCAGAGAAACCCTCCCGTAAACGGCACGTAAAACACAAAACTGTGATTGCTCAGTTATCATGTCAGTCACAGACGTTTCATTTCTTGGCCAGATGAAGCTGCAAAGTGGACGAGACTGATAGTCACCATGTTGTTTTTCATCACTATATTCTCTTGTGGATCAGATAGATTGCAGCTGGCTGAAAGAGACTGCTTTGGTATAATTTTAGAAGCAAAGTATCTGCAAAATAACACTTGAATAATTACAGCTTTTGTTTCCTCAGTATTCAGGTCCATTATTACTGAATATAATCTCACTTTTGTGGCAATTTCCAAAGAAAAACAACTTTGGATTTCCCCCAAAATAACAAAGAGCAATCAGCTTAATTTTAATGCTGTTTACTTACAGAAAATGGACACAAATTGACATGAAATCCTCTTAGCCACCGGAAAAAATACTTTTGTGCACTTAAACCTCATGAAAGGATAAACTCACAGAAGATGGAAAGTAACATGCAACACTGACCTGCCAAAACACAGCACAGACTGTACACAGACTGCTACTACATCCTTGCTGCATGCTGTAGTGACAATATGACTATCTGTATATATACTGTATATAGTCTAAAACAGTGTAAAGTTACAATTTGACCACAAAAGAAGCTATTTTAGACTATTCTGCTTACAGCCTTTACTTTCAGAAACATGTCATTGATGCCTTTATATTTGCATTTTCTATTTACATTTATTCACTTTTTATCCAATGTGACAAAATGTTGCTTATAAGCTATAAATTGACTGAATAATGCTTTTTGAGGACACAGGTGTCTGCAACTGCAATGCATCGTGGGTTTACAAAGTCCACCCTGATCAAAGATATTTTGAAAATTTCTCAGTTTTTTGTCCATACAATGAACGTCAATCACGTCCAATGTTATTTGGCCCCCAAAGTTCTTCAGAACACATTTCACAATATAAAGATGGTTTGGAACTTGAGGGTGAGTAAATGATGACAGACTTTTCATTTTTCGTTTAACGATCTCTTTAAAGCAGCATGAGGCAGGTAGAGAGCAGAGAGATTAGTGAGCGTCCCGTGATGGTTCGCATTGATTTAATTGGATGAAGCAGATAATCATATTGAGCATCCTGAAAGGACAGATGGAGGAGAATATCACTATCAGCTGCAGCACAGCGAATCCATAGAGGGCAGTTCAGTGCAGTAATTGCTGTAGTAGCACACAGATGAGCCAAAGGCCTTTCAAGGAAAGCATGTTCACTCGGCCTTCATGCACATTTTGGGCATCCAAGACCAAGTCTTATACTTGAATGAGGAAATCCTGAAATCTCAAAAACTGCTTGCCGAACTGTCCCATATATATTGTTTTTTTTTAGATCAAATAGTGTTAAAAAGGATTATACTGTATGATATAATATCAAGTCAATGCGCATTCAATGGGGAACATTCTCACAACTTTCACTTGCATTTATTAACAGTTATATAAATATTAGGACATAATATTCTTAAAGTAATGTTTATGGAACTTTATTAATATTTGATATACATTCTCATAATGCTGAGAGAAAATGTTCTTAGAACAACTTGTTGAATGTTCTAAGAAACGTTAAAATAAAAATAAAAAAATCTTTAAATAACATTCTAATCATGACAAGAAAACTGGATATTTTAACATTCTTATAATATAAAAAAATCAAATAACATTATATTTTGGGTGAAAATAAAGTTAGTAGAATGTTGTAAGAAACATTTTAGTAATCGTTGGATGAGCTCCCGAACGAATGGCGTTCTATTGTGAACACGCATACGGCAGTTAGCTGGATATTTTTCTTACAAAAACGCAACATTTCGCAACAAGAGGCCTTTATTCACCCCCCAGAGCTGTGTGAGGCACTATTTATTATGGATGGATGCGCTTTATTTGACTACTTTTGAACTGTTGAAAAATAACACCCACCCACTGCCATTATAAAGCTTGGAAGAGCCAGGAGGACGTTTTTAAATATAACTCCGATTGGATTCGTCTGAAAGAAGAAAGTCATATACACCTAGGATGGCTTCAGAATGAGTCAGTTATGGGGTCATTTTCATTTTTGGGTGAACTATGTCTTTAATGCATATAAAATAGTTGTAATGTGTTGGCATTATTATCGTTAACTAAAACTAAAACCATCAAAAAAATTGTTACTTAAAATAAATAACAGAAATACAATAAGTAAAAATATTAACAAAAACTACAATAGTATATCGGTGATACTAAAATAATGCTGGTGTTGACTAATTATTTGTAAAATAATTAATTTTTAATTCAACTGCAGCATTTTTAACCTATACTTTTCAGCATTTAATTACATATATTTTTAGTTACCATTTCTTTCACTTACAGTAGTATGTCATCTAAGATTTTTTTCGTCACAGATCTTGTTGCAGTGCATTATAGGATTGTCTTCTCTGCAAAGCAAATATTTAACCAAAAGAAGGCTTCTTAAAAGATTTTGTAATATTATAATATTTGGAATAATGCCTTAAAATGATGTCTAATTTGGAACTACACTCTCAGAAAAAAAAAAAGATACAAAGTGGGATGGGATGGTACTCTAAAGTACAAAAAAATATTAGTTCTTTAAAAGTACATATTAGTACCTAAAGTGTACATATTTGTACTTTTTATGACAGGGTAACATTCCAGTGACAGTTTTGTACCTTTATTTCTCATAGTATACAGTCCTAGGAACAGGACGAGGGATAAAGCAGGACAGTGTCAGAGATCTGTGCTGGATTTATGGGAGGTCTTGGCCGACATCTGCGGCATGTAACCTGCTTCTTACTGTAGCAGCGGAGGCTTCCTGCACCCCTCCTCCACAGCACTAACCCTGCATCTGATCAATGACATTCAGCCTGCAGAAAACACGCTGCATCCTCTGCAATACACAGACTACATCACCCACAATTCTGTAGTGCACTACTGCAGTTTGCACTATTGCACACTGTTCAAACAACAGCTAAATGTAATTCTCTAAATCATGCATATTATCTGACAATATAAATACTGCAATAACACAATCAAGGGCATCATAAATATGTATGCATTTACTAAATCCTAGTACTTGGCAGTGTTTGCATGCAGCAGATGCCACTAAAACCTGAACTCGAGTAAAACCAGCATGCCGCTCATACCTGAGAGTCCAGTCGACTGTAAAGGTCCAAATTCTGCATATCCCTGGTGTTTTTCGCTCCAGATTGAGTCAGGACGGTTTCACCTCATTCATGCGCTTCAACTGATGACTTGTCCAACTTCAGCGCATGCACACACAAACACACACTCATGCATGCACACACACACACACACACACACACAGCGATTACAGCAGTGACATCAGCAGTGTCTCTCCCATACAAACTTACACCGTCTTTATCTCATTCTGTCTCTCTCTCTCTCTCATAGGGAGGAACTGCTTCTCGTCCTGGTGTTGCACCAGTGTATTCTGCCCGCCTCCTCCCCAGAGGCATGCTGGGAGTGGACTGCTGACCTGTCAGAAGAAGCCTGACCTTGTTCTCTCTCTCTCTTTATACTCACGGTTCTCACCTGTGAGGTCTAATATACCTAGAGAAAAGTATCTGCTAGCATTTCCATTCGTCTCAGTGGCAGTTCTTGGCATGTGTGTGACTACCTGGAAGAACTATTTGAGCCAATCACCTCAGCCAAAAATATGACTCATCAATCTAAAGTCACAGGAACACAACGACTGACTGATTGACCCTTCTCTAGTGACTACTGAGCTGTGACATCACAGACAGCAGACAGGGAAAAATATAAGTCTATTTCATGATTTTAGGAGACTCCAATATTTACACACAAAAAACACGTCTTTGAGAGTCCAAATGCATTCATTGCGTGATAAAGCCTATTAGAAAGCAGTTGGAATGAACATATAATTCAAGTTATGAAAGCAAAAAATATCCCTGTATGTTTTTTTTATACATATATTTATAAGACATGATATAGTTAAAGCTGCAGTCCGTAACTTTTACCTCTTTGTCGCCCTCTATGTTTGAAAACCTGGAATTGCAGTTTCTTGCGGAATTATCTTCCGTGCGCGGGGTTGTGATCCGGTTGTAATGATGAGTCAACGGAGTGGAGATCCATTTGCAGCTTTAATCAAAGTTAACACAGTCGTACAGGCAATGGTCGGTAACGGTAACAGGGATATCAGAGGAGAGACAAGGGCAGAGTATCAAGGCAGGCAAGAGGGTCAAAAGGCAGGCAGATAACAATCCAAAACGAGAGAAACAGTCCAGGGTCAAAACACAATAATCCAACAGAGAAAGATGAGAACGCTCAGAAATGTCAGCCGGGGCAATACAAGACTTCGCAAAGAGTGTGTGAATGAGAGCTGCTTAAGTAGGGGAGATAATGGGGAACACCTGTGCAGGTGATTAGTCCAGGTACGGGGTGTTATGGGAAATGGAGTTCAAGAAAGTCAATACTCAGGTGATGGCGACCTCTGGTGACGATCAGGGGGAACCACAGAGGCCGGATTTGTTACAGAGGTGTTCCGGCACGGCTCCAGCACGAATGAATCTAATGTTTTGAGGAGTATGTGTGTCTGTCAGTCACCGCACCGGTGTGGATGTTTACTGTACTTCGCAATCACAGATTCTAGCCTATGTCTTGGAATATATGACCCAAATCAGAATTTTCACTGTATATTGTCATCTGAACAAGTAAGTAACAAGTCTGCCACGTTTGTTCTGACCAACTGAGGAAAAAAACATTACAATAAATTGCGCTACCAATGGTGATTTAATCTAACGATTGGTTAGCTCATATCACATCAAACCGTGCAAATTATTATTATTGTTATACTTTATTCTCAAATTATTAATGTTAACAACATCAGCATTGCATGACTATGAGTGTAGTATATGCATGTAGATTTCAATTTTTGTACAGTCTAATATCTAATTGTCATACCATTCAAATTTCATATTAAGAAATTCTTTTAATCCAAAAAGCAAATTAATCTTCCTTCAAACTGGTTCTATTTAAAATACAAAAACTTTGTAATCCCACGTTGGCTATCTGTAATCAGAAGCACATTTAAAACTGGAATATAATTTAATTTCATTCAGATGTGTTTCATAAACACATAACCTTTCTGGATTACAATCCACCATCAACATGTCACATTCAATTATTCCAGCTGCTGTGAGAAAAGGCTATAAATGATGCATCACCTACAGAATCCTCACGTGTAATAGTCTACTAGCCGGGAAAACTTCTTTATGTTTACAGACGTGATGTAATGACGCAGTGCCATGCTCGAATTTCCTACGAAAACCTACCCGTACCACTCAAATTAGAAAACATTATTATAAGCTAACTGTTGTGAATCGGGCTAAAGTAAGGTCATAGTTTTGAACACTGGCTGGTTATGTACTTGCTCAAATATTGATTTCGGGTCATTTTTAACCAAAAAAAGTTACGGACTGCAGTTTTAATTAATAGCACACAAGCAAGAGTGCCATTTTCCCGAATATCAGCACGTGAGCGTGTTCGCGAATGTGATATTGATTTTATACAACAGTTGAACAAACAAGAAGTTAATATTGAATGAGTTACATTTTAGACACAATATTGTCTGTTTTTTCTGTTTTGCCAATGAAAATAGTTCCAAAAAAAGCCGGATCAGAATATTTGCGCATCTCAGAGCAACACTGCAGTGTTTCATTCTGAATCTGTTTTTGAATGAATCATTTGAGTCAATGATTCAATGATCCATTCATAAAGACAGTCATTTGCTTCATTTCTAAAAGGATCAGCCATTTCAAATGAATCGTTTAAATGAGTGATTCAATAAATCAATCATTAAGGGGGTTCACATGTCACATCTAAAAATGTGGAAACTACTAGGCGCGCTGCTTTCTCCTTTCCGAAGTGCTCTGTAGCTTGTGCTCCCGTGGTGTCTGCCGTTGCTAAGCAACCATGACCTGCGCTCTCCATAAGGACGCGGAACTTTCAGCAAAGGATAAATGGATTTCCAGCACTAAAAATTGCTTAGAGTAGCTCTGCTACTAAATTATTTAAAAATGCTATCATCTTGGCTGAGCTTTCAATGTTGTTACGGGAAAGAATGAAGCTGATTGGTTGGTTCTTGTCACATGACCTGCTGTGCGCTTGCGACATTCTGAAAGTTGAGATGTTTTTAACTTGATGCAGCTTGGACACGCCTGGAAAAAATGATTGTGTTGCACCACGTGCGTGTCGCGACCGCATCGCTTCCATTATGAGCACACATACCATGCATCTACATTTGAAATAACGAGCTTGAGTGCACGTGACATGTGAACGGCCCCTTATACAGGCACTTGCTGCCACCTACTGGCAGTTTTAGTGTCATATTTATTTATGAAAACAGACAAGCTACCAGCACAAAAACACATGCAGCAAAATATAATTTAATTATTGTTATTAACAAAATCACAAAAAAAATGGAGAGATCATTTCTTATCAAAAATACCATTCAAATGTTTAAGGTCTGTAAGAATTGTTTATGTTTTGGAAAGAAGTCTAAGGTCTGTTCACACCAAGAATGATAACTAAAGATAACTATATCAATAACTATATTTGTGTATATATGTGTGTGTGTGTACGGTTCAAACGTTTCTGAAAAACATTTGAAAAATTCTTATCAAACCTGCAATATTTTGATCAAAAATACAGTAAAAACAGTAATACAGTTACTATATATATATATATATATCTTCTTTTTAATCCACCCTGAAATTCTAACTTTAGCATATGCTTTTATCTAAATTGCCTTATAAATGACAAACTTCTCATCATTCAGTTGTTTATGTATAAGTTCATCAAATGTTGACTAGTATTCAAAGTTTAGATTTAAACAATAGTTCAATGTATTTAAAATGAACTGTTTTAACTAACATACATGTACAGTATGTTACAGTAAATTCCCTACTATCCTGTATGAAAAGCAATACTCTGAAAACTGTTCATCCTTCACCTTCGTCTGCCCCTGTCTGACGAGAGTACAGGCGTTCGCTTGTGTAACACAGATTCAGCACAAATATAGAAGCAGATCAAACGCTCTCCGACGTGATCAGATTCGATTTGAGTGTCGGTGCATTTCGCTGATCTTCTGCTGGGATTTTCCTAATCTCAAAAATGTGCTGTCTACCAAAACAATACATAAATGATTCAAGAAAATAACCCCCCAAAAGCCAATGCAGCTCATCTAATACTGCTGCATTGTAAGATCAGAGGAGAATGATTTGGAAACATGCCATAAATCTCTGATAAGCAACTAGATTACTGTAACCACGCATCTGGTGATGTTTCAAGGTCTTTTCTGACTAAAATCCTGAAATGAGCATGTGGTGAGCAGTGTCCTTTGACAGATTACAGATTTATAACTTCTGTGACCTTTTGGTGTCTAGAAGCTTCAGTGCTGCTGAACGCATGAGCTGCATACTGAGAAAAAATGACATGAGGAAGAAACTGCTGCAGCAGGAGTTCAAGCATTCTGTGATTCTGGATGGCAGTGAATTGTCCTTCCTCAATCATGCTGATTAGATTGAATAATGTCAGATGCATTGAAAATAATTTATGCTGACAGGTTCTGGAACAGTGTTCCTGGACCTTCGGATCAAAATATTTTGTCAGTTTCTTTGTCAGTCCAATCCATCCGTCCATGTGTGCTCCAGTCCGGTATGTGACACGATTCTGGCATTATATCAACCATCATAAAATATAAAGTGTATTAAATATTTCGACTCACCACACTTTGTCTTCCAGGAGAGTTGACCACCTGCAAAATACAAATATTTACAGATGAAAATCCTGTCATTTGTTTTGACTCACTCTAATAATTGCTTTTCATTAATTATCACATTACAGCATTCACACATATTCAGGACTTCTTCATAATGTTCTTATTTATGTCAGCACAGTGCACACTGTTAAGTAATATTTATATAATTTTTCATTTTACAGTATGCATTAGGGCTGCACTATTTTAGGGGAAATCTAAAAATTGTAATAATAAGAATTATTATTATTATTATTATAAACATATAGTAATATTTCTTATTTGTTTTTGTCTAGTAATTTTAATACTACAACTACTACTACTAATATTTTTTATATATATAATAATAGTTATTATTATTGCTTTTCATATATTGCTTATTATTACAATATAGTAATATTTCTTACTTGTTTTTTATCTAGAAATATAATAATTCTTATTTTTATTCTTCTTAATATTTTTTTATAATAACAATTATTATGATTATTATAAAAATACTAGACAAAACAAATGCAAGAAATATTATTAATTTAGTAATAATAAGCTGCTTATGTGTAAATGAACACAGTGCTGCGCTTTACTCTGATACATGCAGTGCATATATTTATTTATTAAATCACAGTTTTTGTGATTTGATAATCACACTAAGCCATACTGTGATTTTGGTTTTACTTTGACTAATCATGCAGCCCTACTATGCATTTTCGTTTTTTACTTGAAAAACACAGTAATGAGGGGTTTGTAATTTGAGTTTTGTTTTTTGTTATTAAGATATAATATAACCCATAGCATTGCTGATCAATCAACATTAACTTTACAGTTAAAACCCATGGTGAATCTGAGCATTCTTGTCAGCTGCTGTTTTCAGTTCATTCTCTAAGGCAGCTTAGTCACAGGCTTGTAACTGTGGGATTGTGGGATTGACAGCAGAGAGCAGCAAGTGGTGAGAGCGTCAGAAAGTTGTGAATGCTGAACTTTATGCAAACGACAGGCGAACTCTGCTGATATCTGTCAAACGCATTTCAAAATCTAAAACAGTGACGCAGATGCATTTAATTCAGATTTAAAATGACGTTTGCATGCTTTCATTGCAGCTAAACTGTGATTGGGTTTACAAAAGCATATTAAACGAACACCATATAGTTTGAGCATTCACAATCATGCATGTACATGTACATACAGGCACTAAAACTGCACATATCTGGCATTTTGGGCAGCATTGAGTGAATTTCTTCTGGCTGAAGAACAGAGCACATGTTTAACAGAGGAAGTGCCAGGACATCTTCCCTTTCAAACACAATAATCCTGGATATCCAAAGAGCACCAATTAGTGTTAAAAGAACCTCAGAAGCCTTGCGTATATGCTTAATCTCTGCTAAAGGCCATTACATGAGCATCTCTAGCGGATTATCCAAAAACACTGCGAGAAGACTTAGGATGGATTTTTATTCTACTCATATCAGTACATTCATACTGAGATTATGAGCTCTAGACTACAACAACTGATTAGTCCAAACAATATGCTTAATTGGATCTCATCTATCATCGTCTTGGAGGCATAATTTACCTGCTTCAGCGTGACATAATCACTATCAACAGATGTAAGTCTCTGTGCTGCTCACTGTTTATTTTCCATTAAGCAATAATAAGCAGCTTTGTCCGTCTGCTCGGGACTCACGCTGAGCGGGAAATATTTTTCAGTGTAATCTGAATAATAAAGCTTAGCTTTGTCTTAGCAGAGAGCTTTGCAAAAGCCATCATTATATTGTCCTGTGATACGTGAGAGACGAAACCTTTGAAAGATCTTCTACAAGCTCTGTGTTCATGTGCTACACTTTCATATATCTGTGGTTCATAAATTATGAAATGAGCTCAATAAATAAAGTAAATAAAGACCAAGTACTAAAGTACTTCCTTACCTTAAAACATGTTCATTTTTTGACCTTTTAAATCATGAATATCACTATTTTAACGTCTTACTCCATTTAACATTTCAACTAACCCTGCCATGTCAGAAAAAAGGTCAATATATATTAAAGATATTTTTAAAGAAAATTACTGACCTTAACACATAATCATGAGGGTCTACAGGGGTCCTTTCTATGATCATTTCCTGTTTTATGCCTTTGTCACATGACCCAAAAATATCTTTACGCCACAACGACTTTGATTTGGCAGTCAAAAGATTTAATATTAATAATATTATAAATGTATATCAAATTATATTTAATATTATAATATTGAATAATATTACATATTTATATATTTAATATTTAAATATTTAATAATAACACAACATAATATAATATTATGTGTATTATATACATATATATGTTATAAAATATTTTACAACATATGTAAAATTGTCTTACTGCTTTGATTTGGCAGACAAAAGTTCTAATAATAATATTATATATTTATATAAATTATATATAAATTATATAAACAATAAATAAATAAATTTAAATATTATTAATTTATATTGAATAATATTGAATATAATATTTTAATAATTCAAAATATTTATATATAACTGTAATTACACCACAACCTTTGTTGAAGTGCCACAGAAAACATATAAAATACATATAAACACTTAATTTTAATTCAATAACATGACACTAAGGTGTATTGAAGTCATAGTCTGTATAAATTAATTTATATAATTATATAATATAATTTATAATAATAATTTAATAACAATTTAATAGATCCAGACAGAAAAAGCATTACATCACAAATCCTTAAATGACACGTGCTGTAAATGAACAGCATCACACAAATGACTGATACCTCAGATAATCCTATGTGCTAATGTGCTTTAAACACAAACCTGTTCAAGACTGTTTAAGGGTCATTCAAAAGCTGCTTTTCTGCCAACACTGGATCAATAATGAAAAGAAACGTTCTGAGGTGATTAGAGGTGCTTGCTTGAATGATTAAACGTATTCTTTCTGTATTTTCTGGTGTAGAAAGTACAAGTCTCCAACAAACACACTCAGGGTCACTGGGTTTGGTCTAAAGGGACTTTGAATTCAATGCTGCCTTTTTACGTCTCTCTAATATCTTAAGATCATAAGTCTTACTCTAAATCTTTAGTAATATATCATAGTATACTAATGTTAACCCTGTAAAGCCTGACATAACAAATAATAGTCAGAAAATCAGAATCAAAATCAGTTTATCGAAACTTTAGACAAAAAAGTTAGTTTTTTGCTGAGTGTCATAATTGATACATCAGGCTTTTATGGCTCATATAGTCTGATATAGTGAGAATATGGAGGAAGAACACCTAAATTTTATTCAGAGGCAAAACTGAGTAAAAATATGCAATTTGGTGCAGATGCTGATATTTATATGGACAAAAAATCTTTATAACAGTTAAAACAGAATACTTACATAAAATTATATAAATATCAGTTTTCACTCTGCATCTCCAATAATATGTCTTAGTAAGATGATATTTCAACGCTTAGTTTTATGATCAAAAAATATAATGCAATGCAATACAATGATTGAGAGATAAATGTTCCTCAAACGTTCCTCAAAAGCCTGATGATCATATTTGTAATCACATTTGAACATGATTTTTCTAAAACATTATCTATGGATAATCAAGCAAACCGAAGCTGCTTCAGTCCTGTAAGTGTTTATCTTCTTGCATTTACTTCTGTAAATTAATGGTCTAATTCTGCTGTGATTTAAGCCCTTTTATCACTAAACGATGAAATACAGTGGGGGGAAAAATTATTTGATCCCCTGCTGATTTTGTACGTTTGCCCACTGACAAAGAAATGATCAGTCTATAATTTTAATGGTAGGTTTATTTGAACAGTGAGAGACAGAATAACAACAACAAAAATCCAGAAAAATGCATTTCAAATATAATTGATAAATTGATTTGCATTATAATGAGTGAAATAAGTATTTGATCCCCTATCAATCAGCAAGATTTCTGGCTCCCAGGTGTCTTTTATACAGGTAAGGAGCTGAGATTAGGAGCACTCTCTTAAAGGAACTGCTTCTAATCTCAGTTTGTTACCTGTATAAAAGACACCTGTCCACAGAAGCAATCAATCAATCAGATTCCAAACTCTCCACCATGGCCAACACCAAAGAGCTGTCCAAGGATGTCAGGGACAAGATTGTAGACCTACACAAGGCTGGAATGGGCTACAAGACCATCACCGAGCAGCTTGGTGAGAAGGTGACAACAGTTGGTGCGATTATTCGCAAATGGAAGAAACACAAAATAACTGTCAATCTCCCTCGGACTGGGGCTCCATGCAAGATCTCACCTCGTGGAGTTTCAATGATCATGAGAACGGTGAGGAATCAGCCCAGAACTACACGGGAGGATCTTATCAATGATCTCAAGGCAGCTGGGACCATAGTCACCAAGAAAACGATTGGTAACACACTACACCGTGAAGGACTGAAATCCTGCAGCGCCCGCAAGGTCCCCCTGCTCAAGAAAGCACATGTACAGGCCCGTCTGAAGTTTGCCAATGATTCAGAGGAGAACTGGGTGAAAGTGTTGTGGTCAGATGAGACCAAAATCCAGCTCTTTGGCATCAACTCAACTCACCGTGTTTGGAGGAGGAGGAATGCTGCCTATGACCCCAAGAACACCATCCCCACCGTCAAACATGGAGGTGGAAACATTATTCTTTGGGGGTGTTTTTCTTCTAAGGGGACAGGACAACTGCACCGCATCAAAGGGACGATGGACGGGCCATGTACCGTCAGGGCCAGGGCATTGAAGCCAGCCAGGGCATTTAAAATGGGTCGTGGATGGATATTCCAGCATGACAATGACCCAAAACACACGGCCAAGGCAACAAAGGAGTGGCTCAAGAAGAAGCGCATTAAGGTCCTGGTGTGGCCTAGCCAGTCTCCAGACCTTCATCCCATAGAAAACTGTGGAGGAAGCTAAAGGTTTGAGTTGCCAAACAAACCTCAAAACCTTAATGACTTGGAGAGGATCTGCAAAGAGGAGTGGGACAAAATCCCTCCTGAGATGTGTGCAAACCTGGTGACCAACTACAAGAAACGTCTGACCTCTGTGATTGCCAACAAGGGTTTTGCCACCAAGTACTAAGTCATGTTTTGTGAAGGGGTCAAATACTTATTTGACTCATTAAAATGCAAATCAATTTATAACATTTTTGAAATGTGTTTTTCTGGATTGTTTTGTTGTTATTCTGTCTCTCACTGTTAAAATAAACCTACCATTAAAATTATAGACTCATCATTCAGTGGGCAAACGTACAAAATCAGCAGGGGATCAAAAAAAAATTCCCCCACTGTATACATTCAGAAACTTCTTCATCTTACTCAGTCAGAAACTCCTCTCAAAAATGAACCACAGCCAGGCTTGGATGCCATTTGTCACGTCTAACAAAAATAGAGTCCACTGCAGCTGGACAAGTGCAAATGAGCTCTAGCCTGATAAATCTAGGCCTGTCTGAGACGCTCCAGCCAGCAGGAGCTTCAGCAGCAGCAGCAGCTTTATGGCCAAAGATCTGGACTGCTAATATGAAGCAAACAGTGTTTATTGATGCAGGAACTGGAGAGGAATAATGTTTGATGTGCTACATTTAACTATGCCACGTTTATATATCTGATAAGCGGTGATCTCACAATCTACTGAAAGCCACTAGATCAGTGGTCCTCAACTGGTGGGTCTTAAACCCTATATTAATAAATATATATATCAATGTTTCATCTTAATAAACTTTTGGCTCTCAATTTGATGGCCAAAGTAAAATATGAAGCAAAACCAGTAGCATCTGTTAAATGCCTTTATGACTTTACTGGTTTTGGGCTGTTGAGCTCATATAATCCACTGATTTTATTTGTAACTGATGGGATGTGGTCATTAAAACACTATATATTAAGTGAGACCTCACTGCCTGATCTATTGCTCTGGCGTCACAGATAATCTACAGTCACAGCGAGTCTCATCTGACTTGTAAATGAAAATGACACTGACACTGACAGCTGTCAAACCTGATCTCTGAGAGAAACATTAGATCCAGATTAAACATAGACTCACTGCATAGACATTAAACATAGACTCACTGCAACTCATCTACTGCAATATCACTTTTATATTTAGAAAGCACAGGAAATATAACATTAAGACATGTGCTAGTTAAAGATTGTTAAGTAAATGTGACCCTCCTTCCACACCAAAAATAAAGAATAAAAAAATGCATAAAATTAAATAAACAAAATAAATAAATGCTATTAATAATAATAATAATAATATCAATCATATATCTATACATACAGCGGTAAAATAAGTATTGAACACGTCACCATTTTTCTCAGTAAATATATTTCTAAAGGTGCAGTTGACTTATAATTTTCACCAGATGTCGGTAACAGCCCAAGTAATCCATATATACATATAAAACAAAACAAATAAGTTCAGAAATTAAGTTATGTGCAATAAAATGCAATGACAAAAGGTAATTGTATTGAACACATGAAGAAAGGGAGGTGCATAAAGGCATGGAAAGCTAAGACACCAGCTGAAATCTATCAGCAATTTGAAAGCAATCCTGCCCCTAGTCATTGGAAATGAATATTAGCTGGTCCAGTCCCAATACCTACAGTACCAGGATGATGAAGATGAAACAAGGGTGGACATTTCAGCAAGATAATGATCCCAAACACAGCCAAGGAAACTCTTGATTGGTTTCAGAAAAAGAAAATAAAGCTGCTAGAATGGCCCAGCCAATCACCTGACTTGAATCCAATAGAAAATAGGAACTAAAGATCAAAGTTCTGAGAAGAGGCCCACAGAACCTTCAAGATTTGGAGACTCTGTGGAAGAATGGGCCAAAATCACACCTGAGCAATGCATGCGACTAGTTTCTCCATACAGGAAGCGTCTTGAGGCTGTCATTACCAACAAAGGCTTTTGTACAAAGTATTAAATAAATTTCAGTAGTTCAATAGTAGTTTCCCATGTGTCATTCCATTTTATTACACATAACTTAATTTCTGAAATTATGTGTTTTGTTTTATTTGTATGTATGGATTACTTTGGTGGTTACCGACATCTGGTGAAAATTTTATATCAACAGCACCTTTAGATACATATTTACTGGGAAAAATGGTGACGTGTTCAATAATTATTTTACCCGCTGTGTATATATATATATATATATATATATACACACACAGTTTTAAATGCTAAATATTAAATACTAAACAAATATAATTAATAATGGTGGCCTGCCGCTAATAAGAAGGAGTGGCTCCAGTTGGACGAAGATGTAGATAGGATCCAAGAGATAACATCAAAGGGAAATGCTGATCAGAAACTTCAGACCATGTGCACTCTCATAATGTCCATAGGCTCAAAACGGTTCAGTGCCATCGAAGAGCGTGGTGCGAGCAACCCATTAAGACCAAACCGGCGAGAACTCAAGATCAGCCAGCTAAGACAAGAACTCAAATCTCTCAAGCGTCAATATAAGTTGGCTGAGGAAGATGAGAAAACTCTGTCAGAGCTCACAGAGATTATAAGGAAAAGGCTCATCATATTTAGGCAGGCGGAGCGGCACCGAAGGAAGTGCAAGGCCCATAAGCGCAGTGCTTTCATTGCTGATCCCTTCGGCTTTACCAAAAGGCTACTCGGACAAAAGCGAAGCGGCCGCCTCACTTGCTCCATGGAGGAAGTTAACCATTATCTCAGTAGCACCTTCAGTGACATGTTGAGAGAGCAAGAACTTGGCCAATGTGAGGCACTGGTGGCACCGCCAGAACCGCTGATTCAATTCAACATCTCTGAGCCGACTCTGAAAGAGGTCAAAGAAACAGTCAGAGCAGCAAGATCAAACTCTGCACCTGGCTCCAGCGGAGTACCACATAAAGTCTACAAGCAGTGCTTCCAAGCAGTGGAATCCCGGGAGTGCCTGGAACATACAGGAGTAGTGGTCCAGCTGCTAGTGACCTAGCAGCACTGTGGTTAGATCTAACGAATGCGTATGGTTCCATTCCACACAAGCTTGTCAAAATAGCACTAATAAGGTATCATGTTCCAGAGAAAATCAGAAGTACCATTATGGATTACTATAGACTTTAAGTTGAGAGTCTCTTCAGGACCGCTAACATCTGCCTGGCATCAGCTGGAAAAGGGCATAATCACTGGCTGTACAATCTCTGTTCTATTGTTCTCTTTGGCCATGAATATCATTGTTAAATCTGCGGAGGTGGAATGTAGGAGCCCCAAGTCTAAATCAGGCAACCCCCCCATAAGAGCATTCATGGACGACCTCACGGTGACAGCACCATTCAGTTCCAGGGTGCGGATGGCTACTGGGAGGGCTGGAGAAGCTCATCACATGGGCATGGATGAGTTTTAAACCAGCCAAGTCTAGGTCTCTGGTCCTGAAGAAGGGGAGAGTGGCTGATCAGTTCCACTTCACCCTGGGAGGGACCCAGATTCCATTGGTGTCAGAGAAGCCGATCAAGAGCCTGGGCAAGATGTTTGACAAGTCCCTGAAGGACGGAGCTTCCAGTCAGCAAATCAGGAGTGACCTGACAGCCTGTCTTACAGTGATTGACAAATACCAGGCTCCCTGGAAAATTTAAAGCTTGGATGTATCAACATGCAATCCTGCCAAGGCTACTCTTGCCTCTGTTAGTGTATGAGGTGTCAGTGACAACAGTGGAGGCTCTAGAAAGAACCATCAGTCAGTCACTCCGGCAGTGGTTGGGACTTCCTCAGTCCCTAAGCAGTGTTGCTCTATATGGGCATTCCAACAAGCTGCAGCTCCCCTTTAGAGGCCTTGTGGAAGAGTTCAAAGTCACCCGAGCCAGGGCGGTCATGATGTATAGAGACTCTGATATTAAGGTTGTATCTGCAGGAATTCAGGTAAAGACTGGAAGGAAGTGGCAGGCACAGGGAGCTGTTGATAGAATGGAAGTACGGCTGCGGCATAGCACTTTGGTGGGCACCGTGGCGGTTGGGTGGTCAGGACTGGGTAGTTTTCCAAACCACGATATGATAGAGCCCAAGGAAAGGAGAAGCATCAACTGATACAGGATGAGATACGAGCAGAGGTGGAGGAAGAGCGCTACAACAAAGCGGTTGGCAAGGGCAAACAAGGTGCTTGGACCAGATGGGAGCATGCAGAAGCTCGCAAAATAACATGATCAGAGCTCTGGAGAGAGGAACCATTACGCATTAAGTTTCTCATCCAATCAGTGTATGACGTTCTTCCCAGCCCAGCCAATCTGCATTGTTGGGGAATGGCAAGCACGCCAGCATGCCAGCTGTGCCAGAAGAGGGGCACCTTGGAGCACATCCTGAGTGCCTGCCCAAAGGCGTTGGGGGAAGGGAGATACCGCTGGCGCCATGACCAAGTGTTAAGGTCTTTGGCAAATACTATCAGTACAGCAATTCAAGGAAGTAAGCATCAACATGCCCCCCGACAATACATCTCCTTCATCAGAGCTGGAGAGAAGTTGTGTCAGAGGGTTGGCTCAGTGGGGGGCTTCTTGCCAGTGCACGTGATTGAAGCTCCAGGTCGACCTAGGGAGGCAGCTAAAGTTCCCAGCCAACATTGCAACCACTACGCTCCGCCCAGACATGGTGCTAACATCGGAGTCTACAAAGCAAGAGGTTTTGCTAGAACTGACTGTCCCCTGGGAAGACCGAATTGAGGAAGCGTATGAACGCAAAAAGGCTAAATATGCAGACCTTGTCACAGAGTGCTGGAGCAATGGCTGGAAAGCACGGTGTGAACCAGTCGAAGTTGGGTGTCAGGGCTTCGCCGGTAGATCAGTTCAGCGAACTCTTAACCTTCTTGGTATGAAAAGACTGCAGCGCAAAAGGGCCATTAGGAACATCCTGGAGACCACTGGAAAGGCCTTGCAATGGCTGTGGATCCAGAGGGGGGATCCGTGGCTGAGCGCGCCGCTTGGACACAAGTCAGGGGCTGATCACCCCCGGCTGGGTCGCCCGGGTGTATGATGATTAAAGACCCGAAACACCAAGTGACCCCGGGTTCATCCCTGAAGACGTGTCCAAGTAGCATCAGAAGATGTTTTTCAAACTAATACAAATATTATATATTAACAAAATATTTGAAAAAAAATATTTTATACAAAATATTGAAAATAAGAAATCAAATTTTAATATTAATAACAATTATAAAAAATAACAGTAAAGTATCTGTACTCTTTACAGTAATGAAAATTTGAGGGGTAAATGTGCTTAGTTGATATGAAAATGTTGCAATGCAAAAAAAATATTCATAATCCTATTATGAAGCCCATTAAAACGTATAACAATTACATAGTTATAATTAATTATAATAATTATTTTACATTTAATCAAGTTACATTATTTTCATGACAACTGAATAGCTTCTCCTTACTGTAAATACAGAATTATTTATACTGTACTACAGTAGAAAGTTACTGAATTACAATCAATCATTGTATAGCAGTAAGTGTAATATAATTATTAAAATCAACAAATTAAAGACAGTCCATCAAATATTTCCATGATGTACAGTATAAATACTTTAAAATTTAAATAATACGTCATTTTCCTTCACATTACAGTAATGAGAATTTGGCAGGAAATGTACGCTTAATCGTCAAGAAAAAAATGCAATGCAATCTTCAATTAGGCTTTATTTTCTTCATGCATGATATAATCTCTTCTTTCTGCAGATTTTTCCTCCCATGTGAGTTTGCTCAAGTTCGCTCATGGTACAAATCAACTTTCTCATCAAGATGTCGTTTTAATGACGTTTAATGCATCTTGCATGTAAATACAGATATTTCACGTTAAAATAATCTACGATGAACCTGTGAACGCATTAGTAAAATGCGTCCTGATCTGCAACATGCACTGCAGCAGAATGCAACTGTAACATGCGTGTCTCTTTCGAACTGCAGAGGCGCAAATCACGCGCGACGAGACATTCAGTCAAAGTCAAGGTCTCTCACGCACGCATGCAATCAGATCATACGATCCGACAGATGCCGCGCGCTGCAGTGTTAACACGGCTGATTAAAGAGCGTCTTACCGCGGGCAGCAGAGGCTCCATTTGTGCGCCTTGGTCCATCACGTCCATCTTCTGTACCTGTAGATCAGCTCCAGTGTGTGTAGTGCGTACTGCGTGCAGCGTCGCCGATCAGTGCAGATGATGTGCTCATATATTTAGTGCAGTCATATTATCACAGTGCTCACTCATAAGGGCGCGTGTAGCTGCTGTGTGACGCAGTAGTGGGTAGTAGCACTTCAACTCCACAGAGGAGGGGGCATTATGTTATAGTGCCTCGAAATTTGTCAGGACTGGACCTCATGAGAGAGATTACATTTTCAACAAATAACTTGGAGAAAATACTATGCATGACTAGTGCTCACGTTTGTCTGCATCTTAATAACTTGGAGATTTTAAGTCAAAAGTCTAATTGCACAATTGCTTATCTGAATACCAGTTCAAAACTGTATTAAAGGGATAGTTCACTCAAAACAACTAATTTTGTCATTTACTCCCCCTCCTGGCTTATTTCTAATAAAATGTAAAACATAAAAGATGTGTTTTTGTCCATATGAGAGTTTCAGAAACTTTTTATGTTTCACAGAGGAAAGAAAGTCACAGAAGTTTGGAAGATTGTGGTTTAGCAAATGGCAATTTTCATTATCATATTTGGTTTGCATCCTAGTGTAAATTAGTAAAATTATTAGCGTTTTTATTTTATTCAGATGGCTAGGTGGTTACACTTACTCTGAGAAAAGTCTTGTGAGATTTACATGCGATATTCATGCAAGGGTCAACTATTCAGTGAATAGATTTAACAAATAAATAAATATTCTCAGGAAATTTCTGTTGGCCGAAAACAGTGGTTTGAGATTTTTTTATACATTATTCTTTCCTAGTTCACCGTTTAATGGCAAGATCCCATAGTGACAACTTACCTCTATAGTGTGACAACATGCCCCGCTGTGAGGTATTTATTGAGCAGCTTTTTTCCTGGAAAGTAATGGCAAAAATGTTCAATCTATGAAATGTTTTTTGCTAGACTTTAAGGTTTGTATCTATACAGAAAGTGACTTTCAAATATACAGTAAATCAACTCTGAGAACTGGAGTAAAATTGTGCCAACTAGACCAGGTCTCCTCTTATAATAAGATGTCTCATATTATTAAGTTTACGCTTACTTCTTTACAGTAACTCTGTCTGGTTTGTTCAGAAACAGTCTGAGAGTCACGATCAGTGCAGTGGTTTCACATTATGAGCCAACAAAACTCCTGCAGAGCTTTTAAATCTGCCATCTGCACTGCCATTGTCAGGCCTGCACTACGGCTCAACTTATTTATTATTCGGGAGAAGCCGGTATAAAAGAAATCTTGGACCATCTTTAAGCCGCTTTTTACAACATCTACAGTAACAGCCTCCTTCTCATATACAGGATTTGGACATTTAAGTCAAACTTGTTTCAATTTCATTGCATTAGACAGCACAATCAAACCAGTTATCATTTGTGCTCAAATGCTGCATTGGTACTTATTTTGTCAATTTTCAATTTTCTTTATAATTTTTGTAAAAATTGAGGTGTTATCTTTTCTTCTTTTTTAATAAATGACAGTTAATTTGATATTTTTGTTATCTAATGCAATAAAATGTATATATTTTATGGATTATCCAAATCCAAATATGGAATACTGTATGTTTGGATCATGAGAAGCAAGCTGCTTCTCACCAGTGCAATTTTTTCCAATATTAATATATTCTTACATTGAATAATAATGTATTCTATAACATTAATACGGTATATAATTATACTAGCATTCAATTATATTATATAGTACATCATTAATCATAATAGTGTATAATCACATATGCTACTGCAAGTGTCTTTTGGTTTCATAAATACGACGTTGTCGCCATCTAGTGTTCGCAATTCTGTAATACAGGCTCACAGCGGCTGATCTAATTAGTAAATTATGGTGGCCTTTTCCTTGAAGGTCAGGTTTTTGAATCAAATAATGAACTGTACGTTAATATTATAATTAGCCTATATATCGGAACTCAAAAGGAACCGTTTTAAAAGGTTGCTTTCCTAGGGAGAGTATCACTGAACCACAGGGAGGCAGCAAACGATCAAAAAGCATACAGGATTTCTCATAACAATAAGATACTATCACACTACTCTTACTTTTTCTACTATATCTGTGCATGGCTAAAAACGTAAGAGTGGTATGACAGTATGTTCATACTGAATTCAGCCAAATTATTCCTCGAAGAATTAGCGGAGCACGAATAAATGTGCAGTACAGCGTTACATCAGGACCAAGATTAAGAGCCAAATGGTGTAGTGTTTTATAACAGACATTTTAGAAATCTGTTCAAAACTCTTGACAACTTATGAAATCTTTATGGTAATTGCAAAATGGTCTGGTATTTAGTTATGTGTATCATGATAGAGGACACAATGTGTGCTTTTGGCAATAAGAGTGCTCATTTGCATTCATATATACGCCCATCAAGGTTAAAGATTTGTGTGATACAAGACTTGATTATTATATGTAGTGATGTTTTAGTTTACGTGTGTATAACATACACTACTGTGGCCCCAAAAGGTATGTGGATGCAAGTTGTGCTTAAATCCATAAATGCAATTGCACTAGACAAATATCAAAGAAACTACCAATATCAGTTGAAATATTCAATATTCTGAGCCATTTTCAAAATAAATTTTACCCAAAAGTTTCCAAGATATTACAGTGAATTTATGAAGTTAACATTTATTTTCAGGGGCAGTTTTTATCTTTATGAGAATATGTAGTTCATTTGCCAAATACTTATAAAATCAGTTAACTAAAAAGGTCACTACAGTGTCTAACATAATTAGACAGGCCCATATTTTTTTTTAAATCCATTTTTTTCTGATAACTGGTTAATTTCTGACCCCAATCATACAAGATCAACCCCACAGCTATGCACTTACATTTGACAATCAGAAATTGTCCAAATATTACATTCTTAACTTTGAATCTCTTATTTTACAATCTGAAACAATTTTGTGCTACATTTAATGCATGGCAGTTGGTTTGATATTCTCCTTTAATGCAATGACACGATACATTAAGTGCCTTCTCTGTTTTAACTTTAGGGCTACTGTAAAATATAGTAGCCAGCTGCATTTTCCCATCAAAAAAAAATAAAAATAAAAATATATAAAAAAAAAAATAGAGTCGAATAGTAGCTTACATAAAACTACCAAAAAGTTGCTCTGGTCGATTTTCTCATTTGTTGCATTGCATGACTACATTTTATTATGAAAATGCATCGTACAGGCAACAAAATTCACATCGTGACTGGCGTTATGGATATAGACTACTTCTCTAAGACAGGTAGCTTAGAGAAAAATGAAACAGAAATATTTGGTTTGGGAATCAGCTTAGTTGGAATCTTATGTAGGCTACTTCGCCCGGGGTTTCACATTCTGTCATATTTATTGCAATTAAGCACACCACAATTACATAACCTTTACACATTAGCAGTCCTAACTCGCGTTTTTCTCATGAGAACAGCATGAAACACAAATCAAAATGACTGGGTTGGTAATAGCCTAAGTGAAATGATGGCCTACGTTTTTATCTCTACAAAAAGTGATAAATGATTTACGCAGGTGTGGTTAAAAACATATGTCCACAAAACGTTCACAAAATGAAACTACGGACTATGATATTTACGAACAGACGACGCGACTCTAAAAGCAACATCAATATAAGCTTACATAAACACCGACCTCTGAGAGACATGCGTCCGCCATATTTCCTGTCAGAGGAACTCTTTTTGACGGGCAAGCAGCTACTTCCAATTCAGTCCGGGAACCTACACGACTTGTATCCTTATTTTTTCAAACATCAAAATATTTAATATATGTAGCCTAGCTATTCGAACGATCGTACAAACGTCTAAGTACATAAAACAAACCTAATCCGGTTTTCTATAGTCAGGCCTATTGTACATCAACATTCAACTAGAAGAATCACAAATGAATAGATAAATACAAATATGTACAGTTCTTTCATACTTACAATAGGTTTGACAGTTAGAACCTTAAAATGTCATTTGGAAAGGAAAACCGCTTACATCTCTGCTCCAGTCAAAGTTGTTCGACGCGTACCGACGCGACCAAGATATAGGAATAAATAAACAAATAAATAAGCACATAAATAGATTATAAGTCACTCGTGAATCCTTGGACACATGAGCCATGCACGAGTTTTTCTAACTGTGGGGGTAAAAGCTGTAGTAGCCGATGTCCTTGGAGCAGTTTTTCTCGCATTCCCTCGGCGTCAACATTTCAGATTTTAATGGAGACGATGTCTCGGAAACCGGCGTGGCAGATGGCGAAATCCTCCTCCGCTTGGCTTGCTCAAAAATCCCAGAATCGCTCGAATCGATCGACTTAATTGAGGACGGGGTTTCTATCCAGCTGGATTCAGACAGGTCTTTGGGTTTGGACTCATCCGCGCCGCCTAGCGGTGACCTCTCTGGCGCGATGGCGTCTCCGTCCTCGAGACCAGGGACCAGGTAACTGGAGGAGGTTCTGCTCCCCACGGAGTTGGATGGCCAGCAAGACAGGACAGAGCTGGACTTGCTGCAATATTGCGGTGGCGTGCGGGGGCCCCACCCCGGCGGCTCGCCGTAATACCCCAGGGGTCTGTTAGAGCATCCCGCGCCGGGCAAGGGCAGCGCTTTAACTCCAGCAGCTGCGTACGACAGAAGGGTTGCCGCGTTACCGGCAAAATCGGCAGCCGCGGCAGCATCGTATGCCGAGGCGGCAAAGTCCAGTCGGTTGTTGGCAGGGGTGACAAACCATCGCTGCGGGGAGGCCACCGTGGTCTCCTCGGTTTGTTGCGGGGAGAGCAAGCTGTTACTAAGTGGGACGCTGCGGTCCGTGCCAGGAGCGCCTCCGACGCCAGGGTGAAAGCGGGACTTGGCATACGAGGTGACAAATTGGTCCTGCAGGAAAGAACCAGTCATGGCATATCTTGCGCTAGGCATGATCTGAGAGCGCGGAGAGTCACCCGGGGACGGCGTCAACCGATCGATGTCGCACCCTGTGTAGACACTGGAGAAAGATGGTGGACAAACACGTTAATGTTGCATATGAGAAGCGTAGCTAACCGTAAATAAAGCGTTGCAAATGTGCTCGAGAGCATACGATTTTTCTCACAAATTTCCATTCTGTGCGTAATTGCGCGAATAAACAAATTAGCACTGCGCACGGTCAATCCATATGCATACTGCACCAGATTATAATTATTCAAAAGTAACTAAACCGTGTTGTTTCTCAACTTTTCTAAATAAATATTGCTGGCCAAAACACAGTACGCGATAAAGCCATAATGAGATGGTGTGAAGGGAAATTAAGATTTTAGTCTAGAGATTTGCCAGGCCAAAGCACACGCAAATAGTTATTAATACGTGGGTCAATGGGAATTCAGAGTCAAAATCATCTTTCTGTGCGATTCGACACTTTAAGTAGCATTCTTTCATGCAGATGCACAGATTTGAAAGAAAATAAATAAATAAAAAAAAAATCACACATGATTCTTAGTTCTTGCAAGAGTGCTAACCTGCCAGAGTTGTGTGATCTTTATGTCCGAGAAATAGAAATGCGCACGCACATACAGAATATATTTTGGTTAAGCGCATAAAACAAAAGTGTAGCCTACTTTATGTGCGGCTAAATTTTTCACTCAAATTAATAGCATTTAATATGATTAACCCCGACTACATTTTTATAGGGGAGACAGGATAGAAGAGATCACCATTTCAACAAGAAAAATCAAAACTTACGTGTCATAATTGTCACGGAATCCCTTTGCAAATGGATTGTGGTCGATTTTTAGCTGCGTGATCTATAAATGACAGAAAATTCAAACACTTACAGACGTTTTACCTCATCAAATCAACAGAATTTTCATAAATCAATTCTTTCTTACATCAGTATTTTGATATGCGGTGACCGCAATAAACTGCGTCTCCGGGAACGTGAAGGTCTGCACGCGCCCGGTTTGGCTCGTGTCCTCGGTTCCGTCCTCGTTCACCTGCACCACATGCAGTCGAGGCTGGTATTTATGCAGCGACTGCAGTACGACCATCTGCAGGAATTCAAGCGAAAAAACGAGTCAGAACATCTCACGCGTCTTTACGCTCCCGTGGTTTCATTTTGAACCGCAACATTAAACTAATTTAGCTATATTTTACCAACAGTTTTGTCAGCTTATTTAAATGTAATTCATGGTAACATGTAAATTTACCGGTTTAAATAAAGTAATTAAAAAATATATAATTTTATTATGGCTGGGAAAGAAAAAAAAAAAAAGTTTCCACGTGGCTACAACAACGAATGTTAAGGTAGCTTATTTTCATTTTTAAAATGATCTTACCACAAAATATTATACGTTTTTAAATTGAGAAATATTAACTAATACTAAAAGAAAAAACGTAAGGAGATTGTTTTGTGGAGCTGCTTGTAATGTGCAACTTCTGTAAAAAGCTACCTATAATTTCGTTTTCTCTAGACAGAAATGCACAGCATTTATATTAATATTAATATATAAATTAATATTTCTAACGCAGTCTGAATACATGACACAGTAGGGAGACTAAAAAAAATGAAATAAAAATATCGATAAATAACTAACCTGTCCTGTGTTGTTCGTTCCTCCTTTATTGTTGGTTAGTTTAAGTTTTCCAAAGGATATCTCTTGACGCATCCAGTGCGCACCGGTGTTTGGCGAATCCGGGTGCATGTACACTCGGTTTCCTGTTTACAATATAATTGCAATGTCAGTTCTGAGCCAGGACAACAACAAATAATAAATAAATAAATAAAAAATAAAAACTCAAATCAATGCTATTCAAACAGATAATAATAATAATAATAAAAATAATAATAATCAACAAAGCCATAATAAAGAATGTTTACCTGTAACATTCGTGTCCGCTTTGCCGCACGGGACCCATTTTCCTCCTTGAAAGCGCCAGTGGTTCGGATCCGCGAGAATCACGTCCACAAAGATATTGTAATGCGCCGTTGGGTCAAGACCAGATATATTGAAACTCAAAAACGGGAACATTCGCCTGAGGGTACATAAAATGGAAAGTTTCAGTGCACAATACTGCAGCTCTGCTAGCCAATACGGGGTTGCAATCTTTAATTTGAATATGAAAAATATATTTTCTAAGGACATTGAATTAATAAAAAAAAAAAGCATAATTAAGTACTAAACGAAATAACAAATTTTGGAAAAGCAAATCTAAAAACAATACTTTGGATTATTAAAGACGAACACTCTGGAAAATAAAGGTGCTTCACGATGCCATAGAAGAACATTTTTTGTCTAAATGGTTCCATAAAGAACCTTTAACATCTGAAGAACCTTTCTGTTTCACAAAAGTTTCTTTGTGGCGAAAGAAGGTTCTTCAGGTTATAAAAAGGTAAGAAAGAGATGGTTCTTTACAGAATCTTTGATTGAATGGTTCTTCTATGGCATCGCTGTGAAGAACCTTTTAAACCCCTTTATTTTTTAAGAGTGAAGGATATAGAAGGAATATTAAAAAAGAAATACAAATGCATTAAAGAAAATAAACAGGCGGATCTAATTAAATTAAAAACATTTTATTTTTGTTCTTGGAAAATACAGACCGAAAAAAAATCTTAAAGCTCTTTCGGAAGAAAAAAAACAAAGTGCGTTCCATGTAATTTGCCCACCTTAATTTGTTCCATAGATATTTCCGAAACGAAAACATAAATTTGTGGGAAATAGCCTATAGTTTGCAAACGGATAATTGCCCATCACCTACCGTCCTTGCTTGGTAATAATCATCTCCGTTTGATGTCTGTGAAATTTAAGCCACAGGGCCCTGTTGCAGAGGTAAACCTGCGCTTTGCCGGGAACGAGACCGGCCTGAGCGGAGGAAAACTGGTAGAAAGCCGTGCCTTGGTACGCGTGTCCGTACTGCTGCGCGTATGGGTAGCCCGCCGTCGCATAGCCTTGCGGAGAAGAGTTGCTCAGCAGACTGTTGTAGGCTCCGTTCGTGATGACCGGATGATGAGCCATGTACCTGCTAGGGCTGCCGATGGAGAAAGCCGGGTGCGTCGGTCCATGCTGACTCGGGTAGGGAAACATGGTGGTGGGACTCGGCTGAACTTGACTGGACTGAGACAGGAGATACCTTTCTCCCGCAGATCCATCGAAAGTGTGACGACTGTCGGCGACTCCGTCAAGATCAGGAGAGAGTTTGCCTCGCTGGACGTCCCCTGATGAGTCCTTTGAGTCGGCGAAATTGTCTGCCTCTGACTGATTCGTCATCCCAGCGGAGTTTTTTTTCAGAGGTGAACTTCTCTCCAGGTTGTCGCCGATAGATATAATAGGGTAGTCTTGCAAGGCGAGCTCAGACGCTTGTGCGTTTGGGTAGCCACTGCCCACAATCATGCATTTCTTGGAGCGCGCGAGAGCTGGCGAGATGCAACGCTCGAGCTGCATCGCTCGATGACAAATAGCAATTAACGCGAGCGCGAGAGAAAACTAACGCCTTCCTGCGGTTCGAGCTACTTTGTGCAAGACGGCAAATTAGCCAATTGACACTAGCCTGCAATCAGGAAAGGCTTTGCTTTTCAGTCCTCGGTCTGCATGCTTAATGAATCAACTTTTGCTATTGGTTAACACGTGACGGTAATTTAATTAGACAGAACTTAATTAGTGTAATCAAGGAGGCTTACACGCCACAGTGTATTCACTTCTGCTGGTCATCCATGTTTGTATACTATAGTCTGTGAAAATTGGGGCTCTTGTGATTCTTCAGGAGCGCACTAAGTAGTGCAAATAAACCCTATTGTCTTCCTTTCGAGGCCATTGTGTGAATACGGTGGAAGTAGACAGGTTTACAACGAAAACTTCATTATTCATTATTTAAAGCTTGAAATGACACGACTCGCGCCCTTCCTAAAATGTTTGCGTTATAGCGTGGAATATTGGCTTCTCTTGAAGATCTGTTTACTGCTCCCAAGACATGTAAATATTTTATGTGGATGGACTACTTCAAGTTACGCATTCAACGCTTTACGCTTCAAAACACGCCTGAAAACAATCAAATCAGGCAGTAGACCACATTTTGT
Source organism: Schizothorax lantsangensis (assembly GCA_027422415.1). Lineage (NCBI taxonomy): Eukaryota > Metazoa > Chordata > Actinopteri > Cypriniformes > Cyprinidae > Schizothorax > Schizothorax lantsangensis. The sequence continues at coordinate 34,136,690 of CM049848.1, forward strand.
AAAAGAAAAATTGCGATTGTCAAAATTTGTTTTATAATATATCTTGAAATGATTTGTCATATCTAAAATAGCACATAAAATAATTAAATGTCTGTTTGTTTGTTTTTCAAATACTTGGTAGCAAAGCAATAACAGCTCTATTTTGCATCTTGTAAGATGATGCCAATACAAGGTACGATCAGTTACAATCATTTATCTGTTTATTTAATTGCAGACGCTGTAATTAATGCTAAAATGCATGCAAATGGAATCTGGATAATATTGCCTTTAAATGGCAATAAACATTTTTTTCATATATATACTGTATGAATTATATTGGCAGCTAGAGAGAGAGACGTGATCTTAGGTGTTCATATGTTGGCTGATGGACACTTCTAAGGTTTGTGGATCTGAGCCAAGCGAGTTTTAAAGAACATTTCATGGAGACATACGTTTAATGAGATTTGAATGACTGTCGCTCTCTCTCTCTCTTTTTTTTTTATTTTTTACATAAAGACACGTCCGTTTCCTCAAATGTCCAGTTTTTATAGCCTACCAGAAATGTGTGTTGGCTAGTAACGAAAACGTCTTTATTCGAGGAAAAAATAATGCATTGCAGTGTAAGAAGGGAAAATGATTTTGTAATTCTTGAATGCTTTTCCAAAACGCGACGGTAAGTGGCGTGTATTTATTTTCCTCACAAATCATAGCCTATTTTTAGTTTTCAAAGTTTTACCTAATCACCTCTCAGTTGTGTCTTATTCTAGACTAGAGTAACACGTATGTCAGCATCCCAGCGGTCATCTGATAGTCACATCGTCCTCTGAAATAGGCTCTTCTTATCAGTTCATCTCACCTGTCTCACTGGCACACCCGACTCTCCCCGCGACCGATTAGAAAGCACCGCTGAAGGCTTTGATGATGAGTCTCGGAGACCTCGCTGTAGCACCGCGTCACGTTATCCCTCGCGTTCTGGCCCTTTAAATAACGCAAAAACACACTAAACGTCGCAGCATCAAGTTGAAACTTTTTTTTAGAACTGATTGTAAACAAAAATGTCCTTAAAATCAAAACTCAAATTGATTAATATTCCCATTAACTGCACAGGCCCAACAATATAATATGCACACTTATTGAATAGGAAAAATGACAATTTTGTAAACGCATAACACCACAAGTGTGATTTACCAGCATAACACATGCAACAAACACTGGGCCAAATATTGTTTTAGTTTTAGCCATTTTACAAAGTGACAGATGAATTTGCGCCAAAATACCATAGAGTTTGATTGGGTGGCGTCAACAACAAAAGAAATGAGAAATATTTTCTCCTCACTTAGAAAAGCTGGTTATGCTAAATATGCACAATTATGCTTCACTGCATGTTATTATTTGCATTAAGCGTGTTTTTTTTTTCCCTGCTGTTGCAACCCACTAATCACATTACTTCTGTTTGGGGGTTGAAAAACATGATTAAATGGTTACGCATTAAACATGATTTTATATATATAGTCACATATATAAAGTCATATTGTTATTAATTGATTACAGAGGGTTTAATATCTGTCAGATGGAGTCAGATGAGTAAAAGTAATCTGAAGGTGTTAGTTTTATATTGAACTATTACTACTATTAATTTTTACACATAAATCACAGAGGACCCGAAACATACTGGAGTCACTAACAAGCTCCTCACATTATTTTCTTTCATCTCTATTGATGAAATCTTCTTGTATTAAAGCCTACATGCCATATTTAGCCACACAGGTGATACGGTGGACCTCAGTGGCACCTTATAATGTCCCTTGCTGATTCGCAAGGCAAAGAAATCGTGTGTTTAGTGGTGCAAAACAGCTCCTGTCTCCCAGAAAGGGGATTCAGGCAGAGGTGAGTTGCTCTGAGATCTAATGAAGAGGCTTCCATCTCCGAGGCTAACAAGAAGGGTCATTATAACAGGGCAATGGGGTCCAGTAATCTATTCTCCTGAAACATGCATGCACGGGCTTGCCTGCACCCTACCAGCAGGGCGAGCGGCCATCTTCTCATCCTCATTACCGGATTATTTGCCTTTCCTCCCTTTCTCCTCCTCTTTAATAGGCTACCGGCAGGCTTTACTCTGAGGCCTTATTGTTGAATTAACCGTGCATGCGCCTGCCTGAAGAGTTTGTTTTTCTCCCCCTACTTGTTTTTTGTCCTCTCCTTTTGTTGTGTATTAGCCCCCTGTACTTTGCACTTATTAGCGCAGTCAGTGGCCACAATCGCCGAGGGGCCGTCTTGATTAGGAACGGTAAGGCCAGCCGTTCCCTCAGGGGGTCATTGTGTTGGATGGAGAGCTTTTCCATCATCAGGTGGGTACAAACATATTGCGCTGACCCACGTGAGCAGCTGTTGTGTTTGCGTTGCACGTGTGCGTCTCTAATGAATTTCACAAAATGCTTTTCTGTTATAAACCAAAACAGAATTGGCAAGAAGATCCTGAGAAGATGATAATCTAATGACCTGGAGGTGATGATATTGAAAGAACCTCTAATAAAGCCTCACCTGCGAAAACAGCTTGTATAGATGACATCAATCTGGAGGTGTTTACCCGAGGTCACGTCGCAGATTCTTCACCACGGCGTTCATTAGTCTTGCAATGCCTAGATTGAAACACAATGCAAATCTGATGCAACATAAATCAAGACAATGCCAAGGACGAAATATTATTACTTGAAAATCACAAAAGTTCTCAAAGGTCAGGTCACATCACAGAATCTTCATCACAGCATTTATTAGTCATGCAATGCCAACAAACACCTAGATGAAAAAGCCAAACATCAGACTGAAGCTCAATGCATTCGACGCAACCGAAATCAAGACAATGCCAAGGACAAAATATGAAAATCATATATTGTAGGGTTTTTTTAAAGGTTGGGTTACATCGCAGTTTCTTCAGTATGGCATTTACTAGTCATGCAATGCCTAGATGAATATGGCAAACATTGGACTGAAACAATGTATCCAATGTGAGCTAAATCAAGACAATGCCAAGGATGAAATATTATTACTTGCAAATCAAATATTAAAGTTCTTGCAGGATCTTCACCACTGCAATTATTAGTTGTGCAATGCCAACAACTGCCTGGATGAACAAGCCAGACATCAGACTGAAACAATGTATCTGATGCAGCCTAAATCAAGACAATACCAAGGACAAAATATGAAAATCACATAGTTCTTGAAGACTGGGTCACGTTGCAGATTCTTCACCAAAGCATTTATTAGTCATGCAATGCCAACAAACGCCTAAATGAACAAGCCAAACATCAGACTGAAACAAAATACATCTGATGCCTCCTAAACCTAAATTGCAGATTCTTCACGACGGAATTCATTAGTCGTGCAATGCCTAGATGAACAAGCCAATCAGATTGAAACACAATGCATCCGATGCAAACTAAATTAAGACAAGGACAAAATATTATAACTGGAAAATAATTTCCATGCTTGTAGCAACACAAGGTCATGAGTTTCCCAGGGAATGCATGAACTGATTAACTGTATACCTTTCATTCAAGTCACTTTAAATGCCTCTGCCAAATGCATGAATGTAAATGTTAAAAAATATCATATATTAAAGGTCTTGAAGGTTGGCTAAGGACCGCACAAATCAAGAGGTCCTGTCACCAAGGAACGTGTTTGCCAGCCAGGTCTAATCGAATCACTGTCAATGACAGATCGAGGCAGCTTCTGTAAGTGAGCACTAGTCTGGGGACTTTACCTAATGCCCAGCACTGTCACATCAATGATGTGGTCACCGCACAGCAAATGACAACGAAATTATTGCCAACCTGGATACAGGGACAGCGAAGGCCGTCCCAGTCAGAAGAGATTGCTTTCTTTGGAGAATATAAGAGGGAGATGGTGAGCTGATGGACAAACACGGCGAGAGGCTGAGGTTATTTGCCATTCATGACAGGTAGTGGCTTACATTACAGTGTCACTAAAAATTTCATGGGAATGCATTTAAGATGGCCCTTGAGTTATTTATAAGTTGTTTGCCAGATGCCAGATGAAATTCATATGAAGAAGTCAAGCCGAAATATGACGTTTTTCTTTGTCGAATCGGGAGAATATTGAGAGGGCAAGTTCTAATCAACGCCTCGGCTCTCTAATAGGCGCGGGCTGCATTGTTTGATGCTGACATAACCACTGACCGCCGTGGTCCCCCACGGTCACAGCTGAGGCCTGTCAGAAAGCATCAGGCAGCTCTTTGGAAAAGAAAGACGGCTGGTGGGCTGGCGTGGGCTGTGTGGACAGTTGTGGCTTTTAAACCCTTATTAGCCTCTGTGCAGACGACTCCGGGCCCATGTCGTCCCTTGAGATGCACTCCCACACCTCTCATTATTGATGTCCTTTTAGGTCTCCTGCTCAGGTGTCACTGGTGTTCTCCTTGTCATATCTAGCCCGGCCTAGTAAAGGAGCCAGATTTACCTGGACCTTTGAATGTGCCTTTTCGCTCTTGGATTGATGCAAAATCGACATTTATGCTGCCCTGAGTGGCGTTTCGCCCAATTATCTGTGCCCTTGTTTTGCGGTTGACTCGAGTCAGTCTGCGATATTATCATGCGTGCAGAGTTCTGTTATTTACGAGCGAACAATGAGTTTTACGTGCAATAAGTTTTTAAGAGGTGTTAATTGAAGAAATGCACCTAATTAAAGTAAATCAATAAAAGTTCTTTAATACAAAAGGTGCATCGGAGAGAGTAAATTAGAGCGATTTATTGGCTTTATTTTCCACACCTGACACCACAAAAGCAAGGCTAATGAGGACAGTGGCCTTTCAGGTAGGCAAAAGGTCTGTTCGGTTCACTTTGCGACAGTATAGCTTTGCTGAACTTGATCCTGGTCTAATTATGATGTCCACATAATCTGCAATAACAGACAAGTGCACACCAAATTAATTTGCATTTTAATTAAGAATTCTAATAAAAAATAAATAGCTGTTGCTTCCTGCATTGGCTTGTTCTACTTTTAGCTTTCCCTGTAGCAAGTCATTCCAGAGGTGATGCACCATGAAGGAAAAAAACAATGAGCACCTTCACTTTTCCAGATGAAAACATCTCAGGTAATGACATTTTCACATGAATACTCTTCTGTATGCATTTACTCTTTTTTTAATAGTAAATACATTATACTGGTTCAGTTCTAAAAACTAGTGAGCATCTACAGTATAGGAAGCATTTTAAGGCATTATATGCACACGTCCAACATAAATGTGACATGCTGATTTTTTTTTTTTTTTAATCAGTATTTTTTTGTTGTGTTCCGAAAGAACAAAGAAGCTGAGCCGAAATATGTTTGTTTGTTTTACTTTACTTTTGCAATTTAGATATTTAGACTTTTCTTGAATATTTTGAATATCCTGTTTATATTTTATACTCCATTGGCAAATATTTTTTTCTTGTTTTAAGCTCAAGCCTTGCTCAAATGTTGCTAGTTTCATGCTTAAAAACAAGACAAAAATTGCCAAAGGGGGTTAAAAAAAAAAAAAAAAGAAAATCCTGATTAAGATACAGTATATTTTCCATTACAAAATGAACAGTGGATTGGTTCATACTGATCCTGAGTGTCTTATATTTCCATCATACAAACACAGGGTTTGTTTATCTGTGTCTAAAAATTAAATTCAAAACATACAATTGAATGCTATATATTTATTTAGTATTTTACGTAACTTGTGTGTTATGTATTTTACACTTTATGAAAACAATCAAGTAGAAAAATTTAGAAAGTATTGGTAATTTTCTTCTAGGATATTATCTGTGCATTTCCTTTGAAACTCTAAAACACGACACAATGCAATGCATATTTCAAAATATGGTTAAAACACCTGTGAAAAATCAATACAGAAACAACTTCATATTAAACCCTGGGCCATATTTTTACAGACTTTTCTTAGACTGTAATGTTTATTAGAATGTCACAGCAATGGCTCAGCAACATGTCAAGCTACTGAAATAAATGAGGCTTGCTAGGTTTTTGGAGCTCCTGGGTGACATTCTAAAACACCATAGATGTTCATTTCATTTGTCCTGTGATATGTTTTACCAGTTTAGCATGACGCTGTTGAAACTCAAGCGTGCCTGCTGTTTACCAGATCAGCGGTTTGATATTCATCACAGCAGTTAAGATGCACAGATACAGTTATTTCTCACATCTATCGCACTGTCAGTTGACCCACTGTACAGACGATGCGAAGCAAAATCACTGATGTGTAATACAGGGCTAAACGATGGTGAAGATATAATATTGCACACTGAAGAAAAGGCCTAATGTCCCAACTAAAACCGACTCTTATCACCTGCAACTGACCTGTTATCAGCCTCTCAGTGTGTCGCTAGTCTCCTGAAATATTTATCAGGCCGTATGACCCAGGAAGTGCAACGGGGGTTTGTGACCATTTTGTTGTTGATGCTGCCGCGCGCTGTCAGACGTCTACAAGTGAAGAACATCAGCCACTGTCCCCTGCAAGCCCCAAGTCATGAAAGATTCAGAGCAAGTCTACTTTTTAAGCCATTTCTGATGAAAAGCTCGGAAAAATGAAACTGACTTATGCCAAATGAATATCACTGAGTCGCTGTGATTGTGGCCTTTGATGTTTGCGGGGTCGAAATTATTTATAAAACATCAATTTTAGCTTAAGACAAGCGATGGCTCGAAGCGTGTGCATTTTTCATCAGCCTCCTTGGAGGATTTCAACATATTTGCCCAGACCCTAAACGATAGAAAAACCTTTCTAGCCTGTGTTGTGCTGAGTTTCCACAGTAAGCAACGGATCCTAGAATATATATGTTCAGTTCTAGCTGTCCTGAGCGGTGCAAGCTTTGACTGGTTGTAAGAATTGCACCTAAGATAAAACTGTAATGCACCAAACAATTAATGGCTGGCAAAAATGTTGCATTCATAGTCTCTGCAGAATTGCAGTTCAGTGTAGGCTACATCATGCATGCTTATGTAAAATAGCATTGTTGTGTCACAAAAAAAACACTGAAAACCCCACTGAAAGCACTAGGTTGAAAGAATCTAAGAGACTATGGTCAGAAACACTTTATGCATGCAAACATAGACACAAATGTTTATTCAATGCATTACAACAATGTAGTTTTGTTGTACAAACTTAATGTGCATTTTCGCATTACTGTGGTTGCACGAAGCATCAGCACTCAAATGCATGATAGGAAATATACGTGTTATAATTGAACTTACTATATTAACTTCAAACTGTTGCTCTGAAGAAAACTGACTGTATGAAGAAGAAGACTATTTGTGCTAATAGTCGCTATAGCGCCCCCTGTGGCAATGGCGAGAGTGCAACGTGTACTTCAAGTGCAGTTTTACGTATTTCAGACGTAACAATGCACAAAATCAAGACTGCAAAACTAGTTCAAATATTTGCATAAAGCATGTATTTGGAATATGGAATAATCAAACACACCAAAGTGAAAATTAAAAATGGTCTTTGCATCAATCGTATAGCAATGCTAGAAACATAAATATATAAATAAATAGCTAGATGTGCAACATTTAAATGCAGTGGCACCTCTCTGATGAAAACAAACAGTCTTGATTTGTGCACCTGTAAAAACTAATATTGAACAATTTTCACAATAGCAATCATGGCATCTATCATAACTAGTTATACTTGCATAAAGCATGTTTTGATTCAAACAAGTGATAGAAGAATCAAAGCAAACCAAAGTAAAAATTCAAAAATGGACCGTGCATCAATCATATAGCAATGCTAGAAACATAAATGTATAAATAAATGGCTCAGTGTGCAATATTTAAATACAATGACACCTACAGTGGCATGCAAAAGTTTGGGAACCCCTTGTAGAATCTGTGAAAATGTGAATAATTTTAACAAAATAAGAGAGATCATACAAAATGCATGTTATTTTTTATTTAGTACTGTCCTGAGTAAGATATTTTACATAAAATATGTTTACATATAGTCCACAAGACAAAAAAATAGCTGAAATTATTCAAATAACCCCCTGCAAAAGTTTGGGATCCCTTGGTTCTTAATACTGTGTGAGGTTACCTGGATGATCCACGACTGTTCTTTTGTTTTGTGTTGGTTGTTCATGAGTCCCTTGTTTGTTCTGAACAGTTGAACTGAGCACTGTTCTTCAGACAAATCCTCCACGTTCTGTAGATTCTGCCGTTTTCCAGCATTTTTGCATATTTGAACCCTTTCCCGCAGTGACTGTATGATTTTGAGATCCATCTTTTCACACTGAGGACAATTGATGGACTCAAACACAACTATTAAAAAAGGTTCAAACATTCACTGATGCTCCAGAAGGAAACACGATGCATTAAGAGCTGGCTGTTGAAAACTTTTGAACAGGATGAAGATTTCCAACTTTTTTCTTTTGTTGAAATATATATATTTTTCCATTTATTACTGCCCTTCAGAAGCAACAGAAGATACTTGCATGTTTCCCAGAAGACAAATTAAGTACAATTTACCTTGATCTTCAAATTCAAAAAGTTTTCACCCCCCGGCTCTTAATGCATCGTGTTTCCTTCAGGAGCATCAGTGAATGTTTGAACCTTTTTTAATAGTTGTGTTTGAGTCCATCAATTGTCCTCAGTGTGAAAAGATGGATCTCAAAATCATACAGTCACTGCTGGAAAGGGTTCAAATATGTAAAAATGCTGGAAAACTGCAGAATCTACAGAACGTGGAGGATTTGTCTGAAGAACAGTGCTCAGTTCAACTGTTCAGAACAAACAAGGGACTCATGAACAACCAGCACAAAACAAAAGAACAGTCGTGGATCATCCAGGTAATCTCACACAGTATTAACAACCAAGGGATCCCAAACTTTTGCAGGGGGTTATTTGAATAATTTCAGCTATTTTTTTGTCTTGTGGACTATATGTAAACATATTTTATGTAAAATATCTTACTCAGGACAGTACTAAATAAAAAATAACATGCATTTTGTATGATCTCTCTTATTTTGTTAAAATTATTCACATTTTCACAGATTCTACAAGGGGTTCCCAAACTTTTGCATGCCACTGTATGTGAAAAAAAGCACTCTTGATCTGTGCAGCTCTCATAACTAATATTGAAGAATTTTCACAGTAGCAATCATGGCATTAGTGCAGTAAATTCAAAATCCTCTCCAATGCACAAAATCGAGACTTTGCAAGTAGTTGAAATACTTGCATAAAGCATGTTTTGTTTCAAACAAACCAAAGTGAAAATTCAAGAACATGCATCAATCAAGATAGCAATCTAGAAACACATATATATGAATAAATGGCTGGATGTGCAATATTTAAATGCAATGACACCTCTCTGATGCAAACAAACAGTTTTGATCCATGCACCCGTCAAAACCCATATTGAGCAATTTTCACGATAGCAATCGTGGCATTAGTGTAGTACATTTGAAATCCTCAGTAACACAAGAGGAAAAGCGTTGTCCTTGCACTCCGTCTATAAAAATGAACCGTTAGCCAATTTCTTTGAGCCGGGTAGTACGCCTGCCTCCTCCTCCCCGTGGCAAAGTGAAATGGAATTGCCTCTCACATTCAAAGACAGCTCAGTGGAGGTGATAATAGAGCTACTCCCTGCTGTCTACAGCCAGGAAATAGGAAAGTGGCATATGGGGCCAGGAACCAAACAGAACAGGAGATACAGCCTGGCAAGGAGGAGGGAGGGGGACCAAAGGAAAGGTTAATGATCATTCCAGAATTCTAGCGGGAGAAAGTCTTCTTGAAGTTGAGCGAGTGGGGGAAGGGGAAGAAAGAATCGAGTGCTTATTTCAGAAACTTACCTTCGCCACATGCTGTGTGTGATGCATTTTGTCCACCTTATGCAGAGAAATACAGTTTCAGTTAGTTAATTGTTAGCTTTATATAATACAGATTGTTTAAAATCAGCTTCACTGGAAAATAGCAGAACCAATGATGCAGACCTCTTCAAATATGAAACAAACTCAAATTATGCTCTTAAAGCAGCTTTAAAAAAGACAATAGTGTCATTATTCAGCTCAAGTCTGTACAGTGTTGATTCAGTTCAGTTCAATAACTGTGTAAAGTTCATCAAACATTATAAAAAAGTTCAATTTAGCTATAAGCAGCTCTACAGAAGACAACAGTGTTGTTACTCAGCTCGAGTGAGTTTAGTGTGATTCAATTCAGTTCAAAAATATTGTCAGCATAGTAAAATGAATCAATTATGAGACAAATTCGATTCAACTTTCAAGTTTTGTTCTTGTGTCTCATGTCAAATCGACAATATTTTGCCTTGCAATCTGTTGGAATTTTTTTTTTTTTTTTAGCAATCTGACTTCAGCCAAACATTGGAATTATGCTTGAATTTTTTTGGATTACTTTGAAAAACAGTCATTATTTTCCCATTTGGTGATGCAAGTGGCATTGCAAATGCATACTTCACCTTTTAAGTTCAACAGAAGAACCACAAAACGTACCTTGAATCGCCTGCGGTGCTTCCAGAGCGACTACATCACCATCCCAAACCATTCTGCTCATTTGTGCATGCAAACTTCCACAGGTAACACTGCCCAGCTCTGCCTGTCAACACACAACAACACTCTGGACTCATGCCGCCCTGCGAATGACAAGACACCGTCTGAGACAACTGGTATAAAGCGGACAAACAAGGTCTGAGGTTTCACTGGGGTGCGAAAAGAAAGCCCAAAACAATAGACAATGATTAAAACGGCTCTAATATGCACACTGGTGCAAACAGGAGCGAGCTGAGACTGCAGAAGAAGGCAAGAGAGCATAAGCAGACAGAGAACTCGCTTGCAGTTACTCACCCTGTTACCACACCTTGGCTGAGGCGGTTTGTAGCCTCTCAGCACTTCAGAGAGGATAGCAGGCCTTTAAGTATCAATTAAACTAGCAGTGGGATTAGCCACCTCATCATCAGGCAATTTGCACTGTGTTGCTCTTCTGCTGTGCCTTTGTTCGCATTCATTTGAGGCGTTTTTTAATCTCTCTTCGATGACATAGGTATTTGAAGAAGCAAATGACAACTGTTGAAGGGCACAGTTGAACTGTTGAGGTGCTCGAACAGATTAGAGTTTGCTCTATTTCTGTTCTTATGCGTGTGTATGCATGAGCAGTGAGCACACACATGTATGCTAACAGGCTAGATGTGCTAAAATGCAGATAATCGATGGTGCGCTTACATAAACATGTGAAGCGAGCACACGGATACTATATGCATGCATATATGCACATATAGAACAAATGCCCACATGCATGTGTACATTTACATTTATGCATTTGCATCACTTATCTAAGTTGACTTGCACTGCATTCAAGGTGATCTTTAACCTTAGGTTTATGAAAATCAAAATAGATTGCGCACCTAAGACTGAAATTATCCACAAAATAAAGCTTGAAATGAGCCTGTATGTTCAATTATATGCCAAAGCCTAAGCTAAACATGCTAAAATGTTGACGATCAATGGTGCACAAGCACATTAACATTTGAGGCGATCACATGAATACTAGGCTACATGCATGCATATTTCAGTCTTTGGTGTGCTATCGATTTTGGTGTTTGTAAACTTGAGATCAAAGTTCAAAATAACCTCTAGGGATATTTAGTGAATTGCGATGTGTCTACTTTCTTGCTTGTATTTCTAAATTAAATTGTGATTAGTCTTTTCTTTCTTACATCTATTTAACCAACAGCTACTTTGTGAAAGCAAGTTTTTTGAAGTTGTGAAAGGGTTGTGATAACATAACATGCCAAAGGTCATGGGTTCGATTCCCAGGGAATGCATGAACTAATAAAACAATGAATTCAATGTAAGTCATTTTACATAAAGTGCCTTGTGAATGAATACATGTCAATGTACGCATACATGCATGTTTGCAATTGCATTTAAGGTAATCTTTAATCTTAAGTTTATGAAAACTAAAATGGATTGCACACCTAAGACTGCAAATATTCACAATAATGTTTGAGTGCAGTATGCGCTCAGTTACTTGTCAAAGACATGCACACATGCTAGACATGCAAAAACAGATCATGTATGGCATTGGTCTCAAACTCAATTCCTGGAGGGCCACAGCTCTGCACATTTTAGCTCCAACTCTAATCAAACACACCTGATCCAGCTAATCAAGCTCTTCAGGATCACTAGAAACTTACAAGCAGGTGTGATTTGGAGCTGGTTGGAGCTAAACTGTGCAGAGCTGCGGCCCTCCAGGAATTGAGTTTGAGACCAATGATGTATGGTGTAAAAGCACATACAAGCATGTCTACATTTATGCCTTTGCAACACTTTTAAGGAAACTTACACTGCATGCTAGTTCATGCTTTCTCTGGGAATCGAACACATGACTTTGGCATACGCTGCTATTTGTACTACAGAATTAAAATATCACAACGCTTTTACGTAAATAGATGTCAGAAAGAGCACATACATATGTACAAAGAGAACACATATGCAAACATGCATACAGTATGTCTGCATGGATGGCTTTTTTCATGCTACTTTTACATTAGAGCTTTTTGGTGCAGAACTTTTAAAGGTAATTTCATGCAAAACCCATGATAGTACTTTGTATGTTGATGATACAAAAGTAATATTGACTTAAATAAAACAATGTGAAAAGAGGCCTGCTTGGGCAGGGGTGGAATCGAACTCGGGTCGAGACCAAGCAATCGAACCAAGTGTGAAAACAGCCTCAAAGACTTGCATTTCACCGTAAGGCTTTGCAATCAGGCTTCAGGCCACCTGCAGCCGCAGACATGGGGTTCAGGTGACATATATGTCATAGAGACAACATTCATCTTTCAGGAGCCAAATCTCACCACAACGAGTTATCGCCAGAACGCAGAGGTGACATGACAGGGCCTTCAGAGGCAGATCGATCAATAACCTCCAGAGCTCATACGCTTTCCATCTCAGCGAGATCGGAGTCTGGCAGATGTCAGTGCTGGATGTTGCTCTGAGACGCTCCAATACTGAGATTCAACTTCAGTGCACTGCAAATAGGGAATTTAACTAAAATTATTAACAGTATGTTATTCTCTGCAGTGAATGGGTGCCGTCAGAATGAGAGTCCAAACAACTGATAAAAACATCACAATAATCCACAAGTAATCCTCACCACTCCAGTCCATCAGTTAATGTTCTGTGAAGTGAAAAGCTACCTGTTTGTAAGAAACAAATTCATCATTAATGCATTTATTTGTTTTTAAAATATGAGTCCATAATTGTTTTAGCTTGTAAACAGTGCTTGATCTGTGCAGATCCTGATCCTGATTCAGACCAGATTACTTTTTTTTACTGCATGGCGATATCAATATTATGGATAGAGGAAGCAACGGTTCAAAGTTAGAAACATTTTAATGATGGATTTGTTTCTTACAAACAGGCAGCTTTTCAGTTCTCAAGACATTAACTGATGGACTGGAGTGGTGTGGATTACTTGTGGATTATTGTGATGTTTTTATCAGCTGTTTGGACTCTCATTCTGACGGCACCCATTCACTGCAGAGGATCCACTGGTGAGCAAGTGATGAAATGCTACATTTCTTCAAATCCGTTCTGACTAAGAAACTCAACAAACTCATCTACAAATGTTAATTTTTGTGTGAACTGTTCCTTTAATCTCCATTTCTCTCATTAATACACCTTTTATGTTATGGATAACACTTTTGAAGGTGAATGTGACAAAAACATTTCGACAATGGCATATGTTTCTGCAACATTGTGAAAATACTGTATGTATTTATTATTTAAAAAAAACACAGATTTTCAAAAAATGTTAAGAAATATATGTCATATTAATGAGGTAGGATGAAAGTGTAATCAACCTTTTCACAACAAAGATATTTTACATGTAGTTACTGCATGGTTAAATGAAGTCAAAACCAATCAAAATTTAGTATGAAAAAAAAGTAAGAAAATTTACAATGCAAATATCGTAGTTTACATTTCCAATGTGGAAAATCAATGTCAGATTGTCACATTTTAATCATAAATTTCTTAGATATAATGTGTTTTTTGTTAACTTCTAAGACCGGCAATCTACAAAATTAAGTTTGAATGGAGTGCATTACATGATTCAGGTTGATTTTCTGCCAAATTTTAATGCTCTTACAGTGTTTGAAAAATATAAATACAGTGCTGCCACGCAAGAGTAAAAATAAATTAATGATTAAAAACTGCTCTTGCATTACTAATACTGAGGCTAATAAACCAGTCTCATGTCATTGGCTTTAGGTTTAGCATCTTTTTGGCTCCTCTATCAATATTGTCAGGCCTACACATGATGAAATCCAAGCCGTTGCTGAAATATTCAGCACTGAGGTTTTTATTTGTCCCTGTAGAGAGACAGTGTATGATTTAGTAATGCAGATGGAAGAGGCTGCCAGCACACATCTCTCTCTTTCTTTCTGCCATCATGGCTGAGTAGCTGAGATTTCTGGATGGCACTAACATAAGCCGTGTTTGATAGCTGTCCAGCTTCTGTGTGCCGTTCAGATATCTGCAATCATTCGAACCTAAAAATATGAAGCAGGCACAAACATTTTAAGATCACCTCTATTGCGTTTATTTTTGCGCTTATATATTTTATGTCAGTTGCACTTGAATGCTGTTAGTATGCAACATTATTAAATGTTAATCTACAGAAAAGTTATAACCATATACTGTATTTAACAGTTATGCATATGGTAGATGCTTTTATCTAAAGTGACTTATTAGATCAGAAACTTCACACAAGTGCATAAATGCATGTGGGAATGTTTGGCCAACAATATGCAAGCACAAAGAACAGTTTCCTATAAATGTCTATGCCATTAAACCAGATGTGTTATTATTAAAAGTTGTTTAAAAATGTGACATTAACATACCTGTTTAGCAAGAGTGTGGCTCCGCCATGACAGTAGTTGATCTGAAAGAGAAAACTGACCACACTTGCATGGCATTACGAATTGCAAATTATGCACACAATGCATTACTGAATGGTGGACAAACTAGGTAGTATGTATTTTGTGCTTAAAAGTACATTTTAAAGAAATTTGCTGAAAATGTACTCATCCTCAGGCCATCCAATATGTAGATGAGTTTGTTTCTTCATGGGAACAGATTTGGAGAAATGTAGCATTACATCACTTGCTCACCAATGGATCCTCTGCAGTGAATGGGTGCCGTCAGAATGAGAGTCCAAACAGCTGATAAAAACATCACAATAATCCACAAGTAATCCACACCACTCCAGTCCATCAGTTAACATGTTGTGAAGTGGAAAACTGCATGTTTGTAAGAAACAAATCCATCAAGGCGTTTTAACTTCAAACCAACACCTATGGCTAAAATATGAGTCTATCCGTAATATTGCTTCCTCCAGTGAAAAGTCTTGTCTTGTCTGAATCAGGAGAGAAATCTGCAGAGATCAAGCACCGTTTACAAGCAAAAACAGTCCAAACCAGTTCTAAACAAATATGTGAGTGGATTTTAATGTGAGCGACAACAGCAGATAGACTTTTTCACTGGAGGAAGCATTATTATGGATCATGGAGTCATATTTTTGGCAGGGGCAGCGGTGTGAGGTTAAAAACGCTTTGATGTATTTGTTTCTTACAAACACACAGCTTTTGGCTTCACAAGACGTTAATTGATGGACTGGAGTGGTGTGGATTACTTGTGGACTCTCATTCTGACGGCACCCATTCACTGCAGAGAATCCATTGGTGAGACTGTGATGTAAAGATAAATTTCTCCAAATCTGATGAAGAACATCTACATCTTGGATGGCCTGAGGGTGAGTACATTTTCAGCAAATTTTCATTTTGTGTGAACTATTCCTTTAAGTATAGTTTTGTTCCCTGGAAATCAAACCCACAACTTTGGCATTGCCAGCTTTATGCTCTTACCAGTTAGAGGAACCGGAAAAGTGCTAATTTAAGTTTACAGACATCAGAGGTCCTTAAAAGGAACTTCGGATGGGAAATAATGGATTTCTCAGTACTTTTCACACCTGCTTCTCAGCTTTAAATCCAAACTTGGCATTTATATCTGGAGTTGGTTCATCACCACAACAGCAAGACTAGTGAAATGACCACAACTCTCATTTTCATCCTCTTGCACACGCACCCGCTCTATTGTGTACACAGCCAATGACTGTGCGATGAATTTGACGTGACCTACGGGATGCAAACACAATAGAGCGAAAGCAGGACTCTCAGGAAAACAACAGAAGCCGTGGGTGCTCAGGAGGTGTGGGGTCCCTGACGTGCAGATTAGGGTTGTGGGAGCACTTTGCAGGTTGTTGTCGCAGAAAAGCCAGCGGAGAATTGCACTAGCTCATCCCTAGATAGACCAGTGTGTGAGCAGAGTAGGCAACACATTTGTTTTGCACTAAATTAAAAGACCTTAAGAAAAGGAAAAAGTCAAATGAATTCTGTCTTTATAATTCTACATGGTAAATTAATGCATCTAATATATATTTAGAAATACATATAGCAAAATAAAACAATTTGAGAAACAGATGCATTTTTTATTAATACTTTTTATAATCAATAAAAAATGCAACTGTTTCTCAAATTGTTTTATTTTGCATATGTGTTTTAAAAAATATATTAGATGCATTAACTTACCATTTAGGATCTACCCATTTTAGAAGGCAGTATTCATTTATTCATTTTTTGTTTTGTTTTGTTTTTTTGCATATGCACATTTGCATATTTTCAACAGTGTTTCTTTCAAATAGGATTTAGGATTATTAAGATACAAACACTTATAAAAAAAAGGACAGCTGTGGTCCTGAATGCACCCATTAGTTGTGAGTTTCTATTTCAAGACTAGATTTTCTAGCAAAAAGTTGGCACTTAATTTGCATAATAAAATAAAGTGTAGGCCTAAAAGACCATTTGTATTTATTTATTTTGTAGTAAATGCTATATGAAAGCACTTAAGGCTGTGCTATATAAAACAGCAACCGTGCAACACAGCCTCTCATGTTGCTTTATTGAGAGACAACAAATAACTCAATTATTTGCTTTTCACTTGTTTTTTAAAACACTTCTGATGTCAAACTTCATCTGAATCAGCCTAATTTATAGTTATACAAAGAAAGACTTGTGTGCTTCTTCACAAAACTGAAAAAGCCTGATCAGTGAATCCCTATAATTAAAAAAATAAATAAATAAAAGCAACATGCTCATATCATGAGTAATTAAAATCTCCTTGCTCTTATTCTTTTCAGAAACAGTTTATTGTACCATGAAACACACTGTAACGTTCAGAACTCTTAAAAAAACTTACCACTGAAAAAGAGCATGTGCTGAAAAACTAAACTGCAAAAATGAGCCGTCCTGAACATGTGTGTTTCTGACATCAGGTGAATATGTGATTCATCGTGAGGTAAGGAGGAAGTACAGATTCTAATATTCCTCAGGGCCTGAAGAACTAACAATAATAGTCAAAGAAAAAGGAGCGGCTGAAGATTATTTTGAAGATTATTCAGTCTGAGATTGGAGGATGGGGCATTTCAAAACTGTCCAAAACCATTGAAATATGATTGTAAAAACTGATTTTTGAGTCTTTTGGGGCAAAAAAAGAGAATCAAAATAAAACGCTAGAAAATCCAATGTCCAACTTCTGACTCACTGCGAGTAAATTTGACCTGGCCTGTAGTATTTTGTGAATCATCATTGTTTGGGAGACTTTCAAGGAACGGAAGGTTTCTGATAGTCAGTCGTTTAATGGCCTGTGCCGGTTCAGACGGAGCATTAATGATTTTGTCCTCCCACTAATACCGCATGAGGTGTCAGTCATACACTCCGCCGCCTGCCAGATTACATCCACTTTCAATTTCTCCACGGCCAGATGGTTTCTTCACACTGCATAAATAAATGAATGCGGGTGTGTGGACCTCCATAGCTCGGATCACATTCTCTCCGCTCGTCTCGTCGACGAGGCGAGTTAAGATCTCGCAACCTCGGAGGTGAGCGGGGCCGCGCGCTGTGGCGGGGCCCCGCTTTAAAAGACGGCCCCGCGCTCCTCATCCGAACGCCACTCGCACCTCGGAGTGTTATGCTCGTAGTTGTAGTATAAGGCACACATTTGCGAACGCTGTTAGACAGATCGCATCACCTCTGGCTGCGGTGTGAACCTCTATCAATTATGTATCTTTCCTTTGATGATCGCATTCCGTTAGAATAGCTGCTAATGAATCGTGAAACGACGCAGTCGCGTGCACGCGTGGGCTATTCAATTTCACCAAGCTTGATGTGAGGACGCGGGCCGAGAAAGGTGTTTCAGATGGGCTTCCAGTCATTAGGACCTGGCAGCGGTGCTTCTCTCTCTCTCTTTCTCTCTCCTACCTGTAAATGGACTCGGAGGAAAAACAGTGACGGAGCCCGGTGAGAATTTCACTGGGGGCCTGAAAATTCACACCCGCCCAAGGTGTTGTTTAGGCGTCTGATAAACATGTGAGAAAATAATAGGCTGGAGAGGAGTGGGTGCTTCAACCAAGGAGACCAGAGTCAAGATCTAGATTTTTGAATAATTAACTTTGTGATAAAGACGATATCAGTCTGTTAGTCTTCATTTGTTCAATAGGAGCAACAAAAGAGAGGAAGAGGGAGAGGGAGCCGCATGAGAGAGAGAGAGAGAGAGAGAGAGTCTTGGAAACCAGAGTTGTGGATCTAATTGAGGCTGCAAGCGGCCATATGGGCTAGTGTGAAAATAGCAAACGCTATCAGTAACGGAGAAATACGAAAGGGAAAAAAAGAAGAACAAGTCGAAGAATATCTTCGATGCAGCCGGAGCCAAAAATCCTTCCAGCTGTAGGGACAAAACGAACATGTTTCTCCAAGCCATCTTTGCTATTCTGATCGCGGCGTTCTTCGCGTTCGACGCGCTATGAATGACTGAAGCGGCCTTAAGATGCTGAAACGCACGCATGCCAGCCATAGGAAGCAGGCCAAGAATGAAAAACAAAGTGCATGTGAGCCTCTCCTCCCAACGCGCCTGATGTTCCGAGGCTGCCTGTTATCCGAGGTGTTAATTGGCAAATTCGGTACAAGTCAAGAGCGTGTTCCCTGCCGTCCTCGCCCAGCTAGGCTAGGTCATTAAGCCGAGAATGGATTCTCTCATGCTGCCTTAACCCTTGCGGCGCATTGCATCTCTCCCTTCCCTTCCTCCTCTTTTAACCACATAGAAAGCAAAGGGAAAAGCCATATATATAGGCTATATATGAATGCAACACGAAACAGAGCTGCGCCGTGCATCATTTCATTATTGCTTCCGTAAGGTCAGCAGTGTCACACAATCGCAGCTCGCAACGGTGTTATGAATAAATTTGCATGAAAAAAAATCTCTTTTTTGAGATGGATGGATGGATCGCAGTGCGCCTTGCAATGCATTTGATCAGCGAGCACTACTACTGAGAATCGAACCCATCACCTTAGCGTCGCAAGCTAACACTATAAAAAAATAAAGGTTCTTTATTGGCATATGTGGGTCCATAAAGAACCTTTAACCCAGTAAACAGGGAACGTTCTCAGAATGTTCTGACAAGGTTCTCTCAAACTTATAATCAAACTGTAAAATTAATAGAACATTCGTTCAGAATTATTTGTTTTTTTAATAATGTTCTAAAAACGTCAGCAAAAAAAAAAAAAGGTAGTTTTACTTAAATCCATTTTGGTTACTAGCCTAATTGTATCAGAACATTCATAGAATATTCAAAATGTTCTGAAAAGTTTCTGTCAAAGTTATGAACAAACGTTCTTCCAGTAACATTAATAGAACATTAATTCAGAATTATCTTCTTTCTGAAATCCGTTTATTATTACTATGTTCATGGAACATTCAAAACTAACGTTCCTATAGCCGAATGTTTGCAACATGATAATGTAATGTTCCCTTAACATTCACATAACCAAAAATGTTTTTGAACATTCAGAAATAACGTTTTGATAGCTCAATTGGAACGTTTTTAAAACGTTCTAAGAACATATTTTTGTTGGCTGGGAAAATCCATGGAACTTTGCACAAAAGGTTCTATACAATGGAAAACTGTTCTTTAGGTGATAAAATGTTCTTCACGATAAGAAAAATGTAAGAACCGTTCACTGAAAGGTTTTTGGACATCCAAAAATGGTGCTTCTATGCATGGCATCGTTTTGTAAGGTTTATTTTGAAAGCATCAAACCGCATGACTTTAACAAGCTTGAAGCGAAGCCTGAGACGGTCCAAGAGGCCTTCCTTGCTGGTGCTTCCTCAGAAACGGTAGCGTCCTCTGGGGTTCCGGGTGCGATCTCACCAATGCCTCTGTCATCACTTGCTGTGACTGCCAACTCCGTGCTCCAGAATCGGGGGGCTCGAAACAAACACACGCAGCAGACAGGACTGCTCAGAGACCTACGGAAGGCAGCCTTTCGCTTCAACACATTTCGCCTGACATGAGGAGGATTCGCGTCGCATCCTGAACCGAGAGGGACCGGCGCGTTGCTTGTTGGGTAACATGTAAACTGCGGGGTGGCCCTATCCTCTCTTGCCCTTACATTTGGTCTGTATCCCATGCATTCACATGTGTTTATGTAGGAAGTTGTTGATTGTCTGCACGACTTTGATATGGAGAGATGGCCATCGAGGCATCGGGAGGCTAGAAAATATCGGCCAACTGACCCGCAACACCTGCTGAGATCGGCTCTTCTTACAATGCAGATTTCTCACAGGTGCATGAACGAATTACGAATAATATGCAATTCTCAAAATAGATACACTCTTAAAAATAAGGGTTCTTTTTTGGGGGCAGATATAGTTCCATGAAGAACATCCATGGAACTATATAGTGGAAAAAGGTTCTTTAGATTTTTTTTTTTATTTTTTTTTTTATGTTCTTTACTCTAAGAATTTTTTATTATTTATTTTTTTGGGACACCCAAAACGGTTCCTCCAAGCAATTTTATTTATTTTTAAGAGTGTATCTTAAAAATGGCAATTCTGAGATATACTGCCCCTTTTTGGAAACAGAAAACTGCTAATATCTTATAGCTGTAGAACTAAAAATCCTGAGAAAATTGCAAAATAAAATACATGCCAAATGTAAGGAAAAGTGATAACAGAATGAGTCAAACCTGACCCTAGATTTCACAACAAACATAAATTGACACTGCGATTGAATCCTCAGTTTTCAGGTGTTTGCAAAAAAAGGCAACAACACCGAGCAGTCGTTCTAAACACTACACAATACTGTGGGAATATACTTCCTCTGATCAAACTTTGCTGAGACTGCCTCTGACTTCCTGTTAATTAACACTACATATTAATTCCTCCATCTTTTCCCCCTCTCTCTCCTCTCCCAGACTGTTATTTGGCAATAGTCTGGCAGTGCTGCAGACACAGAGTTATACTCAGCTTGTGGTTATTTGGCTGTACAAAAAGAAATAATCAAGATCACGTTGATAAGTATTATTTTTCTTTAATAGGGAAATGTGTAAACGAAAGGGAGTTTCAGATTTTTAAAATGCCTATTATTATTATTATAGGCCTATTTACTAGCCTATATTTTTCTATGGTTGTCGAGGGCTGCTCAAGGAATTAATAAAACTCTTTACGCACAATCTGCTTGAACGAAACTACATTTTAAAAAAAGAAAAAGAAAGAAAAAACAAAAGAAGGGATTATTTTTGATACGCATGTTTTTATTAATCACGTCATAGAAGCCGAACGAATAAATTCAATAAATCCTCTCTGTCATGTCATAACGATTTCGATGCAGGAAGATTATTCCTGCTATTTTAAAAGATATTGTAAAAATTATGATGTCGCAATAATGCAATTAAAGTCGTGCAGTGACTCAATTAAACTGTTAACAGTTGGCTAGTTTATTCGCCGCTGGGAACGAGTAAATCTAGACAGGTCATAATCTGGTTTGTAATTTCCGTTTGCATATTAAACATTTTAGTATTTTAGAGAAATGTTGTTTTTTCCACAATATGGGTTGATACATCGTTAATAAATGAAATAGAAGTTTATTTCTTAGAAAAAGAATGTGAAGAGAAAGCGAATAAATGTAGAATAATTCTGTAGTGTTCTCATAATAATAATAGTTTGTATTATTAGTAGGCCTAGTATTTATGTGGTAGCCGTCTAAACCTAAAAAAATCCATATCTCCCAAGATACAAGAACAAGAACGATGTTCTGCTGCTATAGGACATAAGGAAACATTAATTGAGGAAAGATTAGACAAATGAAACAGCAACAGATGTTTCAAATGATGCTAATTTAATGTCATTATCCGTGTACACATTTATGTGTTTAACGTAATAGCATCGAAATTTATTAAATTAGAATGCTCTACATTTCCAACATGGCTTTATAGTTTATATCATTAATATAAAATATAGCCTATAAGACTATACATATAGACAGACAGATCAGCCCGACAGATAGATAGATAGATAGATAGATAGATAGATAGATAGATAGATAGATAGATAACCTTAAGGTGTAGGTTGATTTATTCATATTAAATAGGCTATTTTTTCGACCTATATAAAATAAAACCAGTTAACATGTATATATATATATATATATATATTTTATATTCGTTTATATTCTATATAACATTACAATGTATAGCCTATATTATATATATATATATATAGTTATTATTATTATTATAGACAGATTCTTTAAATGAGAGATATTTTAAATTAGTATTCAAGCAATGCAGTCCTTTTGCTGCAATCCTTTTACTTGAAGGAACCTTTTGGCTCGTTCACGCGTTTGGTGGAACTTGAGCCAACACCAGGTCTCTCTCTCTCTCTCTCTCTCTCTCTCTCTCTCTCTCTCTCTCTCTCTCTCTCTCTCTCTCTCTCTCTCTCTCTCTCTCTCTCTCTCTCTCTCTCTCTCTCTCTCTCTCTCTCTCTCTCTCTCTCTCTCTCTCTCTCGTTGGAATGAAGCTGGTGACTCGCTGTTCTTCGCTGAACTGTTCGGCGGCTGCAGCGCGGAGCGTCTGATTAGCATGCGGCAATAATGAGGGTGAGCCGGGTTCCATTGTTCTAACACCTCCCCTCTCCTCCGCACCAATCTGTCAGCGTTCAGCCTCAAATGCTGCTCTCCACAAATGAATTGGATAATTAGTTGCCCCTCACGAATGCTGCACTCTTCTCACCCCTGATTGCTTTCACCTTTTTGCTCCTGGCAATTTTGACACCTCGTAATCAGCCTGCTGCTTCTCCTTCTCAATCTATAACCCTCGTCTTCCTCCTCCTCTTTTTTGGGGACTTTAATCCAAATACAGCGTGTATATTGCAAGAAAGTGCGCAGATGAATAGAAGTCCTGCTTTACTGCACATAATGGACGCGAGGTCTATAGACTTTTGAATAATCAATGATATTTCTGTCGGCATTATGCTGTCAAAATTGAGTCAACAGCAAGGACAAAAAAAGAAAAAAAAAACACATGGACCCAGAAACTGTCAGTACAGCTTTCCTCTTCCAAATAACGAGCACTGACAACGTAATTATGTACAAGCATCTGTCCACGACTCCAGAGAGAGAGAGAGAGAGAGAGAGAGAGAGAGATGGAGATCATTAGGGAGAGAGGAGTTCATATTTGCTGCCTTTTAGAATAAATTCATGCTTTGATGTGAGAGATGAGAATTTGAACGCTCTGTTTATCCAAGTTGGGTCGTGTATTATGCGCAACACATTGTGCGCTTTCGACATGCAATATTCAGCATTGCAAATACAGCAAGAGCACGTCGCGTGCCTCGGTTGTTGTGTTGTTTTTCTGTAGCAAAACAACAATGTGTCGTGCAAGACATTGCGAAATTATGCTTCATTAAAGCACAAGGATTTAGGGAGGAACTGGATGAAAGAGCATGTCTGTTATGAGTGCTACCTTTAAAAGTTTGGATCCTGACCGCTGATTAATCAGTGAATAATCACTACTCCAAACATGATTAATCAGTGAATAATCACTACTCCAAACAAAAAGTTCACTATGGCTGAATGGGAAATGGCATACTAGGCCTAGACTATTCTTACTATTTAGTGCATATAAAGATATGTAAAAAATAAAATAGTTAGTTTGCTAATTCTATTTTGCACCGAAGTAGGCCAAGCCATTTTCTTTGAATGTGCGAGACTTCCGGTTCATTAGCCACTATAGGTAAATAACTAAAGAATAAAGTGCAGTATAAACAGTCAAACCGTTTGCCCTACAAGCCATTATGTTTATGATTATGGTAACGCAGTACATTAATAACAAATAACATTTTGTAATATCAAGAAGCATAAAGGACTGTTTTTGTACAGATAAAATAACAAAGTGAATGAAACCGGAAGTCTCGCACATTCGAGGTACAAATGGCCTCTTGCTCTTACGCTTAGCTATTTTTTCAGTTAGGACAGACCTACTGCTTCATGAATTTGTTTAATAAAGTAACCTTTTAATATGAAAAAAACATATCAAGGTGCTGTATTTTTAATCAAAGGAATGAAATTATGATTTTTTTTATTATTATTATTATTATGGTGTTTATTAACCGATATCCTACTGGGTCCATTAACTTAACCACTTTTTTTTGTGTTTGTTTTTTGGGTTCCATACGTTTTAATAACTTTATATTATTTATTATTTAATAAATTAATATTATTTAATTAATTTATTATTTAATAAAACAACAGTAATAATAATAATTCTAATAATATGCAAATAAATAGTTTAAAAGTTTGAACAAAAATGACAAACCACTCATTTGACATCTTTTTAATTAAGTTAGATTATTTTAATATTTAATACTAATATGTAAATGTATAATATTATATTTTATAATAATAGTTTCAATTATTTTAAATGATCCCACAGCTCACTGGTTGAGAACTAATGCCTAAGCGACAAAATAAAGATATTTTACATACATGTATGTATTTATTTGGTAAGTAGCAGTAAATAGAGCTGTTCAGTTGTAGGCTGACCTGGATAAGTCATCATGGCTTCTTTAGGGAAGTTCCTATGAGTTTTCAGAACAGCCTTTCAAATTAAAGCTGCTAAATAAGAACTACAACAGTTTTCAGATTTGCCAAGCATGCAAACTCACATTCTTCTAAGCTGTAGTCCGCATTTAGAAAAAAATTTTTTTGTTAGCAAGTTACATTTTATAAAAATAAAATAACATTAGTGGCTTCAAAATTCACATATGGAAGTGTATCATTTATGTTGAAGAACAAAACCTGAAAAAGATTGTTAACCACTCTCAATCAATCTTATTTTACTCATAAACCAAAAACCCATAGAAAACTGATTCTCTTTCAGGTTTTAGAACCACAAACTGAACAGCTCTATAAGCAAGATAACGTACAGCAAGCTGGTCATTATCCCAAAATAAACCCCGCATTGTGTTGTTGAATCACCCAATCAGTGTTTATTTTGTGATAATGACCAGCTAGTTGTACATTATCCCTTAAATCAATATTTATAGGTAATCTTTTCTTCAGCGAATCAGTGAAACATTGCAAAAGTCCCCATGTGTAGCACCAGTCTGCCAGTGTGAAAAACAACAACAAAACTAGTTCCTCTTCTTCACACCAGCTCATCTATGCAGTGTGTGTGTGTGTGTGTGTGTTAGCAGGCTGTAATCTGGGGTGCTGCGAGGTCTTCACTGCACACGTGTGTGCGACTACACACATTTCTGCTCAACGCATCATCATTGGAATTAGTGAAAATGATTACGTTTGTTTACAAGACTAATTATCCACACACACACAGTCCAATGCAGCATCAAGGACATGGTTTAAGATCCTCCGATAAAAACACAAGCACATCTGTACACACGAGAGCACTCTGCAGTTTATGCATTTGTCAAGCTGGCATCAGATACTGATGGGGAAATAAAAACCAAGATTAAACTATTCAGCATGCATCCGTAGATAGACTAGAGATAAGAGCTCAGACTGAAGGACAGAATGCGTTGAAGGTTATAAAAGGAATGTAAAAAATATTGTGCAAATGAAAAGCAAAAGATAATGACTAAGCTAATAATAATAATAATAATAATATGAATAATTTATTATTATTAATAGTAATATCAATAATAAAATATATATGCTTTTCCTCTAGTGTGAAAAAGCACTGTTATAATTATACATTAATAATAATAAAAAATAAAAATAATAATAATTATTATTATTATCATTACTACTACTACTACAAAAAATAAAATATCAGATTTTATGCTAGTGAGAAAATATTTTTTTTATAATTATACATTTAATAAAATGAACAACAACAACAATAATAATAATAATAATTATTATTATTATTATAACAATTATTTAGTTTTCTGATAGTGAGAAAAGCTGAAAATAAGTATAATTCTTTAATTATAAAATTAAAAAATAATTATAATTAATTATATAATATATTGTATGTGTATATATACACTATATATATATATATATATATATATATATATATATATATATAAAATTATTAACAATAATATCTGATTTTCTGCTAGTGAGAATAGCTTTTTTTTCTTGTATTTTATAGGCATAATGTGATCGTATGAAAACAAAATGAAAGATTGTTTTTGGTATTTAAAGTATTCGAGCAGCTAATTCAGTCTTTGAGCTAGAAATCATTCAGTTCATATTTATGCATTCATCTCAGTGCTTTTCGCTCCTGTTCATTCATGTGAATAAACCGCATGGCCTTAAAACCGGCCTAATAGCAATCAGGCCACAAAATAATGCATTATAAATCATTAGATAATTGTGCATGTAATCACAAATTGAGCTTATATTGGATACTGCGTGTAGAAACAAAGTTTTAATTAACCTGAAATACCTGTGCAGAAGTGCTTTTGTAAACCAGATGGTGTTTATCGTTGAAATAATTATCCATGATTATTCTCATTCTGAACAGATTCCATCATACAGGTGGTACGCATTAAAATTAAGTGATCAAATTAAAGCAATTAGGAGTTATTACTTCCACAACACTTCAATGGAACATTTTTCCAGCGATCGCTAAATTTACCAGCCTCGTTACAAAAACTAAAACAAGAGTGCTACAAATGTGACAACTTGCCCCGGCCTGATATTTGTCCTGAGGACACAATTCAAGCTTTCAATTATATAGTGACTCTTAATGTATATTAGTTTGGTTTTATTGCATTCACTTTAAACAGAAATATTACAAAAATATGATATTAGAACTTAGTTTGGAGGAAAGGATGCAGAAAATGATTGTAATTTAAGACAGTGTGTTTGAAACCATTGCTACAGAAGACAAGCATTTGTGTAATTGGATTTATGACTTAAAATCGCACAGTTACCGATATGTGGCTCCCGTGACTGTTCCACTTATTCCTGAAAATTGCAATACAAATGTGACATATTCATAAACAGGGCTTGAAGCTGCCTGACATTTGTTGAACTGTAAAATAATTCTAGAAATTGATATTTGGTTTTTAATTTGATATATGCCTAGCACAGGTGAGAGCTGTGTGTAGGTTGCAAAAAAAGTATAACAGTGAGACGTTTGAGCTCACGTAAACAGCGTATGTAACTCATCCTCAATCATCTTTGAGGTTGCCACATCAAATTAAATGACTTTCAAAAGGAAGCACGTCTTTATTCTACAGTGAAACTGCCAGTCATCAGAACGCCTCCAACTAAAATGCAGCTAAAAAGATTAATTAAGACATAACCACCCTAAAATGAACCGTTTAAGGTTCTCCTAATTAAATAAAGGTTCCGCTCTCTTCATTGTGTCACTGACGGACGTGAGCAAATGTGTTCAGACGGGCAGCGCGCTACTCAACAAAGCCCTGAATAAAGGCCGTTTCAGTCCGGCGGCGGCCCCTTGCCCGCGTGTGTCAATCGCCAGCTTTGTTCTTGAAGTGTGAATTGAGGTGGCTATACATGTGATTTGGGGGTACATCATCCTCGCAAAAGGCACACTTCTCTCGGCTGTTCATCTGCTGAGCGTCTGTCCCCGGCGCCTGGGCGGACAAGTCCGGGAGGTCTGGAGTCCAAAAAAGCTGGACATAGACAAAGGACATTAGACAGCAATGAGGGCAACGATACTGACAATTATCCATTTGTTAAGCTGGCATCAGATAATGATGGGAAATAAAAGCCAAGACTAAACTATTCAGCATGCATCCTTAGCTTGACTACAGATACACGCTGAAAGTGCAGGATACTACGCTGAAGATGATAAAAGAAAAAAAAATAAGTGTGCAAATAAATTGCTTTGGCTTTATGTGGCATAGCTGTATAATAATAATATTAATAATAATAATATACAATATAATATTTATTATAATATTAAATTTTTTAATTTCACCCAGAATCGTCAGCATATTTAATCTTATATACACACACACACACACACACACACACACACACACAAACATAAAATTATGAAGAAACAATAATGATACAATGTAATAAATAAAATTATTCAGCATGCATCAGTATCTGGACTACAGATATACGCTGAAACTGCAGGATAAAATTCCCTGAAAATTATATTTAAAAAAATCTGTGATGTAGGTATGTAATAATAATAAAAGTATATATATATATATATATACATATACATATACATATACACATAGATAAAATAATAAAGACTGAAAATGAAACACAAAAGCTAATACCTTTGTATGATGTAGTTGTGTAAAAATAATAATAAAAATAATAATATGATTGTGACATTTTTTATTTGTTCTGTAATCTTCAGTGTATTTTATCCTATATTATATTATATATATATATATATATATATATATATATATATATATATATATATATATATATATATATATATATATAGAGAGAGAGAGAGAGAGAGAGAGAGAGAGAGAGAGAGAGAGAGAGAGAGAAAAAAAGTTGGGACAGTATGGAAAACGCAAATAAAAAAAGAAAGTAGTGATTTCTAAATTTACTTTGACTTGTATTTCATTGCAGACAATATGAACACAAAATATTTCATGTTTTGTCTGGTCAACTTCATGTCATTTGTAAATATACATCCTTTCCTGTCATTCAGACCTGCAACACATTCCAAAAAAAGTTGGGACAGTAAAGCATTTACCACTTTGTAATGTTGCCATTCCTTTTCACAACACTTAAAAGACGTTTAGGGACTGAAGACACCAAGTGATGAAGTGTTTCAGGTGTAATTTTGTCCCATTCTTCCTGCAAACAAGTCTTAAGGTGGGCAACAGTACGGGGTCTTCGTTGTCGCATTTTGCGCTTCAAAATGCGCCACACATTCTCTATTGGAGACAGGTCGGGACTGCAGGCAGGCCAGTCAAGTACCCGTACCCTCTTCCTCCGCAGCCAGGACTTTGTAATGTGTGCAGAATGTGGTTTTGCATTGTCTTGTTGAAATATGCATGGACGTCCCTGGAAAAGATGTCTTCTTGAAGGCAGCATATTGTGCTCCAAAATCTCTATGTACTTTTCAGCATTAATGGTGCCATCACAGAAGTGCAAGTTACCTTTGCCAAGGGCACTGACACAACCCCATACCATGACAGACCCTGGCTTTTGGACTTGTTGCTGGTAACAGTCTGGATGATCCTTTTCTTCTTTGGTCCGGAGCACACGGCGTCCATTCCTCCCAAAAAATACCTGAAATACTGATTCATCTGACCACAGTACACGTTTCCACTGTGTGATGGTCCATCCCAGATGCCTCCGAGCCCAGAGAAGTCGACGGCGCTTCTGGACACTGTTAACATAGGGCTTCCTTTTGGCACAGTACAGTTTTAACTGGCATTTGTGGATGTAACTACGTATTGTGGTACTTGACAAAGGTTTGCCAAAGTAGTCCTGAGCCCATGTGGTGATATCGCTTATAGATGAATGACGATTCTTGATGCAGTGCCGCCTGAGGGATCGGAGATCACGGTTGTTCAGCTTAGGCTTGCGCCCTTGTCCTTTACGCACTGAAATTCCTCCAGATTCCTTGAATCTTTTAATTATGTTATGCACTGTTGAAGGTGAAATATCCAAATCTCTTCCTATCTTTCTTTGAGGAACATTGTTTTTAAACATTTCAATAATTTTCTCACGTATTTGTTGGCAAACTGGCGATCCTCGGCCCATCTTTGCTCCTAAAGGACTAGACCTTTCTTGGATGCTGCTTTTGTACCAAATCATAATTACAATCACCTGTTGACATCAACTGTTTCAAATCACATCATTATTTAACCAATTTACCTCATTACTAGCCCTAAATTGCTCCTGTCCCAACTTTTTTTGGAATGTGTTGCAGGTCTGAATGACAGGAAAGGATGTATATTTACAAATGACATGAAGTTGACCAGACAAAACATGAAATGTTTTGTGTTCATATTGTCTGCAATGAAATACAAGTCAAAGTAAATTTAGAAATCACTACTTTCTTTTTTTATTTGCGTTTTCCATACTGTCCCAACTTTTTCTGATTTGGGGTTGTATATATAAGATAACTACAATAAATACAACGATGATAATAAAACATCAGATATTCTAAAAGTGAAAAAAGCTGTTTTTTTTACATTCTGTACAGCCATATGATAAACAAAACAACTGTGTTCATAATCAGTCTGTTATCATATATTAAGATCTGCCCATTTGAAACAGCACTGTTTTTTAAACACCATGATGGGAAAATACTCTTTGCGGCTCTTTTTTGCATGACACCAGATTTACACTTCAGAATTTAGCCATTCCGTTTGAAATGTCTGTTTTACCAACACTATATGATGAGCCCAGGTATCTGTGATGCTTTTAAGCTCAAAGACAGAAAAGAACAGTCCAGAAACAAGTGTAATAGTACGACAACACAGAAGACGAGGTAATATGTGATTCACAGCTCTCTGTGCTCTTAGCACATCCTAATTGACATCCTAAATGGAAAAGCACTGAATTCCCGTGCAGATGTGAGCCTTACATAATAGGTGTGAGTTTCGCGGTTCTCCATATGGACAGGTAAAAACAATTCGGTTCTTTTATGTCTTCCTTATATGCGTTTAATTAGATTTCCTCTGCAATTTCACGAGCTGCAAATATATACAGTTGTAAATGTGCAAGTTTACACACCCCTTCCAGAATCTGTAAGATGTTTAGCATTTAAAAGCAAAGCTGCATACAGATATTTACATATATTCCACAAGACAAAAACTATTTCATTTGAACAGGATCATATGGTTCGCATTCCCTTGATTCTTAATATCAGTGACTGTTTGTGTTTGATTCACACAATTGTTCTGGATCTCAGCATCACCGTGCAGAAGATGCAAAGACACCACAGAACATACAGGAACTGAAGGATTTCTGTCTTCACAGCTCAGGACAAACCAGGGACTCATACAGCTACAAATGACTAAAAACAGTCAATGACCCTCAAAGAAGCAACATATGATATTAAAGGGATAGTTCACCTAAAAATGAAAATTCTGTCATCATTTACTCACCCTCAAGTAGTTCCAAACCTGTATGAATGTGTTTGTTCTGCTGAACACAAAGGAAGATATTCTGAAGAATGTGGGAAACAGAGCAGTTCTGGATCATAGTATTTTTTTTTCCTACTATGGAAGTCAATGATGCCCCAAAAGAGCCTGATTACAAACTTTCTTCAGAATATCTTCCTTTGTGTTCAGCAGAACAAAGACATTCATACAGGTTTGGAACTACTTGAGGGTGAGTAAATGATGACAGAATTTTCATTTTTGGGTGAACTATCCCTTTAAGAACCAAGGGCATGGAAACTTTTGAGCAGGGTCATTTGTAGAAATTCAGATTTTGTCCTGTGTAATAAATTCAAAAATATATGTTGACCAAATAGCTTCACCAGGGTAATACTACTACTACTACTGGTAATAATAATAATAATAATTCATTTTTAAATGTTAATAATAATAATAATTATTATTATTATTATTATTATTATTATTAACAATATTTTAATAATATATATTTAAAATATAAGAATTTTTATAATAACAGACATTATAATTCTATATTTAAAAAGATTTCACAAGTATATAAACGTATGAGCAGAACTGTATATAATATTTATCTTGTCAATTTTGTGTGTATTACACTTTTAAATGATTTAATTTTATATTTATATTTTAAATATAATAATAATAATAGCAATAAAAATAAAAATAATTCATATTTAATAACAGTAATACATAATATTTTAAATTGAAATAATACATATTTTAAAATTATTATTATTATTAATAATAATAATAAATTAATACATAATCCATATTTTAAATTAATAATACACATTTTACATTTAATAACAATAATTATAATTTTATAATATAATTATTAATTATATAAATAAATATATATAAATTATGATCCCTATATTTAAAAAAGTATGTAAACTTATGAAATTAATTATGTATAAAAATGTTGGCAATTTGTGTAGTATAATGGTATTTTTTGAAATATGTTTTATAGACATTGACCTACTGTAACCACAATATAACCCAGTGAGCTGTCTTCTGCCTACATAGACAGCTGCCTTTTAAGGGCTTGTCAGTGAACTGGAACCTCACAAGTGACCAATGTGGAACACTCTACATAGGTAGCAAATATCACACCAATATCACTTTTCATATGAAGAGCACAGAAGGGATGATCAGTTTATTTTAATAGCTTTCTGTTAGTATGTTGCTAAGCTAACTACACAATATTAAGCATAAACATAAATAGCATACAAATACTGGGTAAAGCAGATTAAGGTAGATTGAAGTAATTTTTATAAACACTTTTAATTTCTGAATGTAATGCATTTAATGCGTTAACACAAAGCTCATCACATTGTCTTTTAAATAAGTGTTTAACAACTGAATTAGCAAAGACATTATGCTTTCTTTTAATATAAATGGCAAAACCTATAGAAATGCAGCATTTTAAGGCATCATAAACACGTGCCTTTTTAAAAAGATAAGCAGAATTACTGGTGACATTTTATACAGCCTTCTATGCAGAGATTAATAATGATTTAAGGAACAAAAACTGAAAACAAAGGAACAGAAAACTGGAATTTCTCCTAAAAACCAGCGACCAAAAACTTTCCACAGTAAACTTTCAGATTCACACCACTTCCTGTTGCATGAATCCTGTCTTTGCCCACACACTCTTATGAGGGGAAAAGTTCACCTGTCCAGTGCTGACTGCGGTCGACCTGTCATCATTATTAATGCAATGTTGTCAAATACATACTGTAAATATGAGGTT
This sequence comes from Schizothorax lantsangensis, assembly GCA_027422415.1. Classification (NCBI taxonomy): domain Eukaryota; kingdom Metazoa; phylum Chordata; class Actinopteri; order Cypriniformes; family Cyprinidae; genus Schizothorax; species Schizothorax lantsangensis. The sequence goes on from CM049848.1 coordinate 34,169,957, forward strand.
GTACCTGACCACAGCACAGTGATCTCTCATTTTTAAAAAGAACATTATTAGCCACTTATTATTTCATTCAAAACCAGTTACTATTTGGAAAGGAGGCCTCAAAACGCCAGAGCTGAAACTATGGCTTCTGCTCAGAATGAACCAAAATTAAAAACATTTTGTATCGAATCCCTTCTAAAAATATCTTCTAAAATATTTTGTGACAAAATTGCATGTATCCTTTGCAGACAATCCCAAAATCCATTGCGATGAGCTGTTTGTTTTGCAGTGTTATTTTAGTATAACTGAACTAATATTAGTTTTTGTTAATATTTACAATTAGATTTAATTTTTATATTTTCTGATTTTATTTTTATTGTTGTCATTTTTGGTTTTAGTTTTTTTTTTTAATATGTCAATATCATTTTTATTACTCATTTACTTTTGTTTTTTTAGTTGTAGTTATTTTATTACTTCAAGTTAAACTAAACGAAAATGAGAAAAGTTGCTTAGGCAACTAACTGAAATAAAATAAGTTTACATTTTTTATATTTTGTTTTATTTCAGTCTATTTTTGTTTCCAAGTAACAAAAATGTTTTTGTTTGGTTTTAGTTTTAGTTAACGATAATAACCCAGTTTAGTTTTTTAACGCCATGCCAGCTTCTTTGGCTATTTTCATGGTGAAAACCGTACTTTAGTTATTAACATTTAAGACCTATTTTTCAAAAAAAAAAAAAATAATAATAATTTTCTTCTTAATCTTTAATCTAAGTTTTAATCTTAAAAACGACTGCTGTTACAGATGTTTTCTTAAGCAGACGGGTTGTATGTCACTCACATCACTTAGATAACTGTTCTTACAATTTAAGCTACACCATATAATGTTGCACTTCTTAAGGAATAATTCAAACAAAAATGAAAAGTTACACAACCTCAGGCCGTCCAAGATGTAGATGAGTTTGTTTCTTCATCAGATTTGGAGAAATGTAGCATTCCATCACTTGCTCACCAATGGATCCTCTGCAGTGAATGGGTGCCGTCAGAATGAGAGTCCAAACAGCTGATAAAAACATCACAATAATCCACAAGTAATCCACACCACTCCAGTCCATCAGTTAATGTCTTGTGAAGTGAAAAGCTGTGTTTATAAGAAACAAATTCATCATTAAGACGTTTTAACTTCAAACCATTCTTTCCAGCTACAATTTGAGCCTATAACACATAATAATATAACGCTTCATCCAGCGAAAAAGTAATCTTGTCTGAATCAGGAGAGAAATCTGCACAGATCAGGCCCTGTTTACAAGCCAAAACAGCTCTAAACAAATATGTGGGTGGATTTTGATGTGAGAGACAACAGGAGATGGACTTTTTCACTGGAGGAAGCGTTATTATGGATTATGGACTTTCGTATTTTAGCCAGAAGTAGCAGCTTACAGTCAAAATGCTTAATGATGTATTTAATTATTACAAACATGTAGCTTTTGGCTTCACAAGATGTTCACTGATGGACTGGAGTGGTCCATTCACTGCAGAGAATCCATTGGTGGGCAAGTGATGTAATGCTACATTTCTCCATTTCTCCAAATCTGTTCCGATGAAGAAACAAACACATCTGCATAGCATATTTTTGCATGAACTATTCCTTTAATAAAGTTACCAAGCAGCTTTCAAGGAATCCTGGGTGTGATCTTACCTGTTGGGGTCCTCGTACATTTTCATGGGACGCAGAAGATGCAGATGTGTGAGCGGACGGAGAGGGTGCGGAGTATGATGGATAAGACTCCTCCCTCATCGTGTGCATGTGGTCTTCTAGGTCCGGTCCATGCAGGGGCAGGTCCACCCGTTTATCCGGCGTACTGTTGAGAAAGTCGTACTCATCGTCTGTGCTCGGGGGAAACTTCACACTCAGGCCTCTTAGGGAATCAAAAGACGGTCCGTCTGGACCGGCGCCACGTGACGCGAGGGATGTGGAAGTCGAAGTATCGTTGACCTCTGACCTCAGCGGTGAAGAAAAAGGAGCCTCGGCCTGTTCTGCTGTGTCTTCGGTGCACTGGATGGGCATGGAAAACTGCTCTGGAAACCGATAGGAAATCAACAAAACCTTTATGCATTTATCCAACACCAGCGCTCGTATCATGAAAAATATATTTTCATTGATCTTTTGAACTAAAAGAGTAATGCAACACTACTGTTTTTATCACAAGTACACATCACAATGCCTATTATAATAAAAGGTCCTGCATACTGCAAAAAATTATTCTAAAGTTGTAAATAAAACAAACATTTCACAAGAAAATACTACTTCAGTCTGCATGCTTCAAATGTTCAAATCTTTGAAAGAGTCTGTGCTACATCATAAACAAACACTTTTTGATCATCACAAGCTATAATGGTAAGTCAAAGTCACATTGCATAGAAATGTTTGCTAAATGAACAAAATAATGCAAATGCATCTATTAATCAAGTATTAACAGGGACACAAATGGAAAGGGGCCTCATGTAAATGGTGCAGAAAAATCTCAAATTTTCCTTGCATTCTGAACCCGAAGATAAACCGGTTGTGGTTTAGTATTAAGACATCAAGCATTTTCTCTTGTCAATCTCTCTCTATGCCCATATATATATATATATATATATATATATATATATATATATATATATATATATATGAGCACATTAGTATGCAAATGCAAAGAAAGCACAGCAGTGATATGCACACCATGCAACGCTGACTATTAATGAGGAACTCGATCAATTTTAGCACCAAACAATGCAGTGAGAATTGCTCTACCATAACAACTGCGTCAGCCGCTGCCATTGCACGGCAACACCGGCCAATTAAAATCACCTCTGAAGCGTCCTGATCAAAGTCTGTGATCACACTGAGAAGGCACGTGGAGCTAGTAATGTAACATTATGAAATCATAATCATTAGAGCGTGGCTCAGATTCAGTTACTGACATTCATAATTCAACCTCCTTGTAAACGATGGAGACGGGTTTTTTTTGTTGTTTTTTTAAAGAGCAGCAAATCTGAGATCACTGCGAGGAGAGAGATTATTATATTATAACTGTTTTACTATTATTTCAGAATTTTGATTCTTTCTTCAGTGAAACAAAAAGATGTTTGGTGGAATCTTTGAGCTGCTCTTTTCCATATAACAAAAGTGAATGGTCATATTTACTTTAAAGCCCCAAAGGGCCAAAAAAAAGCCCAATAAAAGTATGATATTATATAATTTAAGCTATCTTTCACTGTTATTTGTCCTTCTCTGCTGCAGCATCGTTTTGACATCACTGACTGCAAACAGCATTATTTCTTGCATGCCGTGAAACAGACTTCAATGCATCAATATAAATATGCACAACCGCAAATTTGAGAACTACAGAAGAGGAAAAGATTGTATGTCTTTAGAAGACAGAAAATACAGCAAACAAGTCATACTGACTACTCTTCCAGAGCCTGAATTTATATCACCATCCACTATCATTGTATAGAAAACAGCAGCTTAGACATTCTGCATAACATCTTTTGCATAAAAATATAAATTTTTTGAACTGGCTAAAGGGATCTAGTCGTGTAGTTTGTTTATTTTACCTCTTCTCAAAAGTACTCAAAAGATTGATGATTATTAATTATTTCCATAATAACTAAATTAACCTGAGAGCACATCTACAGTGATGCCAATAAATCTGTTAGTTTTACTGTTCTTGTACTGTGATGTAACCAAAAGGACTTTTCATTTGTAAAACCAGAATTATAAAACACCAGTGTTGTAGGTGGTTGACAAGTGTAGCTTTTTTGGTCCTTAAAGTGTTCTTATTACGTGACAGGGTTTTATTAAAACATTGTAAAAACCCTTTGAAGACAGAAGAAAGAACAACTTCCAACAGATTTCCATTACTTTTTAATTCATTTTACCAAAAAATAAATAAAAAATATCCGCTCCCAACCACTAGAATATGGTGATAACTTTAACCTTTTGATAACAATTTGTAAAATTTGGTTACTCATTATTTTTGTCTTGTTTTCCAGTGCAAATGTCTAAAGATTCTTAAATCAAGATGCATTTACTTGAGAATGACATAAGAAGACTTTGAGACATTGATCAAAATTAAGTTATTTTATGATTACAAATATCTGCCAATGGGCTCAGAAAAATCGACTTAATTCAAAGGGAAAACAAGTTTTCATGCACTATTGACAGATATTTGTTCTTGTTTAAGGCATAAACCCATTTAATTTTATGACTTCGTGACTTCATTTTGCATCTCAAGTAAATATACTGTATCTTGATTTAAGGATGTATAGATATTTGTACTGGAAAACAAGACTAAAATACCGAGGAAGACATTAATACTTTTGCAGTGCATGCAACATTTAATGCCTTGACTTTATGCATTTAAGGCTTTCTGATCTGATTTAAGACCTTTTTAAAGACTTTTTAAGACCCTTGCATGGCGATTACTGATATATTTGGGGTTTTCCAGAAGCCCTAACCATGAGTATGAGCAATAATATCAGCTATTATTAATGCTTTCCTTAGCAAACACTCCTAATTACGTTTAATACGTATGGACGTTCCATGGAGCAAAAACACACCGTCTTTTCCACATGCTTTCCATCATGCAACCACGTCCAAAAATACATCTCACTGGCGTATTGTTTTCCAAGTGATTTCACAGAGGACACGTAATTGTGTAACAGTGTGCTGCTTCAAAACAACATTTATCAAAGTGATAATTGAACATGCTCATCTGCTCAGGCTATTTTAATGCTGCGTGGAGGTCAGAGGTCATGGGAGCAAAAAGCCCTTACACCATGGCTTTGCGTTAAGTATTTCTGCTTTAATTGCAGGAAAGAACAAACAATGAAATGTATAATTACTAGTATGCTGCATTACACTACTAGCTGTATAATTACTAATTTGTTGTGACATTTCTAAAGTAATTGTAACTCCACAGTTTTTATTTTACCTAATTTAATTAGAATGGAAAGAAACACAGTTGGGTGGTGAGGTGGTGTAACAGCTACAATTTAATAAAGCATATTAGTCCGAAATTTCAAATTAGGTTCTAAAAAATGACTTTACCATTAGCGTTCTCATTTCCTTTGTGGATTCGCTTCAGGTGATCTTTCTGCCTTCTGGTTAGAGTCTGAATCCTCTGGAAAGTCCCCTGGATTTCCTGCCAAGTGTCCAGAACATTCTCACTAATCGAAAGAGAAAAAGAAGTCAAATGTCTGCTGGATTCTTTCAAAATGATAATGATCTAAAAACAACAACATCAGTGTTAAGATTAGAAAAAAAACTACTTTATCCAGAATATCTAGTGACTCACACTCCACTGGGAACTGTTTTACATGTGCCAAAATGTAAACTTTAAAAGCAAACTCTTTATTTTTTTACTTTTTGGGAACAGTTTTATAAATATATATAAAAATATGAAGTTTATAAAAAAAATAGGTATAAAGCAATTAACCATCAAAGGCTGCTATATTATATCTATCTATATACACATCTATCTATCTATCTATCTATCTACACACACATATACATATATATATATATATATATACACAAAAACATGCATTATGTGTATATCAGTTATGTGTTTTAAGGTCATTTTCAATAATTTTCCACATGTCTGCAATGTTGGAAACCGTGTACAAAATATTTTCACCCACCACAAAAAAATATTATTCATCACAGGGTCATTTTACCACCATATTTTAAATATCTGGGTCATCCTTTTCACTTTCGGTGACATTTTCCCCAGTAAGCCCTAGTTAACTTGAACCAAAAAAAACAACTAGTTGAACCTCCCTACTTCTAAATGTCATATAACATGACATTTCCAAACATGTAGACATGTTCACCTCCCCTTTTTCCAAGCTGACCCCACATCAGTGGAAAGGCATAAGTATTTAATGAGCACGGGGCATCAGGGGTGTTTTTGCTGGATCAGTTTTGCTTTTTCCTTTAATGTTATTTAGATATTATACAAGATATACTCTGCTAGAACAATACTGACCTGCTAATTCCAATAAACAAACTCTACAGAGTTGTTAATCAGTTGTTTTAGCTCAAGATTAAACCTTTTGTCTGGGTGCCCATGGGACTGAAGTGTAAAATCCTTCATTAAAAATGGATTTTTTAAAGCGAAATGATTCATGTACCTCTTCATTTCGCAGGCAGCAGATATTGTATGGGGAAGCATTCTGGAATACTCTGTGGGTTCATTTATCTGCACAAGAACAAAAAGATACACAGAATGTCATAACCGTTTACAAACATTAATTCTAAATATACAGCTACCGTATCTCAGCATATAGATTCAGACATATTTCAGTAAAAAAATAATAATAATTATCTTTAAAATGTCTACATTAAAAACAAAAAAAGTTTATTTTACTAAATAAAATTAAGCCTATTTTTAGGACCATTACAATTTTCCATTGTGACATTATTTTTAACAGTTATAGTTAATGCCATTCCCCTCCAAAATTATCATTACAACAATGCACTTTTCTTTTTTCTTTCTTTTTTTTTTTTGAGCATAACACTTTCCTGTGCTCGACCAGATCTCTAACCAGATTAATATTGATTTTTATAGTGTATACTAAGCAAACCATTAAGTTTTTTAATGTATTTTTTCTTTTATTTATTTATTTTACATCACATCAGCATCAAAGGCTATGTTCATGGTATCATGGTAAAGTCAAAAATAATGAGATTTAAAATAGTCTTAATAACAGTAATTCAATTAATTGTATACAATAACTTTGCAATACTCTTTTTACAAATAAATAAACAACATTCCCTCCCAAATTACCATAATGGATTTTATGTTGGATTTTTTTTTTTTTATGAAATAAAAAAATATATATATTTTTTACTGTATTGCAGTAAAATAATAACATCATAATATATGCATTATTATATTAATTATTAATATTAAAATAATTCCTTAAATAATGTATTATAAATAATATATATATTTAAATAAGCATCAATTAAAGGCAAAACAAAAAATTCTACCATAATATATATATATATATATATATACAATTCATATAGTTTATATTAACAACACTAAAGGAAATTGGATTTTTTTTTAGCAGTACAGTTAAAGAGAACGGGCGGATATGTGCTTAATTGTTGTGAAAATAATGTCTCAACCTAAAGAGCTTTGTATGACTCAACCAGCAGAAAATACTTCTAAAAAGACCATTAATAAGCTCCAAAGTCTGCACAAGTTCACATAAAAACTTCTTACTTCCTTAATTATGGTGCCTTTGAATGCATTTGCTATAGAATAACATGCTTTGTAACATTTACAGGTTAAGCCCAATACAGATCTTGAATGGAGGCCATTATCTACCCTAGATTAAGTTCAGGAAAAGGAGAAAGTAGCCATTTCAAACTGTTATGTCTATATCTTTCAGTAACAGTCATCTAAAAAAAAGTGACACCTCCTTTCATAAGAGAGAACTCAATTCTCGGGCCTGTGCTACACTGGTTAGAGATCCGCCGGAGCACAGGAAAGCGTTATGCTCTAGTGCCCCCTGTGGGTTAAAACGTGTATAGATTAAAACAATTGAGAAGAATTATCACACTGGATTCAATTAGAGAAACGTTCTCACTATGGACAGATAGCGATGAAAAATGATATCAAACTGTGAAGAGAGAGAACTACATCTTTTTCACACATTTCTCACAACTTAACCCTCGAGTGAACTGTGGATAACTAGCAAAGCACGGCAAACTCAGCTATTAGGTTTGTCTGTGCTTACAGGCGGTTAACGATGATAACACAATATAAAGACTGGGAGGTCTGAGGTCACGGTCCTTTCGGTCCATTCAGAACAATTACATCACAACCAAATGTGCATTTGCACAATAACTGGAAAAAACAACTTGGTGAATTTTGTTGTGTTTGGACAAAGTGTTGCAAGTCACCGAGAGGAAATGCAAAACTCTGAAATCAAACATTGTCCAGAGTCACATCCCTTTAGAAGAGAAAACACCCACCAGGAACTGGTTAGTCCTGTGGGAACTGGACGAGTTGTCAGAGCGATGATCGCTAGGTGACAAGGTTTCTGCTTCCTGTTTTCTGAACGCAGGCTCACAGACCTCTCCTGAAAGAAGAAGAAAAAGAAAAAAACCACGGCCACGTTATCACAGTCAAACTCATCAACAATAACAAGAACACTCATCACATCAAAGCATGCATGTCTTCGGCAGCATCTGTGAACTTTGCATGCTAAAATAACATTTGACTCTCACATTAAGCATGTAACATACAACCTAATTTAATGATCTATGATATGTGACCCTGGACCACAAAACCAGTCATAAGTGTCAATTTTTCGAAATTGAGATTTATACATCATCTGAAAGCTGAATAAATAAGCTTTCCATTGATGTAGTGTTTGTTATGATATGACAATATTTGGCTGAGATACAACTATTTGAAAATCTGGAATCTGAGGGTGCAAAAAAATCTAAATATTGAGAAAATCGCCTTTAAAGTTGTTCAAATGAAGTTCTTAGCAATGCATATTACTAATCAAAAATTAAGCTTTGATATATTTACAGTAAGAAATTTACAAAATATCTTCATGGAACATGATATTTAGTTAATGTCCTAATGATTTTTTGGCATAAAAGAAAAATCTATAATTCTGACACATACAATGTATTTTTGGCTATTGCTACAAATATACCTGTGCTACTTAAGACTGGTTTTGTGGTCCAGAGTCACATATGTGCTTGAAAAATACTATAAAAATACTATAAGTTTTAATCAGTTTCATATAATGCAGTTTGTCCAATTTTCTGATGCGTTGTAAGTTTATATAGTGCATACAGAACAAATTAGTTATTTTTTTTTACTATATATAAATATAAGAAAGACATTAATTAGAATGATTTCTAAACATTTTTGACTCATATTGAGCATGGCATGTACATTTAATCATTCCATATTAAAATGTGACTAAACAGTGTGGCAAATGAAATGAATGCTAATAAAAGTATTTTTAATAAAAGTATATTTTAATAAATGTAATAAATGTATAAGTGTGTGTGTGTGTGTGTGTGTGTGTGTGTATATATATATATATATATAAACACTGATAGACAGATAGATAGAGGCTTCTGCATAAACATTTGAATTTTGTTTTGTATATAAAAATAAATTGTCAAAAAAAAAAAAAAAGCACCACATAAAGTTGATGGACCAGAGAATCTAGACAAAGGGTGTCGATTTTGAAGAAGTTTGAAAATCAGATAGTTCCCATATTTACATTTGTGTTACTTGACAGTTTCAACGACTCTACTATTATATGAAAATGTGGAAATAGTTATAATAAGCATATGAGGTGTGTACACGGTCTCATTTTGATTTGCAAACAGTTTAATCTTAGTATTTATAGTGTATACTAAGCAAACCATTTAGTTGAATTATTTATATTAATTTATTAATTATTTTACCCCATATCAGAATCAAAGGCTATATTTACAGCAAAGATTTAAAATATTCTTAATAACAATACTTTCAATGAATTGTATACAAAATTTAAACAATATTATTTTTACAAATATAATAAATAATAATAAATATAAAAAAAATAAATAAAAACAATCATATACAATACAAACTTTTAAAAAAAATGTTCATTAATGTATTAAGTAAAAACATTTCCTAGTATCATTTAAAGCAGGGCACTCTAATCAAAAGTTTTACAGTCAAGGAAGACTTACAAAAATCAATAAAGGCAATTCTTCTACTTTCCATAAATATACATGGGTAAGTCTTGTGTGCCATTTAGTTCTGAAGATGTAATGATAAATCACATTTCCAACCTGATGCATGTTTACGAAGGGAACTGAGCTCAGCTTTAAGATGTGAGATGGTCTTCGCCTGCTCCTCTATCTTTCTCTCCAGCTGCTGAGTTTGCCGCTGATACTGCTCGGTCTGCAAAAGCAATAGGTTCGTTTCTGCCCACTGTCACACATGGAAAATCAATTCATATAAAACGCTTCTGATGGAACCGATAGTTCACAAACGGCACCTTATGCTGAAGTTCCTTTCTGGCCAAATCTTTCTCAATAGACGCGTTGCGGTACGCTTCGAAAGCTTTGTTGAGCTGCTCACTGATGGTCCTGTCCATTCCGGGGCCTTCAGGAACATTCCGAACCGGGCGGTCCCGGGCCCTAGTCCCAGGCACACAAACACTTACACACCCCTTCTTTAACTCAGAGGAGCGAGATTAGCACTGGACCTGTCAGTGACGGCTACAAACACACACAAGCTTCATCAACACACAGATTTTCAAAGCCAGTCTCGCTGATAAGATACTAAAAGCATAAAACGGCAGTTTAACATCTCATGTTATGCCCACATCACATGAATGTGATAAACCTGATAGCATGACAAAAGCCACTGAACATGTCAATGGAAAGTCCTTTATTTTTCCTGCACCTGCTCTACATTACTACTTCAGTGTAAATATTATTATTTACTATAATATTCAATTCCAAAACATTAAATAACTCAGCTCATTTGACACACCTTGGCTGTGGGGTAAGTTGTCACAATGGAAACTTGACATTAAACATCCTATTGTAGGCTTTTCTTACACATTTTCATCTTAAAAAAGCAGAAATGTAACATGCAAAAATAAATGTATTATATTTAAATACATTTACACTTATAAATGTATTATATACATTATATTTTTCTTTCAATCTTTTATTTGCACAATCAGTCCAAAGTTTGAACACACTCAAATAAACAAGTTTGTTTAAACTTTTTGATCTAAAGGCTTCTGGATAAACGCTTGAGATTTATTTTGTAGACATTAAAAAAAATTGTCAAAATAAAAAAATAAAAAATACATAAAAATTCTGTTTGTCCTGTTTTCTATCTTCTTTTTACATTTCACACTGCAAACTCCTGGGTTTGGTGAAGAATAAACCATTTTTAGTATTTTTTTTGTAACTTTTAAGTAACATTTATGCCTTTAATAATAATAACAATGTTAGATTCAGTTTGAGTTCAGTATAGTCTTGCCAAACACTGCAGAGACGGAAAGAAATGTCAAACATGGCATGGCGAAATCACTTATAAAAGCATGAGGAATCATTTAAAATGCCTAAATAAATTTGATTAAAATAAAACTTTAATATCTGGTTCTACAGGGAGGCCGGGGCTAGTTGTCACATGTTTATTCCGGTCAATATTTCACAAACTAAGTTTGCTTCTTCAAACCAATTTCTATATAGAATCAGCCCTTGAAGTCTTGTCTACAAAAACATATTGAACATTTCCACCCAGGACAAAACATACAGCTCATTCGACACATATTGGCTATATGGGGTAAATTGTCCCAATGGGAACTTGACATTAAAGAACCTATTGTAAGCTTTTCACACACAAAAATATTCTTTAAAATGCGGAAATGTAATAGGCAACATGCCAAAATGACACACCACTGTTTTGGCCGATTAATATTGTATAAAATCCCAATTTATAAAACATATGTGACACCTACTAATCTGACTGATTTATGTAAAATACTCTTTCAGTTCAAGTTATTTTTTTCTTGTCTCTTGTGCTCACTTTTTTTCTTGTCTCTTAGCCAACAGATGAGAACATGATAATAATGAAAAACAAGCATTTGTGTAACTAGAGTTTTGACTCAAAACTAAAAAAGTAATTAATATATAGACCTTGTGACAACTAGCCCCGGGCTAGATATCAATGGTGTGTTTCAAAACAAAGTTTTCTAGGAAACTTCCAGCAAACTTTACACTTTCAATATTAGTAAAACAAGTAAGAAACAGAAATATAACAGCAAACACAATCAAACTTCCTAACGACAGACAACCTGAGTCGTTTTCGAGCAACTAAAAGCAAAAGCGACCCGTCAAACATCCTCACATGTGAACACAGTGAAGTGAATGAAGTAAGTGCACTCATTAGTGTGCAGCACTGGCGTCTTACCTTCACTCCAAAACAGCCCAGACGCTTAAACCTAAGCGCAGTTTGGACATCGCGACGCTGCTACAAGTATATTTACGCGTTTGACGGGAGGAAATGGACTATTTCGTACAAATGAACATTTTGTATGTTTTACAATGAGCTGGAACTTCCCTCGGGGAATCCCCAAGCCTTCGACTTCCGCCTGCCGCTGCTCCAGCCAATCAGCGGCGAGTGTGCTTTTGTGCCTGTTTGCGCGCATTTGGGTTGTTATAAATATCACTGTGCTTGTGTATCCAGTCTGAGCTGTTGAAACACACAATAGCATGTTCATATGCATGTATGATGTGTTTTGCACTGTTTTGACATTACAAATGTACAACTGTTGTCATGAAATTAATATTATTTTTAGTGTCTCATTTGTTGTTTTTACTCAAAAGTCAAATGTAGGCCTATTTTTCTTTTTTCTTTCTTTCTTTCTTTCTTTCTTTCTTTGCCTCTTCAAAGAGTCATCAATGTAGAAATTTGATGCTATTTTGTCCCTCATAATCATAGAACAGGCTATCTAATGCCAGATACACATAAACAAAATATACAGTGAATTTATTCTATTAATATATAATTTATGTTCTTTTGTCATGAAGATGCTTTTTGGCCATTGCACATGCTTGTATATGCAAGTTTGCATTGCTATATTTAAAAAAATGCACATTTTAATGAGAAAATAAAATAAAATAGCACTTTATTTATACTATAAACATCTCTATATAGTATATATATATATAAATAATATGTTAAAAACTTAAACTTATTTTATTTCAGATAGTTGCCAAGGCAAATGTTTGTTGTTTTCATTTAATTGACCTTGATGGACTAAAATGACTAAAATTAAAACAGACATAAAAAATGTAATAAAATATTTAAGATATTGTTTGTTTGCATTTTAAACATAGTAAAACTTTAACTAAAATTCAAATGAAAACATTAAAGATAGAAATAAAAACGAATTAAAAATACTAATAAAAACAGTAATAATATCTTAATGATAGTCTACTGAAATAACCCTGCTCTGTATGTACTATATTTGACTTACAATCCTGTATATATATATTGTATAACTTATTATATGTTATATATCATGCATTACTTTCACTCTTTTAAAATGAAATATTCCATCAAAATCAACAAGTGTCAAAACGACATCATCATCCTGTAAGGAAGTGAACTTATCAAGTACAGATGTATATTATCTTATATTTTCTTGAGTTTGTCAGTATAGGAGGCGATTTAAAAATGTTAAAAGTTCTGAAAGCACAATTATGTCACAACATACTGTATATGACAGTGCTTACTACATGGCACGATGCAATTTATTAACCCTATGATGTTCAAAATGCTACAGAATTGAAGAATGAGCTTTTCTAAATGTAGATGAACCCATGAGAGTTGATCAAGCTTTGACTGGATCTGTTTGGTTTTGTGTGGAGGAATGTGAGATTTCCCCATGCAGCCATCCGTACAGTCCCTGTCAGGTAACGAGAGTCACATCCTGTCAACTTACCCTCCTGACAGCTTCGTCATCGACTGCACTTTCAAATCATACGCTTAAAAGTTTTTAATAATGACGAGATTTTGCTGCTGTCATCATAAAGTAACTCTAAAAGCCTCATAGAGGAATGATTGAGTTCATAGTGAAAGCACTGTTGATCTTACTCAGATGGGGATTTTAACTTATGCAAATAACATGCATTTCATTGCATTTGCAGTTCTTTGGCCTGCTGAACTTTCATCTCATCATGATTCAGAATGTAAATAAAACCGGCCACAGTTCTGATGCAATGCCAGTCAAATGAGCTCTAGATGGCAGTGTGGCTCATGTTAGCGTCACATCAGAATTATTTCAGTGAACTAAAACTAAATCCACTTGTTCCTTGAAATATATTATAATATACTTTAATTGAAATAAAATAAAATAAAAACTTATTTCATTTCAGTTGATTTTATTTCCAATTAAACATTTCTAATTTTCTAAAATAAACTATACAGATATAATACTAATCGACAAAAACACACAACAAAATTACTAAAACTTTAACTAAAATTAAAATTAAAAAAAGAAAAAAATATATTAAAACCAACTCAAAATATGAACAGAAACTATGATAATATCTCACTTATAAATAACACTGCATCTTACCGGGTTCAAGTTTAGACTGACATATTAAGATAACCAAATCATCATTTAAACTAATAAGATTATTTTTTATATATATAATTTCAGGGTACAGTGAGGCTATAGAAGCCAGTGTTATTTTAGAGACAGTGAGATACTAATATTGTTATTCATTAATGTTTTGAATCAGTTTTTACTTTTTCTGTTTTCATTTTAAATGTATTAAAGGTTTTAGTAATTCATGTTTTAATATGCCTATACATGAATTTTTAATATATTAATTTTAATATATTTTATTTTATTAGTGTTTATTTTATTTCAAGTAACAAAAATGTGTTTATGGTTTTATTTTTAGTTAAAAAGTAACAATATATACTGCTGAAAAAATGCTTCAGAAAAAATTCTCAGTTCATGAAATCATGAAATGATGTGTCTTTCATTCTGAGGGCATTTAGCCCCACTGTACCCTATAAGAAAATTATTGCATTTAGTTAAAAGTGCCTTTTTGGAAATCAATCAGCTATTAAAAGTGATCCAGTGCAGTAAAATATTCCCAACACGTCACCAGTCGTACAACATCCGGCTGCAGCTCTGCATTGCTTGCATTCTTCAGATGAGACTCTCTCATCACAGAATGTGCTTAACAACACATATATGATGTGTGCATGCATTAATGTATGACTTCACACGTATCTGACGTCGCTGAAGAGATCTGCTGTCAGCACATGGATAAAGAGGCTTGGTTTTGCTGCCTTGCGTTTCTCCTTTCCTTTTTTTCTGGAGGTGTATGATGTCCCTCTTTTGCTTTGTTTATGCCCTGCTTTTTGGCAGTTGCATATTAATTGGCTTTTCAGGTTTATTTCCCGTCCCTGTTCTCCCAAGGCCAGATGCACAGCCTAAGGCGACTGTTTAGACAAGTGTTTGCTGTGTAAGTAGTTACAACCTGCTAAATAATTCAACATCCAGCTTTCATATTCAGAAAAGCATTTCAGCTCTGATGTTGGTGGTTTTGCAAAGAATATGTCCTTTTTCACATAAAACACATTATCACATTAAACTAAAACTTACTCTCTTTGCTCACACAGGGTATAACAACTTCACTAAAATGTTTTGATAATTGTTGTACTTTTTGGGGATTTTTTTCAGCCGGGCAAAAAACTGCTTATACATTTCTTGTTGTTATATTATTACTAAACCTGGGATTCAATCTTTTTGTCAGCTTGTTTTCTTTCAGTTAGTGCAGTTTTTGTATTGCTTTTTGGAATTGATCGATTATAGGCCTCAATGATCTGAGCTTATGCACCTCAGTTTCTGAGTGAACGTGTCTAAAATTATCCAAAAATAATCTTTTTTTTCACTCAGAAACTGAGGTGCATGAGCTCAGATCAATGAAGTCTATGACCAATCAATGCCAAAAAGAAAAACAAACCTGTGCTAATTGAAAGAAAACAAGCTGATAAAAAGATTGATATTTGGTGATAATAGAGCATAGTGAGAGATTTACAGGCAATTTTTTGGAAACACCAAATTAGGTAAAGGATTTTCAGCACAGCACAAGTGTTAAGTATTATTATCATTCTTGATAATGCACACTCTATTTTATTATTTTGCAAACATTATTGGAACGTTACTTTGGTCTCTGAATATTTAGAATGTTCCATTTTTAAAGGTTTTAAGAATGTTTTTTCCTGGTTATACAAACATTAACATTACATTTGATCATTTTGCAAACATTATTGGAATGTTACTTTTGACTGTTCTCTGAATGTTCTGAAACAAGCTATTACATAAAAAATGTTAGGCAAACGTCCAACTAAAACTTTTCAGAAAAAAAAAAAAAAGTTCAGTGAATGATGTATAAATAATATTTTTGTGCTAGTGTTTTGAGAACATTATTAAAAACCAGATAACTTTGAACAAACATTCTGTTAACGTTACTGGAAGAAAGTTTGTTCTAAATGTTGTTGAGAGAACCTTGACAGAATGTTCTGAGAACGTTCCCTGTAGCAGTTTCATGTTTCATGTACAACTTTTAACGTCCATAGAACTTTTTTGATGCACAAAAGGTTCTTTAAAGTGGAACAAGTTTCTTTAGATTATAAAATGTTCTTCACACTAAGAAAAAATGGTTCTTTTAAGCACTGTTCACTAATACTTTAGGAACCTAAAATAGTTCTTTAATGGCATTCCTGCGAAACTCCACTTTTGTCAGCTTACAACAGAAGTGTGCAACAGAAAGGTCTCACACAAACAGCTTTTGAAGGAATGTGCGATGAAGATGAAGAATGTGCCCCACCAGCCGCCTTAAGACCAAACATTTAAACAACACACACTCCTCACATGCTTGACATTCCTGTCACACACTGAAACAATCTCACTGAAAGATCTGCTCTTACTGACAGGAAGAGCGATTCAATCATACAAGCTGCTGTTTGAAGGTAAAACATTCCCCTGTAGACACCCACATACAGACGACAGACGTCTTAGTTTCGGTGAATTCGGCTCGTGTGGATGCCGGTTTCTATAAATGCCCAGGAGTTTTTATTTTTTAATACACACAGAGACTATAAAGGCTGTGCTGCAGAAATGACAAAATTTGCATTTCTTAAAGCAAATACTACCCCTTGTGAAAAAGAAGTGCACTTAATTGTAGTGAATATGCATTTGTAATGTACTTCAGATCTTGAAAGTATATTTTTTAAAAGCTTTACTTGCAGATCATATAATATTAATAAAATAAAAAGCCACTTAAGTATGCTTACAGAAAGACACTTTAATTACACTTTTAAAAAATGCACTTTAATGATGTCTACTTGAAAGTATCATTTTAAAATGCGTTCTAAATCTTCTTGGTTTTTTGTTTTTTTTGTGCTTTAAAGAAGTAAACTTATTTTATGTGTTGACTGACATACATGTAAAAATGTATTAAAAAGTGTACTAAATTTGACTAATTTTAAATGTACTAAATTGCAACTTCATCATTACAAATATATTTAAATGCATGACACAAAAGTTTCAAATGACATATAGTTAAAGTATATAAATGCTTGTCAGTACATTCAACCGCACACTTATTTCAAAGACAATAGAAGTAATTATGATAAAGATATACTAAAGAAGTGGGCACTCTAGCTAATTACATTAAAGTTTGAAATTTAGCTAACTGGATCTAATATCAATTTAAACTGTAAAACATGATGATTTAATTGTGAATAACATGCACTTAAGTGTCTGAAAACATTACATTCAGTCTTCACTTAAGTAAAAAAGGGGCCATTTTTTCTTGCAGATGCAGTACTGATGGCAGTGTAAGTGAAGATCTGCTCGTCTTTCTAACAGTCCAGGAGTCTGCAGCAGGTGAGTCTGACGCCTCGGCTATACTGTCTGAGACGCCATCCTGAATAATTCATTACAGTACTGGGATATATTACGAGGTGAACTGGCAGGTCTGGCTCTCTGAAGCAGCCGTATTTCTCTTTGTGTCGGCATGAATGTTAATGTGTCCAAATGACCGTTTGAGCGCTGCTCTATGATTATATAGAACTTGTACTTGTGTGCATACCTTTGTTGAATGTGTGCAAGTGGCTCAATGGATTCTGCCTTCATGGATGTTCCTATTTACACCTAGAAATAATGAACACAAAAATATTTATTTCACATTATTAATATATTTTTTGTTAAGCATAACAAATTGGTAATATAAAATTATAAAAATTTAAAAAATATAAATTCATTAAAAACACAATCAGAATCAGAATTCATTAAAAACACAATCACACACATGTTTGTGTGTATGTATACATTTAAATCACTTTATTTATGCATATAAATGTATGCATACATAAATAAACACATTTAGAACATTTAGTTTTTATAATGTACAAATACAAATTATTTATATAAATATACAGTAAATACTGTATATAATATGCATTATAATTAATGATATTCTTAATGAATATTCTAAAAAAGATTTTTAAAAATGCACTATTGAGGATGGCATCAAATAAATGCATAAATAAACAGAAAAATACATTTTTATAATGTATAAATATAGTACTATATTCATGAAAAATATACATATACATTATATGTAATGATATTTTTACTATGTAAAAAGATAAAAGTAATATGCAATATATGCAATGTTTAGTTCTGTGCTAGGAATATTGCAAAATGTGCCAGCATTGCATGTATGCCTTATAGAAAAAAAATATATATAAATATTGTAAACATTTACATTGCTATATTTAAATAAATATACAGTAAATTGATATAAATTATAAGTAGGCCTAATGAAAATTCTTACTGTACATATAAAAATAAAAGTAATAAAAAAAAGTAATATGCAATAAAATGAGGATGGTATCAAATTAGATAAAAAAAGATTAAATAAAAGATAAAAAAGGAAAAGCATTTGATTGTACATGAGCCACAGAACATATATCTCATTAAATAAATAAATACATTTATATATTTAGATTCTGACTACTATATATGAAGCATGCAAAAAAAGATGGTTTAAGGAAACTGCATAAATTAAATATTTATGGAGCAATGCAATGTCTAATCTTTGTGCTAACATGAAACTAATCTAATTCATTTAAAAGCTGAACTCATCAGGTACATTCAGTCTGTTTTGGCAGTCAACCAAGCCAGCTGACCTGCATTAGCACACAGTAACCTGAATCTACACTGATGCGCTATCAAATCCTGTTCTTCCTGTAGGACCGTCTGAAGTCAATGTGTGCTGCCATCAATGAGGCTGTCAATCATTAATCCACGGATATTAAGAGCCATTAATCGGGGTTGAATTGGGCGACGGTACAGACAGACTGCTGCAAAGAGACCTGTAGACAGAGAGAACAGTGCTGGGTCACCGGGTTCAACTTCAGCATTTAGCACAACATTTTGGCAGCGTGAGAGGTTAGCAGGATAAAGGCCAGTACTTGGCTTCACAAAATGGGCAATAAAACGCATCTTGCATGAAATGGGCCTCTGAAGTGTGTTTTGAGCTCTAAAACAGAGACATGTTCACTTCCTTTGTACATCATAAATCATGTCAGGAATTTGTCCATGTCACATTTCACCTATGAGAAAACAAGAAATCATGTTTTGCATGGATAAAATGATGGGACATTCAAGATGTTTTGCATTGCAGCATTATTTTAAGACAAACCGCAAATGAACATTTGCTGTAAATTAACTTACCATCAGGCCATCCAAGATGAGTTTGTTTCTTCATCAGATTTGGATAAATGTAGCATTTCATCATTTGCTCACCAATGGATCCTTTGCAGTGAATGGGTGCCGTCAGAATGAGAGTCCAAACAGCTGATAAAAACATCACAATAATCCACACCACTCCAGTCCATCAGTTAACATCTTGTGAAGTGAAAAGCTGCGTGTTTGTAAGAAACAAATTTCTCATTAAGGCATTTTAACTCCAAACTGTCCCTTCTGGCCAAAAATCGAATCCATAATTCATAATAACGCTTCCTCCAGTGAAAAAGTCCATCTCCTGTTTTCTCTCACATTAAAATCCACCCACATATTTGCTTAGAGCTGTTTGAACTGTTTTGGCTTGTAAACGGTGCTTGATCTGTGCAGATTTCTCTCCTGATTCAGACGAGTTGAATTCTTCACTGGAGAAAGCAATATTATGGATAAAGGAAACAATAGCTTGAAGTTTAAAAATGTCTTGAGGGATTTGTTTCTTATAAACACACAGCTTTTCACTTTTAAAGACATTAACCGATGGACTGGAGTGGTGTGGATTACTTGTGGATTATTGTGATGTTTTTATCAGCTGTTTGGACTCTCATTCTGACGGCACCCATTCACTGCAGAGGATCCATTGGTGAGCAAGTGATGGAATGCTGCATTTCTCCAAATCTGTTCCCATCTACATCTTGGATGGCCCAAGTTTTCATATTTGGCTGAACTTTTCTATTAAGCAATTCTTGCAATTCACATTTACTCTAATGCCGTAAAACATTTAAAGTGCTGTCATAATGAAATACAGCACTGCTGAAAGCTGTGACAGGAGGCTGGAGGCAGAATAAGTACTGCTGAAGAATTCACAGCTTCTAGAGATGCAAAGCTCCTCTGTGACGTTAGATGCCACACTCAGTTAAAAATCACTTATAAGCATTTTTTTGGCCTGAATCACTATGACTGCTTCATTTTAAAATCTGTCATGAAAGGTAATATTCTTCTGGCTGCCAAGAACCTTCGAAGAATTAACCATATATATAATCCACTAAACCTTCGAACCAGTGACGGAATTTACTATAATTCACAAGAAGAAGAATTCCTGAAATGCTACTGAGGGAAGAGTTAAAGGGACAGTTCAAATAAATATGACAACAACAGCAATGTTTGTTTCTGTGCTACAGGAAAACTGTAAGATATAAATATAAATAAAATATATATTACATGTAATGAATATTTTTACTACATAATATAAGAAATATGCAATATATTGAGGATGGCATCAAAGTAATATAAACGTGACAACATGTTTGTTTCTGTGCAAGGAATATTGGAAGATAAGGCAGTATTGCATGTATGTCTTATAAGAAAACAATAAATAGGAAAAACATTTGAATGTTTGTGGGTCACAAAAAAATATTTTTTTGAACTAAAAAAGAATATTGGAGTGCATTTTACAATATTTTTTTATTTCAATCTTTCTACTTCAAAATGTCCCGTTTAATTCAATGTGTTACTTGCAGTTTCTTTATAATTATTTGTGGAATTTACTAACAGTTTTTGATTGAAAATTGTTTCAAAATAAATGCAGCACCAATTTTTTTTTTTTTTTTGGTGGAACACAAAAGGACGCATTTCGGAAGAGCAAGAGGTTAAATGATGACATAATTTTCGTTTTTGGCTTAACTACATATCTTGCTTTTTACAGATTAAAACTGCTGCATGTTCTTCAGTTAACTTAGAATTACAAGCTGGACTCTCCCTACTGGACGAGTTAAAAAAACACACCAATTTTTCTCTAATACAGGTTTGACATTATGAGTATCTTGAACATTTTACACCACATTTTACTAACCAGTAAAATCCTCCATCTGAGCTGCTTCATCAGCATAGTGCAAAATAAAGATTTGACCTAATTTGCAAGAAAAAGCTCCATCTGCCAGGATATAGTTGCAACACATGCTCTTAAAATCATGTTTAAAATTACATTATGAGTAGTTTCAATATAAAGCAGAAAGGTCCATAAGTGCTGAACTAAGGCCAAAATGTTTGCAAATGCATAAACTGGAGTTTAAACAGTTTTTTATTACCAATCTTTTTAATCTAAAACCCAGCTTAAAATGACTTTGCAATAATTGAAATTTATAAACAGCTTATTTTCAGTTCTTTATCTCTAATAAACTGTGAAAGAAACATTTAAGTTGCACTTATGAGTGATCCAAGGTCTTAGAAGTCAATGCATTTGTGAAACATCACTAAACTCCTCTGTGAAGAACACAGTGCTCTTCTCCACGTGACGGCAGCGTCCCAATCAGTGATCTGACAGAAGAACACTCCACGTGCTGTGATTCGTTACTGCAAACAAACACAGCCATCTGCCCGCTGGCCAGCCCCTGCTGCTGTTTTCCTGATCAAGTATCTCTGCCCTGTCATCCACAGCGTTCCCGCACCCTTCCTTCAGGACACAGCCGCGTGCTTTAATCACACACACTCACACTAACACTCACTTCCCTGTAATTAACCAGGAGTATGTGTGTGTGTGTGTGTGTGTGTGTAGATCACGGTGTTACTGCTCTCCTTTAGCCTGATTTGAGAAACTCACAAAAGAAGCGTCCCTCAACACTTTCTGCTCAAACTGTGTTCATGTGTTCTGTGTGTTCTGTAAGAATAGCTTAACTCGGGGTGTAGGTTTGATTTTGGCATTGGTGGTGACATAACGGCAGACAACAAACATTAATTGTTTGATTTTTTTTTTTTTGCTAAGGACAATTTAGTACTGGCTGGATATTGGTAGGGACAGGGCATGACATGCACTCATTATTTTTGAGGGGGCACGAGTGGGGGGGGGGGGTCATGTGACACACAGCAGCCACAATAGCACTTATGTTTTATTTTTTTCCTTTTTATTCGAAACATTCCCAAACGCATTAACGATATCATGAAATGTCTCGATTCTCACCTTTATAGATTATGATGGTCAAAGTAGCCTAATAATGTAGTCTATTAACTATGCATAAAAACTTCTGTTTACGTAACAGATATGGGTGTCATGCCATAACATTTTCAATACGACTGACTTTATATTTAATGTGAAATTGGACATTAATTGGAGTACTTCGAAACAGTGAATCATTTAGCGACAGCTGATTCAGAGTTTGGAAAAGCTCTGTTTCACCCATCACTATACATGCTTTTCTTTTATCATTACAAGCAATGTTTAAATTCGAAGATAAAATGCTCTTTTTTTTTTTTTTTTTTTTGCTTGAGTTAAATGATCAAAGTCACGGCCTAAATGACTCACTCAATTGATTCAGTTTGTCCCTCTTTTCACGTCTTCAGGCACGTTTACATGACACTGTCAGTACTATTACTGGCTTAGCTCTCTAGTTTTATGACATTAAATGAAATAAGCAAAAAAGCATGATGTTTACAAATAAAATATCCATATTTCCATTCCAAAGATAACATTCAACACAAATCTACGAACAGTTGAGCAGGCTTAGGCTATACTGCGAACTAAACGAGCTGCACCTCAAAATACATGTTAGATGGAAACATTGTGTATTATGATTGAGTTTGTAGCTTAATTCACTATATTTGAAATAGTTTGATCACTGCAGTTCACTTGGTGAGAGTTCAGTAGGAAATCAGTTGAAAGCATCCAGTCATCTCAAACCACTGAAGTGAAATGTTAAATTTATCAAAATATATTGTAAGAAATTATTGTTGTGTCTGATTGTATAGTTTATAGCTGTAGAGTGATAGTCAATGTAAAAAGAGCAAATTGGAGAAGCAGATGAACATCATAAAGTTAAAGAGGGTAAACTTTATCATTCAACTGAACTGTGCTCTTATGTATTAAATGCATCCTTGAAAGCATTTTTCCTGGTCATGTGTAAAATGCTAAATCATAATTTGCACCCTTTGCCACAGTGTTTTTCTGAAGTGAAGTTTCAGCGGCTGTGAAACCACGACCACAACCTGAGATCACCAGCTCTCCTTACCGCTTGACGTCTACGTGTCACATTTCTTTGACATGCAATTTTTTGCACATGGAGCTGAATTTATACTCTGTAGGATATCATGTTTGACAGGACCGTTCTCAAGTGCCTGGTCAGGTGATGACGAAACAGCTTTAACGGTCCTGTAATTGCTCATAGGTATTTTCCAGGGGAAATCTTAATTATTCAAACATGGAGACAGATTAGATCAGTACAGATCAGTACAGATCGCAAAATCGGATCAAAATTACGTGCAATGCTTTTTTTTACTCTTCACTAGTTTTACAGTTTCGTTGAGAAAAGGCCTCATCAGTTCATGGACCTCAGTGTGACTCAGAGTTTTTGTAGGGTCCTAGTTAGTGTAATGATTACTTTGTGTTCCTCTGAAGTCGTGGGTAGACATGAGTGTTAGCAAAGGGTCACGCCTGACTGCTTTGATCTCTAGTCCTGTATAGTTACAGATTTCTCACTGCCTGTTCAGTCAGACACTGTGCGAAGTAAACTAACAATACTAACAATAAACTAGCAATAGTGCAAATAAAACCACCCTCATGTAGATGAGTTTGTTTCTTCATCAGATTTGGAGAAATGCAGCATTCCATCACATGCTCACCAGTGGATCCTCTGCAGTGAATGGGTGCCGTCAGAATGAGAGTCCAAACAGCTGATAAAAACATCACAATAATCCACAAGTAATCCACACCACTCCAGTCCATCAATTAACATGTTGTGAAGTGAAAAACTGTGTGTTTGTAAGAAACAAGTCCATTGTTAAGGCATTTTAAACTTCAGACTGTCGCTTCTTGACAAAAAACAAGTCCATAATACTTAATAATGCTTCCTCCAGTGATAAAGTTCATCTCCTGTTCTCTCTCACATCAAAATCCACCCACATATTTGTTTAGAGCTGTTTTAGACTGTTTTGGATTGTAAACGCTGCTTGATCTGTGCAGATTTCTCTCCTGATTCAGAGAAGACTTTTCACTGGAGAAAGCAGTATTATAGATAAAACACTCAACAGTTTGAAGATAAAAATGTCTTAATAAATTTTGAATCTGTTCTGATAAATAAAAAACAAACTCATCTACAACTTGGATGACATGAGAATGAGTACATTTTAAGCAAATGTACCTTTTTTGGGGTGAAATATTCCATTAAAATAAGCAAATCAGAAATTTAGATTAAAATGAATAAAAAGTAATATTAAATAAATAAGTAAACTTTAAGATATAATAAGACAAAAAAAGTAAAATAAAAAAACAGACTATTGACAGTCATATTGGCTGATAAATTGTTCAATATTGAGCCATTTTCGTTCAATGGTTATAAAGAAAATATTTTATTTTGTATATCAGCATATATAGTATAATATCTAGTTAGTTAGTTTATTTAAGAGGACAATGCATATTAATTAACATTACTGTAAATATGCCAGTATTAGCCAGCTGGCTAATTGTCAACTGTAGTCCTCTGGCCAGATGTTAAAACATTAGTGTATAAACATTAAAATAAAATAAGAAAATTACAAACATACAGCCATTTTAATCAAAAACTGTACAAAGCCAAACCTTTAAGCATCAAGTGAAGAAGTACTATTTCTTATTTCAATAAATATAACGATCTCAAAAAACAGAACTGACTAAAGGAAGCACGCCTGAGTGGAATATTGGCATCAGCCACTGAAAAATGCAGAGTAAACAAAGAAAGCAGCAATTAACGCGTTTAGAAAATAAAGGGTCTCTATCTCTTTGTTTATCTGGTCTTTCTCTCTTTACAGACACAGTCAGGGTGATGCAGAATCACACGCTGACATGCCAGAGCTGGTAAATGTTTGGCACGTCGGCTGCTTTCCCCCACATGTCTCTGAGACCGTAGAATAAACAGACTGCTGTAGGTCTGGGATCAGACAAAGGGCACGGCTGAGAGCCGGCCGTCCCACGGGAGCGAGACGTAATGAGGAATCTTGCTCTGGAATGCAGAGGAAACACAGAAGATCACATTTCACGGACCCTCAGGATGAGCCGAGGGAATGTTCACTAGCTCTCCTGCTGTTCAGGAATAATAGTATCTATCCTGCTAGTTTCTGAACACTGAATAGACACTGACGCGTAAATGTGGGCTGTCATATATTAATGTTTCGGGTTCGGCGATACAGAAACACACTAGAAACCACTGAGAACACCTTAGCAACCACATATCAACACCTTTGTGAGAGTCATGGTGGTGAATTTTGTATACTAGGCCCTGATAATCTGATCTCCTCTGTCAGGGAAGATAAAGCTTTTACTTAGGTGGACATTGAAGTACACACAACAGAGAAAGAGACAAAGAAAAAAAAAACATTTAAGGAACTTAGTCATTTGGCTTGGATTTGAACGTCTATTTTTGGTGATGACTCAACTGGCATCATATTGCTCAGAAGTTTCACTTCTTTGTGTCATATCTAGAGTATCATATGCTAACATGCCCAAACTAAAGCCCAGGGCCCATATTCACAAAACATCTTAAGGCTAAAAGTAGCTCATAACGCACCGATTTATAAGCATATCCGCTAATTGTTTTTGAGAAGCATACATGTAAGAGGTCATGCCAATAAACATATACTTGTTTAATTAGTGACACTTATCCTGCATTTAAAAATCGTTATTTGAATGTGGCAATTAACATTTTTATTTTTAAACCTTTATTTGATTAAGGCAACATGATATGCCCTCTACAATATTTCTATGAATAAATCTCTGACAGAGACTATCAGCCAATCACTGTGTGCATAGATAGTAAGCATGCTGACATCATCCATAGCAACGAGGTCAGCCCCGCCCCCTTACTCTGAGCTTAAGACCTCTCTCTATTCCTTAGTGTCTCAGCAGCTCTGTGAATAGGTTTGAAGAGAAAACTCTTAGCTAAAAACTTTTACTGCTATTTAGGAGAACTCTTAGTGCTAAGATAACATGTTTTGTGAATACGGACCCAGATCACACAATATATGTAATAATAAGTCATTTCATTTACTGTATACACACATAAACATGCACGTGTGTGCTTGAGTCATTTTATTGGGTTATTTTTTTAAATATTTTTACCCAGGTGCTGGGTCATTTTAACGCTGGGTTATTTTTTTCTACCTAACCGCTGGGTTGAGCTTGTCTCCGGTGAAACTTCAACAACGCAGCCGTTGAGAGAGCGGTTCTGAGCGCCGCCGCCGATTTGGTGCACTCTTTTGGGGAAATACATTTATTTCATTTATAAAGTCTTTAATATGGTGTAAATTATATTATTTTACGCAAGGCAACATAGGGACGAGATGTCAGCTGCGTTAGCAGCGGTCGTCGTTTCGCGCTGGAAACGCCTTTGCCTTGCATAACATAAATGGATTTTATTCGTTATAATACTGAGTGTAATTTAATTTGATGTTAAAATATGTTCTCTAATCTCAGTACTGTTTGTTTTTGGGCAGGTTCTGTAGTCAGTCACGTCATCTCTCAGCTACGAGTGAAACACGATCGAGGCCGTGGTCTAAAGTTCACAGTTCCCCCGCGAACAGCAGCCCTTCACCGGCTCAGATTTCGGCGACACACGGCACGAGAATTAGCATTATTTCGGTAAAAAACGGTTGAATACACTTAAATTAAAATGCTACTTCTATATATGCTTTTTATTTCTTTCTAAAATGCTTGTTAAACGAGTTTAAATGTATGTAATATTGTAAACTATGCTGTATTCACCCAAAATAAATTCAATTTGTCTTGTATTTTGTCCATGGGTGTTCTTGCTTAATAATAAATGTTCATCTTTTGATTATTGCTGTTACCTATAGTAATTCTGTGTGTGATTTTTAATTTCCAGCCCATTTTAAGCCAGCAATATAATAATTTTTAAACAATAGATGACTTAAATTAAACAACCCAGCATGGTGGGTAAAAACGTTTAACCCAACCAGCTGGGTCAAAATAACCCAGCATGTGCTCTGTCCAATATTTACCCAGCGCTGGGTTGCCAAATAACCCAAGTTGGGTTGTTTTTAACCCAGCATTTTTTAGAGTGTGTGTGTGTGTATATATATACATATACATATATAAACTTTTGACTGATATATATATATACACACACAATTATTTGTTCAGCTGATGTTTTATGTCTACAGTGAATTAATTTTCATGGCTTTTTCAGGTATTTGTGATTACTGGAAAATTAATATTAAATAAAATAATAAAATTAATAAAAAATATCTGTAAAGAAAATGTAATTTCCACTGGAAATTACCAAAATTCCCTGATATTGCAACACAGCAGGAAAAATACTAATGTAACCAAGGCTGCTGAGAAAATCTATGGTACTTTTTGCAAGTATTTTTCCCCACTGTTTTTCTTTTTATGGATTTAAAAACCATCAGTAGTTTTGTCATGAATCAAAACAATCAGATCTGAGATAAATCATACTTGATTTGAAGCACAATATATATGAAAAGGCATTAAAAATGGTATAAGACTTTAGCATTTAAATTATATTATGAATGAATGTAGCACAATCTCATAAAGCATTGTGAGAGACAATCAAATAAAACTAATGGTACAAAATAATACAATTGATTTACAGTTATTAATTAAGAATATAAAAACAATTTTAAGTTTAAAAAAAAGTTATTTTCAGTCTTGGCACTGAATTTATATATATATATATATATATATATATATATTAATAATAAAATATTAATATATAAAAAAAGTCAATTGACTTGCTGAATTATGAATTATAGCTAAGGAAATCTCATCACTGTCAAACCTTTTTTTTAACAAATATACAGAAATATTTTTGTTAAAGTGAAACTTGAGCAGTCAGTGCTTTCTTCTGAGATTTTCCCTACAGTCATTTCCTGTCACACGAATCTAACGGTGTCACAGATTCTTAAATCAACTGTCACTGACATTGTTCTATTGTCCAAAAATGTTGCTGCTGTTTTCTAAACTTCCTGGGGGGGGGGGGGCTACAGAGTGGGCCTGACCAATGAGCTCGCACCATCACAAAGGTCACAGAGTTGATGGACAAGAGAGAAAAACAAGCTGAAAAATTAGAGCTCTGCAAAAAGCCATGACAACACAAAGCACAGGTCAGCAGAATGAACGTCCTCAGAAACACATGCGTTCACTGAGCCGTTTCTTCATGTGAACCTTGACACTTAATATGTTCCTGCATTTGCCCCAAACCAAGGGAGATTCAGATACGGTGTACATAAACAGGAAGAAAATCACTAACAAGATCAGTAGTGACATTAAATGAAGATCAAATCGAGATGTTTGCACAACTTCTCCTGAGAAAAACGCCCCAGTAATGTCACGTCTCAACAAAGATCTCAAACTATGCTCAGATTCACCAAAAATAGCAAAGTCTGCAATCAAAAGTAATTTCTCATTCAATTATTCCACTACCAACTCATCTTCTAAGTTTAAGTTATTTAACGTATATACTGTGTGACATCCGGGTCTATTTTGGTTATTAAACATGAATGAGAATTCAATTAAGTCTGAATTATCAGCATCTAATAAAATGCATTTAAACTTACATTTAGATGTGCTTTTATTCATCTAGTTCAGTGGCTCACATCTGATTTCACTTCAGCACTCAGATTTTACTTTGAACATCATGTGGAGGAACCAAAAAAGCACCAAAATAGTTTATGTTATGTCAACCAAAATTAATTTAATATTACCAAAAACTGCACAGTCCCAACAACATGCAAAATTATTAATGACATATAGGCTGAATTATTTAATACAATGCTGTTTAAGTTTTTGATGTGCCTGTTGGTTGTGTTCATGTAAAGCATCTATTTTGAAGTCCTTGTTTTAAAACCATGTGATATCTTTGTTCTCTGATTGTGTTCAGGTGTCTAGAATATATGGCATATAATAGTCTAACTTTGTTTGTTATGCAGTTTGTTTGGTGGGTTTCCTCTTTCCTATTTCTGTGCATCTAATGTCATTTTCAAAGTTTGCGTAATTTTTATGAATGTTACCTTGAATTACAAAAAGAAATGCATTTAAGGCCTTAAACTATGGAAACTTGTTTCTGCCACAAGATAAAAAAAGACAATTGTAACTTTTTTTGCATTGCTGACTTTTTTCTTGCAATTCTGAGATATAAAGCCATAAATGTGAGATATAAAGTCAGAACTGTGAGATATAATGTAGATGCAGAATTTCTGAAAAAAATAAAATAGTGAGATATTTTCCCTCACAATGCTGAGTTTATATCTTGCAATTCTAACTATTTTTTTTTTTACTGAATTCTGTTTACATCTTACAATTGTTTTTTTTCAGGAAATTTTTTCTTTTATATCTTAATTCCGACTTTTCTTCAAAGAATTGTGAGTTTATATCTCGCAATTCTGCATCTATATCTCATAATTCTTATTTTTTCTTGCAATTTAGAGATATAAAGTCAAAAATGTAAAATTTTAAAGTCAGGATAGTGAGATATAGACGCAGAATTGCGAGATATAATCTTGCAATTCTGAGAAAAAAAAGAACTGCAACAAATAAACTCAGAATTCTAACTTTTTTTCTCGCTATTCAAACTTTTTTCACTGAATTCTGAGTTTGCATCTCGCAATTGTTTTTTGTTTCTGCCATGAAATAAAAAATGTAAAAAAGGTAATTGTGACTTTTTTTCTCGCAATTACGAGAGTTTAAATCTCACAATTCCGACTTTTCTTATCAGGATTAATTTGCGAGTATATATCTCACAATTCTGACTTTATAACTTGCATTTCTGATTTTTATATTTCAGAATTGTGAGAAAAAAGTAGCAATTACCTTTTTATTTTTTTTTATCCCATGGCAGAAACGGGCTTCCATATTAAACTCTACTCACCTGAACTTGTTGTTACACCAAACACTGGACCAGGTATTGTATTATAGTATTATCAAAGACAGTCCATAAGTATATGAATGGAGAAATCTTCCTCTTACAATAAAAGACCTGCATATTAGCTGGACCAACCTGGTGATTTGAGTTTAAGAAACACAGTAAATAATACCATGAGTTTGTGTAGGAGATGAACTGGCCTTCAGGCAACTTTCACAATCCAATCAATTCACAATGGACACAATTAACATTTTTCTTGTTAGATGTCCTGTTTCACTCAGAAATTACTAACAATTTCTTGTTGAACTTAAAGCAAATGAACATCTCTTTGCAATAAATGAGTGTATGTGTGTGTTCTGTCTTAACAACGAGTGTTTCTATGATAAATGACTGCGTCACACGCTCCATCTGGAAGCTGGTATCAGGGCACAGGAACAGCAGCAGGACGGGAACAAAAAATCACAAGGTGACCTGAAGAGGCCCTTCCCACGCCTCACAGGACGACATCACATCTTATTCTGTGATTACTGCGCATTCAACAAAAACACGCATGCAATAGCAAGAGCTACAGATGAGGAGTTACTCTGAACTGGTTTGATGCATATCAAATAAGTATAATAGAAGTTTGCAACAATGTTTAAGTAATAAGGTTCTGTTTTTTTGTGCAATGTGCATCAGACAAGTTTGTGGGAGTGCTGTCTGAGACTAATTGCAAGGCAGTTAAGACAATGGTCACATGTAAACTTGGAAAGGGACAGCTATTCATTGAAACATTCAATTTCAGGTGTATAATGCACCTAATTATATGACTATAGCTTTAGTCATCTTTTTCGCTTCTCTTTCTCTCTGTCGTCTAGATTAAGGGGATTCACTCGCTCATGGTTTTTACAGCAGGCTTTGGTCCAACCCTTCTTCACAGGGCGCTCAGACATGCGTGATGCTTCCTTTCTCCTGAAGCTGAACAGGAAGCATCACTCACATGAGCATCTGGCTGGACTCCAAACTAGAGGCCTGCAGAAATGTTGCGAAAGCTGCATTTAACCCTCTGTTTGCATAGAGTTTCATTCACTGGCATTCAAAATCAGTCATGTTTCTAAAATGTAGTCAATCTTGATAAAACAGTGATTTGATGCCAATTAATGTCAGTATTTAATAAAAATATAAAATAAGGATGGATCTGAAACAGAAGCATATACCATTGGAGATGCTCTGGAGGATAAACTTGACCTTTAGCCTCCATGTTCTGGCAAAAAGCCTCCTCAAAAGTCGTTGGTCTATCAGCAATTAAATAGGCCTATACACACACACATTATTTATATATATATATATATATATATATTTTCATTTTACATTTTTCATGTAATTTGTTTGGCATGAATAAAGGCTTTGTTTAGACAGTTTACTTGGGGAATTGTCCTTATTTTACATTCTGTATAAAATTATCATTAATTTGCATTGAATCACTGTTTTATCAAGATTAGCAAGATTTAGAAACATGATCGCTCAATTCTGAACGCTAGTGAAATATTTGGCTACATGATATTGCTATTAAATTTGATATTATTCTCTTATTATGACCCTTTTTGCCATTTCATAAATATATCTGTTTATTAATTGTTTTAAACGTTAACATTTTGCCAAAAGATCCTAGCCTAGTCATCATTGTGACAACTTACACTATATTGTGACGATATGCCCCTGATATTGGTCAGCATATTAAATGAACTGTATCTT
This sequence comes from Schizothorax lantsangensis, assembly GCA_027422415.1. Classification (NCBI taxonomy): domain Eukaryota; kingdom Metazoa; phylum Chordata; class Actinopteri; order Cypriniformes; family Cyprinidae; genus Schizothorax; species Schizothorax lantsangensis. Next base: position 34,201,913 of record CM049848.1, read on the forward strand.
GTTTTTCCCAGTCAATAAGACTGAAAATATTCAAATGTAGTTACATTTTTAAGGTTTGTGTCAATATTGCCCTGGGGAATATTTGAAGAGTTAATTTGCAAAAACACATAAAAAAACGTTTTTAAAAACATTCAAAAATCATGTTTTTTTTTTGTCCTGCATTCCAATTAATATCAATCAAGTAATGCAGCTGGATTGTTTTGATTAAATAATAATAACTTAAAAAAACAGCTAATTAACACAATAGAACACAATATAAACATAACACAATAAAAAACATTATTTAAGAAAATTAATAAAAACGGAGTAATCTGTTTTTGCAAATAAACTCTTCATTTACTGACATAAAAAAATTGTGACAACTTGCCCCATCTCTACTATTTGGCTCATAAACAAAATGGGCAGGGTCATAATGTTGACAAGCAGTTTCAATATAGTAGTTAAGCCATATATTTTTATGTCTTATCTAAAAACAATATGTGCACTAATAATTCAACACCTTAATAGGCCTAGAACATTCGTATATCATATTTTTTAACCATATACACTGCTAGATTAAAAACACTGAAACATTTATCACAGACTTTGACAAATTCTTACCCACTGCTTTAGATGTACAGTGTTTGGTTGCTGTTTGTTAGTCTGTGTAGCAGACTTTTCAGCAGAGTTTGTGTGCACCGGAGGGTGGCTGCTCTGCTCTGCTCTGCTCCACTGCAGCTCCACCGCCCACCTCTCCTCTCCAGTCTCCAGTCCCAGCGTTTGGACGTCGACAGCAGCGGTCGGTGTTGGTTTTTCTCCGGGTTTCTGGTCTGACAGAAGTGACATCCGCGTCTAAATTTCCCGCTAATCTTCATGGGCAAGGTGTGGAGGCAGATGTACCCCCAATATACCTACTATTACCCCCCTTACCTGCAAGCCAAGGTACGAAAAGAGGTTTACCTCATGTTTGCTATGGCGTTTGTAAATCCGACTGCTGTATATCATGTTTTATTAGACATTGTGCGATATTTTAGGGAATCGGTTGATACTGTAGTCAGTCAGCGCTGCTGTAAGTTTGTAGCGTACTTGAGGGGATTTTAGGGCGGACATTTTAAATCGTTTTTGTTTTTTAATCAGATATAAACAGTCAAATCCAGATATAACCTAATCGTCGCTGCTTTATATTCAGTGCTGGTTTAAACTCGTTGTGGTCGTCGTTTTTTGGCGTTATTACATGTTTTGCTCGTTCTCTTGGCCAGTGAATTCCTGTGACATGACATCGCGCGCTGGCTGAAGTCAATCTCAGTGAACTCGATAGTGTGCACTAGTGTTGTTGTGATCGATTCTCCTGTGAACTTGTTCATTTATCATACTAGTTTATGTTTGTGTGATGTATTACATATATATGTTTGAATTATTATATATGTAGTTCAAAATAATCATAGTTTAATTGTAAGGAGACAGGTTATGTTGTTTGTTTACATAGGCAAGTGGTCGACCGATATGCCCGATATAGGCTAGTAATGCCGATATAGTACAATTACAAAAATCGAAATTGAAAAATGCTTATTAAACGAACATTTAGTATTCTATTTACTAAAAATGAGGGGTCAGAGCAAGCTGAATGGCTTAATATGGCTTTCATATGGCTTTCCTGTAGCTCAAATGGTAGAGCATGGCGCTAGCAACGCCAAGATCATGGGTTCGATTCCCAGGGAAAGCAAGAGCTGATCAAATGTAAAAACTGTAACTTGAATGCAATGTAAGTCGCTTTGGATAAAAGCGTCTGCTAAATGCATAAATGTAAAATGTAAATGATATATTATAGATAATTCAATTTAATCATAGCAAATGAGATAAACTATGAGTAATAGATACAATGCTTAATGTTAAAATATATTGATTATTGAAGGAATATTATTTATTAAATAAGTAGGCTATTTTTCGACACAATATCTCTCTCAAATAGAAAAACAAAACTGAAAATGTTTTTATCCATTGACAAGGCTATTGTTAGATGTTGTTGAAACTGAAACTTTCTTCAGCTATTTCATTCAAGTCATTAAGGCCCAGACTTTGGCCGATAATCTTTTAAATGGTGAAATATTAGCTGATTGATTGGTCTTGGTCTTCTTTATTATTTTAAATGGTGCATTCTTTTGTATTTAGTGCAATCAGCTAAATATTTTGACATTTTAGTGCATTCAGCTGAAAATCACGCCTATAGTTAGCTGCTTGGCCAAATCATGTAATGTTTTCAAATATTATACAAAATTACTATATTTCCGCATGTATGCCACCCTCCATCAGCATCTTTCATTAAAAACGATATTGGTCGACCTGTAATTTTCAGATTTTTTTCTCCAATATTTTTAATATGCTAAATTAGACATGCAGTTTTCACACTGCATAATTTCAGCTGTGTTAAAAGGCTGTTTAAAAGAAGAACATGAGAATTGGCATGAAAGATGGAGAGCAGAGAGGAAGGTAGCTGCTGTTTATCAGAGAGATCACAGATGATCAATACTGAGGCACTCTATGGGTGGAGCACTTCCATTATACTGCCTGACTGTAGATATGATGCTAATCGGGTTTCATTTATCAAAAGATTCAGTTCCTTCTGAACATGTCACGTATCACAGAGCTTTATGAAAGTATTGATTTGAGGAAACATAAATCTTAAAAGTTTTTGTCAATCAAAACTTTGCATGTCACAGTTAATGTAGTGTCTGCTTGTTTGATCTGACTGGTTTGCCTTATTAATATGGATGTGGATGAAATTTCTGCTGACAGAATACTGTGAGTGTCAGATGAGTATCAGATTTTGAACGTTTTTATGCTTTTCTGCACTCGGCTCCTGCAAGGCCTCATATTTCACTCTTATCAAAGTCAATGTGTCAGACTCAACCCATCGTAATCTGATGTATTTCTAAGGGAAAAACTGTAGACCGGACTTGAGTTTATTCATCGAGAATTTAGTAAAAAAGATAGTAAAATCGAGATAGTAAAAGTGGATGTTACATTTTTTTAAAATCTGTCAAAATAAAAGTATGATGGTTAATGTTTGAAAATGAATTAAGGCGGTCATAAACTGTAATTTTACAGTAATGCAAAAAATATATTGTATTATTTTTAAATACTCAACTTTGTATTTTATAGTGGAATATTACAATATGATTTTTTTTATTGTTTTTATTTAGTAATTTTTATATTATATTATATATAATAATAATAATAATAATAATAACATATAAATGATTAGGTAATTAATAATAACAACAACAACAACAGCAACATTATAATTATTTAATAATAATGATTAATTATTATAATTTAATGATTATTAATAATATCTATACAATTATTATTATAAAAAATTATATAATAATAATAATAATAATTATTATTATTAATTTACAATGTTTTATAGCCATTTTGATATATATTCACAAATTTTGGACATATTGGATATTGGACAGCCCTACAAACAAGCACAGCAAACCTGGAATGTTTCTTTTTTCACATTTTAAATAACAATTGCAATTTTTATCAGAATTTTTTTTCTCCACATCATGCATTCCTAGCATTAATGATGTCATCCAAAAATAAACATAGATTCAGTGGCATAGCAAATTACATTTTGATATAGATTTTGCAAGGATACATATATATTTTTTATATTTAAATATTGAAATGTAAATATTTATTCTTTACGGTAATATTCACTGATGAATCGTGTACAGTAAGAGCAGGAAGTAAATAGGATCAAATTAGTTGTTTTTTTTGCATCTTTAATTTGTTTAAATTAATTTGTACCAGTTGACTGAAATGGAAGTATAGAAAGATATCAGTCATTCTACTGTGGAAGAGAGTCAAGGAAGATGTGGGTTGCACAGGAGATGCTATGAAGCTTTGCATTGTTGTATAGCATGTTGACTTTATGTGGGGCCAGCAATATACAAAAGCGTCCTAAACCACACTGCAATATACTTACAGCTATACAGAGAGTCCATAAATGCTCCATAAACTCCACAGTGAAGTGGCCAGAATAAATAGACCACATTTTTAGTCCACACCATTCATCTTCCATCATCTCTTATTTTTGTAATTACTTTATTTTTTTTTTTTTGGACTGTTTTGCTAGTTTTGGGCACATGCCCTTGTAGGAGCTTGGAACAAGTTGAGATACTTTTGTAAGATAAGCTTTGACGGGGAAGGGAGGAACAGCCTTTTTTATTATTACAGCAGCTTGATTTCTTTCAAGGCTGGAAGCCAACAGCTTTTGTCTTTATTTGAGAGGCGGAGAGGTAGAACACATTTATATGGCGCTCTACTCGACTGTTTACAGCATAATGTACAGCTTAAGCTACAAACAAATCATATGCACTGAATTTGAGCAGATTTGATTGTGATTAACTATGTATAAAAAGGTTCAATCTCTCAAAACCTGTCGAAAACACATATTTCACACTATTATATTTTGCATATAATGAAGCATGTTTTAGGACCATTGTGGTTTTTGCATTATGACATTATTGTCATGCATATTTATTGCCAAATTATGCTTACCGCAATGCATAGCAGTATTTTTTGTTTTTAATTTGTGCTGATTTAAATAAAAAATAGTGTATTACAGCCATTTATAGTCATTTTTAGATAACATTAAATTTTATGTTATTGTCGTTGAACAAATGTCAGTAAATATTGGTATATGCAAATGGAAATATAATTAATTGATGTGTCAAAAGGGTCAAAACCTGTCAAAAACATGTTCCCATCATACTGTATTTCACACTATTATATTTTGTTTATAGAAATTTTTTTTTTTTAGATTATCTTAATTACAATTTTACTGTAATTGAGCAAATGTCAGTGAATATTGGTTTAAAATAGTGTATGCAGATGGAAATATAATAAATTGAAGTGTCAAAAGGGTCAAAACCTGTCAAAATCTTCCTATCATATTTCACACTATTATATTTTGTTTATAGAAAATGGAGCATGTTTGAGGACCATTAAGGTTTTTGCATTATGACATTATTTTAAGCACATTTCTTGCCAAATTATGCATACTGTGATGCATAGCAGTATTTACTTTAAATTTATGCTGATTTAAATAAAAGTTATTGTGTAACAGCCATTTATTGTAATTTTTAGATTGCATTAAATTCAATTTATTGTCATTGAACAAATGTCAGTATAGTGCATGAGGATTTAAAAAAGTATATGAAAATGGAAATATAATCTGGTAAGTGCACAGTCTGTGCAAAACAGTTTTTAGCAAGAGTATAGCAAGAGTATATATATGTATGCAGAAATGTGGGGGAATTTTTGCTTAATACTGTAATTGTAATGAAAGTAATGTGCAACTAATATAAATGGTAGTAAAATAAGCTTAATTTTCTTTATGCAAAATATAATGCCTTTTTTTCCCTCAGCATTTTGATGTTAAACCTGGACATTTTTGTGAGATTGTGGTATGCATTTTCTTGAGAATGCATGAAATGGACTGGCAATTATGTAGCTCTTTGAGAAGCAACTGAACTGTAACAATTTATTCATGTTAAATTTACAAGTCAAGAGAGACGTGCTGTTGCATTATCACCAGTGTTCAAAAATGCATCGTTAATATGAATAATAATTAAAAAGCACTAGTTTTTCATCCGTGTAGGTGGGCTGGCCGTGTCAACATGAGCCTGTGATCGAGGGGTGGGTTTTAGCACATTATTTGCCATTGGGCATTACACACAGGGCCTGCAAACAAAGCCATTGTGAAGGGCCTTAAAAAGCCCTATACAATGTTTACAATAAAGTCTGAAGAGTTGCCTGGCAGCGGAATGTACACAATTAACCAGCACCGCGGCGGCCTCATTATGTGTGTGCCGAGCTGAAAGAATTCCAATTGTTCTCCTATGATAGTCATTCTGGGAACTTTTTGACATGAGGAAAATGAGCTCACAATAATACCCACCATGGCGGTGAAGCGCTCTGCCAAGGGCCTGTCTCACAAACACAGGCGGAGAGCTGGAAAAGCCCTTCAGCTTAACTGACAAGGTCAATGAGAGCCACACAGACTCGTCTGGTATTAATAGACCTGCTTTGTTAGTTTGTGTAAACAGGCAATTCAGTAAATGTGTAAGTAAATATGTGAAGACCCAATGGGGTAAAAATAGGTTCGCTGTGGAAAGAGGCTATTTGAAGACCGTCAGATGACGGTATGCAGTGAAATCTGACAGCCGGTTGAGTTTCTGCTATAGTGGAAGTTATTTTTGTGTGGGTATCAGTGGACAGGATGATTTTATACCATATACATGGGGGAATGATGAAGAAACGTGATGCAACAATACAGAGCATTAAAAGTTAAAGGGTGATGGCATTGAAGCTTTATTACTGTAAAATTGTGTGTGATCACATGAGGTTCATTCAGTCAGAGTTTGCAGGCTGATCTTGGTTTTATAATATTAGCTTAAATGTTAGTTTTTTTTACTGAAGTGTTTCATAATGTCAACTCAAGCTTTTGTGCAATTTTCTTTAAAAAAAAAAAAGTATTTAATTAATTTAGCTCATTATCCAAAAATAAAGCTGTTTAGTTGTACTGTATATATTCGTTTTATTGTTGTTGTTTTTTTTAACTTTTTTAAAATTATGTGAAGCTGTTGTTGCCCAAATATCAAAACTATCATTTATTTGTTATCAATATATATATATATATATTTTTTTTTTTTGGTACATTAAGTTCCAATTAAAAGACAAAATTATCAAATAAGAAGTATTTAATTCACTGTATAATCCATATATGATGGATTCATTATCAGAGTTTATGAAAGCATCACAACTGACGTGTCACAGTGTCACTTTATTTCTCTCATTTTCTGCAAATAACCAGTTTACATATGAATATTTCACAGGACTGTTGGAATATTAATGCTGTGATTGTCAGGTTTTGATGCAAAAAAAACGTAATAATAATTTCTCGTAATTTTTCAATCTCCAGATGTACTTTGGAGAAATGTCTTGTGTGTTGTGATTGTTTAAAATTACATGTGTGGGTTTTGGGAGCGAAATGTTGTTTTGTGTCATGCAAATACACAAATCATATTACAGTCATCATTTTAAAGGATCTCATTTTACTGAATCTCTCTCAGAGCCCCATTCTAATTCCAATTTAGACAAAATATCATACACTAAAGACTGCAACCTAACACGCACAACATCCATGTCTAAACTGGATGCAATCGCTGTATTTGATGCAAATAAATTACACATATAAATTCTGAGCATTATGATCTTCTGGTCTACTCGTTTTCTAATCTTTTTTTTGATTGGACTACTTATTAAAATCGGTCATTCTTAATAACACTAAATTCACAGTAAATTTCACTCATTTTAATATTGCTAAAATCTAACATGGATCATAACATTTTGAAGCCTTTGAGTACTATGCTGTATTTATGCATTATATTGGTAACCTTCTCTCTATATATATCACAAAAAACGGCCGCTATTTAAGCATACATACTGCACAGGATAATGCATCCCACAATGCAATGCCCTCAACTTGACCTTTCATTTCTAATGTGATGTGAATGAACTGGAAGTAAATACAGCCATGATTTTAACATCAATTTTCATGACTCAGTATTTGCTTGGACTGCAAAAAGTTGAGTGTTTTTCCAGGGAAAGCAAGAAATAATAAAACTGTAAGAGAGAGTTCACCCAAAAATGAAAATTAGAGGGTGAGTAAATGACAGAATTTTCTTTTATTGTGCAGACTATCCCTTTAAATGCAATAAAAGTCGCTTTGCATTAAAGCATCTCCCTAATGCATAAACGTAAATGTATTTTCTATACAAAATAAGCTCATTGAGGTTATGCATCGTGATGAGCTCATGAGACATAAACATGTATGACCCTGGACCACAAAACCAGTCATAAGGGTACATTTTTCGAAATTGAGATTTATGCATCATCTGAAAGCTGAATAAATAAGCTTTCCATTGATGTATGGTTTGTTAGGATTGTTATAGACAATATTTGGCCAAGATAAAGCTATTTGAAAATCTCGAATCTGAGGGTGCAAAAAATCTAAATATTGAGAAAATTGCCTTTAAAGTTGTCCAAATAAAGTTCTTAGCAATGCATATTACTAATCATAAATTAAGTTGTGATATATTTACAGTAGGAAATTTACAAAATATCTTCATGCAACATGATCTTTACTTAATGTCCTAATGATTTTTGGCATAAAAGAAAAATCAATACTTTTGACCCAAACAATGTATTTTTGGCTTTTGCTACAAATATACCCCAGCGACTTAAGACTGGTTTTGTGCTCCAGGGTCACATTTATCATTGCATAATGCACTATTTTTGAATCGTAGTAGGTAGTATACAGTGCATACTGTGCAGTAAGTTCAGTAAGTAGTAAGCTAGTGTTTCATTCCCAGCAGCCCTGCACACATCCAAACTCTCTCTCTCTCTCTCTTTCTCACTGGCTATCCGTGTGAAAGAGGCGTCTTCCTGTGCGACAGACGCATGTAAACACGCTGCTTTCGTAGTGTGTGAGCGCCTGCCGTGACAAACTCGAAGCTGTCGCTGTTGACGACTACAATGTGGCCCCCGCCAAGAAGATGGGGCCCTCGATTCGAGCCAGACGGCAGAGGCAGGAAGGTACGTAGGATGGCACTGTTTCAACAGCGCGCAAATTGCAACATTTTATTTATACAGAGCAAATGGACTGAGACCGAACAAGATAGGAAGTCACAGGCTGAAATGTTTCTCCATTACGGTGGAAGGCAGGGAGAATGTCGAGAATGTGGTCTGGGCAGGTTGCACGCTCGCTGTAACGTGGCGCTTTAGACATCTTAGAGTTGCATTGGAGTTCAAAAGCTTCTCGTTTAGCAGTCAAAGGTGTTTGTAGGGCGCCGTAACTACAGTACAGAGAGAGACAGCGTGCACGAGTGTAAGTGTGCATGGATTTATGCATGTGTGCTCACATGTTGGCAGGTTGGAGTGTGATATATTGTCGCTCTGATCGCCTGTGGGGGAGGCGAACGCTTTCCTCTTCATTTGTTTTCTCTGCACATTCAGCATGGACAGCTGTACCATGTCAAGCAGGGCTACTTTACGGCTGATTTGTGGGCGGCTTTCCTGTTGGTTTAAAGCTCCTCTAGATTTTGTTAAACATCCTTGCTATTATAAACCAGCGGTTCTTAACTGGTTTCACTTCTGGACTCTGATGTTTATCATGCAATGTCAACAAAAATTTCCTGAAATCGACCTAATTCATATTTTGCATGCTATTCCAAAGGATACAATATTTGTATGGGTACTTTACAAGTATATCCTACTTCACATGCAGTACACACATGTAAAGCAAGATATACTATATAGCAAATCTCAGCTGCGTGATTGTTTATATCATCACAAAATGTAACAGTATATTATCGCTATGGAAGCCCATTTCCACTAAGGTAATTAAAGTAAATACGTAATTGCAACATTTTAGCAGATTTTTTTTCTTGCAATTCTGAGAAAAACATATAATCTTGGAATAAAAGTGTAAAACTTGGAATTGCAAGAAAAATTCAGAATTTTTCTCATAATTGTGAGCTGATATCTTGCAATTAGCCTATGTGTTTATATCTCGCTGATTGTTCTTTTCTCCTTTCAAAATTTCAAGAAACAAAGTCTGAATTGTGAGAAAGTTGAAATTACCTTTTTTATTTTTTATATTCATGGTAGAAACAGTCTTCCATATATCGTCCAGCTCTTTAAAATAAAATGGATTTACAAGTAGGCCTATGTCCAACTATTTCTGCATACATACAGGATTTCTACATAAAGCGATATATAATATAGCAAATCTCTGCTGGTATATTTGCAAACTGTAAGCTATATTATTGTCCAACTCTAATCTGCTAAACACACCTATAAGGTGTGAAGATATTAAGATATAATAAACATACAGTAAACATCTGGATTTTTCTGTAAAGCTGCTTTGAAACAATGTGTATTGTGAAAAGCACTATACAAATACATTTGACTTGACTTCTTAATCTTTTATCTAAATGTAACTTTTTTTCTAAAACGACTCTCCAGTTTGGATGATGTCACCAAGACCTTTTATCTCAGCTCTCGATGCACACTTTTTTATGATGCAGTCGGTTCCTGGCGGACAAAACCAATTCCTGCCTTGTATTTTTCCTCATTGAAAATTCTTTTTCACTGATAACGTAAATTATGTTTTTGTTTTCTTGAATTTTGCTGAAAATGGCAAGTTGATACAGTAAGAAATATCCCACTAAGTGTGTAAATGTCTGAAGTTAAAGGCTAATAAAAGAAAGATAAGAGTTGTTTTAGTTCAGTTTGTGTTCAATATTTTGCATTTTAAGTCAATATTTTTGACAGGGCATTTCTAAATATCTCTGCACGTTGTGCCAGGCTTTATGTGAGCTCACTCTTACTTTCTGTCTTTCTGTCTTTTGGGATGATCGTGCTAGACTTTGGTCCCGTTCCAAATGGCTCCCTCTCACAGTCCTCTTCCCTGTCTACATTTTAGGTAATAGTCAGCTGTGAAGTCCGAACTGGCTCATAATGGTTGCAAATGAAAAGGTGTGCCATTTGGGGCCGACCATTTATGTGCCATTAACTTGCATTTGTTTGCATGTGAATATATATAATTGCATTTATTGTATTAAACAATTTATTGTGCGTGTGTGTATGTATGTATGTATGTATATATATATTATGTTATGTTAGCCTCTTTGCTCTCTCTTTGTTGCCTTCTCATTTAATTTTGCACTCTGACCCTCTGCTTTAGCTGAATGAGCTCTTTCTGCTACCTCATTTGCCTGTTGACATGCTGCCATCATTCATACAAACACGCACACGGCAGAGCGAAAGGTGCCAGCAGGTCACCATCATGACCCTGAGTGTCCTTTGAGTGCAGAAAACCACATTATTCCACCTCTCTTCTTATGTAACATTTTAAAATTCATCCGTATCACTTTGTCTGTTTTGAAAATGTCTGAATGCTTAAGCTAAGGGTCAGGGTGCACAAGGTCACAGAACAATGTTATGAAATTGCACCAAGGCTGCATTTATTTGATCAAAAATTGCAGTAAAATCTGTAATATTGTGAAATATTATTACAATTTAAAATAACCACTTTATATTTTAATATATGTTAAAGTGTAATTTATTCCTGTGATGCAAAGCTGAATTTTCAGCATCATTAATCCAGTCTTCAGTGTCACATGATCCTTCAGAAATCATTCTAATATGCTGATTTGCTGCTCAAGAAACATTTCTGATTATCATCAGTGTCAAAAACAGCTGTGCTGCCTCATATATTTGTGGAAACCATGAAGTATTTTATATATAGAATAGAAAGTTCAAAAGAACAGCATTTATTTTAAATAGATTTTTATGACATTATACCGGTAAATATCTTTACTGTCACTTTTGATCAATTTTATCAAAAGTCAAAGTCTGCTTTATTGTCAATTCTGCCACATGTACCATATAGAGAATTGAAACTGCGTTACTCTCAGACCATTGGTGCATCCTTTCTTGTGTAAGTATTAATTAAATTAAAAACTTTTAATGCTTTTGTTGTCTCAAATGCATCAATTGACTACAGTGACCCTTTTGCCCCCATATTTTAAATATTTAGTCGGTTTTTATCTCTTTTTGTGGCATTTATTCTGAGAACTGTTTTATTTCTGACGTAGCTTTGACAGAAGCTATTTTGTGTGTAATTGAGCCAAATCTTGGATGCCTGACTGCTTTGTTTCTCATCTGATCTGTGGCTGGTGTTGACGCACTCATGTTTGCTCTGTCCTGAATAGAAGATGTTTTCCAGTCTGATTTTTTTGGTCACAAACAGGAAAAGGATAGGATCCAAGGGCAAAGATCTTACTCCTGCTCTCTGTGGGATTGTAAATGACCTATTTACATCCTAACTATCTGACGTAAACTGCTGTCTAAGCACGATCGGCCAGAGCTGGGGATTATTGATACCACAAGGTGTTTTCGGTGCTCCTAAGATCAAATTTATATTCAAAACAGCAGAGTGAAATCGAAAACTGATGAGCTCAGGGGAAGTTATTTAAGAACACAACAGGAAATGCAGTGTTTAGGTGTGAGGACGTGCCTTACATTCATCACAGCCTCAGAGACGGAGAAACACAAGACGTGCTGTGTGTTTTTTTCTTTCTATTTGTGTATAAATGGATGAGTAGCAGCAGACAGTGAAGAAGAAGCATCATCAAGTGTTTATCATGCATGTTCCTCCTTCATTAATGCACTGGATGAAGTTGGTTGATGAATTTCCAGATTGAGAATAGCTGGAAGTAGCTCATATAATATATAAGAGAGTTTGCATTTGTGTTACGTGTTTTGGTCACTACATCATTCCCAGACTTCCTTTGATCTGTTATGTCAGAATTTAAATGTGGTTTCTGGTGTGTGTTGAATCTCTGCTTTAAATTTTACAGATAAGTCTTGATATCAGTACTACAGAAACATCAACTTCTTAATTGATAGGCTTGGAAACAAAAAATGTTAAAAAAATTATGCTGTGAACATATAATGCCAACTTTGCATTTGCTTAATTTTTAATGTTGAGGCAGATAAATAATATTATATTAATTATGTATAATAATAATAATAATAATAATGTTTTATTTAAATAATATTTAATTTGTTTAAATATGATTTATCTTTTAATAAAGGTGAATATAATTTAATAAAATTACTTAACATTATATATATATATATATATATATATATATATGTGTGTGTGTGTGTGTGTGTGTGTGTGTGTATATTACATTAATGTGAATGTTTTATTATTTTTCTTTTAATGAAAATAAAATTATAGTAAAATATAATATAATTTTTTTATTTTTTTACAATTTACACACATACATACATACATAATTATATATTAGATTAAATTAAGTGCAAAATAAATATTTTTAAATAATTATAATTTAATAAAATCACGTTAATTAAAATAAATGTGAAAAAGTAAAGTACACCTAAGGTCATCTGTGTCTAATTGTCATGAAAATTCTGTCACAATGCAAAAAATATTTAATGGTCCTACAATACGCTTCATTTAATTCATGCAAAATATAATTTCTGGTTTCTTCCTTCTCTTTACAAGGTTAAGCTTGACCTGAACATGTTTTCATGAATTTCAGCCTAACTACACAGCCAGATCGTCCACCCGTAGAGGAGAGTCAGTTTACATACCAGCTCTTCCTGCAGTTAAATAACACCGAATAGCTATAAATGGCCCTTTTTTGGAATAAGTTTATTTCATTGTCATTGTTTTTACGTCATTTACACTCATTTTGGCTTCTCGTTCTAAACGCAGTGTTAAATCAGTTCTTATAGCACACATGAAATTGTAAAACCACAAAACCTGATGGCCTCACTCAGGAATGTGAAGTATGCGGGCCAAAGGAAACCAAGAGCAGCCAAAGGGGAGTTGATGAAATGTAATATCCTCTCGCTTGAAAACCAGAGCATTGTGCACGTTACGTGGTGCGTATAAATGCATGCATGCATGCTTAACATGCAATATGCATTAGTATTTGAGCGAAGAGTCTGTTTTGTGATGTTTTTGAGTGTTGTTTGTGTGCACGTCCCCCCCTCTAAACAGAGCGCAGTGGTTTCTTCCATAGTGGGAGGTGTAGTTCTGTGGAGAAGTCACCGCAGATCAATGAACTGAGCGAAACAGACGGGCTGGGCAAGCCGACTACAGGGAGCGTCCGTGGGATATATACTGCTCACCCCTCTGCAACACCTATTATTTCTCCCCCGCAACGATTCGGTCTTAAAGATACGTCAAAGTGAGACTCTATGACAGCGCTGCTCGGTCTCTATGGTTTATAGAGCCACAGATACAACTTTACCCTCCTGGATACACGAGAACGTACGAGATAGAAACATTTGGTAGAAATTTATTCATCCGTCTGTGGATATTCGGTTGTTGAGGATGATTTTTGCAAATTCTGGCCACACAGTGAGGACGTCGCATAATCGTAAACAGGTAAAATCTTCTTTGACATGAATTGTGGCCCTCATGGTTATTTGTTGTCTAAAGTGGGGTTTTAAAGTCATAATTCAGAATGATCTGTGCTAATGTGTTTGTGGAAACTATTATTTGCACTTTCTTGTAATAATACCAGTAAATGGAACGTTCCAGTGATGATCGACGGATGAAAGACTACTTCTGTCCAAAAGCAGCACTTCCACGAAACTAATCCATAAAGAATAGCTGTCATTGGTTCCCTTCCAATCAAACGCTCCCCTCTGATGGGTGTGTTTTTGTTGTGCTAGCGTTTCATTTTATTGTGTTATGGCACCGGCTCTCATTCACAATTTTATCACACCTTTCCCCCCTCCCGATCAAACCCGTCCCACCAGTTTAAAAATAGGCCTCAATTTGATCAAGTTTTTACGTGGCTCATGCACGTCACTGCATTTTCCTCTGATGGGAATATACATTCACAGCCCTGCCTGGAGTGTTTGGTTTCAGTGCTTAATCTACTCTACCGTGCTGTAATGGTCAAAAGTCACAGTGCTGAATTAATGCACCCTCTCATATGACACTCTTCATTAAAGCCTTCCCTAATCTCACTCCATGCATGCATTTCACATGCACTACCTGCAGAAACATTTTTTCATCCATCAGTTGCTGAGGATGATTTGTTTTGCGAATTCTGGCCACACAGTGAGAATGTTGCATAATCATGACCAGGTGAAAATCATATTTGACTTTAATTGTGGCCCTCATGGTTATTTGCTCTTTAAATTGCGGTAATGCAGTCTTTTGGTTGAAACCTATAATCGAATGTGTCCAAGTCATATTTCAGCCTAATTTTAGATTTTGCATAAAGAACATTTTAATGAGAATGTACAATATAGAAACAGTTGGTGAAAGATTATTCATTAATCGGTTGTTGTGGATGATTTTTGCAAATTCTGGCAACGCAGTGAGAACGTTGCATAATTGTAAACATGTTAAAATCTTATTTGACTTTAACTGTGGTTCTCATGGTTATTTGTGCAGTTATACATTGTATGGGTGAAACATGTTAAAGAACACATCCAAGTCATATTTCAGCCTTATTTTTAGATTTTGCATATAGAAAATTACAAATGTTAATGATGAGAACATACAAGATGGAAACATTTGGTAATTTGGAAATGTATTCAACCGTCTGGATGAATAAATCTTTGCCAATTCTGGCCAAATAGTGAGAACGTTACATAATTGTAAACAGGTAAAAATCATCATTCCAAAGTCATTTTATTTTTAGATTTTGCATAAAGAAAATGACAATTTGTAATGACGAGAACATACAAGATTCATCCATGTGTTATGGATGATTTTTTGCAAATTCTGGGCACACGGTGAGGATGTTGCATAATTGTAAATGGGTAAAAATCATCATTTGACTTTAATTGGGATCCTCATGGTTATATGTTTGGTTTTAAAGTCTTTTGGGTGAAACCTGTAAGCGAACATGTCAAAGTCATACTTCAGCCATATTTTTAGATTTTGCATAAAGAAAATGACAAATTTTCATGACAATTACACACATTTCCCTCTCAAATTCTCATTACTTTAATGCCAAAAAGCAATGACATTTATATTTCATGCTAGTATTTGTTGTAACTAATTTAAAGGACTTTTTCCCACAATAATGCATTAAAACATTAACATAGAATTAATATATCACAGAAACCACACATAAGAATAATAGTTATTATAAAGGAGCTGCAAAGTAGTATTTTTTTAAGATGTTTTTGGGGTCAGATATGACCTGCCGGTGTTTCCATGCGATTCACTCTTTTACAGGTGACTCTGAGGTTGGTTTAGACGGGTTTAGGTGACCTTGTCATATCAGCGCATCATGATGGGATTAGATAGTGTCGCTGTTTGGACCTGCAGCATCGGCGAAAGCCTTGATGAGACGCGTGTTGCGAATGGCACGCTTATAGCGTGTCGCCTAATGATGAAATTTGATTTATCAGCAGCACGCTAAGAGATTGAGTTCTTGATAGAAGAGGAAGGCGAGGGGGGTGGAAGAGGAAGAGGAAGAAGAGGAAGGGTTTGGTTGTCACTCGAGAGGATTATGCATATATTCATAGGCTGTTTAGCAGCAGAGCAGCATCTCTCACAGGGTGAGGGCGGTTACTGGAAGTTCAGCGTATTTCCAGCACGGATATGATGGGCTGACTAGGTCTGCGGTGCTCTGATAAGAAGCCAGTCTCTCCCCGCAGAGCTGAATAGTCAAACAGATGTGAGATACAAACAAGCTTTGAGTTCCTAAGAAAAGCCCGTTCCACTCTGGGAATGTGTGGGTTTCAGTCGGGGCAGAGGACCTTCGAGGGGAAACACTGGCTTCTCGTCCTCAAAGATGTTCTTTGTTCACTTGTAGGCCGTGTTTGTGCCTCATTTCCTGTTTGCACGGCTGTTTCTCCAATGCAAAGATCAGATGAGCTGTCTTGTTTTGTTTTTGAGGTCTGTCCTGAAGTCGAAAAATAGACGTGCTGTTTTCTTGGAAAGTGCATGTTGTTCAATATACTGAATGTTTATGCGTTTGAAATAAATAGAAATGCGGCACAGCTTTCGTTCTGATAGGAAAAATTCAACAAAATAATCTCATGTGGCATGAGGTGCAGTTTGGGATGTCCAAATGTGATGCTGTTAAACTATTCATCCTGTGAGCGTTTAAAGAGATTAGCACGCTTCAAGGACTTCCCGCTTGACCGGCAACGTGACTAACTGTGCCGTTTTCCAGCGTATCCTCTCAGAACACTTGACTAATAGCATTCATTGTGCTTTACAGGATGACGAGTTTATTTTCATCTAAAATAGAAATCAGGGGCGGTTTCTCCGAGGCCAGGGAGGCAGTGACTTCTCAGAAAAAAATTGGATGAGAATGTGATCTCCAAAATGATGGAGGGAAATCAAAATCATCATTGCACAATCAACAAGCACCCAGTACTATGCATTTATTAACATTTATATTAACATATGGATTATTAAAACAGTCATGTCAAATGCTCCAAAAAAATAAACTACAATAACACCATAAAAAGTAGTGCACGAATAAAGCAAAACCAATATAATTACTCATTTTTCACTGTGACACTAACAAGTAAATCATATCTCTTGCCTTCTTTAGCTCGTTATGTTCAAATTAGCATGAGCGAATGTAATTAGTGTGGTGTGAATGGAGGAATACAGGCTAAAAGTGACAGAATGTGCTTGTTACTGCATTCTTGTATTCAATTCTTGTGAAGCAATGCAATAAGTGCATAAAAACTTGAAGAACTTGAGTTAAACTTGATTAACTTTAATCTTAGCAAACAGGGAATGTTCTCAGATTGTTCTAGCAACGTTCTCTCAAAGTTATGAAGAAACGTTCTTCAGTAACATGAATAGAATGTTTGTTCAAAGGTATCTGGTCTTTAATAATGTTCTCAAAACATTAGCACAAATTGTTATTTATATATCATTATTTGGAATGTTTTTTTCTAAACCTTTAGTTTTTTAAATGTTACTACTTGTTTCAGAACATTCCGAGAACATTCAAAAGTAACATTAGCAGAATGATACAATGGAATGTTCCCTTAAGTTATGTGAACCCAGAGAAAAACATAAAAAAAAGACAGGAAACATTGCAGAAATGGCTTTCAGGAAACAGGGAAGTAATCATGGATTAAATAGCATAGTATTGGTTGCTTGTTGAATGTGTAAAGTTGTTCCTTATGCCTTTAAACCAGAAACCATGTAAAACCACGAGCCTTTCAGAAGTCACAACACACCACTGATAGAGGCCTTTATCACCCTGTTAATGTTTAGGATCAGCTGTGTTGGAGGAATCCATATCAAGGCAGATTTAGTGCAGCTTTTGACCTTTAATAATCCACTGCTGCCTTTTTAACCTCAAGCTTGTCTTATTTATCCAGTCTTGTGTTCACGTCTTTACGCAGCTGCATTAGACAATAGCAGAAAGAGCAGCCAAAGGGTTGCCAGGCCATTTCAATAGGACATTGACTCTGTCCTGACCCATAAATGCTGTCTTTGTTGTGTAGACCTTTAATGAAATGATATTTTGTTCAGCACTACTGGATTTCATGGAGCTCAGGTCTGTGGTTTTCAGCACCTGCTAATCTTGGGCATTTTCACTGCTTTTGTGTGGGAATTAAAGCGATAGTTCAGGCTAAAATTAAAAGAAGTCATCACTTACTCACCCTCATGTCCATCTAAACCTGTATGACTTTCTTTCTTCTGTGAAACATGACAGGAGAAGAAAAAAGACACAAAAAACATTAAAAACTACAAATAGTATAGCTTATGATGATGGGAAATATTAAATTTCAGCTATCACAGAAAACAAAATGTTGCACATAAATCATATAAACTACTTTTATCATGGAAGAAAGAAAATAATACAAAGTCCATGGAGGTTAGAAGTGAGTAAATTATGATAATATTGTAATTTTGGGGTGAATTGTTCTTTTAAATGCGCATCAAAGTAATAGATGTAAACAGCAATGCTCAGTGACAGCATAATATAAAATAATATTAATCTAAACAAACCCATGGCACTATTCCCAATATTTAATTTGACTTATACGCCTCATATGAAGTACAAACAATGTTAATATGCTATTATATGAGTGTTGAACTCGATTTAGAGTCCTTTACTCTCAAATGAAAATCTTGTATTTGCATATAAATTGCATAATGCAGAACATTTTTTAAAACTGGTTTCTCTAATGACTTTCCTCCGCTGAGCCAAGTCATGTTACATGTTTATTTCTTTAGAAACTTGACTGAATTATATATGCAATATATTTTGAATCATAATGATACCTATATAACATGCTAAGATTATTTTATACATCTCTTGCATCAAATATTGCCTCTATTGCACTAAATTTATTAGTGAGTTTAAATGGGTCTCAGGACTGCAGATAAAGACAGAAGTGGAAGATTGATGGCTGTAAAAATTATTTCTTTAAGTTTCCAAAGATTTATCTCAGTCGTTCTAATTTCAATTAATTCAGTGTGTTATGTGGCGTTTCTTTGTTATTATTTGTGAAATTTGAAAAGTGAAAACTTTTTCAAAGTAAATCCAACACCAAATTTTCAATGTACCTTCAGAATAGGGTTGGGTACCGAACTCTGTACTTTTAAGGGTGCATACCGAATTGCGTCGGTACTACCGAGTACCGATTCATATTAAATCATTCGGTACCAAATTTCGGTACCTGAGGACACATTTGGGCGCATACGAGAGAGAGAGACAGAGAGAGAGAGAGAGAGAGAGAGAGAGACCCTGTGACATGATGTCACCCCTGCAACTCTTTAAAACACAACACACAGGGCAAAAACCAAAATGTTCTGAAGTGTGCTTACATTTCTAGGGTCATATGGTTTCCGCGGACAGGATGACGGAGTCCATTCATAAAAACAGAATTTACTCTATAGTGTGAAATGCCACGATTATTCCCTTGAATTAGTTATTAATAACTAGAACAGATTTTGGATGATGCCATAAAAGAAAACACTCTTCCTGAACTTTTATTGTCTGTCAAATGTCTTAATTGGTTTGGTTTCGAATCGCGATATGTATATATTTCATTTACAATTAAACAGTTTTTCAGAATATTAAAATGCAAAAAGACACTGTTTAAATTTTGTCTCTTATGAATTGAGTTCCAGGAGCTGAGTTGGGATGCATGTTCCATTAGCCTCGGTATGTTTGAATGGTGGAGACGCGGTTTTGTTAACTACACAAATACTGAAGCACACGTGAACTCGCTGTGATTTTTGGCCTCTGCATCTCACTACATGAACACTTACAGGCTGTGAGAGTCACTTCATGAGAATTTTACCGTTTCATTTGAGAAAACCAGCATCATATCATACTGTATACACAGAAACTTCACGGCAACCTGTCAAAATAAAAGTGTGGTTTAACATGTAAGAGAAATATATTACTCTTGTATTACTTTTGTACAGTATAATGTACGTCTTTATATATTCCGTTTACTGTCCAATTTAAATAAAACAATTAAATGATAAAAATTATTATTACAACTACATTAACCACTTAATTGTAGAAAAAAATACCATTATTATTAAAACTTTTTTGAGTTCACACAATATACAAAAAATATTCACACAATTTTTCTACCATGTATTAATTTTAACAGTAAACCTCTGTTTGTTTTGCCAAAAAATAAAAGGGTTTCATTTTCATTTGATTAAAAATAAATAAATGTTTCATGCCTTCATTTGATTATCAGAAAAAAATAAAACACAAGAATTTCTGAAAAAAAAAAAATGAAAAAAAAATTGTAGTGCCCTAATGTTCCAAAATGTTGAAATTGAGAGTTTTGGACTTATTTTTTCACTGAAATAAATGTTTTTGTTATTACACAAAGAGTAAAGTACCGAAAAAAGGTACCGTTGGGTACCGGTACCGAATTTCAGGTACCGGTACCGGTTCAAACGTGAACGGTACCCAACTCTACTTCAGAACAAGGTTATACCTTCAGATTAGATCCTTGTTGATAGAAAGATGATGAGTCCATGTGACATGTGAAATAATATCATGTGCACTACCATATAAAACAAATGGAATGTATTTTCACAATGAACTTTCTGTTAGTTTTATGGCGGTTCAGAAGTTGCGTAAAAGGCAGGATGGGAACACTGGAGGACAGTTTTCCTCTCTCTGGATCTCGTCCAGTGAACTGTGTCACTGCTGCATACCAGAGATTCCGAACGCTTCCTCCTCCTTGTTACTTCCACAAAAGAGCAAGCGGGATAATCACAGTTGAACTGCTAGGGCACTTGAGCAGGAAGACCTCCGCAGCTCAGAACATCTGTGTCCATACAAACAGGACGGAAGTGATGTCTTTACGACACAAGAACTCTTTTATAGCGCAGAGAATGAAGCCAGCAAAGCATTGACCTCAACAGATCCGCAGCCCGTTCAGAAATTCCCGATGATTTTCAATGCCGTTGGCCTCGCATTTTGGGTTTAAGCTGTTCTGATTAGACAAAAGTTTGGTATGGATCGGCGTGACATTTACTTGATGTTTGTAGCAGTGGAGCTTGGGTGTTTCCTTTTGAGAAATCCATCCCAAATAGTCATTGTACATTTTATCAGACTCTTTCATACCTGATAGAGCTTGAGTATTTTGTTTTGACTTTTGTTTTAGTTGGTTCATATTCCTTCTCTTTTGCTCTGAGAAATTTTGCATGTGTACAAAACATGCATGATAACACCACAACTTTTTTTTACTACTACTGTGACCAAAAACAGTTGTTATATCAGTTATTAAATCCAGTTATTTCATCCATGAGAAATCATTCCACAGTTTCAGTTCTCACTGTACAATCATCACACTCTTTCATACCTGATAGGGCTTGTGTATTTTGTGTTGACTTTTGTTTTATTTCATATTCTTTCCCTTTTGCTATGAGCAAATGCTGGATATTGCATGTGTATGAAGCATGCGTGATAAACCACAACACTTTCCCCTACTATTATGACCAAAAATATCTATCTGTGAGAAATCAGTCCAAAGTTCCCATTCTCACTGTGCAACAGTTTATCAGTGTTTCATTTTTGAGTATTCTGTGCAGTAGGGTTTTGTTTTACTTCTTCCCTTTCGCTCAGAGAATTGTTGGATTTTGCATGTGTCCAAACGTGCATGACAACCATAACACTTTCACCACTATTATGACTAAAAATATCTTTATTGCATCCCTGAGAACCAAAAAATGCAAATGCAAAAGTATATGGCATCCTGTTTGTGTGCTTTTTTAGATTGTGGTAAAACTAAAGACTCTGATTGGAGTATCACTCACTTCAAAATGTTTTCTTAAAGTTACTCTTAATGTTACAGACAGTCTATCTATAGAGTTGCAGTGACAGTCTTTAGTTTTAATTCGATCCATGATCCATGAAATCTCAACAAATCGATTTAAATCGAGTCAAAAATATCTTTAATGCATCCGTGAGTACCAAAAAAAATGCAAATGCAAAAGTTATGGCTTTTGGTGAAATCTTTGATTTCAGAGAAAAAAAATCACTCAAGGAATTTTCTTAAAATAACATTTAATATTACAGTCTGTGCAGTTGCATTGATGGTCTCAGGTTGTAATTTCTAGATCTGTGAAATATCAACAAATCTTTTCAAATTTTGCATATGTATAAAAGCTGTTTCCAAAGGTAATACTTTTTTTCACTATATCAAGTTTGTCTTTTGTTAACATGACTGTAGTACTTATAGACTTCTGTAGACTTTATTTTGAATCAGAGTTGTACAGCAGCAGCCGTGCTGTATTACATCACTTTCTCAAAAATAATATTTTGGTATTGCATCAGTTTCATTTAAACTTATGACTGAGTTTAAATTGTTGTCGGGACTGGAGAGAAAGACTCAAGTGGATGATTTTAGGCTTTTTCTGGTGGTCATCCCTTCAGGAAATAGTTATTATTATCAGTTCCTCATAGAGTTGTGGTTTGGTTCTTGTGGATGGAAAGGTGACAAGTCCATGGGACAGGTGAAAACATGAAGTTCCTATGATATTCACAGCATTTGAATATCATGTAAAATAAAAGGAGTATATTTTTTTCAACAAATCTGTTTAAAATTTGCATAAAAGGTATATCCAACAATGATGTGTAAAAAGAAGAGAAAATAGTTTTTAAAAGTTTTACCTGTAATGTGAAATACTGAGAATATTTTGATTTCATAACACATGAGTCCTTGAGGCATATTCGTTTCCCGTGAGAAATGGGACTTTCTTGTGAAATTGTAAGTCTCTAGCTCAAACGGTGTAGTGGGGCGGACGTTTTTAATATTGCAAATTCAACCCATCCCAAAATGACATAAAATGCAGTTAGGCTCTTTGCGTGTGAAAATTACAATGAGTTTTTACCATATGAATAATGATTGATGTTCTTGAAGTTGCTGCAGATCTACCTACAGAATGTTCAATTCTATAAAACAAGCAGGATTCACCTGCATTGAGATAAAACGATTGATTTTAGGTCTGTTGCATATCAAGCTCGTCTAAGAACAAAGCTTTAACAAAAGGGTTCAGCACATAGAAATGTTCAGCGCTCACCCCTCGGCCTCCCGTGCCGCATTCGCTTCCTTTAGATTCTCGAAGCGTCCTCTCCGTCAGCCGTGCTCCTAGGTCAGAGCTTGTGGCCCCTGTGGATCCACTTTATGCTGACAACTGCTTTCTGAAGAAGAAGAGACTGCACTGCAGATATGGATCACAGCGCTGCCAGATACTCATCCTCACACTGACAAACATGAGCAGTGTAGCTTTAGAGCTGAGGAGGTTCAGGAAACAGATCCTGTACACTGTAGGGGTGGAGGGAAAGATCCATTCATTGATTCATCTCTCCTTAAATGATTCTCGTTTGAGCCTCAAAAATTCTCAATTGGTTTCAGTCATAAAATTAGTCATTATTTGTGGTTATTGAAAAGCATTATATTGGTGGGGCAGAACAGACATATTTTATATTTGACATGTTTTGCAATCCTTACAAAATTTGTACATTGACTTGCCAAAGATTTGTATGCATGCACTGTTGCTGAAAATTTGAAATGTATCAAGAATTGTTTCGGTTTCAAAATCAAATCCAGCTGTGAGGGGCCTAAAAATGATCAAATTGCTTTCCTGTTTTGCTTTTATTCTTCTGTTTTCTGTATAAGTTCTCAGATAAAGCTTATGTTTGGAGTTTGTTTTTGCAGATTTTTTAAAGGGTTGTAGAATTTGTAAAAGCAACACTTATTTGTAATGATGCATTGAAATTAATCATTTACCGGAACCAAAATTGCCACTTTCATTTAGCCAAAAACCGAAACCGAAAGGGTGTTGTTCATAAAATTAATTATTAATAATTATGGTTATTGGAAAACATCTGCAAAACGAAACATACTCTGTTGGTGGGTCTGGGTCAGAACAGACATATTTTATATTTGACATGTTTTGCAATCTTTACTAAATTTGTGCATAAGATATATCTTCACTTGCCAAAGATTTACATTCATGCACTGTTGCTGAAACTTTGAAATGTATCAAGAATTGTTTTGGTTTCGGATCATGATTCTTTGAATCAAAATTGAATCCTGTTGTAAGGAGGCTATAAATTCCCAACACTGTGTAAACACACTTCCTTTAGGTCCAGATTTATCAGAGCTACCACTCTGCTTTCCTGTTTTGCTCACATTATTCTATTTTCTGCATAAGTCCTCAGATAAAGCTGATGCTTGGTGTTTGTTCTTGCAGATCAGATTTGGAGTTGCTCTTTGTTAGGGTTGTAGAATTTGTAAAAAGAAGCTTGTCTAATTGGCCTAGGCTGGTAAAATGTTTACATTTCTACACTGAGTTTGCATTAAAATGTGCAGAAATGGTTTAAGAAGAAGGTTTGGGCGGCTTTTGACACTCTTGTTCATCTGATAACTCATAATCTCATCTCATAATAGGGTGACCAGACATCCCTGTTTACCTGGGACAATCCCAGTTTCACAAGGTGTGTCACCGGAGTCTCAGCGATTCACTAACAAATGTAAACGTGTCTCTTGTTATGCAGCTGGGCTCATGGGTGTGAAATGATGTTTTGGGAATCATTTGTGGTTTTCAGTAATGCTATTTTACACATTTTGTTATTTTGCGTTTGATTTTGTTCAAAATTTTGGAATCTGTTTATTTTTAAGGAAACATATATTGTGATTATTTGTCTTTAATTTATTGTGATGTAAAATTACTGATGAAGTATTTTAACATACATATTTCAGCTGTTTTATACATTTTGTTATTTTGCATGTGATTTTCTGCAAATGTTTGGTAAATATTTATTAAAATTAGGCACATTTTCAAATTGGATTTCCATAAAAAACATGTATTTGAAATTCAATTTTTTTAACATCAAATTGTTATGCATTTCAACTACAGTATTTTACATATTTTGTATTGTATTTTCTTAATATTTGAGAAAATATTTATTAAAGTGAGGAATGTTTTTCATAAAATTTCAAGCAAAGCATATACTGTACATTGTGATTTATATTGCGATCTGTTTAAAATTGAAGGAAATGTTTAATAAATTGAGGCATGTATTTTCATTTGAATTTTGAGCAAAATACATATATTGTGATTTATATATATTTAATAAACCGTGATGTAAAATTACTCTTGATGGATCTTGGTCAAACCTCCCACTGTTACTGGTGAAGAGTCATCTGCTTTCTGGATTAGAAGTCTTTGTTTTTTTCTGTCCAGTATACTTAATTATGGCTTCTTTTACCACTGTTTACTTTTTGCTTCCCTGTTTGCTTTGACCTTGTTCCACTCTGACCACAGTTTGTTTTTGTGTCCTTCCCTCCAGCCTCCTGTTGGCCCCGCCTCCTACCCGATGGCTCCGCCCAGTCCTGGAACCAACAGCAGCACCAATCACAGCAGCAGCAGCAGCACAGCCGGCTGGGAGCAGCTCAGTAAAACAAACCTCTACATTCGTGGTTTACTACCAACCACCACCGACCATGACCTGGTCAAACTCTGCCAGCCGTGAGTACCTCCTTATATTGACCAAATATTAAGAATGAATACTCAGAAGGCCTCGCTTAAGAGTACTGAAATATGTAAATAAATTAAAGGAACAGTTCACCCAAAACTGTACTAACCCTCAGGCCACCCAAGATGTAGATGAGTTTGTTTCTTCACCAGATTTGGAGAAATGTAGCATTCCATCACTTGTTTACCAATGGATCCTCTGCAGTGAATGGGTGCCGTCAGAATGAGAGTCCAAACAGCTGATAAAAACATCACAATAATCCACAAGTAATCCACTCCACTCCAGTCCATCAGTTAACATCTTGAGAAGACAAAAGCTGCATGTTTGTAAGAAACAAATCCATCATTTAGGCGTTTAATATGAGTCCATAATCCATAATATTGTTTACTCCAGTGAAACAGTGTCGTCTCTCACATCAAAATCCATCCACATATTTGTTTAAAACTGTTTTAGACTGTTTTGGCTTGTAAACGGTGCTTGATCTGTGCAGATTTCTCTCCTGATTTCTAGAGAAAACAGTATTATGGATTATAGACTCGTATTTTAGCCAAAAACAATGGTTTGAAGTTAAAAATGTCTTGATGGATTTGTTTCTGTGAAGATTTCGGCTTCACAGTACATTAACTGATGGACTGGAGTGGTGAGAATTACTTGTGGATTATTGTGATGTTTTTATCAGCTGTTTGGACTCTCATTCTGACGGCACCCATTCACTGCAGAGGATCCACTGGTAAGCAAGAGATGGAATGCTACATTTCTCCAAAACTGTTCTAATGAAGAAACAAACTTATCTTTATCTTGAGGGTGAAAAAAATTTCAGGTATTTTTCTTTTTTGGGTGAACTATCCCTTTAAGAAACCCAGCTTTGAGAGGTGTTTTATTTGCTGTAGTAGAAGATAAGATGAAGAGTGTGGCCTCTGGCGCCCTGGTTTGTCCGGATGTGTCTCATTAAGCCCAGTTTCACTGCGAGACGGCGGCTCCTCGAAATGGAGATCGATTACTGTGGCCGCTGGATCAACAATCCAATCGTTGCTTACAGGGTCATAGTTGTAGTCGATTCTCAGTTCTTTCTGAAACAATGTGCAGTTATTGCTTGATGAATGCTTCAACATGTGGTTGAACGGCTCTGAGGTCAGCGTATCGATCAGAGACTGTCTGTTCAGAAATGGAGGCACATTATTGAGTGTAATTGCTTCGCTTGAGATCAGAGGACTGTTTCTCACTCAATACAATTTCAGCATCTGTGGCATGATGCGATTATCACAGAAAATCATTGTGACTCATTTTGTTTTTTGTTTTTTTGGGGGGTTTTTTTAAAAGGCAAAATTTGTGGTTACAGACAGACAAAATAAGTCTATGAAGCAACACTTCCATTGTAAAAGCAGAAATCTGGAAGCTTGTGTTTGTTTGTTTGTTTGTTTTTGTATTAATGTTTATAATATCTTAGAATATACTGTATTATTAAATACTAAAATATTTTTTCTTCTTATTTTTTCTTAGTTATGTTTAGGGTATGTTACATTAATTTGTTAAATTAATGTTTATTGCAACAATCGTCAATGATGGTGATTAGTTTTGTGTGAATGACACTGTGCATCATATGTTTAATGCATTGTTGTTATCATGTGACTTTCTCAATATGTATATCAAAGATACAACTTTAAAAGGTTGGTATATTAACAGTACTTAATTATTCAGTGACCGTATTTATCTGTTTTTTTACCGTTTTTTTACGGATTGGAGCTGTAAACTTGTAAATTATCTTTATGAAGTGGGACAGTTTTCTAGGTTGATGTTCTCTTAATTATTGGTGTAATTCTTCAAGATTGCATTAAAGTGTCCGGCATTAGCTATGCCCTTTTGATGTTAAAATGACAAGATTGGATAAAACTTTACACATTTTCATTGATTATCTCACACTAGTCTCATGTTAACATGTATAAAGTCTTATATCTACTTTTGAAACGGTGTATTTTCTCAGGATGCATGATATATCCAATTGATATTGGTTATCAACTAATATGAAAGATTATTTTTAAAATCAGTCTATATTTTACATATATTGCCCAATATATAATTGTGCATGTTAATTTCTCCTACTTTTATGTTTAGATTACTTTCTAATGCTCTCTTAAAGTAAAAATAGTTTAATATTAAATTGTAGTTATGTTAATAATTTAATTAAACTGTTAAATGTAATGTTTATTAAGTTTATTAAGGGGGGAAGTCGTGGCCTAATGGTTAGAGAGTCGGACTTGTAATCCAAAGGTTGTGGGTTCGAATCTCAGGTCCGACAGGGATTGTTGGTTGGTAAGTGAATAACCAGCGCTCTCTCCTCCTTCAATACCACGACTGAGGTGTCCTTGAGCAAGGCACCGAACCCCCAACTGCTCCCCGGGCGCTGTAACATGGCTGCCCACTGCTCCGGGTGTGTGTTCACTTAGGATGGGTTAAATGCAGAGAATACATTTCACTGCTGGTTATATACTCTCTATATAATCGTGTATGTGACAAATAAAAAAATAAAAAATAACAAAAAAAAAAATCTTAATCTTATCAAATCTAAAAAATAATATTCATCCATAAATTCATTTGTAGCATCTAAACAATTCATTTTCAATGTTTTTATTTCAAATTTATTTACATTTATAAATGTATTTCTTTAAATGTATTATTTTTATTAATGCTGTTTTAATGCTGCTTTTAAGGATTATGCAACAAATAATTATGCCACAAATGCTGCTTACAGTCCTTCACATTGACTGAACCTGAATCATTTGGCTCATGCAGGATTTTCTAGGAGTATCTGGGGCGGTGTTGGATAAAGAAAGCACCACCGGCCGCTCTTTGGTCTTAGTATTGTAATCTCACTCAGCCTGGCACTGCGGCTCAATGAACTCTCATATTTCGGTCATTGTGTGTCAAGGGCTGCAGGGTGACTTTCCCCTCTAAGAGGTCTGGGATGAATGTCATCAATAAAAGATGAGGCGTATGCTGTGTCGCTTTGAGTCTATTGGATGATTTGAAGTGATTTTCGAGCAGAATCACAGGACCGGTCCTCAGAGGACTCCTGTGAGTGAAGGCGTTGAGAAGATTGACAGATAGACCATACTGCACTGCTGCAGACAGAAATGACACTTAAGAACAGAACAATCCAATGTGAGAAAGAACATGGTGCTGTGAGTCTGAGTTAGCTATGAGTAACTGTGTATCACGGTAGCTAGTCGTGTTTGCTGAATGTTTAATGCAAAAATCTTATATAAATATTCATAAAAAAATACAATTATTAAATGAATAAATTTAATTGACTATCCTACCCTACAGTCATTTGTGAATTATTCAGAAAAAATATTAAATATTCATTATATATTAAATAATAAAATAATATCTAAATTTAAAAAAATCTATATATTTTTGTAGGATAGTCAGTTGTTTTAATTGAAATAATTTACAAATGAAAGGTGATTCGTCTCATTTCATTGTTTTCATTTTTATTATATTTATTTGTATTTTGGTTGGATTTGGAGTCTGAAATTAGTGCAAAAACAGCTTTGCATTATGAAACAATAGAGTTAAAAACCAAATACTCAATTTTATAATTTGCAAACGAAAGATACTTTGTCTCATTTGATTCTTTTCAGTTTTATTGGAATTTTGATTGGATTTGAAGTCGGAAATAAGTCCATAAACAGCATTACATTATTAAACAGTTGAGTAAAAAAAACTAAAGGAAATACTCAGTTATATGATTTACAAATAAAAAGTGAATTTAGTTTTATTTGGATTTTGATTGGATTCGAAGACTGAAATTAGTGCAAAAACAGCTTTACGTTATTAAAAAACTGAATAAAAAAACCCCCCTCAATTTTGTAATTTACAATTGAAACTTGCTTCATCTAAATTTTCTTTTCATTTTGATGTGGATTTTGAAAACAGTAAAAGTAATATTATAAAACAGTTCAGAAGCAGTTCAAACGCTCCTCAATAACAGTTCTTCCTCTTGATTTATTTAGGACGCGTCCCGCTCTGATTTTGAGTACTCTATATTTGTTGTTTGCTGTCACATGTAAATTACGTAAAGCAGTCCAGTCAGCGAATCATGGTGTAAAGGATGTTGAAAAGTATTCAAAATCAAAATGTTTGTGTGGTCGTATTGTACAGTATGTGCCGTTTTCCCACCCAGATCAAACTCTAAGAACAAGCACGAGATCTTTAGAGATGGATTGGTTTGTTTTGGTGCATCACTGTAGCAGAAGCACAGAATGATCCAGTTACTGAATCACGGATGGAGACTGGATGAAAGACCACTGATGTGACTTTGAAGTCTCATTTTCCTCCTCTGAGCCCTTCATCAAACTTCCTCCCACTTTGTGCACACACGCACACACACACACACACACACACACACACACACACACACACACACACACACACACACACACACACACACACACCTTAGAAAAACATGCCCTCTGTGTTTCCTAACTCTGATTATTAACAAAAGCAGGACTCAATATACATATGAGTGTGTGTGTGTGTACATTTATATGGTGGCAGATTTGTGGTTTCCCTGCCAGTATATTTTGACATTAATATGTATTTGTTATTATTATTTATTTAATTTATTATATTATTATAAATAAAGTAATAAATGAATAAATTTATGAATATTAAGTAACTATATACTGTATGTATGTATGTGTGTGTGTATATATATATATATATATATATATATATATACACATTTTAATTTAAACATTATACATATTAAAAAATATATATATTTTACCAAAAATACTTTAAAGAAATAGGTATTGCTAGTGAAAATATTGATGTATAATCATACTGTTACATGCGGATTTATTTATTGATTTCTATTAATTTAGTTTTTTTATTATGTATATGTATTTATTTTACTTAAAACCTATTTGCTAAATAAATACATTTTAATTTAAATATTATACATATTATTACAAATATTGTTTTCATGACACCTAAAAATATGTTGCTCGCCAGTGAAAATATAGATGTCTATATTAATAATGATATATGATATATATCACATCATGCATATTTTTTAGGCACATCACATCACATCTCTCTGCACATCACATTGTAAGCCTGTGATCTTTCTTTGGAGTAATTAATAGTGACCTAAAGTGTCCTGGTCCTGCCTCTCAAGCATCTGCAGCAGAGACACATTTATAGGATCAGTACTATTGACTGCAGAGGTCAATGTATCTTTGCTAGGGCTGTGACGGTGGCAGATTTTTACCACCACGGTGGTAATGGACCAACTACCGCCGGTGGCGCGGTGTTGTGTATATTTATATATATATAATTCTGAAATGCAAAAATAAATAAATGAGGCTCAATCATCTATTAACAAACGTGCGTATTTATTTCAGCACTTCCGTCAGTCAACACTCAGCCTGCAAAACACTAAAATAAATATCAAAGAAATAATAGTTAAATAGGAAAGTAGCCTTAAATAAGAAAGTTAAATACACTCTGTCTACCTCACGC
Source organism: Schizothorax lantsangensis (assembly GCA_027422415.1). Taxonomy (NCBI): domain Eukaryota; kingdom Metazoa; phylum Chordata; class Actinopteri; order Cypriniformes; family Cyprinidae; genus Schizothorax; species Schizothorax lantsangensis. Next base: position 34,233,067 of record CM049848.1, read on the forward strand.
GAGCGGCGCGGCGAGAACTCATTATAATCAGTGATGCTGTCTACACTAGATGCGGCGTGATACAACACGACAAATCCCTCACAGTAAACTGCCTCGTCCTGTTTATGACGTACTGACACAAAGTTCAAATGTCCTGTAGACAGACTCAACCTGTTGTGTTGCGACGCAGCGTCCGGTTTAGACACGGTTCACTGTTCCTCCACCAAGCAAGCGGGCGCGTTAACTCCTCGTCTGCACGCGCTCTCTGTGGAATAGGAATCACGGCGTATGTTGCCACATTTCTTGTTAACATCTTCCATTTACTGCTGTCTCGCTCATATTTGGTCAGTTTGGAGAAAGCCTCACCAACACAAACCTGACCAGCCGGGCGTTTGCGATCACGTGAACTTGAAGACACTTGTACAAACACGGATGGGTGACATGAATGGAAATGATTCCAGATCGGCGATGTAGTGTTTGGTTTCCCAACAAGGTCCATCGCTCATCATGAAATACATTTGCTGAATGCAGAATAAACTGTAAAGGATTTACAATTTCCAATCTAAAGGAAACGCTGTGTATGGCGTTTGAGGTAATTTGTGAATTAGCATAGATTTATAGTCTAAATAAAACAATTTGCAACTGTTACTATATTACACTTGTATATAAAACTTTGTATTATGCTTGTTATAGACTAGAGTGTGTGACGTCACGTGCACTACCACCAGGTGGCAATAGACAACCGCGGTGACAACCGACCACCGCTGGTGACGCGGTTGTCACGGCGACCGTCACAGCCCTAATCTTTGCTTCTTTGAGAAATCAGCTTTTGATATTTGCATCACTGCAAATAACATTTCAGATCCCAGACTGTATGTCTTGTGTATGTGATGTTCACAGACAGGTTTGTCCTCAAAGGAATTGAATGGGCGTCTTTAATTAGAAAGCTGCTGCGGCTCGGTTCATGTATGGCTGTGATTGAGGCTCTGGATTAGTGCTGGGCTTTGCACCGGCGGTTCAGTGGTGTGATCGTCTAACCCTTCGCTGTATTTAGCTTAATCTCATCCTGATGCCTAAAGCGATTTGTCCTTTGACCTTTCGGATGTAACCTTTTCCAGGTCACTTCCATGGGAACGATATGAGGTCAGAGGTATCGATGTCATAACACAGGCTTATGGAGAATCAAATAATATGCTGGATCATGAAACATCAGATCAGTGTGTTGAGTCGATCCTCCATTCATTGGCTGTAGACGACTGTTGACATGATTCTATAAGGCCTGCTCGGCAGTATAGTTTTATATGCTTCAATATTTTCCAGCCTTCTGATGATATTCTGCATCTCGATATTGATGTATTTCCTCTGAAACGGAAAGTTTAAAAAGATGTATTTATTTATTTATTTCAGCCATCATTATAGTCAGTGTTGCCAAATAGATTGAAAATTAAATGACTAATATCAGCAAAATTAAGTCAGTGTACTCTGAGTCACTTCATGAACATTTGACCGTTTCAACTACTGTCATAACACACACACACACACACACACACACACACACACACACACACACATTCACACACATAAAACTCTTCACGGCAGCCCATTAAAATAAAAGTGCAATTTAACTTGAAGAAATTGTGACAGAAGTATATTATTATTGCTCAGTTGAATGTATGTCTTACTACTACTGCTACTAATAAAATTATTAAAGCTTTATTTTCAGGCAATAATAAAAAAACACAAACACAAAAAAACACATGGCCCTATTGTTGTAAAAAAAAAAAAAAAAAGATTATTAAAATGTATTAAATAATATGAAATTGTTAAACCATTCAAATGGAATCCAGAAAAAAATTAATTGAGCACAGAATTTAATGAAAAATAAAACAAGAATAAAATAAATGTCATAGGGCCCTAAAAATGTGATTTTTTTGTTAAAAAAATTGCTGTTAACTTGTATAAGTTTCATGATTTCAATCACTTAGACATCCTTTTTGATTAATAAAATGTAGTTTAACCATTAAAACAGAGTCCAAATTAAAATGTAAAAAAATGGAATCTAGAAAAATTTGTCGAATAAATTAATTTGGGAAAAAAATCTAACAGATTTCACAGAGTCCTATAAATTCAATATAGATATCTTCATGATGTCAAATATTAGCAAAATCCAGCCAATGTACTTATATAGGAAAATATAATAAATACATACATTATTTAAACAGTATACTGAATAGTATATATAATAAAATGTAATTTTAAATTAATATCAATCATTCCATTTATTTCTATCTATCTGTCTGTCTGTCATTTTATATTTGTAGGTAGGTAGGTAGATAGATAGATAGATAGATAGATAGATAGATAGATAGATAGATGCAGGTAGTTTTTCTCTTGGTGATTTTGTTAGCATAGGTTTTGGTTGCAACACCTCAGAAGGTGCCAAAATCAAGATTCAGAAGGGCCGGTGCATCTCTTTGCACATGATGCTATATATGCTGAATATGTATGTTTTGGCAGCCTAGAAACTGGCATCATAAAACACACACAGTGTGAAGATGAGCTGTTGAATCAGTCCAGTCTGCTTTGTGTTGCTGGGGATTTTCTTGAGAATCTTTGGATATTGTCTTCATTACTGTCCTCTAAAGCCCAAGTGCATTGATAATGTTTATTTTGTTATATTCAGCTTCTCTGTATTTTTTAAAAAGCATGCTGGGATGTAAAATAATTTTTGATTTTCATTTTATCCTGAATGTTATTGAAGATAGCAAAAAAGCATGAGAACTATGCTTGTGAATTGTTGCTGAGAGGATTTTACTCTCCAAAAAAAATCCACTTAACGTAAGCGTCTGTAAGTCGCATTTTCATGCAAATCAGAGGATATGGCTTTCAAGACACTTTCACCTTTGTATATATCCAGACTAGAGCAGATTAAAGAGCCTGTCCTTAAGGAAATGCTGTCTAACTGGAAATGAACCAAAACCAGGGAGGAAAAATTCCTCAAACATTTTCAAGGGTCACTTTACACCGTGTCCTAACCAGACGTGGTGCAATAATGAGACTAGATAAAAGCAAACTCTTCCTGGTTCATCTGAATTGTTATCTTGTCCTGTCCATAGACTGGTTATTTTCCTGGTTGCTTTGTTTCCACTTTTGCAATGTCATGGAGATCTCATAGAGATCTCTTGCACTAGAGAAAGCTCTGGCAGAGCATTAGATGGATAATGATGTTTAAGATGATGTTGAGGATATGGAAAGAGCTAGGTCAGTTTGAAATCAAGCGGGATTAAAATCGGATTTTTGAAAGTACAAATGCATCCTCATCTCTAAAAATCGCATTGGCGAAGGATGCTGCAGCCAAACTTCTCAGGTTTTGTTCATGATTGTTTTGTTCACGATGGAATGTCGCTTTTTGTACTGTTACACATCTTTATGGCGTAAGATTTAAATAATTGGACTTGTAGTGAAATGTTATTTTGGTTATAATGTCATCTCCATCTAGAAGAAGCGAAAAATTATTACTTCTATATAAAATATATATTTAAGTATATATATATATATATTCAACATAGATGTGTGTGTGCGTGTGTGTATGTATATGTATATATATATATATATATATACATAGATATACATATATGCAGTAATGATATATACATACATATGCATACATTGCATTACATTTATATAGGAATGCGCTTTCATCTATTTATTTTGTGGAGTTTAAATGATTTAACTTGTAAAGTTCTACAGCACTCAAAGCGCTCGAGTTGCTAAGTCAAGTCTTAAGGCTATAAAAATGCATTGTGATTTATTTTTGTCTTATATTAAGGGGAAAGGAATAATTTTTGGTTATATAAAGGGTACCATGGAAATCGGTACTCGGCTCCTACATATATACATATATACATACATACATACATACATACATACATATATACAGCATCTCAATAAATTAGGCGTGGCATAAACTCGTGTATTAAATAAATTCAGTGCACACAGACTAAGTAGTTTAAGTCTTTGGTTCTTTTAATTGTGATGATTTAGGCTCACATTTACATATTTACTGTATGCTGAGGTCCTCTTGACAGCTCATAATAGATTCTCTATGGGTTCAGGTCAGGCGAGTTTGCTGGCCAATCAAGCACAGTAACACCATGGTCATTGAACCAGCTTTTGGTACTTTTGGCAGTGTGGGCAGGTGCCAAGTCCTGCTGGAAAATGAAATCAGCATCTCCATAAAGCTTGTCAGCAGAAGGAAGCATTAAGTGCTCTAAAATTTCCTGGTAGATGGCTGCGTTGACTGTGGACTTCAGAAAACAGAGTGGACCAACACCAGCAGATGACATGGCAGCCCAAATCATCACTGACTGTGGAAACTTCACACTGGACTTCAAGCAACATGGAATCTGTGCCTCTCCACTCTTCCTCCAGACTCGCGGACCTTGTTTCCAAATGAAATGCAAATTTTACTTTCATCTGTAAAGAGGACTTTGGACCACTGAGTTCTTTTTCTCCACAGCCCAGGTAAGACGCTTCTGACGTTGTCTCTGGTTCAGAAGTGGCTTGGTAGCCCTTTTCCTGAAGACGTCTGAGCGTGGTGACTCTTGATGCACTGACTCCAGCTTCAGTCCACTCCTTGTGAAGCTCTCCCAAGTGTTTGAATCAGCTTTGCTTGACAGTATTCTCAAGCTTGCAATCATCCCTGTTGCTTGTGCACCTTTTCCTACCCAAATTCTTCCTTCCAGTCAACTTTGCATTTAATATGCTTTGATACAGCACTCTGTAAACAGCCACACCTTTCAGTAATGACCCTCTGTGACTTACGCTCTTTGTGGAGGGCGTCAATGTTCGTCTTCTGGATCATTGCCAAGTCAGCAGTCTTCTCCATTATTGTGGTTTCAAAGAACAAGAGATACCCGGAATTTATACTGTAGGGATGGTCATTAATTGAAACTCAAATGTAAATATTCTAATATTTTGAGATACTGATTTTTGACTTTCATGAGCTGTAAGCTCTAATCATCAAAATTAAAACAAAAAAACTTTTGAAATGTTTTACTTTACATGCAATGAATCTAAAATATATGAAAGTTTCACTTTTTGAAATAACTTACAAGAAAAAATGAACTTTTTCACGACATTCTAATTTATTGAGATGCACCTGTATATGTATATGTATATGTATATGTATATATATATATATATATATAATATGTTTGGAAATTGATTTTATTTGTGCTGTTTGCTAAAAACTGTGTCATTTGACTAGTTTCACAATCTGAATTGATTGTTGAATCTGCATTTGCGAATTGCTGTGCATGGATATATATTTTGTGAATGCATTACTTTTGAGACTATTTGAGCTCAATACTTAAAAAAAAAATCCTCATGCAGTGTTCGTGAATGACCTAAAATTCAATTTGTATTGTAAATCTATATTGTTTATTTAACATACCAGTACTCTTATGGTCACCAAATATTGTGCATTTCTTGTTAATTTCAGCATGTGTTTATATGACCAATATAAAGACTGTATTCTGATGTTTGCTTAAGCCGAGTTATGAAACACAGCCCTGAGCTCTAACTATGGAGATCAATAAGCTTCTGGTGGAGGGAAACTGGAGCTCTATAATGGGATCAAGACTGGGGTTGAAATGGCAGGTGAAACACCAGTCACATTGTTCCTCCTCTCAGGAACGACATTCTATCCGTCTCTCGGTCTCTCCTCCACCGTCTGGCTGCTACAATTCAATTGTAATAGATTTTCAGCAGAAGCTAATGGAGAGGCGGCCTATTAGGATGGGTTTCTCCTCCTGATGGCCTCGTCGTTTTCCGGTAAACCGGGCGATGAAGCACATAAAAAGGCCCATAAACGCTGTTGTGCTGTCTCTCCAGACAGCGAGATTAACGAATGACATTTGTCAACTTTTCATAACGTGTTCGCGCTGTTACAAGTGAGCTGCCTACGTAGGCAGTCAAAAGATGCCTGCTTTTAATTTCCAATGCAGCGTTACTTATATTCTTTGTTTAGAATGTATGAAAAATGTATTTATTCAATATTTGTGTATGCTGTATTTTTTTGTGATTTATAGAGTGCAACAGTCAGCTTCTGGAAGTAAAAATCCCATTCATTTTCTCCACAGGAGAATTGATTTTGAACAGTAACTTATAAATCATTAAGACAGACCCACTGTGAGCTAACGAGGATGTTAATCGATGGTATATGTGTTTGTTGAAGCCATCATCCACATTATTTAAGCTTATTTTTAAAATAACGGTGTTTAACATCAGAAAAACTACATTACCCATGATTCTCCCATGAACTACATTCCCCATGAGAAATCTTCATCGAAATCACACTAAAAAGAACTTCTTAAATATTTTTGTGTGTATGTGTGTTTGTGTTTATATTTTTTCAAATAAACAAAATTTGTGGATTCTGTATGGATGATTGGCATCTTTACATCAGTAGTTATATTTTTAGCTGTTTTTGTTTCTATGTCATGTCATTCACAGTGCTGCATGGGATTGTAGTTCTTTCCCTCACTAAAACTGTTAAGTACAGTCTCGCACCTTTGTCTTTCTGTCCAATTTTCAAACACTTTTTTTTGCTTCAAACCAAAGTTTGTAATGTTGTGATTCTCCTTATAGCCCGTTGATTTGGTTCATGGTTTTTACTGCTTTAACTAAGACCTTTTTTTAAAATCCCTATTTACAAAATGAATGTGAACAACATACTTAAACTGTTGTTTCCAACTCATGATAATGTGTAGGTAAAGATAAACATTTAAAAAACCATGCATGTACTATATTATTTATTTAGTTATGTAACTTTTTATTTATTTGTCAAATGAAAATAACTGTGTAGTTAAAGATAAACATTTAGCAAAACATATTTATGGTATATATTCATTTATTTAATGTTTTATAATTTTGTAAAAAAAAAAAAAAATGGCAATGCGCTGTTAAAGAGGAACATTTGTAAAACATGATTATTCATTTCTTTTATAAATTTGTTAAATAATATAATATTAAAATATCAATGTGCAGTTAAAGAGAAACATTTGCAAAATATTATGTTTTATATATATATATATACTGTATATTTATAAAAAAAATATTTATATTATAATATAAAATAAAAAATGTTTAGGTATATATACACTCTAAACAAAATGGTGCTAAATAGCACTAAAAGTGGATCTTTGGCTCATAATCATAGGGGAAAGTGGACTCTCATACCAGGGGAACCACTGCTAGTATAGCAGTGGTTTTCTTGGTGCTTCACCATATACAGCCTGTTGCTCCTGTATGGTTCTTCAGCGGTTCTTTAAGCTCCTTATGGGTCAGTTAAGGGCTATAAGCACCACGCCACAAAGAACCTGGTTTTAATGTTCTTTAGAGCCAAAGAACCACTGTTGGTGCTGTTTAGCACCATATTTGTTGAAGAAATCCAGTGCAATATGGCACCTCTTATGGTTCACCTCTGTATAGCACATTTAAAGATATGGTGCTATATAGCACCAAAAGTGGTTCCCCTATGATTACAAGCCAAGAACCACTTTTAGTGCTATATAGCACAATTTTTTTTAGAGTGTATATATGGAGTGAATGATGTTTATAGTGGTTATCAAATAGTTCACAGTCTTGTGCCTTTGTCTTTCTCTCCAATTTTCAAGCAATTTTTTTGCTTAGATCAAAATTTGTAATTTTGTAAATCTCCTCGCAGCTGGTTGGTTTGGATCACGGCTTGTGAAACTCTGAAACAAAGTCTTTTTAAAAATCCCAATGGGAAAAATGCTTGTGGAACCGAGACATTGAAAAAGTGTCTTCAGAGTGCCTAAAAAGCATTGAATTACTTTATCTTTCCGCCACTTAACGCCTTCAAGCTTTTGATTGAAGCACGGCTTCCATAAGCGGCTCAGGAAGAGGACGAGGAAGGTGCGAGATCCTCGTAATTGATTAATATTAGGTCAGTTGGTGCAAACCCTTCATCCCCCAGGAGAATCAGAGCGGCCCCGGAGAGACCGGCACAGGGTTTAAGAGTCATCTGCTATAATTGGATTTCAAATCTCATGAAGTCTTTCCTATTTGGTTATTAATTGAAAGCACTTAATGACCCTTTTTTTCTCATCATCGGTGGCTGTGACTTGTGAGGTCGTATTAGTGCCCGTGCTGTGAGGTCAAAGGTCATGTTTTCACTCGCATGTGCCTTACAGCATTCCACTGCAGTTTTATAACCTCCTCATAAATCAATCACATTTCCCCCCCCAAGGACTCCTTTGCCCGCTCTGTTCTCCTCCTGCAGTGCTCGGTTCTGCCTTAGAAGTGTACAGAATATACCAGAATACAACGAAGCATTGTTAAAGATTCACTTCTTTTACATTTTCAGTGTTTTAGGCAGAAAGTCTTAAAGAGATAGTTTGGTCATTTGCACACCATCTTGTTTCAAATATTGTTACAGGTATTTTATATGTTCACTTAGCCACTGTGATAGAGAAATGCATTCAAACTAGTGACATTAAATATATTCACAATATATTTAGCAAATTTAAGCAGTTTTGTGAATGATTTAATTGTGCTGTTTCCATTCTTCAGTAATCGTATGCAAGTACATATCAGTATTTTTTTTATATATATGCTATTATAATGTCAATATAATGGTAATATTATATTATAATTTAATATAATGTATAATATTATAATTTTGTTTTAATTTTAATTTTAAAGTTTTTTTGTTACTTTTTGTATTTTTAAGTAAGTATGTATAGTTTTTAAGTTTTTTTTATTATTAATTATTTTATTTATAATTATATATAAATATATTTATTTATTTTTATTTATTTTAGTACTTCAACTTACAATAGACAAAAATGAGAAATGTTACCCTTGGCAACTAGCTGAAATTTAAATGTATGTTTTTTATTTTATTTTATTTCAGATAATGTTTATTTTCTTTCAAGTCATGAAAATGTTTTTTAATGGTTTTAGTTTTAGTTAGATAATAACCGTGGTACATATACTGTAGGTTAACATTCAAAGTGAGCCATTTATATATCTGTGTGTGTTTCAAAATTCTTAACCCATCTCTGTTTGTTGTTGTTATAGATATGGAAAAATCGTATCAACCAAGGCCATCTTAGACAAAACCACAAACAAATGCAAAGGTATGTACATGTATGTTCTGATTTCTGTGGCTCAGAATCTGTGCGGTTTAGTGTTTTGTGCTAAGATGGGATGTCATATTCCTCTGAGAGCTGCTTAATTCAGTAAATTCAGAATCATCACATTGTATGGATGTGCACATCAACTTTTAATTAAAACAGATCCTGAAAATGGTTCTTATGACTGAGATAATGAAAGAACGCAGCTGATTTTGCAGTAAAGTGCCGAGTATAAATCCTGCTCATTTTCTTCATGGAGAAACCCATTTTAAATGAAACAAAAACATTGTGTGTAATAAAAATAATGTGCCTGTTATCTGTACATGTCATTCCTTGTAGAAAAATAAAAATCATGATTGCTTGCCAAATTTCTTAAATTTACTATAGGAAAAAAATGAATTGGAAGAAATACTTTAGAACCTAGGCTGCTGAAAAACTGGACATTCATTTGAATATAGTGCACATTCACATTCATATGGATCAGCTCATGGTGTATAGTAATGTATTAACATTGCATAGAAGTGATTTTTGACTGGGTTGCATCTTATACTGTGAGTTCTACCAACCACAAAGTGTTTTATCTGGTCCTCCGCTTGTGTATAATGCTTTTCATCAGAGTCACGTCATGATTCACGACCGCTGAGCTGCAACCTTGACATTGTATATATGGGTAGATATGAAAAACAAATATACTGTATCTAAAAAAAATTCAGCCATTTGATAATCTTCAGTGTATCTCAAAATGTATTTATTTCCTCTGAAATACCTTAAAAGTGTGATATATATCAGAAAAAAACATCATTCAATCAAGGTGTAGGTTTGATTTTGGCATTGGTGAAATAAGAAAAAAAAGTATGATGTGGTTACATACACATTGTTTGTTCAGAATTATTGCTAGGGACAATTTAGTAACTGTCAGAATTGTGAGATTTAAACTCATAATTATGAGATTAATAGTCAGAATTGTGGGAATGAAGGTCATAATTTTGAGAAAAAGTCAAAATGACCTTTTTTTATGGTTTTTATCATGTGGCAGAAACAGGCTTCCATATATTGGCAACAAAAGCATTGCAATATATTATATAAGTGCGTGCAAATACGAGTTTCTCATCTGTAAGCACACTTATGTATTGTGTGTGTGTTTGCACGCCCTGCTTTGCGTCATTGTGCAGCTATGCTGGCGTGGGTGTATCAGGAAACAGATACCCAGTCAGTCTGTCGCTGCTTCCCAGACCCCTCGCTGTTATTCCTGTCCTGGCCTCGCTGTCTTGACTGAGGCCTCTGGGGTTTGTTCCAGGCCGCTGTAGTCCAGGATCTGGCTCCGTTCCTGGTTTTGGCACCTCGGGGGCACGACTGCCTCGGAGCTTGTGGCTTAGTCACAGCGCTGTGGATTATTTATGCGCTGAGTAATTTCAGTCGGGCCCGAGGAGGAGGGTGTTGAAGGAGCGGCTTCAGTCCGGCTCCCCTCTACCCTGCCGAATCTAAAGAAGCCAGATGGAAAATATTAACCCAGAGTATCACAGTGATGCACGAATGCAAATGATCTAAATGTGACTGAACGACCGACCCAACCCATAGTTTAACCAGCGGAGCCTGACTTTCACTTTCACATCCAACTGCTCAAGCTCGTATAGTTACATGATTTTGCTGGAAATGTAAAATAAGCTTTTTGTTTGATTAATGATTCTAGCTTAGACTGGTTTTACAGTTAAGTTGGTTAAGTCTGGTTAATAATAGTCAGAAAAGTGTCATTTTTGAACAGTTTATTGAACATTTAAACAAAATATATTAAAAGAAAGTTTGCATGTGCAGTTGTAAAGTATATCATATTTGATCCATTAGGCTTTTATGGCTCATATAGTATGATATAGTGAGAATATGGAGAAAAAAAACAGCTCAGTTTTATTCAGAGGCCCAAACTGAGCAAAAATATGTAATTTGGTGCAGATGCTGATATTTATATGGACAAAAAGTAAGAAGAAATTCTGATGCTTGTAATGTACATCATTGAATTCATTATAGCAGTACAGCAGATACCTACATAAAATTATATAAATATTGGTTGTCACACTATATCTCCAATAATATGTCTTAGCAAGATGATATTTAAATTGCAATGCAATACAATGAGGATTGAGAGATGAACAAATAAACTTTCCTCAAAAGCCTGATGATCATATTTGAGACTCACATTTGAACATGATTTTTCAAAAAAATAAAATGAAAATCAAGTAAACTTAAGTTGCTTCAGCCCAGAAAGTGTTCATCTTATAATATAAAAGTTATTCTTGAAATCAGTAAAGATTCACAGCAAAAACTCACGTGAAGCACGAGCTGAAAGTTGACATTTGTATAGTTATACTGAAAGGCCTTTTACTCGCTAAAAAAGTATGAACTATCAATCAGGTTGTGTGAAAAAAAAAAAAAAAAATCCTGTGAAGTTGATCATTTAGAGGCCTTAGAAATTAATTATACTGTATTGTACAGTGTAAAACAGGCTCTGTTGGGTTCATTTCCATGAATCAGTTCAAAGTGTCCATTTCAGTGAATCAATTTAAAACTGATTCAATGAATCACTCAACAGTGCTCTCAGTAGACTCTCCATTTTTATATATATATTTAAATGTTTTAGTAAAAATATGTGTAGGAAAATGTCCTTTATTTCTGTTTATTGTTATATTATTATTATTATTATTATTATTAAAAAAAACAAATATATTATTAAATTGGTAAATATAAATGTATTTTAATTTACATTAAACACTTCACTGCACTTCATGACAGTGACAGTTTGTTTGAAATGATGCTTCCTGTGAAACACTGTCGTTTCAGAGCAAATCCATATATAGTATATTATCAAAAGAATATCATTATTTGTAGTTTAAACCAGCCTTACTAAACATTTTCTCTTCCATTTAAACATTTTGATCTGATAGCTCAGCAATGTTGTTCATGCAGATGGATCATAGCTGCGTTTTACGAGAGTTTCTTTGTCACATATATTTGAGCTATTAGTCAGGATGTTGTGTGTTTGTGGTTTGACCTGTTGGCTGATTAAATATAGCAGCAGAGGAGTGTGAAGGGTGGAGCTGAACGTAAGGACTTATCTAGGATCGGCTTCCTCGTGTCCGTTTAATTGTTCTCATTAGGGGAAGCAAACACTGATAGTGCAGCGCTTCTCTCACTCTGGGCTCTGTGATATATGACTCACAGTACACTTACTGAGATAAGATGCTCTCTACATGCAGAGCTTTGCTTCCTCCTGCCCTGAAAGTGTCTTTACCCAATACACACTTTGTAATTGCAACACTCTCACGGGAGGCTCTGTGTCTGCTGCTGATTTGTGCATCTAAAAAACATCAGTGTACACATTAGATGGTGTCATTTAGGATCCTTTGAGTCTTGCATTTTTATTTTCTACTAAATTGTGTTTTTCTGTAAATCACATCACTTCTTGTTACATGAAGTTCCTTTCTGTTTTCAGTTTTTCAGTTTTCATTAACCCCTTCCAAAATATTTTGCATGGATAAATGTGAGCTAAATCATTTTATGTTGGATGCAGCATTACACAAAATACTCAATTTACGGCTGTATTTGTCACATTATTAATTTATCCTACACTCAAAAGTATCTTATAATGGAAGATAAAATAAATAGTACTTGAACTGTTAATGTAAGATCACATGAGAGCGGACTAACTATCATTTCATTTCATTGTTTCGTTTTGTTTCGTTTTTAATTTTATTTTATAAAAGAAATTAAAGGAAAAAATATACAAAACATGTAAAAACATGTATAAAATATTAATATAATTACTATTAGTATTATTATTATTATTAAATATATATTATATATTTATTGGTCCTAAAATATGCTTAATTTTATTTATTTTTACTTATTTCTTAAAAATATTAATAATAATACATAATATTAATTAAAAATTATATCTAAAATATTTATTGGTCCTAAAATGTGCTTTCTTTAGTTTATTTTTCTATATTATTATTATTATTATTATTAAATATATATTACATATTTATTGGTCCTAAAATATGCTTCATTTGATTTATTTTACTTATTTCTTAAAAATATTAATAATAATACATAATATTAATTAAAAATATATATCTAATTATATCTATTATATCCTAAAATTAGCTCTCTTTAGATTATTTTTCTATTATTATTATTATTTTTTAGGCTGAAATGCTACATGGGTGTTTTTAGTTTCACCCTGTTACTGTAGTACACCTTGTTTGTTCAGGTCAAAACTGTGTGTTGCCCTTCTCCGTGTATGTGTGCTGTGTATTTAAGCTGATGTTGTGCTTGTCTTTCTCTCAGGCTATGGCTTTGTGGACTTTGACAGCCCTGCTGCTGCTCAGAAAGCCGTCGGCGCTCTGAAGACCAGCGGAGTTCAGGCTCAGATGGCAAAGGTAAGAACACACCTGCACACACCTGTTCCTGCTGTCACCTGCAGTGAGATCCGTCTGACACGCTTCACTGAGTCATGTGACGTCAGAGGCAGATGCCTGAGAGTGTGAGGAGGACACACCTGTACAGGTGCAGCATCCAGACGAGCCGGCTGAATGACTGAAAGACAAACAGGAGCCAGTCAGGAACCTGTCCAGATCACATTTCACCACTAAAATCAACAGAAAACTAATTATATTAGAAGTTATATCTTCCATTAAGTAAATGAAGACTGCCTTCTAGATTATCAAGATATTTTGTATTGATATTTTTTGTTGTTGTTGTTGTTTAACCAAAAATCCTATAACCAAAAATATTTTATTACTGGAAATAATTAAAAAAAGAAAACAATAATTATTAAACTTGTTAATGCTAATAAAAAAAATCTATTTTGCCAATAAAATAGCAATAATAAAAAAAAGATTTAAAAAAATGAAAATGTTTGGTAGAATTTGGGATAAATTCTGAGAAATTAATAAAATAATATAAATAAAATGCACTGAAACGTAATAAAAATAATATCATAATGCACAATTATACAATTCTTTTTTATGGCACTACAGATTATATTAGAAATGATTTGTTCTATAAAGAAAATTGTGATCATTAAGATATTTTGCATTGTGACATTGACATTTATCTGACAATAAAACACATTTTCAACCAAATTCGCATTATTGTAATGCAAATAAAAAAAGTGATGCATTATATATTTTTTTGTTGTTCAGCCAGTAATTTATGCTGATTTACCAAAATATGTATATATATATTAATTAAGCTCATTATTATTAATACTAGAAATCTCTATTGTGAATAATGGTAAAATAAATAAAAAAAACAACGTTTGAATTTGTTTTAGTAGAACTTGAGATAAAATGCTCTCAGTTGTAATGTAAATAATATCATAATGCACAATATATATGCTGCATTTGTGTTGAGTTGCAGTTGTGTGGTTTGCATTTCTGCGCTGAAGAAAAGGAAGTAAATAATTGGAGGTCGTCATGGCGATGGCTTGTCTGAAGCCTTGATGATCAGGCCCTATAAAAGCCTCGGTCAGGGTGTGTCTCATTGCTCTCACTAGTTCATGTGAATCGGGGACTCTCAAATCTAGTGAGCTGCCTGCATACACTGCATTTTAAGGTCCTCACGCCTTCTTACCCCAGATTTATTTCCAATTAAATATAATATGTTTTGTTAGATGTGCCTGGAGTGTTTTGTTGAAGAAATGCAAAGAACTCATATTGACTTTAGAGTTTGAGGTTTAGGGTTATTGTTATAGTGATATATACTTAAATAAAACCAAAACCATAAAAAATATTTTTGTTGCTTGAAATAAAATATATATAAAAAGTTTTATTTCAGCTAGTTGCTAAGACAACATTTCTCATTTTTGTTTAGTTTAACTGGAAGTGCTAAAATAACTAAAACTAAATAAACTAAAAAAAAAATACATCAATAAAAATGACAAAAGCTAACAACAAAATTACTAAGACTAACTAAAAATATGTGAAAACATAAATATAAAGTCTAAATAAAAAATAAAATACATTTTGAAAAATAACACTCAAAATATTAACAAAAACTATAATAGTATATCAATGTTACAGAAATAGCATTGCCCTGACTTGTTATTCTTGGTCTTTTGTGACAATTCACCAATAAATTTGTAATGCAACAGAGCATCAGAATTTACATGCATGTTTATTTAAAGGGGAAGTGCATAATTAAAACAGAATTGCAGATTTTAAGTGGCACAACTGGGTGGGACATGAAAATGTTAAACCGTATCAGCACTGACAGGGTTTTTATGGCTGAAAATAACAGTTCAGTTATATTTTTAAATAAGGCTTTGTCTTAAAGAAATAGTTCACCTAAAAAATGGACGTTTTGTCTCTCTTCCTCCATGCACAGTGCATTAGAAATGGAGCTGCTCGGACGAGAGACGTGCATTTGTCATGCTCTCGTTCTGCCGCAGACATCTTGGCTTGTTGTCCTTGGATACATCTTCCTTTCACCTTGTTTATGATATAAACAGATGGTTAGACATTAATATCTCAGACAGGAAGCCCCTGGAGTAACCTGGTGACATGGCACTGTGTCTGAACCCTGCACTCTGGCTTTGTTTGCAGTGAAAAACTGACTTATTTTTAAGAATGTACTTTATACTTCCTATTGTATTTTAAAAATATGTATGTGACACATAGAACACAAAATGCCAAAAAAAAAGTCTTGCAAACAGTCTTATACTGCATTGCTGTCACATGATTTCATGACGTTGCATGTTTAATTTACAGCTATCATATCAAAAATTGCATTTTAGATCCAATTTTGTGGGAAAATAGTAATTTTTTGGCATTTTAATCAAATATTGAGTCAAGAAAGAGACATTAAAGAATAGCTCACCCAAAAATGAAAATTTGCTGAAAATGTACTCGTCCTCAGGCCATCCAAGATGTAGATGAGTTTGTTTCTTCATCAGATTTGGATAAATGTAGCATTGCATTACTTGCTCACCAATGGATCCTCTGCAGTGAATGGGTGCCGTCAGAATGAGAGTCCAAACAGCTGATAAAAACATCACAATAATCCACTAGTAATCCACACCACTCCAGTCCATCAATTAATGTTTGATAAGCCAAAAGCTGCGTGTTTGTGAGAAACAAAATCATCATTTAGGCATTTTTAAACTTTAAACTGATGTTTCTGGCTAAACTATGAGTCCTCTATCCATACTATTGCTTTCTCTACTGAAAAAGTTGGCTCGTCTGAATCAGGAGAGAAATCTGCACAGATCAAGCACCGTTTACAAGAAAAACAGTCCAGAACAGCTCTAAACAAATATGTGGGTGATTGTGTTGTGAGAGACAACAGGAGATAGACTTTCACTGAAGGAAGCAATATTATGGATTATGGACTCATATTTTAGCCAGAAACAACAGTTTGAAGTTAAAAAAATGCCTTAATGATGGATTTGTTTCTTACAAACACATAGCTTTTCACTTCACAACATGTTAACTGATGGACTGGAGTGGTGTGAATCACTTGTGGATTATTGTGATGTTTTTATCAGCTGTTTGGACTCTCATTCTGACGGCACCCATTCACTGCAGAGGATCCATTGGTGAGCACGTGATGGAATGCTGCATTTCTCCAAATCTGATGAAGAAACAAACTCATCCACATCTTGAAAGGGCTAAGAGTGTGAACATTTAACATAATTCATAACATTTAACATAACATTATTCATTTTTGGTGAACTATTGCTTTAAAGATAATGTCAAGCTGAGCACATTGCATTACACATTGTGTTTTCTCTTGTGTACTTCACATTTTTGCATAGTAGGTCATCCAGATATTCTGTGCATATAGATAGATATTGTGCACAGCATGCATACTATATACTGCAGGAATAGTAAAATTAGGATGCTGTTCTTACTCTCACATATGCCCATGCATTCTCGTTCACACATATACACTTAGTTTTTTTCTCTCACTTTCTTTTGTACCATCTGTGTCTGACACACACTTACTCCACACACATATTGTGTGCTTTTTCTGTCGAAGTCACATGGTTCGTGTTGAGTAAATTGTTAGCAGGTGACACACATGCAAGCCCACTCACAGATACCAATGTTTGCTGCACTGCTATTCTAGTTCATACTAGTCTAGTGGAATATTTCACACTTGATTTCTTTGAAGAGTCACTGATTTATGTTGTGTTTTTTGTGCTGGAAATTGGTATTTGGCATCTAATGTAATCAGCTGATAGGGATGTGCATGTGTGAGATTGATGTAAAGGGAAAAGCTCCGCTTTTCTCAGCATCTGTACACTGATATCAGCGTAAAGCTCTTAATGCCTGACCTGAGAGATGTAATTCAGCATTGCGTGCCTGAAGCAGCTCAGTGTCAGAACGTTCCAGCGCTGAGCTGATTTCCATGTCTGCGCAGCCTCGCTCTGTCCGGTAATCTGAGGCCAGATGCACCAGCCCTGCATTACTTAACCTAGGTGTAGCATGTATATTGTTTTATTTATTTATTTTTAGAGCACATTTTTGAATAATACTCATAAAAATGTCTTGAAATAATGATATTTTGGAAATTATGCACACTTGGAACAAATAGAACATTGGAACATTTTTGTTACTTGGGAAAAAATGAAAATTAACTGGAAAAAAAAAACTAAACTTATTTTATTTTAGCTAGTTGCCAGGGCAATATTACTCATTTTCATTTAGTTTAACTTGAAGTACTAAAATGACTAAAACTAATAAAATAATAGAAATTAATAATTTATTTATATTTGTCTACAAAATGCACATACTGTATATTTTATATTTGAATTTATATATACAAATATTATATATTTAATATTAATATACTTACATGTGTTATATATATTTGGTTGGTACAAAAAAATCTGCTCACCCAGGCTGCATTTATTTGATCAAAAATACAGTAAAATATAGTGAAATATTATTACAATATAAAATACCTGTTTTCTGTTTGAATATATTGTAAAATGTAATTTATTCCTGTGATCAAAGCTGAATTTTCAGCATCATTACTCCAGTCTTCAGTGTCACATGATCCTTCAGAAATCATTCTAATATGCTGATTTGCTGCTCAAGAAACATTTCTGATTAATATCAATGCTGAAAACAGTTGTGCTGCTTCATATTTTTGTGGAAACCGTGGAATATTTTTATTTTCAGGAATTTTTGATGAATTGAAAGTTCATAAGAGCAGCATTTATATGAAATAGATTTTTTTTGTAACAAAGTAAATGTCTTTACTGTCACTTTTGAATAGTTGAATACATCCCTGCATTAAATGCATTTTTAAAATTCAATTTTGCATATTTTTAATCTAGTAGTACATTTTAATCCATGCTATTTTGCTTCCAGGGTTTGCATATGGTTGCTGTAACCCAGGGCTAGCACCGGTATGTGGCTCTGGTATTAGGTTTCAGTCTGGATAAGTCTGTTTAAAACCACGCCAGCGTTTTAGTTCTCCCTCTGGAGCAAGCCAAGCACATCGTGAATTTATTTGCCATTCAAAAACGGGCCCATAAAACACCCGCTATTAGCTTCAGCGTTCGTCCTTCAGTGTTTAGTTATGGACATTGTCATTCCTAACAGTTAATATTGTTTTTAAGCATCGTGTTTGACGACTCTCTAGGATCTCCAGCACCTGTTTGCTCTTGCATCCGTTCCCTGTGATGGTTCGACAGCTGAGCGCCGGCCCTCTGCCATTGTTCCCAAATGGTGCTATGCTGATTTTTTTCTGTCAGCGTATTACTTTAGTAATCCAATCCCGCCTCTCCCTTGTCTTCTCTTTGTTCTGCTCATTTTTCCTCCATCTCTTAGGGGTGGAGATTGAACGCAGTAGGATGTTAATGAATATTAATGTAGCGGCCCTTTTGTCCCCGGAGAGAGTCTCTCTCTCGCTCTCTGCCTGTTTGGCTTTCCGTTTCTGCTGATGGAAGGGAAACTACGGCAGGAAATCAGTCGAGGTTTCACCGCTTGGATGATGGGGGGGTGGCCGAGAGCCGCATGCAAATGAGCCGCTCATCAATATTAATGCTCACCCTTTATTAGCTGGCGAGTCCGGAGAGGAAGACATGCTTTCACTTTAACCTCTTTTATGAATTTAATTCACCTGTAGCATGTAAGTATTAAGATATTGTGTTCATTCGCAGTTCTACTAAAACCTAGTGAGCTGCCTACCTAGACAGCATTACCTAGACACAAAGCCTGTTCTAAAAGGTAGGCAGCATTGAAGGTATCATTTGCAGAGATTGCAATCCCATAATGCATTACACAAAATTATTGAAAAAGTTTCCCAAATATAAAATACTGTTATTATATTATATAATATTTCATATTGTTTGTGTGTGTGTGTGTATGTAATATTTACAGTTCTATAATGAATTAAACAACATTTGTGAAAGTTTCACAAAGATAAAATAATGTTATTATATTATATTATATATTTAATATTTTGTTTATATTTTAATATTTTTGTGTATATTAGACAAAAACGTGTGTGTATACATTTAGGTCTGTATTTTGCAGATATATAATAAATAAATATTACATATAGTTATATAATAATATTATTAAATATTTAATTTTATTAAATATATTAGACTATTATAGTATATTAGGTCTACATTAAATACTAAAAATAAATATTAAGCATTTATATATATGATTAATATCTGTGCTTGTTATGCTGATTATATTAGTATACTCAATTCCCCAAGATATGAAGCATATAATATGTATAAAAATTTAGTATGTATATAAATTTAGTCTAATTAAGAAATGCCTAGATTGCCTATTATACATTATTATGACAGGAAATGTTATTGGTTGCTTGGATTCTATTTGTCCCATGGTGCACTGGGTTCTGATTGGCTGTGATTATATTATGTATTTGCTGGGACATGTAAGAGGGCATCCATGCATGCAGCTCACTAGGTTTTGAAACAGGCCGATTGTTGACTGGCAGGTGTGGATGGTCAGTGATTTCTGTTGTCAGATCTCCAGGTGTTCTTCCGTTAACTGATAAAAGTGTGTATAAACTGTGACAAAACTGGCAGTGTGTGAATGAACTGAACGATAAGATCTGAGGTGTTTTTACAGGTGTGTAACCTACCTGTGCTAAAAATAACAGCAATTATTCTTCTTTACACAAATGTTCCAGGTTCAGTATGAGTTAAACTCATTGTGATGCTATTGATCAGTCACTTTTTCACCAGGAAAATGGCAAAAAGTTCACAGTTCTTGTTTCTTTTTCTCTCCTGACAGCAACAAGAGCAGGACCCCACTAACCTGTACATATCTAACCTGCCGCTGACCATGGATGAACAGGAGTTAGAGGCCATGCTGAAGCCCTTCGGACAGGTCGTCTCCACTCGCGTCCTGCGGGACACCAACGGGGCCAGCCGAGGGGTCGGATTTGCAAGGTGAGGGTTTAATATCTGACCCCGAATCACCAGATCAACTGCTGTTGTCACGCTATCATTCTTTGTGAATTCCCCTCAATGTACCAACCGTGGTTCAAGACTGCAGCGTCCATCAGGGAATCAGGTGTCCTGGAAAACCCCTGGCGTTCTGCCCGCCGCAACACAAACACTTCAGACCCTCCCATGATTCTTAGTGCCAGTCAGTTCCTTGAAAATATAGCTGTGTATCTGACATATCAGCACGGCAAAGCCAGGAAACTGAACTCTCTGAACTTCTCTTTGTAAATTTATGACAAGTAAAAACTTGATTGTACTAACCTAAGCGTTACTCTCACGCACTTGAGTGAAAAAACGCTGAAAGAAATCTGAACTGCTTCATCTAATCAGCTGAGTGTGTTTCGAGAAGTACGTTTTCAAATATCAATGACATAAATATAAAAATTGAAAAGAGATTTTTATGATAAACTGATAAATTCATGATACATTTTCAAATAACAACAATAAATAATGAAAACGCATTGGCAAAACTTATGATTTTCATAGCTCTGCATATCTAAACTTTCACAAAAATGTCAATTTCTACCCTCTTTGGATGACTTGATTATACGAACCTAAGGGTTATTCCTGCAAATTTGAGTGAAAAACCCCTTAAATAAAACTAAACTAGTTTATTTAATCAGATAAATATGTTTCGAGAAGTAATTTTTCAAATAACAACAATGTAAATAATGAAAATTGTTTTTAATAATAAACACAAAGTATATTGGCAAAACAATGGTTTTCTATCTCGGCATATCTAAACATTTATGAAAATTTCAGTTTTGTACCACCTTTTGATGATATTCAGTACAAATCTCTGTATTTATTCTGAAATTGATTACAGTGTATTTGTTCACAGTTAAAATGATCCAAACATGTTTTCCTCTCTAAATGAACTGAAGCAAGATTCATACGCACGGATATAACAAAATATGAAAATGAACAGCAATATTTAACTACATATATTTTTGCTAAACATTTGAATACATAAAAATACCATGCAGAGACATGTTTGAGTGCACGCATTAATCATTGAATCTGAGTTTTGAACCGATTCACTAAAATGAACAGTTAGAAATGATTGACTGAAATGATCAAACTTACCAACTGAAGTTTAAATGAGAGATGCTATTAAAATATCTTTGTCAGGAAAAGAAAAATAAGGATCACGAAACTATATGACCAGACAAAATGAAATGCATTAAAATGAGTGCATTATGCTTTATGTAATGCAAAATCCCCTAGCTATTCTTCATATGACTTTAACATGTTTCTCAACATTGACAGCTGGTGCAGGTGATGGGAAAGGTGTTTTATACTCAAACCGAGAGTGAAATGTGTAAACCTTTAAACCGGTAATCTGTTTCTCTAGGATGGAGTCGACGGAGAAATGTGAAGCGGTCATCTCTCACTTCAATGGGAAATTTCTCAAAACACCAGCTGGAGTTATGGGTAAGTGTGCGTCTGCAGGCTTCACATCTACTTTAATGCAGTAGTTCATGAAACAAATTCAAATATGTCAGCGTTCACTCGCCCTCATGTTGTTTCCAAACCTGTATGACTTTCTTTCTTCCATAAAAGGAGAGGGTACATTTCTGAAGGATATCCTTGCCACTTTTCTCCATGTAATAGGAGTAAATGATTGAATTGTCATGTTTGGGTGAACTACTCTTTAATGTGTGTTTTGTTTGAGCATAAAGACACAACGCTGCTGTGTTCGAGCACATTCATTCATTCTCTGGTAATGATTCTCCTCTGATGGGGTCTAAATGGAAACAGGCTTTCGGGCATGTGGCGCAACCGTTCAGCCATACCAAACGGCTTTCGCACGAATGTAGATTTAGACTCGCTGCACGAAATGCTGAAATTACAGAGCTGGGAGGAGCATGATGCAGCTTATTGATTAGTGGAGGCTCGTTTGGGGCTCAAGTGAAAGCAATGTGTGCTAATTTTGTCTTACTGGCCTGGCGTGGCCTCTCTAAGCATTTTAATTGGATTATTAGACTGAAATAGTCTCCACTGACCATGTCAGAAAGGAAGGAAGGGGATTATACGAAGACAGCGTCCAAATTAGATGCCTGTTCTCCAAGCATTGTGGGAAAGTCATTGCGGATGAGGCCAGATAGCCTCAGAGGGTCTTGAGATGACGGCATATAACTGATGGAGGTTTTGCTGGGCCGTTTATGCTGTGGTAGAAAGAGTCACAATTACATTTACATGTGCAACAAAGAAACGTAGAATAAAGTTGAAAATATATAACAGAACAAGTCTGCTCATCTAGCAGCAAAGCAACATCGCAACTTGCAGCATTAAAGTCAATGTGTGCATCCCATTTCACCCCCATAATTAGATGGGGTTTTTTTCATGCAACATTGATATTCAGTGTGGAAAAATACTGTGTTTTTTGCGACAGAAATTAGGGATGCTCCAATACTGAAACTGTGGCTGATGCTGTAATTATTTAGATGTTATGGCCGAAAGCCAGTAATTAGCAGATATTGCAAATCTATCTTGAAAAAGACACAGAAAGCATAACTTAATAAAACTAACTTAAAATTATGAAAAAACATTTCCGCCACATAAGAAAAAAGTACTTTAAGTCATAATTATGAAATTAAATTTCATCTTATTAATGAAATTAATTTCATCTTACAGTAATGAAATAAAAAGTCATAATTATGAGATAGAAAGTCATAATCCCGTCAAAAAGTCAAAATGTTATGACTGATAACAAATAAACGGAAGATATTTTAAATATATGTGGATTTGTTAAAAAGACATAACTTAATATAAACATAACTTAATAAAACATAATAAAAATTATTATTATTTGGACATTTCCACCACATATGAAAAAAACCTACTAAAAAAGCTGAAATTATGACATACTTTGGACATAAAATGTTGAAATTATGAGATGAAAAGTCATAATTACGAGATAAAAAAGTCAAAATTAGGACAGTAAATGTTATGGCTGAAAACCAATCAGTGGGAGATGTTGCAAGTCTTGTTTTGTTTAAAAAAAAAAATTAAAACATAATAAAAATAACTTAAAATAATTTTGTAGTTTCTACCACACAAGAAAAAAATCATAATTTTCATAATTCATAATTGGGACATCAAAAGTTACAATTATTAGATAAAAGGTCATAATTATGAGATAAAAGGTCAAAATTATGACATTATAAGATAAGACTTTATTTTTTTGTCATAAAGTCAAAATTATGACAGCCATAATTATGAGAATTATGACATTCTTAGTCATAGTTCAGAGATAAAAAGTCAAAATTGCCAAAAAGTCATAATTATGACAAAAGGTCAAAATGGAGACAATTACAAATGATCTCCTAATTATGGCTTTTTAATCTCATAATTATGATTTACCAAAGCATGATTTTTTTCTTATGTGGTGGAATAACTAACTAAAGCACTTTCCTTTTAAGAGCACGTCATGTAACACTACAATCTTCAGAAGATTTTGCTCTTAAAGGGTTAAATCTTTGTCGTTATCACTTTAAGTTAGTGCTAGATAATGAATCTTAAATCTTAAAATAAGCAGAAACAAATTAAATCAATCAATGGCCATATTCACCTGACATGGTGCTGATATATTGTGCATCGCTATCAGGAATTGATCAGATTGTGAAAAGTTGGCTTTATATACAGTACCAGAATTGAGTGAGAGGGGGAGGGGCTTAAAAATAAGAGGCATTTGTGATGTCATCCAAAAAGAAAGTCGTTTCTAAAATGTCTTGCATCACGTCTTGCTCTGTATTTTCTCTCCATGTTTGATGCACTAAATAACATAAAGCAGTTCTGCTGGGGTTTAACAAAATCTGTCACATTATGATGGTTTTGGTCAGAGCGCTCAGCTCTGCTGTCTATGAGCGAGCAGTCAACATCACGCTGAGAGTTCATGTGTGTGTCTGCAGCCCCGTCAGAACCCTTGCTGTGCAAGTTTGCGGACGGAGGCCAGAAGAAGCGTCAGAGTCAAAATAAATATGTGCAGAACGGACGAGCCTGGGCCAGAGACGGAGAGACCAGACTTGTGAGTACTGCTCTTTTGCTCTCTCCACCATGTTGTGTGTCCGTATCGCTTTTTGTGGCCATATATCACCTGCCACAGCTTTGTTAGTGAACACATGGACAGCAGGGCTGTGTGTGGGTGTGGTGTGTGTGTGTTTATACAAGCAACACCAGTACAGTCATATATTACGTGAACCACAGAAGTGATACTGAGACGTGTGTGTGTGTAAACTGCTTAGTCACCTGTCATTTCCCATCATGACACTCGTGCTGCTCCAAAACCTAGGGAACTGAAATGTACCCTTATAAGTGACTGATTTGTGACGGGAGACTCGACTCACAAGTCATTTCAGAAGATTTTAGTAGAGGTGTGATACTAGT
Organism: Schizothorax lantsangensis; assembly: GCA_027422415.1. Taxonomy (NCBI): domain Eukaryota; kingdom Metazoa; phylum Chordata; class Actinopteri; order Cypriniformes; family Cyprinidae; genus Schizothorax; species Schizothorax lantsangensis. The sequence goes on from CM049848.1 coordinate 34,258,096, forward strand.
CTAAAAATCCATAGCACACACAAATATTGGGTAAAACCGTCAATTTTTTGATCACTACTCTTTGAGATTGAATTAATTGTATTTATAATCAGCATTTATTTTGCTTTGTCTGACATCTTGAAGTGATTTGATCAGTATTAATATAATAACCTATTTTTTATTTTATTTTATTATTATTTTCTATTTCATTTTTTATTTTATTTTATTTTATTTTGAACAGTACTCTTCGGAACAGAATTAAATCATATTTATAATCAACATTTATTTTGTCTGCCGCCTTAAAGTGATTTGATCACATTGCATTCTGTTTATAAAGAAATGTTTCTTTCGTTTCTGGACACCAGTTTTTATGTACTACATTTTTTCTATTATTTTATTTATTTTATGTTATTATTTTATTTTATTTTGATCGGTAAATTTCAGGATTCAATTATTCGTATTTATAATCAACAACATTCTGAGATTTGTTTTTAATCAGTCATTAACTAGTCCCAAAGAGCAGTGATCAAACTAAACTAAACTAAAAATACAATTATATTAGTGCTGTCAAACGATTAATTGCGATTAATCACATCCAAAATAAAAGTTTTTGTTCACATAATATATGTATGTGTACTGTGTATATTTATTATGTATATATAAATTCAAACACATACAGTATATATTTTGAAAATATGTGTACAAAAACTTTTATTTTGGATGCAATTAATCATTTGACAGCACTAAATTATATATATTCATTGAATTATTCATATTTATAATCAACATTTCTTTTGCTTTATCTGCTATTCAGTTGATTTTGTCACAATGCATTCTGGGATTGCAATAGATAAAAACAAAGCATTAACAGGCTTTAGATATGATGCCTTAAAATACAACCTGTATAGCCTTGGTTTTGGAGCAGAGGTAGTCATGTTCCTGTGGTCAGTGTTCTCAGTGTCACATGACCATTCATAAAGAAAATCAGAAGTAAAATGTATCACATCACATCACTTAATTGAGTTGATACTGTGTTTTTTTCTAATGAAAATGTTCATTATTTCTCTTTATCATGCACAAGCCACGCAGAGAGAAGGTCGTAGACGGCATGTAATTACAGCACGATGGGTTTTCTGTCACGCCAGATAATTTCATTAAACCTTATGCAGTTTCACAGGTTTTATCCGCGCATGTCGCAGAATTTGACTGAACAGACGTGTCTGATTCTGTCTACGCCGAGAAGAAATATTAAAAGCTTTTCCACATGTTGAAATTGCTGTGACAGCATTAAACATTTGGCTACAAACTGGAGGGGAAAGCTGTAGTGTCATTTGTTTTCAGGTTTATGCTTTTTGACAAGTACAGTAGCCACAAAATGACACTTGCGCCACACTTAATGGCATAATTTCATTGCATTAGGTAATGAAACATCAAAGCAAGTCTGTATCTGTGCTGTGCTGCAGGAGCTTTTCTCTTCACTAACTTTTACACTAACGTCATTTCTGCTCAGTTTCTGTTAAAGATGTATGAAGTCATTTCTTCTCAGGTTCACATGATTCACAAGCTAAAAGTGGCACAACACTTTTGACTTCATTTTCAACACTTCAAAAGCAGCTGTGAGTTGAATAGTGTATAATTATGTTTTATTTCTCTCTCTTTCTCTCACAGACTGGCATGACACTCACGTATGACCCCACCACAGCTGCTATGCAAAATGGGTACGAGACAACAAGAGCTGAGAAAGAGCCAGTGTTATTGTAGTCTTATTTATACACTATTGTAGTATTTATTAGTATTTTGAATTAGCTTTTATTTTTATATTATTTCTTTTCATTTTCATTTTAGTTCATGTTTTAGTACTTACTATTATGTGCTTTATTTATTTATTTTTGTTATTTCTATTTAGCTTTTATATATTTTATTAAATGCTTTGGCATTTCAAATTTTTTAGGTTTCAATTTTTTTGTTTGATTATTTTAATTCAGCTTTATTTTAAATGTAATTTTAGTAGTTTAGTTAAATTTTAAATGTAGTTTAATTTTTAGTAAATTTTGTAATTTGATTAATTTTTAGTATTTTTATTTGGGAATATCCAATCATTAAATAGTATATTTCCAACTGTATTTTATTTTATTTGTTGTTATTTTATTTTATTTGTTTGTTTTTAGTTGCCAAAGCAACATATTTTTATTTAAGTTTTAAATATTTAATTTTAAAGTTTTAAATATTTAATTTCATTATTTTCAACAATATTTTTTTCTTTGAGGGTATTGTTATTTTATTTTATTTTTAGACTTTCATTTAAGTTCTTTTTTTAAGTTTTAAATTTTGTTTCATTATTTTCAACTCTATTTTTTTCTAAAAGGGTATATTTTATTTTTTTATATACTGTATTTCAGTTAGTTGCCAAGGCAACAATTTTTTTTAAACTTTACATTTTTCATTTCTTTATTTTCAGGTTTTTTTCAATTAATAAGAACAATTTTAGTTTTAATAGTTGTAGTTAACAATAACAACCCTAGAAAGAGATTTATCTACAGATTCATACTGCAAATACTTGAAAATGCCAAGTTCACACACATATCGAGTAAAATAATCAAGTACTTATTAATACTTTTCAGTATGGAATGAATTATAGTTATATAATTACATAACAAGATATCTTAGAATGCAGCATAATCATACTCAATGTTATCATGCTATATTTACAACCTGTCATAAATTATTGCTTAAGTATACCGATTTTATCTTTCTACAGATTCTATCCGACCGCCTACAGTATTACAAACAGAATGATCTCACAGACCCCCATTTCTCCATACATCTCCCCTATGTCCACATACCAGGTAACATAAATCAAACTCTACTGCTCACAGACCGAAGGAGTCTCAGAGACGGATGCATCAGAACTGTCTTAAGGGACACTGATAATCTGTATTTTATTGTTCAGGTACAGAATCCATCCTGGGTCACCCATCAGCCCTACATCTTGCAGCATCCGGTGAGTCTCAGCACTGGCCGTCTCTGATTGTCCTGAGCAGTGTTTGTTTGTTTGTGTGGGAGAAATACACTTGAACTACATCATGACTGCTCATAATCTGAGAGTGTGGGCGACGGGCACAGAGAGAGTCCAAACAGACATACTAAAGAAACCACTGCAATTAATGGATTCATTCTGAGTAATCAGAATTAATCTTATGCCAAATAAAATCATTAATAAGCTGGTAGGTGGGCACAGTATTAAAGAATGTGCAAAGGTATGCATGCAATCAGAATAAAGAGTCTGAAGTTTACATTTATAAAAAAAAAAAAAAAAAATTTTTATTTCTACATGCCAGTATTAATATAATAACTGGCTATACTAATAATTATAATATATATATACAGTATTTTAAATTATATTAAAAAAAAAATCTTATATTTTTTGTTTTTTTAGTAATAAAATAACTGGATATACTAATAACTGTAACATTTTTATTATATTATTTTATTTTATTTTTTTATTATTTTAAAGTTATTATTTTCTTTTTTATTGTGTTTTATTATTTTTTGTCTTATTCATCATTTAAAATTTAAGTTTCTGTAACCTTATCAAATGTGCATTTGTAACATTACTGTGAAAAAGTTGGACTATAATATTCTTTTATTTTACTATTGTCATATGTATTTTGTAGTTAATATCAAAATCATAGAAAAAAACTGTTTCGTTACTTGAAATAAAATGAAATTATGAACTGAAATCAAATAAAATATTTAAAAACTTTCATTTTTGTTTAGTTTATCTTCAAGTAATAAAATAACTAAAACTAAATAAATTAAAACAAATAAATAAAAATGTATAAAATATATATATATATATATGAATGACAAAAATACACAACAAAATTACTAAAACTTTAACCAAAAAGTAAAGTGAAAACAGAAAATACAAAAAATAAAATCCAATTCAAAATATTAACAGACCAATGATACTAAAATAACATTGCTACAAAGAACAGACACCTTGATTTTAGTTGGATATTTCTTTCAGTAGTTTCATTGTTCGAGAAGCTGCTTTTAGAAGCAACATTGCCTATAGCAAAATGAAACAGTTGACATTTTGTCCTTGATAAGGGACGTGTGTTTCCTACTTCTGAAGAGCAGCAGCGGCCGTCACTGTTGTGCAGGAAACACTGGTGTGAGTGTGTGTTTGCATACATGCATTAACACTGAATCACACCCAGATACTGGATTACTGTCTGTGTGTGTGTGAGATCAGTGATGGTAATAAGTGAAGCTTTGTTTTCGAGAGGGTGTGTGTAACGTATATCAGTAATGTGTGCTATAATGACTGGTGTGAGTCAGGACGTATAGAGCTGAGTGTCGTTCATCAGAAATGAGGAAACTGTGGCATTTAAAGGCCAGTAATGGCACTGATGGCTCAGAGATTTACAGAGTCTGACTCACAGCGTAAGAAACCAGAACTCATCACGCACGTCCCAGAGAGACCTAGGGCACTCCAATCACCTGCCAAGTGGGCTTTATAGGGTGTTGGGCCATGTTAAAAGAGATCATAGGGCACGTGAACTCTCAAATAAATCACATTTACTTCATATTAAACATCACAAGCATCATTTATCCCAGATTTCAAAGGATACCATGGTATTACTAGTATTAGTTTGGTACTTTTTTTGGTGAATACAGCAAATTAGTTTATTAGCAAAAAATATTCACACAAAAAATATACATCCAATCATTGTTGCTTATTTCCAACTTTTTTGTAAGAGCATTATTTATTTTATTTTAGTTTTTATACAGTCATTTGACAAACATTTTTTTAAGCTTTATATTTATATAAGTTTTATATTTTATTTCAGCTTTATTTCAATTAATGACAACAAATTTAAATAATTATAGTTTTAGAGAACGGTAACGACACTGAAAAGATAACATCAGCATACTGCAAATGCTTGAAAATATATAGTACACACATGTTGAGTAAAATAGTCAAGTATTATTTTTATTTTATTTCAGCTTTATTTCAGTTAATGACAACAAATTGTTATAGTTTGAGTTAACAATAACAACACTGGAAAATGCATTCACATTACTGCAAATGTTTGAAAATACACAGTACACACACATATCGAGTAAAATAATCATACTTATTTTTATTTATTTTAAACTGGCCAGTTCTAAAAGGAAATGTATGTATGTGCCTTTCTTGCTTTTTCTTCCTAAATGAATAAATGTACTGTAACTCTCCCGTTGTGTCGTAGGGAGCAGTGTTATCGCCCTCTATGGATCACTCCATGTCTCTGCAGCCGGGGTCCATGATGAGTCCTCTCGCTCAGCAGATGAGTCACCTCTCTCTGGGCAGCGCAGGAACGGTGAGCACAATCAACACTTGAGTGCTTACATATGTGGTGTTTTCCTTCTTCGAGATCGGCAAAATCATTTCCAGCTGTTAAAGTCTGTGTCTGTGTCTATGAATGCAGACAGAATGCAATGGTGTTTGCATACTGCAGTATACACTGCATACTGCCTACTATTTTTTTTAAACTGCGAAACAGTAGGCACTATATATCAAAATATATCAAAAATTTGTATGGTAAATTGCTGTCACATGACCTCATCACATTGCATGTGAATGGCAGTTAAATAAAAGTTATTTTGCATTTTAATAAAACTTTCCTAATTTCCTAACATTTGGCAACCCAAATAATGAATCAAAAGAGAATTATTAAAATACACATGCGATATTACTTTTGTCATTAAATTTTAAAAGGTCAAATGCATTGAGTCAAGTGAGTGCTTTGCATTATGAGAGTTTTTCTATGCCGTGTATGCAGGGATAGTTTTCATTTGCATTTTTAATTTCCTAAACTTTCCTAATTTCCTACCATTTAGCAACCCCAAATGTTTGAAAACCCCAAATAATGAATAGAAATAAATAACATCACAATTGAATTTTAATATTTCTATGTCAAGGGAGTGCATTGCATTATGGGATAGTTTTTATGCAGTGTGCATTATTGTATACTGCACATTTTGGCAAATGCATTAGGTCCGAATATGCATGTATACAAATTTGCATGCTGTGCACAGTATGCATACTATATACTGCAGAATTAGTATGCCATTTATAGCAAGCTGCATGACAAAACTTGAATGCCACCTACTGGTGAATAATCAAGTTGCAATTAAAACATCAAATGGAAAAACATTTTCTGTACATAATGAAAAATTTAAAGTTTTATGTTGGAAATTTTAGTGTAATAATATTTTTTGTGTTACAAAAGACACACAGATCATTGTGCATATACTGGACAAAGGCTGCAAAAATGTATACATTTAAACACATGCAGGCAACACATGACTCATGCACAACTCAGCAGAAATGCACAAAAGCAAGCAAATATATAGAACTGCTGACAGAATGAGAGCACAAAACACAGCGTGTGCAGATTTGTAGCAGCATATGTTGGTGTGTTCATGTGAATCTCTCTCTCGTCTCTCTCTGTGTAGTTTATGCCAGCCAGTCCAGCTCTCCAGGGGCCGTATATCTCTCCATACACTCACATGCAGACCACCGGCGTCTCAGTAGAGGTGGGTTCATGACGAAAAACTCTTTCCCAGACACAGATTTAACCTCATCCTGTACTGAAGAACTTCTTGAATTCACAATCACCATAAATGGAGAAAAGTTCAGGAACAGACTGGGCTTGAGCAACTGTGCTGAAATGTTCTGGAGTGAATCGCACAAAACCTGTGAAGAACATCTCCAGGGAACTGGACTCTAAATCACTCTAGATCTCTAAACTCCAATCTAAATCAAACAAAAGAAATAAAATAGAATATTTTGGAAGAAAATAAAGGTTTTTAGGATCATTTAATTTAATTTTTTTTACACTGAGATTATTTTCATGCACTTTCTCCCTAAATATTCATTACTGTGATGCATAATATAATAATAATAATATAACAATAGTAGTAATATTTAAATTGAAGTATTTATTCATTATGGTAGTAGTTTATGCCTAATATATAATATATTATATATTAAAGTAATACATTTAATTTACAGTATAATAAATTATTAATAATAATAAATTTACAGTATTTTTACAGTAATACAGAAAATACTCCATTTGAATCTAGTATTATTTTATTTTTAGGACTGATGACATTGTTTTACACTGAGATTATTTTCATGACACTTAAGATAATTCTCCCTAAATCCTCATTACTGTGATGCATAATAATAATGATAACACTAACAGTAAATTATTATTTAAATTGAACTATTAAAGTATTTATACTTTGTAATATTGTTGGTTGTGCCTTTAATTTCTGTTCATTTCTGCAATAAAATATTTAAAAAAAATATATAATATAATGATAAAAATTAATTACTGTATTATCATAATAATTTTTTTACAGTTAACCAGATTATTTTTGACAATTAAGCACTTTCTACCCAAATCCTTATTCCTCTGATGCATAATAATAATAATAATAATAACAACAATAACAATTATTTAAATTGAAGTATTGCAATTAAATTATTATATTATTATTTATTTATTTTTACAATATGTTTTAAGGTAATACAGAAAAAAACTGAATGTGAAATTTAATGTTATCTTATTTTAGGGTGAAATAAGAATATGTTTTGTGACACTCATCCCTAATAGTGCATGTAATCATTGAAAGATGTGAAGAAAACTACTTTAATTTATTTATATTCTGACTTATATTAGATTAGCATTGCAGATCTCTGTTTTGATTTGAACTTTCATGATTTGTGCTGGTTGTGGTGGTTTGGTGCATAAATGCAAGAAAATAATCCACATGTTTTGTTGTAGGAGAACAGTCCACAACCTCAGGTGGAATCGTCCAATGATCATTCACCTTATACCTATCAGCAGGCCAAGTGATGCGGAGGTAAATAAATCACACCTCCACACATATATATCACGTACCTGCACGTGTGTGTCATTCTACCAGAAGATCTTGGGACCCAGGGGAAAAAACATTTATCCTGATTTAAAGTCTACTGAGATTTTCTTAAGATTATTATTTACAGGAAACCATTTTAACATTAATAAAAATAGAAATTGATAAGGACTAGTGTTATTATAGTTAACTAAAAATAAAACCATTAAAAAAATTGTTGCTTGAAATAAAATAAATGTTAACTAAAATAAAATATATATATATTTTTAACATTTCAGCTGTTTTTACAAAAATCCAAAATATATATTATATATATAAAAAAAAAAAATATATATATATATATATATATATATAATCAAAATCTCAATTATACTGATCAGGACTAAATAATAAACTCCCTGTTCCTTATCTAGAATTTTTAAAAACCGAAGAGAAGTCAAAGCCGAATCTATCTGGTATGTGTGAAAAGCTCAGGATGTCCTGTTTAAGATGCACCAGGACTGTATGTATATTCTCAGAGACATTCACCAAACAAGTGTCCTCTACAGAAGATCAAAATGCCTTTCTGGGCTCCAGGATGAAACCTTGTGCATGATTCTTATCTAAATGTTTAGAGGTTTAGATGAGACGTGTTGCTGCATTATTGGTTTACATCTGTTTGAAATGATTGGTCTGGCAGTGTAAACAGGTTTAACAGATGCGATATTAGTTTAAGTGCTTCTGTGTCACCTGCAGTCCTGCTTTTCTGATCCTGATCCGTGTTTCGTGTCTGAATTAAAGGGATAGTTCACCAAAAAATTACAATTCTGTCATCATTTACTCATTCCAGACTAGTGTTATTTTCTCTCTTATATTTTTCTGTGCAGTGATAATGGATGCTGATTCATGTTGTTGAGATCCAAAAAGCATCATAAAAATAGTCAATACAGCTTATTTGTTTAGACTGAACTTTTAAATGAGTCACATGACATGACAGACCTGCTGTGATTCATCCAAAGGCATTGTTTTTCAATTGAACATAAAGCGTCAAATCCAGTATCAAATCAAATCCAGTAATTTTGTATACTATCAGTATACTATTATAGATTTTGTAAATATTTTGAATATTTTTTTTTAAATATTTTCTGCTTTCATGTTAATTTTAGTTTTGTGTTTTTATCATTTTTATTAGATTTTGTTGTTTTTAAAAATGTCTATATAGTTTTAATTGTAGTTATTTTAGTACATCAAGTTAAACTAAATGAAATTTAAAGTCAAGTCAAGTCTGCTTTATTGTCAATTCTTCCACATGTACAGTACATGCATACAGAGAATTGAAATTGCGTAACTCTCAGACCCTTGGTGCATACAGTTAACATTAAACACTGACAGTAGATGTACAAATACAGATAAATACAGTTTAAACATATGTACATACAAACTATACAGATATACAAATGAGGACATTGTAGAAAAAGAAAAAAAGAGATAGATAAAGTGGCATAAGGCACATGGCAGATAGAGTGCAAACCAGTTAAATAAAACAAAACTGTGCAGATATATGTGATATACAATGTATGTATATATATGTATAGTGCAAAAAAGAGCTTATTATCAGTCTGTTAAAGTGATAAGAGCTCAGAGAACAGTCTTTTATCAGGGCAATTTGCCCTATTTTAATAGGGCAAATTGAGAAATGTTGCCTTGGAAACTAGCTGAAATAAGTTTTTATATTTGATTTTATTTCAGTTAACATTTATTTTACTAACGAAAATGGTTTTTTTATGTGTTTTTTAGTTAGAACTATAATAACCCTGCTCAGATCTAAAACACCTGTTTGTGACAAATTGGTCTTTGGTCAAAAGATGATGGAAAATATATTATATTTTACTCTCTTTTTTTATTCTCGTGATGCGCAGCTGAATTTTCAGCATCATTACTCCAGTCTTCAGTGTCACATGATCCTTCAGAAATCATTCTAATATGCTGATTTGCTGCTCAACAAACATTTCTGATTAATATCAATGTTGAAAACAGTTGTGCTGCTTCATAATTTTTGTGGAAACTGTGAAATATTTATTTTTCGGAATACTTTGATGAATAGAAAGTTCAAAAGAATATTTTTTAACATCATATATGTTTTTAACGGTCACTTTTGATCAATTTAATGCATCCTTGCTGAATAAATGTTCAAATTTGGACACACAATTGATTTAAAGTGTTCTTGTTTCTATGGTAGGGTTGTCGGGGTTCGAGAGAGAAGGAGACGACTGCTAAATCAATAACAGCTTCCTTTGAAGGACCGGCTCTACCGATGAATCCACATTTTGCACAGGTTCTACGATGAGTTCCTCGGTTTTATAATAAAACTACTTCAACTATTTTGGTATAAGTTCCATTAGGTGCAAATCAAGGATTCATTTCATCAGAGGATGCTATCGAAGAAAAAACAAATGAAATGGGAAGAAAAAGTTTTATTTTACTAAGGAAACGACGCTTATTTTTTACCAAGGATCGTCACATAGATGCAGGAACTTCATCATGAGACTCGACGTGCATGGAGATTCTTCTTATTTTTATGATTTCAGATTTGTTTTATCTCTCTCTCTTTCTCTCTTTTCTTTTGTACTGAAACAGAAATTAGTTTTTAGAGATTTATCAGCCGGACATCCTGAGAAAGATTGCGTTTGTGCTTGCGGTGTGAGTGTCGTTGATGTGTTTTTGTTGTGTGCTTCATCTTCGGTCTGACCGATCTGTCCATCTTATACGATTTGCCTTAAACTCTTTCCCGTACAGTAGCTGAAGAAAAGACGTCCGGCTGCTGCCTTGTAAATCAGCTGAATAGGGCTTTTTTAGCATCTCGCAAAGGAACATTTCCGCCGCGCATGGATTTCGGTGTTTTGCTTTTTCCGATCTTTTAGAGTACAAACTGTTTCGAGTGATAACGTTGATGGAGTTTTAATAGGATTTAATGTTTTTATAATCAGAGGCGACGACGAGCCTTTGGTTGTTTGAATGTGGTAGAAATTCTGCTGAACGATCACATTTTTGATAATTGCCTTTTCGTTTATAAAATCTCGATGTTGTAGTTTAGCTTTAGATGAACTCGTGTGGGAGGGGGAGGAGCTTTGACTCGTATTCTAATGAGGGAGCGGGAGGGAGGCGTGGCCTGTCAGTCCGATCGAATATCGTTCAGAGCACAACCTCCCGTGACAACTTTCAGCGCCGGGCTTCTTCGGGAGAGGTGAACGTGTAGATTTTAGTGCTCGTTTTACTATAGCAGGCAAACAAATCTCGGCACTTTCAAGTTTACTTCACCAAAGACAGTCGGCGAGCGGATCGCACGGACGTGACGTCGTTTTCTCTCGAGGCGGGCCACACTGAGACTTTATAACAGACTGGGTTGCAGTTGTGGAGAATGTGCCTTCTTTGTACATATGCATTCAGCTGTCTTTAGTTGGCGAGGTGCGGACACCGATTTGAAGGACGATTTGGATCCAGCAAGTGCCACAAACTAAACGAAGACATCACTACAGAGCAGAGACAACTGAAACTAAAACACGGAACGAGGACAGGTTGAAACGACGGCTCCGTTCCCAAACCCTAGTGAGCTGCCTACATAGGCTGCTGCCTTCTAAGGGAGCATCACAACTCATTAATTCTACATGCATCATACAAATAGACTTTTGCATTGGCACGTTTGCAGTAAAATTACAGTGCAAAGCACAGAAAAATATTAGTTTTTAATTGAATAAATTATACACATTTTTGGATGGATTTTTCACTTGAAATGCATTATAAATTTGCCTTCTCCATGAAGGATACGTGTGTTGCTGCCCTAGAATTTGGCAAAGATAATGCACTTAATGTCTATGTGCCGTATTTTGTCACACTGGGTCAAAATTGCATTGTTAAGAGGAAAAAAAAAAACAGATAATTCACAATTTTATTGTTACGGTCTGAAATAATGTAAAATACAGGTGCATTATGTAACTGCATTATATAAGTTGTTTTGGTATATATAAGTCACACCGGGTCAAAATTGCATTATTGAGAGAAAAAAGACAGATAAGTCACAGTTTTATTCT